>LR880970.1:558480049-558493955 GCA_904067115.1 Aegilops sharonensis
CCCACTGAGCTGCCCAAGGTGATTTCCTTCTTTGCCGATCTCGATTGTGGTTTTTCATCTAAGTATGTGGTGATTTTTTTAGAAAAGGAAGTATGTGGTGATTAATAATGCAAAATTTTATTAGCTTCCATGCCATGCGATACATAGTGGTTTAAATAACTTGTGTTTCTTATACTGAAAAGTAATTCAGAATTTGTTTCTGTTTCAATTAGAGCCCTGATGCAGACAAGGATTATGGGGTTGTGCATGTCGCTCGCTATGAGGCGGACGACCTGAATATATGCACTGGCAAAATAGAGTTCTTAGGCTGTTTGATCCTGGAAGCAATTTGCGGTTATACCAATGAAGAGGTGTATTCCAGCCTCACTGTTGTCAGGCATGTTGTCCAGGGTGTACTGAAGCACAAGAAGTTCAAAGCTACTCCTTCCTTTGTGAGGCATACTGTTCTTGTCAAGCTTACGCAGGAAGATGACGTTGCATGCCTCCACAAACAAGTTTATCAGTGGCAAGGCCACAAGGTTGTCTTCATGAAGGTTCACAGGATTGAGCTGCTGCGGGACGTCCTCGATGATATTCATGGCAAGGTATGTCTTGTGTCCAGCCCAAATTAGATCGAGGCATGAAATAGTTGCCCCAGCCAATGTTTAATAGTAGTTTGGATTGTGCCTAATTATCCGAACCTTGCCTGTTATCGACCCCTCTGGGGCTAGTACTCTGTTTGAATCCGTCTATGGGAACTGCTACTACTTTTGTGTGCCCGTGAATCATGTGAGAACCATCGTAATTGTTGCCGAAACAGATGCGTCCTCACTAGTTTTTTCATGAATATGGCATGGTAAGACATAAGTTGTAACGGTTTATCATACGAGCAGTGTGTGTTTTGATGAAATAGAGCACTCGTTCGAGAACCGTGCATCGACGTATACATAAGTACTTGTAAACACTGTTGGTGCTACCCCAGTTGTAAGCAGTTGTGCAAAACACGGCACATTGGCTCAGCTCGCTTCAACACTAGGCTATCGACCAGCTAAGAATCAACAATCTACTATCTGACATATAAGCAACTATGTATCTTGTTACAGTGGTTCATGCAGTTAATTGAGACCACATGTAATAAATTCCAAACGTTCAACGCTAGTCCAGCGCTCATGTGGAACACTCACATTAAACTCGTCTTCATAAAAATCTTGAAAAGCATAAGTTAAGTAGTTTTATACATCTCAACTATTCATAGAACATAACAAACATATACTAGTTCACAGCAAAAGACAAAGTTGTGAGTAGGTTTGCAAATCAGGAAAAAACAAGCAAGGCTTCTCTGAGCAAAGGGCCTCCCGGCAGGCTTAAATTTCCTGGAGTTCACTCTGGTTTTTTCTTGTTGCCACCATCCAGGGTTAGGTTCTCTCATTCAAGAATAACCAATTATAATTGTGGTCTCGGTTGGAATGCTGAACTGAACCATGCAGTGTACTGACCAGTTGAAATGCTTGTGCATTCCACTAAATTTAAGCACCGTTATTTGTAGAAATAAGCAGAACACAATGCCTCTTGTCCACGCACCTGTCCAAAAAACCGCCATGCAGCCGTGCCAGCTAGTCCTCGGTCCGTGGAAGAACTGGCAGAAAGTGCATTCCGGACTAGGTTGCAGTTGATTTTGCTCGTCCCTGCACTGCAATCAGGAAGTAAAACATACGAATCAGCTTCTTTTAGATTGCGTTGGTCATTCTACCTTAGTTACTACCAATGTAGGAATACCTTGAAGACTGGAGGTTAGATGACGGCAACGAGGGATAGCCATCTCATTTTGCGCAGTTGTACTAAAACTGAGGTGTGTGCTTTTGATTGCGTGGATAGAAACGATACGGAGACAGACATCCCGAAACGATATGGAGACAGACATCCCTATTTGCGCAAATACGAAAGACAGTTATTTAAACAGTGATAGATATTACTACTTTCCCCCGTTTCCTCTTAGAACCAAGTCCTAGATTCATGCTACAGCTTTCCCACTTTCTGCCCTGTTTGA
This sequence comes from Aegilops sharonensis, assembly GCA_904067115.1. Taxonomy (NCBI): domain Eukaryota; kingdom Viridiplantae; phylum Streptophyta; class Magnoliopsida; order Poales; family Poaceae; genus Aegilops; species Aegilops sharonensis. The sequence continues at coordinate 558,482,076 of LR880970.1, forward strand.
ACCAATGCTTTGAGTTGACTGTATGAACTAGCTTTACTTCTAATAATGGTAGAAGTCTAGGTGGCTTTGGAACAGTGGACGGAAGTAGAAAAGGATCCACATGAAGGGGGAAGAGCTGGGGCAGTAGAGCAAGGCAGGTTTCGAAGGAATATATACCTGAGGGTCGTCGGCATGTGGCAAAGACGGCGTCGGGAGGCCGCATCTTGGCCACAATACCACATGGAGGAAGAAGGGGTCGGAGTCCCTCCCGAGCCAGCGCTCTCTCAGAGAGAACGGCATGGCTGCCGATCGGGACGCGCGGGCAGCCGTTGGTCTCCTCCCTCGCCGCTGACGACAGCGTGAATGATGCACCTACACCCCCTGCCCCGGTCGAGGTAGTCCGGCCGGATTTGTGACCAGGCGTGAGCAGAGAGAGAGTGTGTGGCCACCTATGTCTTGCTTAGATCCGGAGAGCATGAGAGAGTGAACGAGAGGAACCCTAGTAAAGCAAGCGCTAAGGCTCTTGCTTTTATATATATTTGAGTGATTTTGTTGTACCGGCTTCAAAAAATCCGCTCCTACGTGTACCCGCGAGTGGGTGTGAGAGAATTAGTGCGTGCGTGCACCGCTTCTCTTTGTGAGAGTACAATATATACTATCACAAAGAACGTTCGCCGCAAGAGTAATAATATAAGTGTGTGACGTGTGAGCTAAAATAAAATGTGCACGCCGTCTTTTGTTTTTTATAAGTTTTGAGGGTAAGGTGTGAAGAGCACATATGTGCATCACGTCTACCTGCAGATAGACAATGGGTGCCACGGTGCGAGTCTGCGAGAGGACTCGGGAGAGTTGTGACTCGTGAGGGTGCGTGTGCATGAGAGAGAGAGGGGCACGTATCAATGCAATGCATGTGTCCATAAATCATTATCCGACAAACGTTCGCCAAAAATCATTATCTGACGAACGCCGTAAGAACCGTTAGATCGGCATCCGACAGTGTCAGTTTTGCCATGTCATTTAACAGAACAGCCACTCCTCCTACACACGAATCTTCCACGTGAGTGTTAGCAACTGCTGTATGCTCCCTCCGTTCTGAAATGCAGTGCATATAGCTTTATTGAAAATTAGAACCTCGCAAACTTTTACCGAGTTTTCGTGTACCAAATTGCACATGTAGAATACCCTGTATATATCAGTTCATTCATATTCGAGAGGTAACTATAAAGATGGGTGAGGAGTCTACAAAGAAAGACCATCGTATCACCCGCAGCAATTTCAACCATCCTTTAGTGTCGAGGAATATCATAGGAACTCTATATGATATGATTTTTATAGGATTTTTTTCCTTTAGAGCCAATTGGTTCATAGGAATAGATTCATATACTCTACATTTCAAAGGAAATAAACATGATATCATTTTTATAGCTTTAGAGCCACTTGGTTCATATGAATGGATTCCTATACTCCCTTAATTTCAAAGGAAAATAAACATTAGCGTATATTCAATAGAAAAGCTCCTATGATATGAACCAAATTACATCTCTTTACTAATCCCTCCTCATAGGAATTGAGATACATGTCATCTCTAGATTCAATAGAAAAGTTCCTATGATGTGAACCAAATGACATCTCTTTTGCAATACCTACTCATAGGAATTGAGATCCTCCATGTCATATTTTTCCCTACAACTTCCATGTATACATCTTCTATTCCTAAATAGATAGTACAACCCACTAGTAGTTTTTTCCAAAACATGCAACTATGGCACAAGAACTATATAGTGTGCCAATAACTTTGAAAGATGGTCGCTGGATGAAGCTAACCCGACAGTGCGGAGATGGGCAAATCCGAGCACTACTGGTCGTTGGATATCATCAACATTCCACAAGATCTGCCACATGTACAATTTAGAAGACTCCATGGTTGAACTTAAGCATAATGCACAAACCTCAAAACACAAGCACTTCTGCTTTGTTCTAGAATCTTCTGTATCATAATTGATTATTTTTTTCTAAATGAATTGCCATAATTTGTTTTTTACTTTATGATTTACAATGCACAACCCCATGAATCGTAACATTTTTATAAAACTAATTGATTTTAAATGAGATGAACTATAAGAACTAAACGAACATCTACATCATGCATATATGACTCAAAGCTTTACATGCTATAGTGTGTATTTATTCATAATTTGGTTTCGAAATCTCATGCGTTCAATACATGTGTACCTTACTAGTTTTGAGTAGAGTAGCAAATTTCAGGCGGTCCCGGGTATATCAAAATGCCGGGCCCATGCATCATTGCCTTTCGGTCGAACATGCGTCCACAATTTTTTGTACATGCTATATCTCCACTGGTCCCCGAACCCAAAATGCTGCCTCGTTCCCGTAAACCCAAGCGTCCCACACATATTTAAGGCGTCGACTCGATCTCGTTTACTACGACGTGGCCCCGCACGCCGTAGTACTCCTGCAAACCCTACCGCCGCATTCATCATCGGTTTTCTTCAAGAGGACGAGGGAGAAGCCGATTTGTAGTGGAGGCGCTTTCAAAAAAAAGGATCTGTAGTGGAGACCCCTACCCTAGGGTGCCCTAGGTAGCTGCCGCATGCATCATTGTTTTCTCTTTTCTTTCTGCTCTTGCGCGCTAGAGTGAAATGACGGTTGCTTCGTCCGTCTAGCATAATGCGGGAAAGGTGGGGCTTTGTGATTTGACCCCTCATCGCTCATTTTCTACTACTGCGGCGCTATGACCGGGGTGCCTCCAATTCCAACCGCTGCTCCGAACTGTAATTTGGTGCATCTCACGTGGAACAAGACGATGGACGAGCCTCATGTCTGCAAAAGGGGTCCTGTTAAGTGTGTCGCCATTTGGTGTGCGGACTGACCCTGCTTGAGTTGCTACGCCAACATGACAGGAGCAACCTACCACTTGGTTTTGCTCCTTGTCGAATCCCGACTATATTGATCTAAAAAGATATATGCTGAACTACCCTCTCCGTCTTGGTTTTCTATTTGTAGGCGTATCGGTTTATAGGGCTTGCACGTAGTTCTAGGTCATCCATTTGACTAACTAAATATGAGTTACTATGTCACAAAAAGTATATTATTGGATTCTTATTGGTTGATATGTGAAGAAACAAGAAACAAGGTAGAAGTTAATGCACCGCGCCTTAGTATTTCGGATTATTTGGTTTAGTAAGATGACTTAGTCACATAGACGGAGGGAGTAGTTGTATTTAAAAGTCGAGGGCGGGGCTTTTCCTGCGCGGTAGGTGGGGCAGTTTCGCCTAGTCGGTTCGACAGAGACACGAGAAGAGGAGGGAGTAGGCTGCTGCAAACGTAGGGTTGTGTGATTTGACAGCGAGTTACTGCTGGACAGGTGGGGCCCCGTGATTTGACTTGCCATTATCATTTTAACTGCGGCGCTACGACCGGCGTGAGTCTCCCGATTCCTGACCACCTCCATACAGGTGCCTCTCCCAATGCTCCACCATGTAGTAGTAGAGGCTAGCTCCTGCATGAGAGCCCACTTCTCCACTTTTTCCTTGCCTCTCTTTCCTCCACATATGCAAAAATGCCATATAAAGTGCACTATTGTACTTACTTGCTCCTACAGGTGCTTAAGCTTGCCACATGGGCATAAAGTCTGATGTGGCAAGTTAATCAAGAAGAGAGAGTCTAGTTTGGTGACCCAAGGAAGAAACGGTGCTAAGCGCGTGTACCTAGGTGAAAAGACAATTTTGAGTCTATAGCTAATTAAATGAAGCAAACTTAGCAACACCATTTGATTGGAAGAGGTCACTCCTTGGCAAATGCAATAAATACTAGTACTCCCTGTGTCCCATTATATAAGAACGTTTTTGACACTACACTAGCTAGTGTCAAAAATGTTCTTATATTATGGGACGGAGGGAGTACGAAGAAAGAGATAGAGAGGAGTAAAAAAATACACTTATAGCCAACCTTATAGCCAACCTTGTGGTAGTATGAGTGACTAAGTGATGACTATGTATGACATGCCAACATCAGATAGCCTAACGCACCGTGTTAAATCTCCAAGGGCGCGACCACGCGAGCGATGCGACGGTCGTGGTAGGCGCGACGATGATACGGGCTGCTGGCAGCCCTTGGATCTGAGATCAAACGGTCGCATGCTAAGTTGCTGAAAATTTGCAGAATAACCCTCCAGGATAGGATATTCACCCATAGGTCTAGAAGCCCGTATCACGGGAGAATGGAAAGCCACTACCCTGCCGTTCGCACGCTGGCAGTTCGCTCCTACTCTTCCCCGCACGTCCTTTAATACTACGGTGGTTCGCTCCTAGTCGTCCCGTCCATTCACATTAGTACATTAAGGCAGTTCCACTAATCCTAACCCTCCTACCAAATCCATGGCGTCCCAAATCTCCCCTATCGGCGGTGAGTACAAGGTTAGAAGCATCACCGGCGATGAGTTCGACATCATCTACACCCGTTCTTCCGCGATGGTGAAAGGATGCATTTCTTGCTTTAGACGCATGTTCGAAGGCTCAGATGATGAGTGGGTCGCTGGGCTAGACGTTGAGTACACCACAGTCGTGGGACGAGAGAAGGATCTAAAGGACGAAGAGAGGAAGAAGCCCGCCGTGATCCAGGTTTGCGTGCATGACTTATGCTTGGTCTACCACATATGCCATGGCGACATTGAGTGCCAGGATTTTAAGGACTTCCTCGAGAGCAACCTAGTCAAATTCGTTACTGTATACTTTGGTAACAACAAAGAAGTCCTGCGTCAGATAGGCCTCGTTGTAGGCAACACCTTCGACCTCCAAAAGAATCGGCTGGTGTCCTCTCGTCAGCCTTCAATGCTGACCCTGGCAGGAGCCATGGTTCATCCTTCGTACGGTAAACTGGAGAAACCTCCATACACATTGCATCATCATGCATGGCAGCGGAATGTACTAGATATAGTCCACATCCAGTACGCTGCAATGGATGGCTACCTTTGTTTCAATATCTACAAGGGTTGGATGAAGAGCAACAGCCAAGTTGGCGGTTCAAGCAAAGAAGTATCAGCCAAGAGGAAGAGGGACAAGGACGAAGTCAACGACGTGGACGAGGACTCCGAGTAAGGTGGCAGTGTCGTTGATCATGGTGGTTCTAAACTTCTAGTGCAGTGTCTACCGGATTAGTTGCATAGTTTAATTTCAGGTGTGCTTAGTTTAATTTGAGGGGTGTGTTGTGCTGAGCCCCCAGCAGAACTATGTTATGTTTCTTCTCGTTACTTTAACTCTTCAGTATGTACATACTTATACTAGTATATCTTTAATAGAATTTAGCACCCCAATTAAGCACGTACTAGCTTTTTTAATAGTACTATATGCATAATTTGGCAACGAGGGCTCTCTATATGTACCACCTTTTTTTAAAATTTCAATTTTTGCTCCATGGAGCAATCCATCGATAGTGGAGTACTACTGTACAAAAGTATACATTTTTTAAAAGGCTAGTGTACTATTCATCACACATATATATATAGCCAGTTAAATTCTCAACTTAGAATGACGTGCATGCCATGTAGTAAACCGATCCGGAGGAAGTATAGTAAAAATGAGGTGATTTTACCGAGCGATCGGCGGGGGAGCATGGCCTGTCATGCGGTCCCACGTGTCATGATGTACCAAGGCGATGCGCGTGTCCCTCTTGAGGCAGAAGCAATACTGATACGTGGTTTGAAATGATGTCGAACCGAAGTGTGAAATAATGGTTGCTTCTTCTGTCTAGGAAGGTGCGGCATTGTGATTTGACGTCTCATTGCTCATTACTACTACTGGGCCGGTACGAGTGGGGTGCGTCCCCCTGCTGTTCTGCACTGTTATTTGGTGCTTGACACGTCGACCCGGTTTCTATATGTCCCACATGTCAGCGACAGGAAGTACAGAATTCATGAAAGGGAGCGTCGATGGAGGAGTATACTACAGAATTCATGAAAGGGAGCGACTTAGTTTTGGAAAAATCTGTTTTTACGGAGTATGTACCCACTAGAGTTTATAGGGCTCATCTAAAAAACATTTGTTTTTCCGTTTGATAAGTCTCAATTCTACTATACTAGTAGTAGTACCATTACATGTTAGTTTTTGAGGTGCGTTAGATCACCCGACGCAAGCAGTGTCAAGAGGAAACTAACCAATGCATGTACAAGTTCATGGCAATTTAGTGGTCATTCGTGCATTCGTTCTAATTAATGCCTCGGTAAACATAACTTCTTGAGAAAAATGAGCGTACTGTGCAAACTACGAAATTAATTCGACCACTCACCGTCTACCTTGGTTGGAGAGATTTTGAAATTGAGCCATAAACTGGAAAGGCTCGATTACTATTTGTGGCCTTGTATAGATGCAAAATGTATTTTTTTTATAGTGGCCTTGTATAAGTAAATGGAGGGAGTACTGACCAAAGTACGTAAGTAGTAGGGACGGGGAGTAAACGGAGGGAGTAGTAAAATTTTCTCCTCGTGTTGCGAGCCACCGAGCGCGTGGGCGAGGGAGCGGCGTAAAAGGCGTATAGTAGTAGTAAGCTTCACCTCATCCTGTGAGCCATCGCGCCCGTGGGCAGGGGAGACGGCGTACTAAGCAAGTTTCTCCTTGTTCTGCGAGTTGACGGGACACATCAAAAGTACTCCAGTGTATAGAGCCTTGCCTCTAAGGTAGGCCCCACATGGTTTGCCTCTTTTTTTAATTTAACATAACGCGTCAAGTCGCAATTTGTTTGTTCACCCGTGGTAGACGATCCTCCCTCCACCAAGTGGACAACCGGTACACGTGCCAAATTACCACGTGGGCTGCCTTTTTCGTACAGAAATGAGCTCCACCGTGTACCCGCGCGGGTGTGGTTGGGAAAGAGACGGGAGTATGTGCGCTGTGCGTGCACCTCTTCTCTTCGTGCATGTCCCCCACCTACGTGGGTGTGTGTGAGAGAGATACAAACCTAGACATAATGCGCCGTCCATCCCCATGCCTCCGCCCAGTCCGACCACCAGTCACCACCACGGCACCACGCCCCACTCCTCCTCACCTTATCTCTCATATTTCTCCCTCCATGCATTTTTATATACAAGGGGCCGCTATCAAAATTACAATTTGCAGATATACAAGGCCACTAACACTAATCGATGCAATATTAATGGTGTTTGCCTCATGGTACTAGCAAAGGAGGACATTAATTATCCCTTGCATGCATGCGGGAGTTTGTAAAAAAATGCATCTTGATGTTCCGTGCAATGCGCGGGCATCTTGCTAGTCCATGAAAACAACACATGGCAAAATTCCACGGCGAACGAGGGATTTGAATCTGTTGGGAGGGGCTGTTTGGATCTTGCCCGGGGTAGCCAAAATATTGGCGACCCTTTTGTCCACCGGTGCCTTGGCCACCGATGAACGAGGAATGGCTCGAGTGCTCATGCTGTCATGCATCCTCCAGCGCGCACGTTGGAGAGGAGCTCGCACGAGCTGTGTTTTTTTGTTCCACAACGCCGCCCGAGCTGCCCGCAGACCGACCGGCGACCCGCAAATTACGCCATCCAACCGTAGCCGCACACATTATGATAGCAACTCAACCAACTAGACGAAATTCACGCAAACACGTAGACAAACTGATATTTCATATAAACAACGACGAAAATCATATAAAATACCGGATTTTCACACAAACATGATGGATTTCATTACATTCAAATGAACTACGCGGTGCTAGTTCTGTACAGCACAGGTATATAATACCTGGACTAAATGGTCGCCCGCCGATTGATTTGTGTTCGTCATGTCCGGCAACACGATCACCGGACTGCCGGGAGCCCCGTAGGTATATGCTTCAGCGCAAAGGATGGCTCGCTTCCCCACTGCCCAACTGATATCATTGGCTGGTGCCGAAGATGATGGTGGCCGGCACCGGTTCGAGTTCATCACCGGCCACTACTTCGCCATGGCCGGCACCGGCTCGAGTTCATCCTAACATTCCCCTCTTCTGTGGAGCCCATGCGGGGTCGACGAAGGTCGTCGCAACAAAAGGATCCGGCAAGACACCTGCTGTGTACGCCGGCGTTGCCTCCGCGGTGGACTTCATGGGACCCAAGCGGCGGCGGCCTCCCGTGTTCTACTTCTCCTTGATGATGGCGGCGGACGCGGAGGCGCTGGCCACCGACTCGTCGCTCTCCGCGCACCCGGCTTCTGTCGCTGCTTGCATGGCGCGGCCGCCGGCATGGGAGTCTCGGCCATAGAAATGGGAGACGCGGTACGAGGCGGCGGCGTGGACGGCAGCAACGACGCTCGTGCGCTGCTCCTCGTCGAGCTGGCCTGGAGAGGCGAGTTGCTGAACTGCGCGCCGGCTTGGGGCGGCAACTGGCTCCGTCGGGCGAGGGGAGGGAGGTGGATCAGCGAGCTGCATAGCTCGTATCTGGTGGACTACCCAGCCAGCTTGGATGCGGAATAACTACTCTTCGTAAGCCATTGTAAGAGTGGACAAAATGGTGGAGGAGATATGGGATCGGCGGAGCTGTGCGATTCTTGGCCGGCGTTTGGCCTCGTTTAAATAGGAGATTAAATAGACGGGGGACGGGAGGAGCTCGGCCTGCGTTGCATTTAACTCCAGCCCGGTCGTGAACGGACGTGTGTCCAGAGTGGGTTTCTCAGCTTCCACACAGGCGGGTTTCATGGAGGCGTTTGAATGCGGCATGGAGGTGTGTTCAGACGGGTGTGCCGCGAGTGGCGCCCTCGACTCTGACCTAGGACACTGCACCGTTCCTCCACTAACGTGTGGGCTCTTTAGGTGCATGGCCTGCATGTCAATGACCCAACGCAGGCAGCGCACAGCAGAGGAACCTTTGGTGGGCCAGGGCGGTCAGAAGCGGGCATTTCATAAACCGATGATTGTTCATTGAGTGTGACGTCATCTTTTTCATGTACTTAAGCCTACTATGTTGATAGCCCGTTCGATACGTTGTGATCCATAAAGACCGATGCAAACATCAATGTTTTGCTTATCACAGATAAGATTGATTAATACCCGTAACAATCCACGTCCTTAAGAAAGGGTTCATGCACGTATAGGTTGAGCGTGTGTCTTGCATCGTGTGTTGTGTGCATGCAGGCGTGCGAGTGTTGAGTGCGTGCAAGGGTGCGTTTCAGTGTTGCATGCATGGGTGCGTACGTGCGTGTGTTCGTGAGTGCATGTGTACGTGTCTGTGTTGCACGCCAGCATGCGTGCGTGTGTACGTTATGTGCACGTGTCAGTGTTGCACGCCTGCATGCGTGCGTGTCTTGCGGGCGTGCATGTGTACGTGCGGGGTGAGGCTACATGTCAGTCGACTGACTTTTTCATATCAGGTCATTAGATTTTCCAGCCGTTGGATACGAAATCAAGGGCCTCCAGTTTATCATCAAACTCCACCCCCCTGAGCCGCCAGCCACCACCGGCTGAACCGCACGCCCCCGCCGCCCGTGGCCAGTCCGCCCTCCATGAAATCACTCCCCACCGCTGGTCCCCTCATGCCGAGCTTTTTCTCCAGGGATCCCAACCCCACCGCCCAATGAACGCCCCCCAACCGCCGGTGACTGCCAACCAGAGGTCTCACGACTTCGAATACCCACCGATTACTAGTTTATTACCATTTCTGTGCTTCATATACGCGCTGACAGGTGGGCCCTATGGTAATGTGCGCTGTTGAATGTGGACTGTTTGACTGGTCAATTGATCGTGTTATCAACAAATTACGGAGCTGTATGGTGATCCAGTGACCGTATGATCACCCTAAAATGTACTCCTATTTTATTAACACAGTACAGACTCAAACTACCATTTCTTTCTTTCATATACGGGCTGACAGGTGGGCCCCACGGTTACGCGACCCGATGGTGTAACACTAGTTGTGCTGTTTGACTGGTCAATTGATTGTGTCATCAACAAAATACAGAGTTGTACCTGTGAGCCAGTGATAGTATAATCATGACATGTATTTGTTTAACACGGTATAGACGCAAGGGCTCATATATACTCGCAAGCACTCACCGCTATAAGCGCACACACGCGAACCCTACCCCTATGAGCACCTTCGACAAAGTGGGGCAGCATATATTATCTTGAGATTTTACGAAGTCACCATAGGTGCCTCGTAGTCGAGTGGAACGTCTCCTCCCACTGAACGTACATCACCAGAAAATACTGAAATTAACACAACATAAATGCGAGCACCGGGACTTTAACCTTGGTGGGCTCGAGAAACAACTGTCCTCTAACCATCCAACCACATGTTGGTTAGCACGACAAAATGTATATGGTGACCGTGATGAGCTTATTCTGAAGTCCAGTGACCATATCGTGCTTAAAATACAATGACCATAAGTGTCGTCAACAAAATACGGAGCACGCATCAAATGCAAAGTCCGTCAGTGTCATCAAAAAAATATGGAGACGTATCGTGAGCTAGATACCGTTGTACTATTGTATATGTTTATTTTCTTAGTGACCGATTGCGTGTGTCGTGTGGTGGGCACATCATTTCTATTTGTGGTGGGTCAACATGAAGACTCATGGGTCGGTTCCATCCTGCGCCACATATAGATTGGACCGAGACGTGTTATACGGAGACCCATGTGGAGGACTCGTTGTACAACACGAAGCTACCAAAGTCGTCGAGGACTCTATCCCCACTGGTGATAAGCCGACTATATATGATTTGTAACCCTAGGCCCTTAGTATGTTATACAAGCTTGGGGGCTAGTTCATCGATAGTATACACACACGCACAATGCCTGGTATTCACGTGTACTTTGTACACACCCCTATCACTAATATACGGTACCAGGAGTAGCATCTTTCTTCAACTGCAAGGGTCCGATCCGAACTAGGGTAAAACTTTGCCTCGTATTACCATCCAGCCTAAAAGCCAGGGATATCCTATCGAATGATATGATGAAATCATATCTGCCAACTACTATTAGAGAGGTGTGTCGGGGGGGCAATGTGTGCGAGAGAGGCCTAAAGATAATGTGCATGCGGGAGACACGTAGGCACATATATGTGCATATAGAGGGCTAGTAGACACCGTGCATGTGTATATATGCATGTGAGAGAAATAGTGTTTTCCAACTGAGATTAGTGAAAAGAGTGGTACATAGTAGTCCGAAAGAGAGAGAGAGAGAAACAGAGAGAGCATGTGCGTGAGACACCCCGACACCCTGAGAGAGATTGTGAGCATGTGTGAAAGAGAAATGCCGATGCATATAAAGTGTGTTCACTTATGCGTTAGATAGAGAGATATATAACGCGTTTGTGAGAATGGGGCGAGGCATAGTGCATCTACGTGTAAAAGGCGGTTCTACGCATTAAATTAAAATATAAATGGCATTATTATATTTGGATGAGAATATGAATTTTGCAAATTTGCGTATGGACGAAAATCGGTCTATCAGACACCCATACTCTATTGAATTCTAGCATGTGCATGTGTTTATTTCATATTATCGATCCATAGAGTGAGAGCGGTTTGAAATACAAGCAATGGATACTTTTGCAATTCATATATAAACATTAATTAGTGCACTCCATGTTGTTAGTGTCAAGCACTTTATACATTTCACTAGTGCAGAACCGGGCAATAGCACCGGTTCGTAAGGCCCTTTAGTGCCGGTTCCATAACCGGCACTAAATTGTGGTCACTAAAGCCCCCCCCTCCCTTTAGTACCGGTTCAGCACGAACCGGTGCTAAAGGGCAACCACGTGGCACGAGACACCTCCGGGGGCCTGGAGACCTTTAGTACCGGTTGGTAAGACCAACCGGTACTATAAGGTTTGGGGGGGTTTTAGTTTTATGATTTCTTTTTCATTTAATTTTGTGTTTCCATTTTAATTCTTTTTCGTTTG
>LR880970.1:558500574-558514416 GCA_904067115.1 Aegilops sharonensis
TGTGTGTGTGTGTGTGTGTGTTCATCATGCATGCTTGTGTGTGTGTGTATGGGCCAGCTCGGGGAGGGGCGGCGCCCATGGTGGCCGCCGGGGGCGAGGGAGAGGGGTTAGAGGGGGAGAGCTCACAGCGTGGCGACGGCGACGGCGAGGCGACGGCCGGGGGCGGTGACGGGCCGGGGCGTGACGCGGGGGCGGCGACGCGGGGACGGGCCCGGGGGCGGCGACGGCGACGGAGACGAGGTCGGCGACGGGGACGGGGGCGGCGACGGGGACGGGGGCGGCGACAGCGACGGAGACGACGGAAACAGAAGAACAAACAGAGGGAAACTGACATTTTCGTACCTATTGTATATATAGAAGGCACCTTTAGTACCGGTTGGAGCCACCAATCGGTACTAAAGGCCTGATTTGGCCAGGCCAAGCGGCGGGAAGCGACCCCCTTTAGTACCGGGTGGTGGCACGACCCGGTACTAAAGGGGGTGCGCTGGCGCAGGTGCGGTGCGGCAAGTTTAGTCCCACCTCGCCGAGCGAAGGGCAGCCGCACTGGTTTATAAACCCAGCCGCGGCTGCCCTTTCGAACTCCTCTATATAGCAGGCTTCTGGGCCTAACTAGGGCGCGCTGCCCTGTGAGCCTGCTGGCCCTTCTGGGCCTGCATTTGCAGGCTTCCGGTTGCATTTTTTTATAATTTTTTTTCTTTTCTGCATTATTTTTTTATTTTTTTGCTTTATTTATTTTTGTGTTGTTTTTTTTTTGTGTATTTAGAGTTTCTTTGTGAATATTTTTGCTTTAGGTCCAAAAAATTACAAACTTTCTGTTAGTGCCCGTAGTTTTCAAATTTGAATAGTTTAAATTTTGAATTATTTGAAATTAGTGTGAATCACTAGTTTGTGAATAACTTAACTTTGAAAAAAGTTTTTTCAGTGATTCTGTTTTCTTATGTTTAATATTAGTGTGTTTTATCATTATATTCAATTTAGTAATGCTTAGATTATTTAAAAAATGAAATGCCTTTGTAACAGTTCAGTTTTCGTCGGAAACCCTGATACTTCGAAAGAGATTGTCCATTTTGTACATGAAGTGCAACCAGTTTTTGCCGTAACCCTCTGTACTTTCTTGCACATGCTATTTGTATGAAATTATGATACCATGCCATCTTTCAACCTTTTCTGAGTTCAGTTGAAATGCTTTTCAATTTCAGGGTCATTTAGCTGGAAAAAAATCAGTAAATGCATGAAAAGAATTTGTTTGCACATAAAATTTCTTCGCGTTTCAAATGCCAAAACACATAACTACCCTAACTATTACAGACATTCCCTCCTGGGTGTGAAACACAGAAGAAAGTGATGATAGTGAAGCCGATCACATCAAAGATCTTTGGGTGTGAAACTTTTTCTTCGCGTGTGTCCCTTTGCGCCGTAACCATGGAAAATCTTCCTCATTTAACGGGATGCTCGGGTCAATATTCACTGTGAATGGAGCAATTTCATCAAACTTTTCATAATCTTCTGACTTGTCTGTCTTGTCATCCACTCCCATGATGTTTCTCTTCCCATAAAGAACTATCTGCCGCTTTGGCTCATCGTACGATGCATTCGCTTCCTTATCTTTTCTTTTTCTTGGCTTGGTAGACATGTCCTTCACATAGAAAACCTGTGCCACATCATTGGCTAGGACGAATGGTTCGTCTGCATACGCAAGATTGTTGAGATCCACTATTGTCATTCCGTACTGCGGGTCTTCCGTTACCCCGCCTCGTGTCATATTGACCCATTTGCACCGAAACAAAGGGACCTTTAAACCACGTCGATAGTCAAGTTCCCATATGTCCTGTATATAACCATAATATGTTTCCTTTCCCGTCTTGGTTTCTGCATCAAAGCGGACACCACTGTTTTGGTTGGTGCTCTTCTTATCTTGGGCGATCGTGTAAAATGTATTACAATTTATCTCGTACCCTTTGAAAGTCATTATATTCGAAGATGGTAACTGGGACAGCAAGTACAGGTCATCTTCAGTAGAGGTGTCATGCATGGTACGTGTCTGCAACCAGCTGGTGAAACTCCTGGTTTGTTCACGTGTAATCCAGTCATCAGACCGCTCCGGGTGTTTGGAGCGTAGAAAATTCTTGTGTTCATCCATATACGGAGCCACCAAGGTGGAATTCTGTAGAACTGTGTAGTGTGCTTCAATGAGAGAATGTCCGTCCATACGTACTATTTGTTCCCCTCCTAGCGTGCCTTTTCCATCCAGTCTTCCCTTATGCCGCGATTCAGGAACACCAATCGGCTTAAGGTCAGGAATAAAGTCAATACAAAACTCAATGACCTCCTCATTTTGATGGCTCTTGGAGATGCTTCCTTCTGGCCTAGCACGGTTATGAACATATTTCTTTAAGACTCCCATGAACCTCTCAAAGGGGAACATATTGTGTAGAAATACAGGACCCAAAACGTTAATCTCTTCGCATAGGTGAACTAGGACGTGCGTCATGATGTTGAAAAAGGATGGTGGGAACACCAACTCCAAACTGACAAGACATTGCACCAAATCATTCTGTAACCTTGGTATGATTTCTGGATCGATTACCTTCTAAGAGATTGCATTGAGAAATGCACATAGCTTCACAATGGCTAATCGAATGTTTTCCAGTAGAAGCCCCCTCAATGCAACCGGAAGCAGTTGCGTCATAATCACGTGGCAGTCATGAGACTTTAGGTTCTGGAACTTTTTCTCTGCCATGTTTATTATTCCCTTTATATTCGACGAGAAGCCAGACGGTACCCAGGCATTCAAAGAAGATTTCCTTCTCTTCTTTGGTAAGAGCATAGCTTGTGTGACCCTGATGTATGCCGTCTTCACCGTGCATACGTTGTTGGTCCTCCCATGCCTCAGGTGTATCTTTTGTCTTCCCATACACGCCCAAGAAGCCAAGCAGGGTCACGCAAAGATTCTTCGTCACGTGCATCACGTCGATTGCGGAGCGGACCTCTAGGTGTTTCCAATATGGCAGGTCCCAAAATATAGATTTCTTCTTCCACATGGGTGCGCGTCCGTCAGCGTCCTTCGGAACAGGTTGTCCGCCAGGACCCTTTCCAAATATCACCTTCAAATCCTTGACCATATCATGTACATCAGCACCAGTACGGTGGCGAGGCTTCGTCCGGTGATCCGCCTCACCTTTGAAATGCTTGCCTTTCTTTCTTACGGGATGCCTGCTCGGAAGAAATCGACGATGTCCCAGGTACACATTCTTCTTACAACTATTCAAATACATACTGTCGGTATCATCCAAACAGTGCGTCCATCCACGATATCCCTTGTTTGTCTGTCCTGAAAGGTTACTGAGAGCAGGCCAATCATTGATGGTCACGAACAGCAACGCCTTTAGGTCAAATTCTTCCCCCATGTGCTCATCCCACGCACGTACACCTATTCCATTCCACAGTTGTAAGAGTTCTTCAACTAATGGCCTTAGGTACACATCAATGTCATTGCCGGGTTGCTTAGGGCCTTGGATGAGCACTGGCATCATAATGAACTTCCGCTTCATGCACAATCAAGGAGGAAGGTTATACAAACATAGAGTCATAGGCCAGGTGCTATGGTTGCTGCTCTGCTCCCCAAAAGGATTAATGCCATCTGCGCTTAGACCAAACCATACGCTCCTTGCGTCATCTGCAAACTCCTTCCCGTACTTTCTTTTGATTTTTCTCCACTGCGACCCGTCAGCGGGTACTCTCAACTTTCTGTCTTTCTTACGGTCTTCTCTGTGCCATCGCATCGCCTTGGCATGCTCTTTGTTTTGGAACAAACGTTTCAACCGTGGTATTATAGGAGAATACCACATCATCTTGGCAGGAATCTTCTTCCTGGGGCGCTCGCCCTCGACATCACCATGCTCATCGCAGCTGATCTTATAGCGCAATGCACCACATACCGGGCAAGCGTTCAAATCCTCGTACTCACCGCGGTAGAGGATGGAATCATTAGGGCACGCTTGTATCTTCTGCAGCTCTAACCCTAGAGGGTAGATAGCCTTCTTTGCTTCGTACGTACTCTCGGGCAATTCGTTGTCCTTTGGAAGCATATCCTTTATCATTACCAGCAACTTTCCAAATCCCTTGTCAGATACACCATTCTCTGCCTTCCATTGCAGCAATTCCAGTGTGGTGCCCAACTTTTTCTAGTCACCTACGCAATTCGGGTACAACAATTTTTTGTGATCCTCTAACATACGCTGCAACTTCCTCTTCTCCAAATCACTAGCGTAGTTTCTCTTTGCATCGGCAATGGCCCGACCTAGATCATCAACGGGCTCATCTGATGCCTCTTCTTTAGCTTCTTCCCACATTGCCGGCTCAGCTTCTTCCCGCATTACCGGCTCAGCTTCTTCCCCCATTGTTGTATCATCGTATTCAGGGAACCCATGGCCAGGATAGCTGTTGTCGTCCTCTTCTTCTTCATTGTCTTCCATCATAACCCCTCTTTCTCCGTGCTTGGTCCAAACATTATAGTGGGGCTTGAAACCAGACTCAAACAGGTGGACGTAAATGGTTCTTGACGTAGAGTAATTGCGACCATTCTTACAGCCAGCACATGGACAAGGCATAAAACCATCTGCCCGCTTGTTTGCCTCAGCCGCAAGCAGAAAAGTATGCACGCCCTAAACGAACCGGGGAGAGCATCGGTCATCGTACATCCATTGCCGGCTCATCTTCATTACACAACACCGAATAGACCAAATTAATACAAGTTCATACATAAATTTCATACAACACTTAAATGCAACAAACAAATAACTCTCTAGCTAAAGCATTTAAATGCAACAACAAATGCGATCAAGATCACAACTAAGGTGACAATTGATCCAACAGCATAATGATACCAAGCCTCACTATCGATGGCATATTTTCTAATCTTTCTAGTCTTCAAGCGCATTTTCTCCATCTTGATCTTGTGATCATCGATGACATCGGCAACATGCAACTCCAATTCCATCTTCTCCCCCTCAATTCTTTTCAATTTTTCTTTCAAGTACTTGTTTTCTCTTTCAACTAAATTTAACCTCTCGACAATAGGATCGGTTGGAATTTCCGGTTCACATACCTCCTAGATAAAAATATCTATGTCAACTTGATGGGCATAATTTGTCATAAACACGAAATGCAAAAAATAGTTCTAAAAGAGAATATACCACATCCGATTCATAACAAGGACAAGGGCCGACGGGGACGGATATCAAAACCGTGGCACTATGTATAACAAACAACGTACGGGTAAGATAATTATTATACGAGTAACTATATATCCAAATCACACAAACATCAATTTTTTATATAAACTTTCATGAACAAGAGGCTCACCACAAGGTGGTGCCGGCGACGGGACGGTGCGGGCGATCGACGGTGGTTACGACGGAGATTTAGAAGGCACCAAGTAAACCACACCTACATATGCAAACTAAGTGTTATTTTTGACCTCAAATTGCATATAAATCAAATACTAGCACATATATATATTTCCTCCCAAATTACTAAACTCACAAATTAATAACTGTATAAAGCATTGCAAGAGCTAATTTAGCAATGAGAGATGAAAGGACAAAGTTGCTAACCTTTGTGATCATTTGAATGGATGGGGGCCTTCAAATCTTGACAAAGTTTGGTCAAAATGTGTGATGAGCTCGAGAGGAAGAGGGGAAGAACAGAGAGGAGAGGGGAAAGGGGAAGAACGAAGCGAGCTCGGGTGGACGAAGGGTTTATGTAGGACGACCTTTAGTATCGGTTCGTGCCAAGAACCGGTACTAAAGGTGCTGGAGGGGGCCCAGACTGACAACATCCTGCCACCACTCTCATTAGTACCGGTTCGTGGCACGAACCGGTGCTAAAGGTTAGCCACGAACCGGTACTAATGAGAGCGGCCCGGCTAGCCGTTGGAACCGGCACTAATGTATACATTTGTGCCGGCTCTAATACAAACCGGCACTAATGTGCTTCACGTTTGACCCTTTTTCTACTAGTGTTTGTCACTTGCATGGATACATTCCAAATTGCTAGCTACGAAATAAAATACATGTCGAATTCAACATAAAGGGGGTTTAGAAGATTCGAATTCAGAGGAAGTGCATTCATCTATTTAAACCCGAGATAATGGCAGTTGTAAATCAGATGTAAAAGGGGGCATCAATCTTTGTTGTGAGTTTGAACATGCTATATATATTCATACGCATATCTAACTTTTTTTTGCAACCAAGGAGATTATACCTGGAACCATGCATGAACTAAGGTAAGTTGCATATTTTTTAATATATAATCATGTACAATGTATATTAAAATGTACCCCCTCCATTCCAAAATAATAGCAGCTTTAGGATTTTCAAGAGTAAAGATTTGTGAAGTTTGACAAATCATGAAAGTTCAATTCAAGAGAACCGAAAACGTTAATGCTTCTGCTCCCAAATATTGAACGAAGCGCCAAATAGGCCTCTGGCCACCCGAAACCGCGCGAGACTAATGTTCTGGTGGTAGGAAATTACTGTCCTGACTCTGGCATGTGTAGCCTATCGGCCCGATGTCCAAAGGTCTAAACCGGGGTAGGTTTGTAACTTCACCAAGACGCTAGTCTCAACTTCCTCCGAGAAGCATTCATACGCCGTGGGCGCCTAAACACCCATGCGCTCGGCCGAAATCTATCCCGCCCACACTTGGGATGCCTGACATGACTGTCCTACCCCCAACTCGCAATATGTCCGAAATTTTAGATGGGGGCAAAGTTTGTAACTTTCCCCAAATTTCAAACAAGCACATCTCAAACCGAAACATTGTTCCCCCTTAGTTCCCCGCCTCCCTCCATTTCCCCATTCATACTCCGTGGGCGCAAAAACGCCCTCTCCACCAGCCGCGAAACCCCAGCCTCCTCCGTCCTCCACCCCATAGCGGCCAATCCACCGCCGCCCTCCTCCATGACGTCGGAGCCGGTACCCCGACATCGTCGTCCAACGCAACCGCAACCGCAATGCCCTCAAGGACTTAGCAGCTAAAGTCGAGGCAGAGCTGCCTCCACAACACTGACGCCGATGTGCGCCGTACCACAACCACTCCGACCACGCCGTTCTGCGCCTCACTGCTGCGGCTCCACTGTCGCAACCGTTCACCGCATCGGAGCTGTTCCCGCTACGCCGTCGTTCGCCGCCTCAGATCTGCTTCCCCGCCGCTGACAGACGGCCACCGCACCACACTCAACAACTTGGCCATGGGTTCGTCCAAGGTTGCACCGTCCTCCACAACTTCAGGTTTCCGATGAACAACAAGATCGTCAGAAAAACAGAAGGACGACACAGCACTGCCAGCAGAAAGAGGTACTCCTCTTCCCTTATTCGTGCAAATCATACGTCTCCGCTCACACTGTATTCATCCCACGAAAGAAACTAGTTGAGTGCTTCTTACTGCATCTTCTTTGTGATACTAAATGCACAAGGTTTCCTCCCTTTTACTATTTCACCTTTGCTAGAGGTCAGTAGCCCGCCTGGATTTCAATTCAGGGTCAGTCGAACCGCAATTAAAAGAAGCAGCACCCACTTAGACGCGTGGAGCACCTAGTCCGCATGTTCCCCGGGGAAGCAGCGCATCGGTCTGTATCATAGGGGTGTGGGGCGCAGGAGCTGCTTGCGCCCGATCTGGAGGTCGGCGGGGCTTGAATGGATGGGGGCGGTGCCAAGCACGGTGGTGCGGTGAGGTCGAGGGGAGGGCGCAGGCAGGGGAGGAATACTGGGCCGGTGGTCGCTGGCATTTCGAGGAAGATCGTTAACACTGACTGGCTGGAGGTAGATGAAGGCGATCTGCCCGTTCTTTGTACATCGAACGATGCAGAAAAAATGGACTGACCTATTTGCTTTCAGTCGACTGTTATTTTCATAGCATCCTGTAGTAATTGAGTGTGCCATGCTTGTTGTAGAGCTACCATATGTCTCCCGTCATTTATTTCTCACCGACCTGCTATCTGCTACCATTACACTGTACTAATTGTGTACACACTTTACCAATACTCACACTATTGTTTTTTTATGCATGGGTATTTCAGACTCTGACGCAGTGTTGATGAATGCAGAAAAGAAAAGACAGAAGTCGCTCCAGTGTAATTCGAAGATAAGCACTAAGCGTTTCAGCGCTCTAATGGGTGCAGTATCAGCAGTTGGATACAGCAAACGTAGCTCTGCAGTTGATGATGTCAATTGCCACACACAACCATCCCAGGTGCTTGCTTTAACTTCGCGCTGTCAAATGTGGTTGCATGTTGCATATGGTGTCTAGCTTGTATTGCTTCCAATTTGGTTAAATTGCATCTGCTTACTTTACACATTATACCTTTGATAATGACATGCCTTCCTGTTTTTGATACATACTACATATGTCTATTAACCATGTTCGTACATCAAACTAATGCTCTTTTGTATCCCTCTTCAATCACTTATGATGAGACAGTCACCCGGGTGGGTTACTGTGAGACGCCCTACTCGTTTAAAGAGTGCAGTGTCGTCCTCCCCACATGATTCTCAAGAAACAGCAAGGCTAAATGAAGATAGTCAACGTAGCTCTCTAGTTGATCACCACAATTCCCCCACACCACCATCGCAGGTGCTTGCTCTTACTTGGCAGTGTGATATGTGGTTGCATGTTGCATACGGTGTCTACCTTGTAATGCTTCTAATTAGGGTAAATTGCATTTGCTTAGTTAACACATTATACCTGTGAATATGACATGCCTTCCTGTTTTTGGTACATATTACGTCTTTCTATTAACCATTTTCTTACATCAAACTACTTTTCTTGTGTATCTCTCATCAATGCTCCTAATTTGTTAAATTGCATCTCCTTAGCTTACACATTATACATGTGAATATGACACGCCTTCCTGTTTTTGGTACATACTACATCTGCCTATCACACCATGTTCTTACATCAAACTACTGTTCTTGTGTATCCTGCATCTATCGCTTATGATGAGACAGTCACACGTGTGGGTTAATATGAGACACAATACTCTTATAAACAATGCAATTTCATCCTCTCCACATGATTCTCAAGAAACAGCAAGCCTAAATGAAGATATTGAACGTTGCTCTGTACCTGAAGACAGCACTTACCCTACACCACCATCACAGGTGCTTGCTCCAACTTTGCAGTGTGATATGTGGTTGCATGTTGCATACGGTGTCTAGCTTGTAATGCTTCTAATTAGGGTAAATTGCATCTGCTTAGTTTACACACTATACCTGTGAATATGACATGCCTTCCTATTTTTGGTACACACTACATCTATGTGTTAACCTTGTTCTTACATGAAACTACCTCTCTTCTGTATCCTGCATCAATCACTTACGACGAGTCACCTTTATTCGTTGCATATTGCATATTATTTCTAGCCTGTTGCCATGTATTGCTTCTAATTTGGTCAAATACATTTGTTAGGGCACCCTTTTAATTTGGTAGAGTGATATTGGTTTCATCTTTCATATGGTTTCTAGCTTGCATTGATTCTAACAAGTTCAAGCACCTTGTGCTTAGTTTACACTTTATACATCATACATGTCAATATGTCATGCCGTCCTGTTTTTCATACATATTCCATCCTCCTATCATGCGGCTGCCTTACATGAAATTAGTGTTCGTCAGTATCATGCATCAATAAGTTCTGAAGAGCAAATTTTATTCCTTTTTCTTGTGGGTTTGACTTGACAAGGAAAAATCAAGACAGAGGAAGGAAAAGAGTAAGGAAGGCGATGATGGTGGTCCTCTGTAGCAACGTAAACGGAGCATCTTTACCGATTCTCCTTGTACTGATAGTGCATTACATGGTCCAAGTCTCCGCTCCCCTACTCCACCATCCAAGGTGCTTGCTCTAACTTGGCAGTGTGATATCTGGTTGCATGTTGCATATGGTGTCTAGCTCGTATTGCTCCTAATTAGTGTAAACTGCATCTGCTTAGCTTAGACATGATACATGTGAATATGACACGCTTTCCTGTTTTTGGTACATACTATATCTGTCTATCACACCATGTTCTTACATGAAACTACTCTTCTTGTGTATCCTGCATCAGTCACTTATGATGGGACACCTTTAAGTTGGCAGTGTGATATTGGTTTGCGTCTTGAATATGATTTCTAGCATGTATTGCTTCTAGTTTGATGAACGCCACCTATGACGAGATAGTTTTAACTTGGCAGAGTGATATTGATGGCACCTTCCATATGGTGTCTTGCAGTGTTTCTAATTTGTTGAAGTGCCTTCTGCTTAGTTACCACATCATAGGTGTGAATATGTCAAGCCGTCCATTTTTTCGTACATATTCCATCCTCGTATCATGACATTGCCTTTCATCAGAGTAGTGTTCGTCAGTATCATGCATGAATGAGTTCTGAAGAGCGAATGATATTCCTTTTTCTTGTCGGTATGACCTCACAATGCAAAATCAATAAAGTTGAAGGAAATTGGCAAGGCATTGGATGATGGTGGTCCTTCCGAGCAACTGAAACGGAGGATCTCTACAGATTCTACTCTGCCATCCTCCCACCAAGATTCGCAAGACAACGCAAGGCTAGACAGTCAACGTAGTTGTGTAGATGATGAGCACATCTCCCCTACTCCACCATCACAAGTGCTTGCTCTAACTTGGCACTATTATATAAGGTTGCATGTTGCGTATGATGTCTAGCTTGTATTGCTTCTAACTTTGTTGAATTGCATCTGCCTACTTTACACATAATGCCTGTGAATATGACATGTGTTCCTGTTTCTACATCAGACTACTATTCTTGCATATCCCGCATCAGTCACTTATGATAAGGCACCTTTAAGTCACCACTGTGATATTGGTTGTGTCTTGCATATGATTTCTAGCATATACTGCTTCTAATTTGCTGAAATGCCATACAATTTGAACTTGGCAGAGTGATATTGGTTGCATCTTTCATACGGTGTCTAGCTTGCAGTGCTTCTAATTTGTTGAAATGCCTTCTGCTTAGTTACCACATCATAGGTGTGAATATGTCACACCATCCTGTTTTTCATACATATTCCATCCTCACATCATGTGTTTGCCTTTCATCCAAGTAGTGTTCATCAGTATCATGCATGAATGAGTTCTGAAGAGCGAATTTTATTCCTTTTTCTTATCGGTTTGACTTCACAATGCAAAATCATTACAGCTGAAGGAAATTAGTCCGGGAGTGGATGATGGTGGTCCTTCAGAGCAACTCAAACAGGGGGTCTCTAAAGATTCTACTCTGCCATCCTCCCAACAAGATTTGCAAGACAACACAAGGCTGGACAGTCAACGTAGCTGTGTAGATGATCAGCACATCTCCCCTACTCCACCATCACAGGTGCTTGCTCTAACTTGACACTATTATATGTGGTTGCATGTTGTGTATGATGTCTAGCTTGTATTGCTTCTAACTTGAATTGCATCTTCTTACTTTACACATAATGCTCGTGAATATGACACGTGTTCCTGTTTCTAGAACATATGTGTACATGATGAGCACATCTCCCCTACTCCACCATCACAGGTGCTTGCTCCTACTTGGGACTGTTATACGTGGTTGCATTTACCGTATGATGTCTAGTTTGTATTGCTTCTGATTATGTAGAACTGCATCTACGTAGCTTACAACTTATACCTGCAACGATCACTTACCCATAAGATACATTTAACTTGGGACTGTGATGTAGGTTGCATCTTGCATTTTCTTCTAGCTTGTACTACTTCTAATTTCTTGAAATGGCACTTACGACGAGACACTTTTTACCTGATAAAGTGATATTGGTTGCATGTTCATATGGTGCCTAGCTTTCATTTCTTCTAATTTTCTTGAAATGCCTTCCGCTTACTGTTTTTTCATACATATTCCATCCTCCTATCGTATGTGTGAATATGAAATGCTGTCTTTTTTTGTATATATTCCAACCTCCTATCCTGCGCTTGCCTTACATCCAAGTAGTGTTCGTCTGTATCATGTATCAACCAGTTATGCAGAGCTAATTTTATTCATCTTCTTGTGGTTTTGACTTCATAAGGCAATATCAGAAAATAGGAAGGAAAAGAGTAAGTTAGGGGATGTTGGTGGTACTCCGCACCGACGCAAATAGAGACTCTCTAGATTTGCCACTGCTACTGCTAATGAAGTTGAAGTCCCAAGTCTCCATGATGAGTTCATCTCCTGCACTCCACCATCGTAGGTGCTTGCTCTAAGTTGACAGTGTGATAATTGGTTTCATGTTGCATATGTTGTCTAGCCTGTATTTCTTCTATTTTGATTAAATTGCACCTGCTGAGTTTATACGTTATACATGTGCATATGTCATGGCTTTCTGTGTCTAGAATACACTGCATCTATCTATCATACCATGTTCTTACATCAAAGTACTGTTGTTGTGTATCCCGCATCAGTAACTCATGATTGGACGCTTTTAACATGGAAGTTTGATAGTGGTTGCATCTTGCATTGATTTCTATGTTGTACTGCTTCTAATTTTTCGAATTATCACTTATGACACGACACTTTTAACTTGGCAGAGTAATATTGGTTGCATCTTTCATATGGTGTCTAGCTTGCATTACTTTTATTTTCTTGAAAATCCTTCTACTTAGTTTGCACATCGTAGCTGTGAATATGTCATGTCGTCCTGTTTTTCTTACATATTCCATCCTCATACGGTTGTCTTACATCAAAGTATTGCTTGTCTGTATCATGCATCAATGAGTTCTGAAGAGTTATTTTGTTCTTTTGTGTTGTGGGTACAGCTTGACATGGCAAAGTAAAAAAGAGCAAGGAAAATAATATAGTAGGGAGTGCTGCTACCGTCGGGTGAAACGGAAAAGGTTCTACCATCGAGATTCTGCTGGTACTTATAGTGCAGTAGAAGGTCCAAGTCCACCGGCTAAATCTACAAACACAGTATCACATGCTCCACCAACTGCAGCATCTGCTTCAACTGTACCAGCATCTCAACCAGTTACTCGTTCGTTTGCTTCGGAACTGGCCAGTTCCCAAGCTGCCTTCACGCCGAACACTACTTCCGAAGCACTGCTGACACAACAGGACTTGGCAAGATCAGATGAACCTCATGAGCATCAACACCAAGACGGTACCTGACCGAGTCAAGTTGCAGTTGCATGCTCCTTTATATGTACTCTCACAGTTTGATGTACACTAACACTTTCCACATTCGTTGTTGAACTAGCAGCACGGCGCAAGCGGAAACTTGCATCACGGATAATGCTTGACAGATTAACAAATTCTAAAGGAGGAAGAATGGAGATCCATTTTGAGGCAGGTTTAAAAAGGCCACGTGATGCTACAGAGTCAGCCAAGTTAGTATCAGAGGCAGCCGTTGCCGTTAGGTGTCATGCGCGTATCCTCCCAACGTGGATCCAGTACAGGAATGAGAAAGACAATACCCAGTTTAACACCTTCCTCGACCATTTATCCGTAAGTAATGTTATTCATCGCAATTAGTAATATTGTCTTGCACTGTCCCATACTTTCTAGCTTCCTCCTAATATGTCACATCCCAGATAGACCATGCATTAGGGTGTGCATCATGTTTAAATTTCATTTGAATTTGAAATGGGGAAGGCAGGAAACCCCAGAACACCCCCCCCCCCCCTTAAAACAACTAGGGTTTACTAAAATTTATTTCAATGAATCCGAAATGCCCTTCAAAATGCTCATCCTCTTTGTTTGGGTTCAGAACCCATGTCAAAGGAGGTGCACCATTTTCTAGGTCACCTAAGGGTTCTAGAATTTATCCACAAGTTTTTGAAATGAGCATTTCAA
>LR880970.1:558529339-558544366 GCA_904067115.1 Aegilops sharonensis
GATTGTATGACTTGAGTGTTGGGTCATGTGACCCCTACCTGTATGAATATGTTATGTATGGCTCCTCGGAGCCTCTTAAATAAAGTACTTGAGTTGTAGAGTTTTGTTGTGATGCCTTGTTGTATTTACTCATATCGGGCATATTGCGTGTATGATTGAAATGCTTGGTATGAGTGGGATCCGACAAACTAGTTGTTTATCCTTGGCAGCCTCTCATATGGGGAAATGTAGTCTTGTGCTTCTGAGCGATAGTAGTCCGCTACAGCCCGGTTCACCGGAGTCCTGCTAGCCCAGCACTACTGCTTGGACACTTGACTGGCCGGCATGTGTTTCATTTCGTTCCTATGTCTGTCCCTTCGGGGAAATGTCACGCGGTGATACTCGGAGTCCTGCCTAGCCTGCTACAGCCCGGGATACCGGAGTCCTGTTAGCCCAGTGCTACAGCCCGAGTTCATACGTTGATGACCGACATGCTCGAAGTGTTTCATGTATGCCTGTCCCCATAGGTTAGTGCCGCTTTGGGTTCACGACTAGCCATGTCGGCCCGGGTTCCTTGTCATGTGGATGCTAGCGACACTATATATATACGTGAGCCAAAAGACGCAAACGGTCCCGGGCCATGGTAAGGCGACACCCGTGGGAATACCGTGCGTGAGGCCGCAAAGTGATATGAGGTGTTACCGGCTAGGTCGATGTGACTTGGAATCGGGGTCCTGACATAATAAGACTCACGTTCTTTTTTCAACAGATGAGGTTCAAGTTGGATCCGAAAGATGATGCAACTAAACAAGCATGCACTCATGTTTTTCAGTCTGCTCTGCGACAGTATCGGTACCACCTTAGAAAATCTCACTTTGAAGGAAAGGCTAACAATGAAATCGCCCAAACATCTCCAGTGGAATATATTACAGATGAAGACTGGACAACCATCGTTGAACACTGGTCTGATCCAAAGTATTAGGTAGGCTATATGTATTTGATCAGACCACATATTGAACTTGTATTTATGTATGTGCCTTACAAGTGTATCTTCTTCTACGCTAACTGTTTGAAGAACAAAACCAACCGTTCTAAGGTGAAATTCCAACAGACAACAGGATCTCGTAGCTATATTGGACACTGCGAGGCTCTTGTAAATAGTTGCTACTTCTTCTTTTTTTTTGTGCCATATTATCGTATCTATATTGACTTATTCCAAATACAGAGGAAAGCCCGTGCGGACCAAAAAGAACCTGAACCGAACGCAGTGAAAATCTTCAAGGATTGCCACACCAGCAAGATGAAGGGCATGAGCACACCAGCTCAAGACGCTGTTGTAAGTCCTTACTCCTCCTGCCTTGAACTGATTGGTATTGTGATGTGTTCATTTAACTACTTGGTTTGCAGCCAATGTCAGTTACTCTGTTCACTTTTATACACAGTTGTCTTAACGTATCATTTTACTTTACATGGTTTAAAAGAGATGAAGCATATTCTTTTGGTCTTGATCTGTAATCTAGTTGTTATGTTCACGTGCGCACACAATGATAAAATAGCCTGTTTGTTTTATATCTGTTTGGCCATGATATGAATGATGTCATACTATGTTCATCCTACTTTAAACCATGTCTCTTTCACTACTAGGAAAAGGGCTATAGATAGGACTAATTCTAATGGCGCACCAGGAAGACAGTGCGCCACTACTATATACTAATGGCACACTGGCTTCAGGTACGCCATTAGTGTGGCAGACACTAATGGCGCACCAGCCTCACGGTGCGCCACTACTGTCAAATTTTTTTCCCATTTTTCCATACAAACTAATGGCGCATGGAGACAAAGTGCGCCATTAGTAGTTAGAACTAGTAATGGCGCACGGCCAGGCCAGTGCGCCATTAGTATATATATATTTTTTACTTTTTTCCGAACCTACTAATGGCGCACCGCGCACTGTGATACCATGCGCCATTAGTATACATATGTTTTTTTTACTTTTCTGCAAAAAGTACTAATGGTGCATCACCTGCAGGTGCGCCATTAGTAACCAGGGTTACTAATGGCGCATTATGTGGTGGTGCGCCATTAGTAACCTGGGACCAACAAGATATTTTGGACAGCCCACCTACCCACTCACTTTCCCCACTTCATTCTCTCCACCTCCTCCTCCAAACTTTTCTCGGCTGCCTCCTCCTCCTCACCTCATTTCCACCATAAATTCATCAAAATTAAGTGGTGAAATTACCTTTTTTTGATAGGTAAGCAAGGGGAAAGCTATCTTCATGATGTAGATCTACTTTTTTTTCTCCCTAGCTCGCTCCAACAACGTGCACATGCACTTTTTGTGGCCTAGCTAGATCTATGTATGTTTGTGGTGTTGCATGTATTTGTGGTGTTGCATATATGATTGTGTTTGAAGGTACCGGTATTTGAAATGCGATAGTTGCCAATATATTGCCGGAATGTTTTGATTCATTTCCGTTTCGGCTAGAATTTTGGCACTATGCATTCTTTTTGGTCCTATTTTTAGGGAAGGTCATGCCAAATTTTTTCTTGGTTCTAAAATATTGTTTTGCTCTACCCCGCAGGCGACCATGGTTCGCACGATGACTGAAGGCATCATGAATAGGTTTTTGAGCTCCGCAAAGGCCAAGATGCTTCAAAAGAACGAGACGGAGATAAGATGTCCGTGTCGAAGATGCAAGCTGAAGAGCCTTATTGCGGACCCGGATTCCGGGCAGGTGCGGGACCACCTGCTCTTGCGTGGTTTCATGGATGGCTATCGGTGGCAAGGTGATGAAGATGACTATGAAGTCGTCCATGGGGGCCGGGCAAGAAATGAGGAAGGGCAACAAGACAAGTACCACCTCGGCGAGGGCGGGCGAGAAGACGAAGAATCTCCAGGACATGATCACGACGGTGATGCTGTACACAGTCATCATGTAGAAGATGTTGTAAATGATGATGGGGAAGATCAAGACGAAGGGCATGATCATGAACATGAAGATGCCGGAGCAGACGACGATGGAGGCTGGGTGCAGGACCCTCATATTCAAGAGCTGCTTCTCAAGCAGACGGATAACGCAAGAGCTGCCGCCCGAGAGAAAGCCAAGCTGGATCAACTGGAGATAGACGTTGTTACTCCATTGTATGAAGGATGCAGGCCCGAGGATACCCGCCTGAAAGTAAAGCTCATGGCTCTGGAGATGAAGGTAAAACACAAAATGACCGACGCATGCTTCGACGAGAACATGTCATTCTGGCACGAACGTCTTCCCAAGGGGAACAAGTGCCCGACCAGTTTCGAGGAGGCGAAGAAAATCGTGTGTTATCTGGATTTACTGCACGTGAAATACCATGTGTGCATGAAAAATTGTATCATTTATCGGGACGAGCACGCGGAGTCTACCATATGTCCGGTGTGCGGCGTCACTCGATACAAGAAGAGGAAGAAAGCTCCTCGAAAATCGGTGTGGTACTTTCCGATCACTCCTCGTCTGCAGCGGTATTTCGCGGACCCTAAGGTAGCAAAGCTCCTGCGTTGGCACGCGGATAGGGAGGAGAAGAAGCGGGAAGATGACGGAAATGATCAGGAGATAAATAAAAAAGACAAGATGCTGAGTCACCCTAAGGATGCGAGCCAGTGGCAAGCGTTGAACTTCGAAGACCCAGAATTTGGGAAGGATCCAAGGAACATCGTGCTGGGCGCGAGCACCGATGGAGTCAATCCGTTTGGCAGCCAGAGAAGCACACATAGCACCTGGCCTGTGTTTGTGTGGATGTACAACCTTCCCCCCTGGTTGTGCATGAAGAGGAAGTACATTCACATGAGTATGCTAATTGAAGGGCCGAAACAACCAGGGAACGACATCAATCTGTATCTGGGGCTGCTGAAGGAGGAGCTAGACACGCTGTGGAAAACGCCAGCCAATACGTGGGACGCCGCAGAGAGAGAATATTTCCCTATGAGAGCCGCACTGCTCACGACGGTGCATGACTATCTCGGTTACGGATATCTCGCGGGGCACGTAGTCCACGGATTTTCTGGATGCGTAAGGTGCATGGATGACATAACGTATCGCCAGCTAGATAGAGATCCCGGGTCTTCGAAAACCGTGTTCATGGGACATAGAAGGTGGCTTCGCGACGATGACCCGGGGAGGAAACGCAAGGATCTGTTCGATGGTGAAACCGAACCCCGAAAACGCCCGTTTACGAGGAGCGGCGAGGAAATAGACGAGCTGTTGAAAAATTGGAAAGACTGCTCACTGCCGGGAAAGAAGTAAAAGGCGCCAGAGCCGGGAAAGAAGCGAAAGGCGCCAGAGCCGCTGCTGAAGGTATGGAAAACGAGGTCTGTTTTCTGGGACTTGTCGTACTGGAAGATCCACCGTGTGCCTCACAGCCTTGCTGTCATGCATATCACGAAGAACGTGTGCGAGAGTCTGCTTGGTACCCTGCTCAACATGCCAGAGAAGACCAAAGATGGGCCGAAAGCAAGGGCAGACTTGAAATCAATGGGCATCAGGCAGGAGCTTCACGCTAATGATGATGATGATGATGATGATGATGATGATGATGATGATGATGATGATGATGATGATGATGAGGCGAAGCAGGACACAGAAAGTCATCACAAAGGCAAAAAGGCCAAGAAGACCGGAAATGACTACCCTCCCGCATGCTTCACTCTAAGTCAGGAGGAGATCGAGCAGTTTTTCACCTGCCTCCTAGGAGTAAAACTTCCTTACGGTTACGCGGGGAAGATAAGCAGATACCTAGACCCAGCAAAGCAGAAGTTCAGCAGGATGAAGTCTCACGACTGTCACATGCTGATGACGCAGATACTTCCAGTTGCAACCCGTGGGATCATGGACGCGCACGTCCGTGAAACCCTATTTGGCCTATGCAACTTTTTCGACGTCATCTCTCGGAAGTCGATTGGCGTAAGGCAACTCAGAAGACTACAGGAAGAGATCGTGGTGATACTATGCGAGCTTGAGATGTACTTCCCGCCCGCATTGTTCGACGTTATGGTGCATCTGCTGGTCCATATCATGGAGGATATCATCCAACTTGGGCCGACGTTCCTGCACAACATGATGCCATTTGAAAGGATGAATGGTGTCAGCAAAGGATACGTTCGCAACATGTCACGTCCAGAGGGAAGTATAGCCAGGGGCTTTCTGACCGAAGAGTGCATCTCCTACTGCACGAATTATCTAGGCATCGAGAACCCCGTTGGTCTGCCCGTCAACAGGCACGTCGATAGGCTCGCTGGATTGGGTCACCGTGAGGGTCACCGCGAAATGCATGTCGACTCGAGGGGCGACTCGCCGACTTTGAAAGAGCAAACCTAGTCGCGCTACAACACATAGACGTGGTCGATCCTTGGGTGGTAGAGCACAAAACCTTTATTGAGAAGACGTACAATGACCGAGGCCAACAGAGGACGGACGGAGATATACTCAAAGAGCACAACTCATGTTTCACGCGTTGGCCCAAGCAGAAGCTTCTGTCGTACCCTTTACATGAAGATTCTTCCGCGGAAGAACAACTCATATTCACCTTGTCACAGGGCGCCGAGCACAACCTGATGACCTATGAGGCGTACGATATCAACGGCTACACATTCTACACCGAGGACAAGGACATGAAGAGCGATGGTTATCAGAACTCCGGGGTAACGATGGAATCCTACACCGGTAAGGACAAGGACAGATACTACGGAAGGATCGAGGAGATATGGGAGCTGAGCTATGCTGGAGAGAAGGTGCCGATGTTCCGTGTCAGATGGGCCAAGAGCGTCCTAAAAGAAGACCGATATTTCACCACCATGGTTATACCCGAAGCCAAATCCAAGACCGCGGGCGCAAACGTCACCGCGAAAAATGAGCCATGGGTACTGGCTTCCCAAGTGGACCAATGCTTCTTCATTACCGACCCGTCAAAGCCCAGTCTTGTTGTCGTGAGGAGAGGCAAAAGGAAGATCATCGGAATGGATGGAGTAGCCAATGAGCAAGACTTCGACAAGTACGGCGACCCGAAGATCGAACATGATGACGACGATGAAGTAGCAGCACACACCACAAGAAGAAGCAGGACCACCCTACCTAAAGGACGTCCGTTCCATAGAAGAACTCCATTTGCGAAAAAGAAGGGCAAGAAGATTCTGAACAGATAGCTAGCTAAGATCGATTGTATTTAAATCGTAGTCTTCATTTCTCGATTGTATTTCATGGGCACTTTTTGATATCATGAATATTTTTAAATTTCATGGGAACTTTTTGAATTCATGAGGACACTTGATCTCGATCCCCCTCCATCTCGATCTCGATCCCCCCTCCATCTCGATCTCGATCCTCGCACCCTCCCCCGCTACACCGTCGCCGCCGATGATATTTTCAAGTAACAAGTTTGAACATATTTAAACACAAATAAATATAAAAAACAGCATTTAAAATGCATAAAAAATATATTGGGGAGCCTGGGAATCGAACCCAGGACCTCCTGGCGTGTCTGTTGCGTGCTGACCAGTCGGGCTAGTGGGTAGGTTCTGTTGTAGATAGGGTTAGGTGGTAGATAGGGCTAGTGGGCTAGATTAGAACAAAATTCTAATGGCGCACCGAGATCTGGTGCGCCATTAGAATAGTCGTACTTATGGCGCACCTAGAGCTGGTGCGCCATTAGAAAGTTTCCCCCCACACTAAATCCCCAATCTCTCTAATCTCTGCTGCTGCCCCCCGTGTTCGCCGTCCCCCTCGCCTCCTTCGCCGTCCCCGAGCCGAGCGCCGCCTCCCTCGCTGCCTCCCTCGCCGTCCCCGAGCCGAGCACCGTCCCCCCTCCGCCCGCGCCCGCGCCCTCGCCGTCCCCCTCCTCCCGCGGCCCCTCCTGCATCAACCTCCCTCCCGAGCGCGACAGCTAGGGTTCCTAGCCGCCGCCACCGCTGATGGCCCGCCGCCGCGGCGCGCCCAGCCGGCCGAACCCTCCGCTGCCCGGCCTCCACCGCCTCCTCCTCGACGCGCCGCCTCCTCGACGCGCCACCTCCTCGACGCGCCTCCTCCTCCTCGACGCGCCACCTCCTCGACGCGCCTCCTCCTCCTCGACGCGCCGCCTCCTCGATGTGCCGCCGCCCGCTGCCTCCTCGACACCGGCGTCCTCCTACGGCAGCCTGCCGTTATCCCACACGTGATTCCTCACCTCTCCCCCCTTCCCCTCCTTCCCCCTCGTATTTGCTAAAACTGAGATGTAAACTAAAGGAGTTCGTGATTTGCAGAAGCTGTAGCATACTCCAACAAGTGATAAATGCACTCAAAAGTTCACTAAGAAAATGCAGATGCTTCTCACTTGTTACTGAAAGTTTTCTGGAGTGATAAATGCATGCAAAAGAAGTTTAGTTAACTGTTACTGTTGCTGTATGAATTCCAACCAGGTCAATTTGTAGAGTATAAGGATAGCGTAGAAGACAAGTAGCATAATAGCATAGAACACAACCAGGTCAATTTGCTGTATATAGCCAAGGCAAGTAGCATCTGTCCGTAAGCAGAGTATAAGGATAGCATAGAAGAAATAGACAGGGTAGCAAGTAAGCTGAGATAAAAAAGTGTTTACTTTAAGTAATTATTTGCAACAAGCATTGTGTAGGAAAATGTCATGCAGGCTGTAACTTGAACTTGAAGAACTCCTTAGATAGTTTTTTAGTCTCCTTATACAAAACAAGCTGAAGTTTGAAACCTATTTCTCCTAAGCAGACACAGAAAAATTGCAGATAAGTAGACACTGAAAATTGCAGCCATGTCAAAGTGTCATTTCATTTGGGAGAAGTAACTATAAGTAAAGGAAGTGAGTTGAATTGCAAAACAAAATGGAAGGTGAAATGAAAAGAACATTGCTCTATGTGAAAACTATATGTGCTGTCATAGGTGTTGTGCTGTCAAAACTATATGTGCAATCTCCAGAACAATTACGCTTATGTGAAAACTGTATGTGCAATCTCCAAATGTATCATCATAATGTAGGTGCTGTGTTGTGTGATTCTTCATGCTGAGAACTTCAGCTTTTTCAACTTGCTGGACTATATGTTCATTGGTACTACTTGTGATGCTGCTGCTGTACTACTTGGGAATTTTTTCAACTTGATTAACTTCCGTTCCGGCCCATGAGTTTGCCAGAATGTTGATTAACTTCCGTTCCGGCAAATTCGGGTACTCCATATGTCCTATTTTTCAGCAAAGGTCATGCTGAAATTTTCCGTGAATTTTAGCATGACATTGCTAAAAATAGGACATATGTGGTACTTGCGACTAATGCATGGCCCGGGGTATCTTAGTACTTAATTAAGTAGGATCAACTGCCCCTTTATTCTTGCTGCATTAAACCATAGGTGGCAATAGAGCCAAGTGATTAGGCCCAACTTAGAATTCTCCTTAGCATCAATAAACCCTAGATGATAAACCCAACATAGGTGGCAATAGAGCCAAGTGATTAGTGCCAAGTGATTAGGCCCAACCTAGGGTGCCTCGGCATCGATAAACCCTAAATGATGAAAACTTAACATGGCTGCCCCGGATGCCTCGGTGTCGATGAGAACCTAAATGATGTACGCTTAGGCTTTTAGGGTGCCTCGGCGTCAACAAACCCTAAATGATGAAAGCTTAGGCTTTTAGGGTGCCTCGGT
Organism: Aegilops sharonensis; assembly: GCA_904067115.1. Classification (NCBI taxonomy): domain Eukaryota; kingdom Viridiplantae; phylum Streptophyta; class Magnoliopsida; order Poales; family Poaceae; genus Aegilops; species Aegilops sharonensis. The sequence goes on from LR880970.1 coordinate 558,537,990, forward strand.
GTCGACAAACCCTAAATGATGAGACCATGATCTTGTTCCTTGACAATAACCAACTTTTTTACCAAACTTTTTTCCTATTTAGAGCGAAACATGGCCCACAACAATGAGGCCAGTGGTTCGGGCGGCAAGCAATTCTGGGAGCTGTCCCAAGAGATGGAGGAACAAGATCACCGCTATGAGGACGCCGCGGAAGACACCGATCCTGATTACACAACCCCTAGTGGCGTCGGGGATGACACCACTGATGGTGCCGCCGAGGATGCCACCACTGATGATGGCGGCGCACACACAGATGGCAGCCAATCGAAGAAGCAAAGGAAGGACCGGCGTCCGAATGCGCTCCGCACCGTCAAGGAGGAATTCACTCAAGTGGACTCCGACGGGAATCCAACAGAGCCCAAACATATAGTCAAGGGGTACTCGGTTTAGCTCGGGTGCATTCTCCGGAGCACCGTCTCGATCAACACCGATAACCTTAGGAATAAGGACCACGGGAATTTGTGCAACCTCCTCTTCACGAAGCTGCACGAACGATACAAGTTCCCCGCCGAATTTGAAAACACACGCCTCTCAGGGAATAAAGTGAACAGTGCCGCCCTCACGAAGATGAGCACGGCCCTGTCTACTTGGAGAAGCACGGTGAAGAGAATGATTGATAAAGGTGACAGTTATGAGAAGATCAAGGCGAAATATCCTTTGATGAGCGAAGATGAGTACAAGGAGTTCAAGATCAAGTGCTCGAGCAGCGCAACCTCCGAATCAAGTCAGTGGGGGAAAGAAATGCGGGAGTTGAACTTAGGGCAACACAAACTCGGTCCCGGCGGTTACAGAGCAGCGAAGCCTATATGGTACAAGGAGGACGCGGAGCGTGCCGAGCAAGGCCTACCGCCCCGCTTCGAGAAATACAGCGGTAACAAGCAGACCAGGAACTATGTCAGGGCCCGGTACAAGGAGGACCCGATAACAAAGGAGCTTACCACGGATCCGAAGACCAGGGCGCTTGAGCTTGTTCTGGCAAGGAATACACCCCCGCGTAATTAGCTCCATATGGTTGCACTCTAATTAATCCCCAGTATTTCTAAATGGTTCACGTTCCTTTCGCAGGAAACTGAAAGCAGTAGCACGGGGTCGTCTCAGAGCTCCCCTTTCGACACCCCTTTAAATAGGGCGTTGAACATAATGAAAAACAAGAATAAGCTCACTAAGCCGACGTCAGCTGGTCGTGTGGCCGGCAAAGGCTTGTCCACAAAATGGGGGTCATACTATACCGCTGGTGTGCGGAAGGAGAAAAAGGCCAGCTCGGAAAGCCAGACGCGCGAGGTTGAAGCACTCAAGGCACAAGTGGCGCGGATTCCGGAGCTTGTCCAAGAGCAAGTGGAACAATAGCTGGGAACGAAGCTCAACGCCATGGTGCCTACGTTGATTCATGGGCTGACGACATGGATTGCGGGCGGCCAATAGGGGCCTCCCCCGGTTCCCAGCTTCAAGGCCAGCAACTCGCACAGCGTGCAGGCGGCGCCATTGGTGTCTCTGGCGGCGGCGCCATTGGTGTCTCCGGCGGAGGCGGTATTCGTGTCTCCGGCGCCGGCACGGGCATTGGAGCTTAATGCACCGAGGTGTACGCCGGCCGGCACCTCGCCAGCAAGCGCCCCCTCCGTCAGTTGCACGCCCGCCGTTGGCGGTGCCTCGACATTAGCCGAGCTCGACGGCATCACGGTAACTAAGCCTCTCGGCCGATGACTTCATCTCCTTGCCTTTGACTGGGCATCCCTGACGCCCTGTACATGTTTTCGCAGGGCACCGCCGACGTTCCTTGCACTCTTCTGCACTTCGTGGGCGCCGAGCTGGTCGATGTCGCCAAGGGAAGAATCGTTCAACTGGGCGACCGCATGTTCCACGGTAATCCGATGCCACCCACAATGTATAGGGTTGAAGTGGTTCGGTGCTGCCAGGCTGCGACGAGCTGTTACCTCCGGATCGACCCGCTGGGGCCGACGAAGAAGATGAGATGACCCGCAGTGCCTGCGTAAGCTGGCCGCTGCTTTGGCCGAAGAGCCAGATTCGTTTGGGGGCGGGGGACACCACCCCACAGACAAGACCGCCAGTCGTGCCGGCGCCAAGCCATGGCAAGAACGCCGCAACGCTACCGGACCCGCCAGACATCACTATGTCGGACATCCCTATGGCACAAGATCCGGACAGCCCTATGGCACAGGATCCGAACGACGACGGTGCATTTACCAAAGTCGATAAGTACTTTGCCGAACATGGGTATGCTGACGAGTTTTGCGGGCCTCTTTCTCAAGAACCCAACCAAGACGACCGCAATCTAGCTGGTATGTCGGAGAAATCCAATTGCAATAGGCGTCGTCTGGCGTTCAGTTCTCAGGAGACGCCTCCAGCTCCCACCTTCACCAAGCTCAGATAGCTGAGGTGCGAAATATTATCAGCCCCAACACGCTCAAGAAAGCGGTATGTGAGCAGAACTCGGTCCCATCACAGGAGATCAAGAAGAAGGGACGGAAACGAAAGACTAACAAGGGCGCCGGTGCGAGCCAGCCGGCACCGAGTATGATCCGTGCTCAGGACGGGCCACCTTCACCTAAGGATATCTCGAGGAGGGTGGATGTGGCGGGTAGGGCGATCCTACCGCCAAATATGCTGAATGCTGCAACCGGTGCTACGCGGAGTCTGCACGACAGTGTTCTTTCTTTGGAGAAGCGGCGTCTCAGAGAGAAGGATGTGGCATACCCGGTTTTCGTGGCCAAGGTGCCAGGCAAGGACTTTGTGGATGGCGACATCGGGGGTACGATCGTCCTGCGGTTTGATGACATCTTTGCTATGTTTAACCTTCATCCGCTGCGCTACACCTTCGTTCAGCTGTTTTCGCTGAGTATGGAGATGCGGATCATTAGAGACAAGACCCCGGACATCGTGATAGTCGACCCCTTCTACATGCGTGCCAAGCACTTGAGCAGCGTTGGGGACCGCCAAGTTGCGAGTTCACACCTCGAAGGCGTCATTCTGGCAAACCCAGATAAGGATAACTTCCTTGTGGCTTACTTTCCCGAGTAAGTCATCCCTTAACCGCCCCGTAACATATGATTTCTTAGATTTCGGTCGTTCTTTTTTTTCTAACATTCCGTGTTCTGTGCAGTGACACACATTGCACACTCATCCTCTTAAGCCCGAAATATTCCATGGCCACGTATTTCGACCCGAACCGTAACTCCAAGATAGACTACACAAATGTCAAGAAAGTTCTTGATGATGTTCTCCCCGGCTACGCCAGATCTGGAGGCACCTTCACTAGGACTGTTCGTAAGTACGGCAAGCACATGTTCTCACACAATTGTACCCACACCACGGAACCCATGGCCTCGCACTTCCATTCGGGTGGACCAACGGCATTCCGATGAAACTCCTCCATTGCCATGACACTCTCCCGGCCACTCCGACTCACTCCCCATCGGGCTAGTCCTGGGTGGCCTCGTGTCTACCAAAGACACAACGACCACCGTCGTGGCGAAAACATAAACGATCCCGCACGGGGACCCGATACCATAATCTCAACAACGGGCACACAAGGTTATGTCTGCTTACCGGGCCAGGGTACTGCATGCCCATAACCTTCCCTCGTTCGAGGCACCGACCAGAGGCATGACAATGGACCGAATAAAGGCCTTCCCATAAATGAAAATGTGGTTGCACTAGGAAAAACTCGATTCAGTGGCACCATGACCCGGTCAACGATATATTCAGGTTGAGTTATTATCATGTTCAACTTAAAGTGAAAATAACCGGTGTCATAGTATGCCATGAAATGCAACACCAACATATGCATCACATGTTAACGGTAATGACTGAGTCAACTACGTCCACACTAAGTATAAGCATCAACAACTCATGGCACCTCTCTGGTTAAGATTAAACCTCACTTTCAACAGAAACTTTTCTAGCAAATTTTACCATTTTTACTCCTGCAAGAAAATAACTCCACTAATTACTTATATCCATAACCATATTATTCTTTAATCACTCAAAAATAAATCCTAGCTTCTTTACCAACTAAGTTAACTTCAAACTTTCTGTAAGTCAAGCATATTAACTAAAACAAGTAATTAACAGAATATAAATAACATAATAATGATTTAAATGCATGGATTAAATCATTTGTTCAAGTAAGAAAATCACAAATATTGTAATGGCACCATGAAAATGTTGGTGTGGCTTTCCTTAGTGCAGATGAGGTTCACAAACCTCCTGGTGATCTTCAAGACAAGCCTCACCCTCTGAAATATTTAAAAACACAAAAAGAAAATATCAAGAACCCTTCTGAAATTCACCAGAAAATATAGACAGCAGGGAAAAATCCCATCTTTGGTGTGCTCTTAGATTTCTACACAAAGAACACAATGCAAAAAAGAATCAATTCATTTGGTCTTATGGCTAAAAACGTTTGGCCGTTTGAAGCTCTCTGGATAAATAGAGATTTGAATTTAAATAAAACACACTGGGTGTGACGTCGAAGGTGTAAAGCCTCAGGGCGCCACCACTCATACCGCTTCGTGCATGTACTGAGTGGCTGACTAGCGGGCCCCGCTAGTCAGGTGAGGGGGGGAGAGAGGGAAACAGAGGATGGCGCGGCTTCGCCGGAGCGCACGCCGGCGACGAGGCCTCCTTGGCCAAAACGAGAGAGGAGACGGAGGTGCACCTGCCCGTACCCGTAGAGTAGCTAGGGGTGGTCAGACGGCGTCAGAATCAACCTCTCTAGCGAAGGCAGAGAGTGGAGGTCGCCGGAGACGAAGACGACGGCGAACAGAAGCGGCTCCAGGGGCTCCAACCAGGTGGAACAGCTCCACCGGAGAGTGGCCGAGGCCCTGGAAGGGTTACCCAGGCCTGGGAGGGGCTGGAGCTACGGAGACAACCCGAGGGGATCGCCGGTGAGCTCAAGCTCGGGGACAGCGGCCCGCGGCCTGCCCGGCCGGGCTACGGCTATCTACTCGATTGTGGAGTGTGTGGGAGTGGTGGATGGTGCTCGAGGAGGCTGGGAAGGGTGCTATTTATAGCCGAGCGTCAAGGGGGGTTCGGGCTCCGCCGGTGGACACCTGGACACGGCGCTCGGTGACGAACGGCATCAGTGAGAGGGGGAGAAGGTGATGCAGCTCACGCGGGGACTATGGGCGAACGGGGACGAGCACAGGGGCGACAGGAAGGCGACGAGCACAGTGCGCACCACACTGTTGCGTTGGCCGGACCATGCCCGTGCTCACTGCGGCGAGCTCCGGCATCGGCAAGTGCCAGGGGGAGTTAAGAAGGCTTGGACGAAGATTGTGGCGCAGTTTGGCATGCTCAGGCAAGCGGGGAAGCGAACACGCGCGCAACAGAGCGCTCGGTGGCACTCAGAGCGCGTCGGCTGCATGCCTACACGCCTGGACGAACGCGGTCACCACGTGACCTTTGCCTTCAGTCCGACCTATGTCCAAAGTTCATGTCTGGCTTGTTGTTCGTGGTAGTTTTGAAGGTTACCACACTTGGGTTTGGTCTTAGGTGCAGTAGAAATGATTTCACACGCCAGGTAAGTTTCTGGTCAGTAACTTTGAGAGCTGAGTGTGGTCAATCTACTGGGAGTTGGGAGCTGGGCTTTGGAGGTTAGCAATCATCTACTAAGGTGATGAAGCACAAGAAAAACCAGCAACAGTAGAGCAAGTAAAATGGTAGTTGTTGTAGAAACTACCATTTCTGTCCAAAACGAAAATATTTTCTGTAGCCAAAATATTCCAAAATGTGCTGAAATATTTTTGCTCGGAAAGGTGCCCTAGGGTTCAAAGAATAATTGAGATTTTTCTCAAATTTTCATGGGCAATAAAAATTGGGGTTGCTTTGGACCACACTGAGTTAGCTAGGGTTTAAGAGAGGGAAATGAATATTTTCATTAAAGGAAACTATTCCAAATAATAGAGAGGGAATGATGGTTAGAGAGGGAAACACTACTGGAATCAGAGAATTTGCCATCAGCCTGTTCTTTGTCGTCCGCTAGCGGACGACAAAGGAGGTCTTTGATGTCCGTTTCCCAAAAACAGACGGCAAAGAACTGGCTGATGGCAAAGATCATATTTTCCATCAGCCTGTTCTTTGCCGTCGGCTAGCGGACTGCAAAGAGGGAGGGCGGCCCCACTAACGAGCCGCTTAAAAAAAACTTAACGGCCCCACTCTTTGTCGTCCGCTAGCGGACGGCAAAGAGCAAAAAAGCGGACGACAAAGGGGGGCGGACGACAAAGATTTAACTTACCTAACGGCGGCCTCACCCCACCCCGCCCCTCTCTCTCTGTTTCTCCCCCTCTTCACACGCGCGCCGCCGCCCCCACCACTCTCCG
>LR880970.1:558545152-558561204 GCA_904067115.1 Aegilops sharonensis
CGTCGCCACTGCCGCCCGGCGCCGCCGCCCCAGGCCATCCCGCCCCCCTCCTCCACCGGCCACCTCCTCCACCGGCCCTGCCCCAGGTGAGCTCTACCTCCTCTTTTTTTCTGTTTTTTTTTCTGTTTTTTTAGTTTCAGGTTTAGATTTAGTTTTAGTTTTAGTTTAAGGTTTAGTTTTAGTTTAGTTTTTGGTTTAGATTTAGGTTTAGTTTTAGGTTTAGGTTTAGGTTTAGGAAAGAAGAAGAAAAAAAAAGAGGAGAGGAGGAGAAGAAGAAGAGGAAAAAGGAAAGGAAGAAGAAGAAGAGGAGGAGGAGAACAAAAAAGAAGAAGAAGAAGAAGAAGAAGAAGAAGAAGAAAAAAGAGGAGAGGAGGAGAAGAAGGAGAGGAAAAAGGAAAGGAGGAAGAAGAAGAAGAAGAAGAAGGAAAAAAAAGGAAGAAAAGGAAGAAAAGGAAGAAGAGGAAGAAGAAGAAAAGGAAAAAAGAGGGGAAAAAACCCGACCCGACACGGCACCCCGACCTCGACCCGGCACCCCGACACGACACCTCGACCCCGAGACCCCGACCCCGACCTCGACACCCCGACCCCGACGCCGACCCCGACACCCCTACCCCGAGCCTGACCCGATCGACACCCCGACCGCGACACCGACACGGCACCCTGACCCCGACCTGACATCCCGACCCCGACACCCCAACTCCGAGCCTGACCCGACACCCCGACCCCAAGCCTGACCTGACCCGACACCCCGACCCCGACAATCGACACCCTGACCCCAACACCTCGACCCTGACATGACACCCCGACCCCCGACCCCAAAACAGCACCCCGACCCCGACATGGCACCCCGACACCGACACGACACCCCGAACCCCCGACACCGAAACAGCACCCGATTCAACACATATGCTTTGCTCCACATGGTGATGATACACTTAAGTGATATACATATTATTATTCATGTTGGTACTTTTTTTATGTTGTACTAATTTTGTTTATTCTTTGTCATGGCAGGTGTTGAAAGATGGTGGGCGCTGGTCGGGAGCACGCCGAGGCCCCTTCTTCATCGGCGTGTGTTGCGAGGTCTTCCATTGCACACGCACCTCTCCGCCGAACGTTGCTGGACAGTATGTCGACATCACCAGCCCCTTCTTCGTCGACTGCGGTGCCCAGCAGGGGATGAGGTAAGAAGAAGAGAGGAGGTGGAGCACGTGGTCGTGGGAGAGGAGGTAGGGTGACTCTTACGGCGCCTTCCTCGCCGCCACCCCCAGCTATTTCACCCGAGCACGTGACTGCTAGGGTGAACTCGTTCGAGGAGGAGGCTACATGGACTCCGGTCCACGAGCCTCTGGTCCACGAGTCTTCGCTCCACGAGCCTCGGGTCGACAGGCCTTCGGCCCACGAGCCTCCGGTCGACGGGCCTTCGGCCCACGAGAGTTGGGCCCTCGAGACCCCGGAGGAGCACACGTCTGGATGGGGTACCTGGTCGGGTCAGCCTGAGGAGCCGAGTGGCCATGCTGATGATGGCGGGGAGCCGAGTGGCCATGCTGATGATGACGGGGAGCCGACTGATATTGAGGAGGAGGGGGGCAACGTCTACTAGCGTGGTGCTACACGGCTCCCGTCCGTGTCGGCGACCCGCGAGCAGAGGTGGTTGATTTTCCCTGATGGGGAGAGGTAAGTGCATTTAATCTTTTTGTACCTTCTGCATTCACATTTCTTCAAATAACTAATGCGTTGGCCTTTTCATGCTGCAGTGGTTGGGACCACCATGAAAGTGTCCGCCGGCCCAACTCCGTCCTTGGAGTTCTGATTCGGCAAAACTTCCCAGGGTTTGTCATGTTGCCTGGTGAGGGTCAGCTTCCAGAAGTTGGATTGAGTTGGGAGCACTACTTGGCTGCCCCGGCCCCGCCGGGTGAGATTATCGACGGTGTCTCGTGCAAGACGAGGGCAGACGTGGTGATCAGAAAGTTCTGGGTAATTTCTCCTTTACACAATTAAAAATCTTGAACTAGCTAGTTATTAATTGTACTAATCAATATTGTCTCATTTGATTGCATACATTCTTCAGGTGTGAGGAGGGATACGAGGAGGAGGCGGCAGATGTTATCGACAAGGAGTGCAAGCGCCTACTTCAGAACTTACGGCATGAGGTTCGGGTGCAGGCTGTTCGAGACTACTACACCGGGTGTGGTATCAAGAAGCCCAAGCAAGAGTGCCGCGATAAGTTCTTGAGTAAGGAGCAGTACATGAAGGTAATTCTTAAGGCCTTGTACTTACTTCCTTCATTTAGTAATTCATAGCCGTAGCGCTCAAGTTTCTATTTGCTAACTTAGGCCCCTCCGAGATGGTGTGCGGATCGAATGGATTATTGGGAGGTGTTGGTCAATGCGTGGTGCTCAAAACAATGGCGGGCCACCCACAACGAGGCCAAGGACAAACGTGCCCAAATGGAAGGTGTGCCACACCACCGAGGCAGCTCCAACTTATTTCAGTACGGGCGAAACTGGGTATGTGGTTTGCTTCATGATTCATGCAATTCAATCATCATGCTAGTTTTAGCCCTTTAATTACTAATTTACTTTGTTTCTCTCTTTCAGGCACGCTACAATAAGGGAGATAAGGTGCCAGAGGTGTACGACCTGTATGCCATGGCCCACACTGGCTCTTACAAGAAAGTCAAAGCATTCTCTGCATCTGACCTCGATGATCCAAAGAACTTCACCAACATCTCCGCCCATGACAAGCTCGTGCAATATAGAGATCAGGGGAAGGCGAGGAAAGGGGAGGACTTTAACCCGAGCCAGGGTCCCATTGATACAAAGCTGCTGATGATATCTGGTGGCGGGAGGTCCCATGGGTCCATAGCCATGGGAGATGGACTTATCCGTTGTCCTAGCACTCTCCCGGAGATCAAGGCGCGCCAGTCGAGCTCCGCTCCTGAGAAAGGCCTCGTGAACGGCCAGTCCAACTCACCTTCAAGGTTAGTTATAAGTACTCAGCTATCTCTCTCCATTACATTGTGTGCGCTTCCATCAATGATTACAAATGGTCATGTGAGTGGTGTTGCAGGCTGCTATACAGAGTGACAGAGATAGAACGGAGAAACTTCTGGCGGAGGCGGCGGAGAGGCAGCAGGAGTTGGAGGAGAGGACGACAAAGATGTTGGAGGAGGAGAGGGCACAGAATGACATGCAGGCAAGGGCCATGTATGAGCTCCTTGTGGTAAGTTTCTTCTGCAGATTACTTGCTAGTCTTAACATTTGAGTCTCATTACTAACTAGCATGACTCTGTTGTGAAAACCAAATGTGCAGTCTGTGTGCGAGAAGTCCGGTCAGACCGCTCCGCCGATGCCAGTGATTGCTCCTGGGAGCACGGTGAGTTTAATTAGAATGGATATTACTTGCTAGTCTTAACATTTGAGTGTCATAATGCTAACGAGACATTGGAAATGATCTTTGGTGTAGCTTAACTCCAGAAACGCATCGTACACCTCCCTGATCACGGTAAGTTTCTCTAGTTTTTTGCTTAACAAATGCATAAAGACCTAGACTTAGCTTTATTTCCTCCAATATGCTTACCATAATGACCTAGAGTTAGCTTCTTTTCCTCCAAAATGACTTAATATGCTTACTGGCCTCATAAACCATCCATTCTACCTAAGTTAGCTCTAAAACGATATGTACTTAGGTTACTTATGTCAAAAATTGCATAATTAGCTTAGTTAGCTCATAAACGACCCATTTTACCTAAGTTAGCTCTAAAATGACTCATTTTACCTTAGTTAGCGTACAAGTGATCCAATTTATCCAAGTTAGCTCTAAAATGACCCATTTTACGTAGATTCGCTCCTAAATGATCCATTTTACCTACATTGGCTTTAAAATGACCCATTTCACCTAGGTTAGCTCCAAAATGACCCATTTCAATTAGGTTAGCTCCAAAATGACCCATTTCACCTAGGTTAACTAAAAAACGATCCATTTCACCTTAGTTAGCTAAAAAATGTGGCATTTCACCTTACTTAGGTCATAAATGACCCATTTCAACTAAGTTAGCTCATAAAAGCTCATAAATGATCCATTTCACCTAAGTTAGCTAAAAAACGATCCATTTCACCTTAGTTAGCTCAAAAACGTGGCATTTCACCTTAGTTAGGTCATAAACGTCCCATTTCAACTAAGTTAGCTCATAAAAGCTCATAAATGATCCATTTCACCTAAGTTAGCTAAAAAATGATCCATTTCACCTTACTTAGCTCAAAAACGATGCCATTCACCTTAGTTCGCTCATAAATGACCCATTTCAACTAAGTTAGCTCATAAATGATCCATTTCAACTAAGTTAGCTCATAAACAAACCCATTTCAACTTTGTTAGCTCATATATGATCCATTTCACCTAAGTTAGCTCATAAATGACATATACTTCTTGTTCTAGTCTTCTTCTTGTTCTAGTCACCTATTTCTAACTTTCTTATTTAACATTTTGCAGATTTCATTCACTTCATGGAAGCTAGCTTGCTATGATGGAGTGCTTGCTTTTCCTTTGATGAAACTTTGCATTGTATCTAGCTTGCTATGATGGAACTTGCTTATGTATGACTAATGTGTATGGATGGAACTTGCTTATGTATGAACAATGTGTATGGATGAAACTGATGTGATATGTGATATGAAACATATGTGCTGGATATGTGATATATATTTGCTGTCATATATATTTGTTGTGAAAATTGTTGGATTAAAAAATACAGAAAAAAAGAGACAATATGCATGCTCTTTGCCGTCTGCCACCGACGGCAAAGGGATCTTTGCCATCAGCAGCAGACGGCAAAGAGGCCACGTGGCAGGCAACTGTGCTTCCTGGGAGGCTGACCAATTTGGTCAGTTTGCCTACAGTGGCTGACGGCAAAGGCTTTGCCGTCCGCAGCGGACGGCAAAGGCCTGCCGTTAACCACCTAACGGAGTAACATCGCATTTATTGCCGTCCGCCTTCTTTGCCGTCCGCTGCTGATGGCAAAGGCCCCTTTGCCGTCAGCTGCCCGAAGTAGACGGCAACGTAGCTCTTAGTCGTCCCCTACTTTGCCGTCCCCTTTTGCCGTCCGCCATCCATGCCTTTGTCGTCCCCCGTGGCAGATGGCAAAGTAGCTGATTCCTGTAGTGAAATGGGACACTTGGGTGAAAGCCAAGGGGTACCCAAGTGTTTAAGTCCATATGAAAAGATTCAAAACTCCAAATTTCAATTTCAAATCAACTGAGAATCAGGCAAAGAAGAGATGGGCAAAAACCAGGCTGTCATAGTGATCCTCCAGCGACTCCGGCATGGTGAACGGGTAGCACGTCTTGTACTTGATGTTCTCCGCCAAGGGCCAGTAGTGACCGCTGCACGCATCCATGGGGTGATCTATGATGTCCGCATGCGAGCCCCAAAACGGCATCGGGCACTCATAGGAGTAGACGAAGGGCTCCTTGGAGGCATCGACCAGGCCATCCATGAAAGGGGAGTGGCTTTAGGGGACGTTGCGCCAGTTGATTATATGAGCAAGTTACTACGAGATTTAATCCGAATAAGCACAAAATAAATCATGATGGCTATAACAGAGATTAAACTAATCATGTGGACTAGCATAGTAGTAGGATACAGAGTAGAAACATGAATTCTACCACGATTTTGAACAGGAAGGACAGAAACACATACGGTGCAACGGGAGCAGCACCGTTGGTGCTGAGGTTGTTGTCCATGTCGTTGAGGAAGAGGTTGCCGAGGTCGGGGAAGAAGTCGTCGTCGGTGAAGTCATGGCTGCCAGCAGTCGCGAGAGTGCGCTCCCCAAATTTCAACAGTGCCCGTCGAATGGAGCGCAGGAGGGAGTGGCTGTAGGGGATGTTGCGGCTGCCGAATGGAGCGCAGGAGTAGCACACGAACCAGTAGATGGTGTCCTTACTAGTAATCCCAAGTCTCTACTCTTATAGAAAACTGCGTTGGTGATGATGGTGTGCCTTCCATCTTGTAATATAGACCGTCCGATCTATATCTGACGGATAGAAAGCCAACTATGACAATTTTACAAAAGATACCCGCACCTCTCTCCACATTTATAGATAAGGCCTTGCCTCGTTCATCCTTATCTCCCACAACCTTGTGCTCCTCCCTAAGTCTCTATCTCTACTCTTATCTCTATCTCTACTACTCTTCTTTGTTTTATAACAAATCGAATAGTACTGCGCCGTCCGCTGCACACCCGGCTGAACACGCCTCCTCGCCTCCATCATCACCAACTGAGTCTTTTATAGGAGTATGAGTAGAGAAAAAACCAAGTTGGTGATGATGGTGTGCCATGCAATACAATGGCATCTTGCTATTTTTTTGCATATAATTCCAAACACCACGTAGACACGGTCTTTGACCATTTTACAACTATGTTAGTATCATTGTTCGTGGTCAGCCGGTGCAAGTTATAGCCACAGGTGTTTTAACCTTTTGTAGTAATGATATCTGGCGATTGTTCGGCACGAGCTCAATCCTGGCGAATCCCATGTAACCGTCAGATTTCCATCCGACGGTGGCCTGTTTTTAAGCCATAGTATTTTACAAAACCACCACCCTTACACATGTACTGTAACTGCATCGCGGGCGTTTGCAACTGCCATGTCTCCCAGCGAACGTTTGCTGGGGATTGGAGTTAGCACCAATGGCGGTTCGTAGTCGTTCTACGCTCGGGCATTGAAGTTTGTAACTATCTTAGATTAGAATATGCTACTCCTCCGGTGCTAGTAGTAGAACAGATTCCTACTCTACTACTCTACTCATGCAAGTTAGGGCATAGTAGTAGGTACTGTAGGGAGTACCAGTACTGTGATCACTCAAGCAAGTTGTCTGGCATCGATATGACCCTATGCTGCTGGTATGTGTCTCGTAAGTCAAGCGGCATGTTGTAGTCATCATCACCTGTCCACTTCCCGCAGCACATATTCGCTTCTCCATCTTTCTCTACACATAATATCATCCAATCTTCCATCCCTACTAAGGCGCCTCCCCCCCTCGTCCAAAACCCAAGCACTAATAATGGCAGAACCGAGCAGTGTCCGCCGAAAGAGTGGCTGGAATTCTCTTCGCACAGAGGTAATCAAGATCATTATTTCGTGTGTGGACAATCTCAGTACCATGCCGCTCGCCGTGTGCTCGTCGGGGCTGTACCGTTTACTCAAAGCCCTCATGTCGGAGCTTTTTAAGCCAGCTCCTTGCTTGCCGATGCTGCCTGATCTTCAGAAACGGCATGTCATGCAGGAAAACGATCATAGGGTGGTGAGCATCAACCCCCTTGACAGCGATCCCATCCTCGTCACCCTCAACTACATTAACGGTATGTACTGGGTCGGCATGAACACGTCTTGGATGGTGCTCGTTGACGGTCGCGGCAGCTGGATGCTCGTGGAGGTCTACACCCGGCGATTGATCCCTCTTCCTTCGATTAACACTGCACTGCTATGGCACCGCTGCCCAGAATACTCGGAATCTTTCAGTAGCCAACATGATACCAAGTTTGATTTGCTCAAGGTTGTAATCTGCCAAGTGCCCACAAGATCTGCGTGTTGGAAATATGCCCTAGAGGCAATAATAAATTAGTTATTATTATATTTCCTTGTTCACGATAATCGTTTATTATCCATGCTATAATTGTATTGATAGGAAGCTCAGATACATGTGTGGGTACAGAGACAACACCATGTCCCTAGTAAGCCTCTAGTTGACTAGCTCGTTGATCGATAGATGGTTACGGTTTCCTGACCATGGACATTGGATGTCATTGATAACCGGATCACATCATTAGGAGAATGATGTGATGGACAAGACCCAATCCTAAGCCTAGCACAAAGATCGTGTAGTTCGTATGCTAAAACTTTTCTAATGTCAAGTATCTTTTCCTTAGACCATGAGATTGTGCAACTCCCGGATACCGTAGGAATGCTTTGGGTGTACCAAACGTCACAACGTAACTGGGTGGCTATAAAGGTGCATTACAGGTATCTCCGAAAGTGTCTGTTGGGTTGGCACGAATCGAGACTGAGATTTGTCACTCCGTGTAAGCGGAGAGGTATCTCTGGGCCCACTCGGTAGGACATCATCATAATGTGCACAATGTGACCAAGGGGTTGATCACGGGATGATGTGTTACGGAACGAGTAAAGAGACTTGCCGGTAATGAGATTGAACAAGGTATCGGTATACCGACGATCGAATCTCGGGCAAGTACAATATCGTTAGACAAAGGGAATTGTATACGGGATCGATTGAGTCCTTGACATCGTGGTTCATCCGATGAGATCATCGTGGAACATGTGGGAGCCAACATGGGTATCCAGATCCCGCTGTTGGTTATTGACCAGAGAACGTCTCGGTCATGTCTGCATGGTTCCCGAACCCGTAGGGTCTACACACTTAAGGTTCGATGACGCTAGGGTTATAAAGGAAGTTTGTATGTGGTTACCGAATGTTGTTCGGAGTCCCGGATGAGATCCCGGACGTCACGAGGAGTTCCGGAATGGTCCGGAGGTAAAGATTTATATATGGAAAGTTGTTGTTCGGGTTCCGGAAAAAGTTCGGGTTTTTTCGGTATTGTACCGGGAAGCTTCCAGAAGGTCCGGAGGTCCAGAAACTGTTCCACCACGTCCAATACAGCAGCATGGGCTGTAAGGGGCCGCCCTAGCCTTAATGGGCCAGGGGCACCAGCCCCCCCAAGGCCCATGCGCATGGGAGGGGGAAAACCCTAAAGGGGGAGGCCTCCACTTGACTTGGGAGGCACTCCTCCCCCCTTGGCCGCACCCCTTCCTTGGAGGAAGGGGCAAGGCTGCGCCTCCCCCCTCTCCCTTGCCCCTATATATAGTGGAGGGGAGGGAGGGCAGCCGCACCTGAAGCCCTGGCGCCTGCCTCCCTCCCGCGACACCTCCTCCTCTCCCGTAGGTGCTTGGCGAAGCCCTGCAGGATTGCCAAGCTCCTCCACCACCACCACGCCATTGTGCTGCTGCTGGACGGAGTCTTCCTCAACCTCTCCCTCTCTCCTTGCTGGATCAAGGCGTGGAAGACGTCACCGGGCTGTACGTGTGTTGAACACGGAGGTGCCGTCCGTTCGGCACTAGGATCTCCGGTGATTTGGATCACGACGAGTACGACTCCTTCAACCCCGTTCTCTTGAACGCTTCCGCTTAGCGATCTACAAGGGTATGTAGATGCACTCTCCTTCCCCTCGTTGCTGGTTTCTCCACAGATAGATCTTGGTGACACGTAGGAAAATTTTGAATTTCTGCTACGTTCCCTAACACTGCGAATTATAAAGACTACAGGCTAATTGCATTCTTCAACCGCGATCTCGCCTATCTGATAGGTCACTGCGGTAAGTGGATAAATCTACACTTCCATCGCAGGATCATACATCCTCCATGGTTCTCTGATGCCATTGAACACAAGGGCTTCATTATGCTGTCGACTCCTTCTATGGCTGGACGTATTGCTAGCCTACTCCAGTCATCGCAACAAACAGTTGTTACAGCAGTATGTTATTGTCCTATGATATCATGATGGCTTGCTTATATTTCTGTCAACATTTACTGAAAAAATATTCATGCTCATAACATGCTGTTCTTAAGATTGACTACATCAAGAGCCCTTTTTTATTTGACTCCAACTTGATATGATGTTGTAGGCCGCCTGGTGTCCCTACCCTTCCTAATCCCAGCACACCTTTCAAATAAAAGCGGCATGGCAGTTGCAGGTGGTTCCTGGCTCTATCAGACGACGGTGAACGATTGATGATCGTTCGCACGTACCGGACGTGTTGTTTCGCGAAATACAATCACAGTCACTGCAAGGTCTATGAGCAGGATCCCAGCTTCTCTGGGCCTTCAGGAATTTTTGACTGGAGGCTGGTAAGTAGCCTTGGTACACGCTCTCTCTTTGTCGAACTGAATTATCCGATTAACCAGGAGATAACCGATGGCAAGGATCATAATGGCAGCGTGGTTTCGTTCATCAGGCAAAACTGTGTGTACACAGCGTACCATGCGTCTCTGCATGCACCATACCCTGATATGTGTCGCCACGCTCTGCAGCCCAAAGTAGGAGAGAGGGTCGCAAGTATCAGACTTCGACCTGCTGGCTTGAGTTTCCCCCGTCAGGCACCCATCTGGTTTAAGCGGTCAGCCAATCTCCACAGCTTAATAAATAGTAACGTCTAACTGAGCCAGTTAGTTAGATGCATACACTTGGTGTAGTAGGATCTTTATTTAGTTTGATGCATACACTTGTTCTTTTTGGTAGCCCTTTTGTAATTATGGCTTATGTTTGGTTTGGAAGAGAGAGTTGCGTCTTCACTCTTCTGGCCTGTTTACTACTTCTGTTGCACCCCCAGCCCTGGTTGTTGCTGCTGCTATTTTCAATGTACAATCAGTAGTATATTTCGTCTGTTGGTTGAATAAATGTGTGGTTAGAATTACAAACAAAATGTTTTGGAAGTCATTGCAAGGTTCGATCCTTAGTGCCCCGTATCGTACGTAACGCATACTATTTTTCGTACGGAACACATTTTCCACTTGTTGATAACATGCAACCCACTGATGAAGGCCCAATAGAGGAGCCCATAATTAACTGGAAGGGAGGCTCTCACATGAATCCGGCCCAGGTACATGCTCATGGTCCCCTAAACATAAATAAGTAAATAAATAAATAAAGCTAAATGCTCATGCATCAGTTCTTTAAATTCATGATTTAACAGGAGGATATTATTTCCTATGATAGTGTCGTTACATTCAGTCGATATTATTATTAGGCACAGATATCGACAAGTCTTCTTTCTCCCAGCATTTTCTTCCTGTAACCAGCGGACCCATGCAAATCATAGTCAACATCGTAAGTAGTTCCGGTCCATTTTTATTTTCCAATAAGAATGTCCAACCCAGCTCAGCACATGGGCGACAACACTTTATCCTCCGCCTTGGTGCACTTGCCACGGCGCCGCCGTCCGGCCCTGTCAACATAGTTTTTTTCGAAACAGTCCCTCTCAACATAGTGAATCGAGAGAGAAATGTAGTTGTGAGTATGACAGTACGGACCCACCAGGTCCACTCCCGAACACAAGCAAGCGCCTCTTTTACTACTCAGATGCACCCCTCGTTTTTTACTCTAATCCACCCTGCTGATATCTGGGACCCATATCATTTTCAACGTATAGTCAATTAACGACAGAATTGCACAACTTTTTTTTGAGTAGTAATTCGGAGGAGCAGGCTATAAACTGGGTTGTGCGGTCTCTGTGGCCCGTCTAACAACATGACCAGCCCAGCAGATTTTTCTTTGGGAAAATAGGTAGCCCAGTATTTCTTTTTGAAGAATATCCAAGCTAGGCCTATTTGTTTTCTCCGACTTACTGGGCTGCAAATCTTTCAAGACGAGGAAGGATGCATTCCGGCCTGGCCAAAGAGTATGGTCAGTGTCTGTTCAAAGTAATACGAAAGGGGTTGAAAATTCCGAAAAAATTATAGCAAATGGGATATTAGTTTCTTTTTTTGTTTTTATTCTTCACTGATCTCTACTCCTAATGTCTCAGTTGGTAGGTCGTGTTCTGGGTTTTATTTTCGTCCCACCATTTTCGTCTGGTTTTTTTTCGCTGGTTTTTTTTCCACGGTTTTCTCGTCCCTTCCCCGCACGTACCAAAAAACAGCCAGCGAGGCTCCCCTCGATCTATGTATTCTATCCTAAGATCTCTCAAAGACGCCCCAGCCCCCAATACGAGCCGCCACCGAGATCCAAGACGAGCCGCCGCCGAAATACGAGTCGTTCCGCCACCGCCGAGGACCGAGTGGAGCCGCCGCCGCCGCTGGCCAGGCTCTCCATGATGTGCGCGCCGGGGCGCCGCTCCTCCTCCCGAGCATAGCAGCAGCGGCGGAGCCCCGCCGCCGGCGAGCTCACTCTGGCGGAGGAGGGCGGGGGCGAGCTCGCCGTCTCCCTCGCGCTCAACAATCTCTTCTCCCACGCCGTCGCCCGCTTCACGGCCTACTTCGGCCTCATGCTCCCGCATCGACCGGCTCTTCGGCGCGGAGGACGTCCATCAGGCGGCGGGCGAGATCTCCGGCCGGGATGGGCCACTGCCTGCACCATCACCGCCTCTTCGTTGCTGCCGCCGCCGACATGTGCGAGGGATGCCTGTCTTCTTCAAAGAACGAGATGAATGAAGGATGCAGAGGAGACAGGCTCCATGGCGTGTTCCTGCTGTAAAGCTCTCGACCTCTCATACAGGCACATGTTTCTTCTTCACGCGAGTTTGAAAACACACATACTACCGCGAGCCGGAGATCCATCCACCCAGTTATGGATCCATCAGGTACAAGCCACTAGCCACCAGGTAATAGAGATTTCCCCTCTGATTTAGTTGGATTGGGGGAGGCTAGAGAGGCTTGCTTGTTGTTGTGTTTTCTGCGTGAGAAAGCAGAGAGAACTGAGAGATCACATGGATCCAGTGTACAGATGAGCTTTTGGTGTGAAGGTGGTGGTGGTGGTTGAGGTAGCAGGGAGAGGATGGTCACTAGATGGAAGAGTGCAGGGAATGTTGCTTGTTACTGCTACTGCATGTGCTATTGTGTTATTTTGTAATAATTCCGAACTGTTAGCGATATTGCCGCAGTGAGATGAGCTTATTTTGTAATATATGGTCTTTTCCAGTGCATTGCAAAACTAACTAATAGTTTGTGATCTGACACCCTGGTAACCTCATGATTGGGTGGTGCATGAAGGGCACACCTCCGAGCTAGCCGATGCTTAGTATACCAGTGTTCTGCTGCATTCGGTGCGACCTCAAAGAATACCTTCGTCTAGCTGGCCGTTGAGCACCTTAGGGACGACGAGGTGCAGTGTCTGGGGTGTAAGCAGTTCAACTACACGATGAAGTGAGTAAAGGGGTTAAGACGGTTGCGTTGTGCGTGCGCTGCTTGCTTACTGGTGAGTGTCGCCTCTGTGACTAGGTTCTTTGTTGTCTATGCCCTCTGTAGTTTAAGGTGTTTGTTCTTTTATACAATGATCGCTCACCCAAAGTATGTACGATCTTTACCATAGTACATTAGCTAGCTATAGGAGATGACATCTTTGTGCTTTTCTTCTTCCTGAACACGCATATGGATGTTTGTGCATTGGAACGGCATGTCTTTCGGATCAACTGTTCCCTGCTCTGACTTCGCCTTTTAATTTGACTGAATATCTACTTACGCTCTTCAAGATTGTTCCTGTGAGTTTCTTTAAAACCTATTTGTGCACCCAGCTAGATCATACAGTTGTTAATGTATGGAGTTTTTTATTGGGTCTGTTTATCTCAGGGCTCTGACGCGCCGATTTCGCTTAGACAATTTTTAGAGCCAGTATTTACTCCAGGGAATACTCTTTATATTGTTCAATCTCGGTGTAGGTCTAATTTCTCGGAAACAGTTTCAGTCAATGCTGGGCCGAAACCTCTTAAACTCATTAAGTAGCATTCTTGGAGAGTTGAAATCTCATTTCATTGATGATGTATTGCGCTGCGTGTTGGTTAAGATGAAGCAAGGAGAAAACCATTGACGATGTATTGTGATGCATGTTTCAGTCAACTTGTTGGACAACTGTACACGTATGTGTTTTTTCAAGCCCACTGATTTCAGCCTCTCCGTCTCCTTCAAGCCGGTGAGTAATTAATTGGTTAACTGAACATACTATTTGAGAAGGGACAAGGGAAGAAACCTAAACTATTCCCCTTAGTTCATGTTGTCTCTACAATTTACAATTGTATATGTAGTGCTACCTGAATTAAATTCTGGCAACTAAGCTCATGCAGTGCTTAAGATTAAATGGGATATAATGGAAATGCAGATGAGAAGTTCAGGGATATTCCTGGGAGTGCCTATTATGTGGCTCCGGAGGTGCTGAAGCGGATATATGGAGCCGATAATTGCATATGGAGTGCTGGAGTTATACTCTACATTCTGCTGTATGGCATTCCTCCTTTTTGGGCAGCAGGGCAGGTGCGTTCTCTGGCTGGTTATGTCAATCAATTTTGGGGCTGTGATGGATGCAAAGACTGGAAGGTGAATATAGTTATCCTACAGGAACCCTCCCTTGGTTTTAATTACCTGAGAATGAGTAAGGTCTATTTGATGTTGTTCTTCAAGGTTCTATTCATTTCTTATTTGATCCCTGGCCATCAATTTCTAACAGGGATAAAGAATTACTCCCTCCGTTCCTAAATATAAGACCTTTTAAATATTTTAATATGGACCACATACGAAGCAAAATGAGTGAATCTACACAATAAAAATGTCTATATACATGCATATATAGTCCCTATTGAATTATCTAAAATAGCATATATTTAGAAACGGAGGGAGTACAACAAACGGGAGAATGAGACATAACTCTGTTATGTGAGTAGAGAACGTGAGTGCATATGCTTATTGGGGTCGGTCAACATGGTTCAGTTGGCATAACAAGCTCCAACGGACACAACTTTTCATGAATTGAATTGATTGAATGCCCTTAGTAAGTTCTCGATAGAATTACCTCTTCTTACAAGGATGAGAAACTTAAGTGTTTTTCATTTATTTTGTGCAGATCCTCCTGTGAAGCATAAATTTCATTATATCCAAGGAGATATCAAATGCTGAAAACATGGGACTCAAAATCTATAGAGAGTCGGAGACACTGCTAAACTGTCATTTATGGGTGTCTACCAAATTCACTATCAACCACTGTTGTAGGACCGGCGGTATGTTAAAGTTTATTTTGGTTTTATTAGTCCATGTAGAGATGCTATGCTCAGCTATTGATTTGACACTTGTGATATCCAACTACACTCCTGTGGCTTGTATGTTGCTCGAAGATGCTCACAAGTCTGGTTGGGAACGTTAACCTTACTCTTAGGGACCATTATTTGAAACAGTACTCTGTCTACTACTCCCTCCCATGATATAGCTTAAAAAATGTTCTTATATTATGGGACGGCGGGAGTATATGCTAAGTTGTGTACTGATGCATAGATATCTGATTTTGTTCATTTTGCATTAGGTTGGGAGGACATAGACTAAGAGCTATATATGATGATTCTACAAAAGATAATGTACTAGAAGACATGAGAAATTTTAGGATGCTATAGTGTAAAAATATTTGGAATATGGTATGGTTTGCCAGACCGGAACCAAAGCAAGAACGAGAAGGAGCTTAAGTAGGGCCATGTCGGGGTGTCGCCACAATAGGAAATTATCGCTGGTGCTAGATACCAGGGGAACCAAAAAATATTTTTTCTACAAAGCTAACGAACTTTTTGGGTCTAGAGGGACCAAGATGAGCAGGCCATCAACATCCTATTCCTGCTTATCTTTGTTTTCTTTGTATCTGTATTATTAATCTTGGTTTCAACTGGCGTGTTGAGTGCAATCATCCGGGTGCAATCCTCAAATATGGGATGTCGTACTAGCCTTAATTCAACATCTGGAATGGCTTATGATGGCATGCAGTTCCATCATTTCGGCTACTTGCGGCGGGGAGTGTGGCTGGTGCTTGCGGCAGCAGCGAAGCGGCGTGCGCGAGCGCAGTGTAGGCAGTGGCCAAAGGCTCATCGGCCGCTGCGAGTACGCCGTTGGCACCAGGTTCATGACATTGTAAAAAAATATTGATTCAATATTCTTTCGTCATTATTCCTCTTTCATGTTCTTGATCCTTGAAGATACTTGCTAGATTTCTAGCTGATATTTTTTGGTAGTATAAGCTCGATGTATATGGCCTGAATATGACCTGATTCAGAGTACATTGTGTTCTGAAGCTTTTTACTGTATGGTTCTCTCTTGAAAGAATTCAAGCCATTGTTCAATGGGAGAGAACAGTTGTAATCCTGAAATAAATGTCGTACCTATTCAACAGCTGACACAATTGCCACTGAGATCATTATTTTCCTTTTTTTCAGGTTTTCAACATCACAAATTTCATACTAATGGAGTGGAGCTACCAAAATATCTATTGAGGTAAAATCACTATATACATATTGT
>LR880970.1:558575183-558598570 GCA_904067115.1 Aegilops sharonensis
TATTTGACATGAAGAAAGCAGTAGCAATAAACTGAACGATCATTATGCTAAGCTAATGGACGGGTCTTGTCCATCACATCATTCCACTAATGATGTGATCCGGTTATCAAATGACAACTCATGTCCATGGCTAGGAAACTTAACCATCTTTTATCAACGAGCTAGTCTAGTAGAGGCATACTAGGGACACGTAGTTTTGTCTATGTATCCACACATGTATCAAATTTTCGGTTAATACAATTGTAGCATGAATAATAAATATTTATCATGAATAAGGAAATATAAAATAACAACTTTATTATTGCCTGTAGGGCATATTCCCTTCAGTCTCCCGCTTGCACTAGAGTCAATAATCTAGATTACATTGTAATGAATATAACACCCATGGAGTCTTGGTGTCGCTCATGTTTTTCTTGTGGAAGAGGCTTAGTCAACGGGTCTGCAACATTTAGATCTGTTTGTATTTTTCAAATCTCTATGTCTCCCTCCTTGACCAAATCTTGGATGGAGTTGAACCGTCTCTTGATGTGTTTGGTCTTTTTGTGAAATCTGGATTCCTTCACCAAGTGTTGGGGATATAACTATTAGGTATGACCCGCCCAAGTGGGGCCAGGTTATACCTATGGCGATTCATGATATGAAGCCCACAAGGATATTGAAGATGGCAGTTCAAGGGCAAGGGCCCAAGGCCCAAGGGCGACATAAGGCCAGTAGAAATAAACCGCCATATGTGTAAGACTTGTATTGTAAGGCATGTATAGATAGTCACGAGCCGGACACATTGTCTATGAGCCGGCCGGGACTCCATGAGCCGCTAGGCGTCAACCTGTGTATATAAAGGGACGACCCGGTGGCGGTTCAGGGCAAAAACAACAGATCGAAAGCTAGGTCAAGCGGATTCTCTCCCTGGTAATCGAGACATAAGCAATACCACCTCAAACTAGATTAGGCCTTTACCTTCACCGCAAGGGGCCGAACTAGTATAAACTCCTGTGTCCTTTTTCCCGTTTAACCCCTTTAAGCTAACCTAGTTGCAATGGCTCCACGACTAAGTCTTTTTGCTAGGATATCTGCCGTGGCTATTCCATGACAGTTGGTGCCCACCATGGGGATTGCGCATGGTGGTTTTGAGTTCTTAAAGGGCAACTTCGAAGGGCTCAAGGGATACGTTGTGGGCTGGATGACCAAGAGTCATCGCGGAAAGCTCTACATCGACGACGCAGGATGGGGTCCCGAGGCTGGCTCAATTGAGTATGGGTACCAGGTCTCCTTCGGCGGAATTCACGTCTTCATCGGCAAGATCGGCGAGCCGGGCCCTAAGACGGACATGTGCACCGACATCATCGAGACGTCTCAGCGTGCGAGACCTGCACGAGCTCAGCCCGCGATGAAGCATGCCTTTGTGGGATTCATCCATGGAGCGGAATTTGATGAAGGGTTAATGTTTGGCGGTGAGACGGCCATCTATTATGATGGTGAGTCGTCCACATGCGAGACTACTTCATTGTATCAATTGCAAGACGGTGGGCTTGGTGGCTGTTCTGATGGCGACAGTATTCTGGACCCCTATGAGCCGCCAAACATGGTTGCAATCTTCATGGTTGGTACGCAGCCTGGGCAGAATTACTCAACTGCGGCAGCAATGACTTTTGGGTCTGCAGCGGTGACGGCGGCCGAGGTAGGAGGCCCAGTGCGCTCACCGGCTCAAGTGTTGACGGAGTTGCTGGATAAGCTCACAACCTTCTTAACAACAGAAGTTAACCCGGCAAATCAATCTCAGCATAGCGCAAAAAATTGCAAAGTTGCGTGATGAGTCAGCACAAGCCAAGGAAAACCTGGTGGCAGAGGACGTCAGGATGGCCGCGGAACGGGCTGCCCTGGATGCTCAGGCCCAGCGGATTCAGTCAGAGGCTATCTGGCTTACGATGGATCAAAACGTTTCAAATGAAATCATGAGGAGGAGGCACAAGTCTCGTCTACCTCCGGTTCACGAGGCGAAAAACCTCTTTTGCACGCCTGGAGTAGGTACCAGTAACCCGCCGGAGTTAAACCGGGCTGCAGCACCTGGGGTTGGAATGCCGGTTCAACCACACATGACATAACCCCCTCGTCTGACTAGCTCTCCGCCTCAGCATGTACCAACACCACCGGGTCATTATTCCAACCATTTGGATAACATGATCGCTGTGGCGACACGATTGGCGGCTCTCCCAGTGGATGGCGACTCTCCAGCAGTGGTTGAAACACGAAGGGCTATGGAACTTCTTCAAATAGCATTGGTGTAGCAGGAGGCATATTCTTACAGTAGAGATAGGATTCAGTCGACCCCTCGCCCATGCCGGAGTTATAGTAGGCACATGGACTCACCAGCCGTTTCAAGCAATGCCCATCGTCGTCACCAGCCATGTGGGCATGACCCAGCGCATGATGGAGCTCATGACTTGGTCGATCAGGACAGAGTGCGTCAAGAGGCTGAGCAGGTGGCTCAGCGGGCGGCTCACCAGACCCTTCCAGTTTATTCAACGACTTCGGTAGAGGCAGGCGTGACCTCTACGACTACAGGTGTACCCTGTTTGGTGTCGGCTCTGCGTAATGAGCATTTGATCAAGGATTTCAAAGGACCTTGTAAGGTGCCTAACTATATAGCCGACTTAGCCACTGAGGCATGGATTGGGAGTTATGAGATGGCCATGGAACTGTTGGAGGTCAGTGATGCCGCGTGTGCTAAATACTTCACCATGATGCTGGATGGGATGGCCCGTACTTGGTTAAAAGGGCTGCCAGCTAATTCCATCGTGTCATGGGCTGAACTAAAGGCCCGGTTTATCCAGAACTTTAAAGATACATGCAACCAGCCCATGTCAATTGTGGATTTAGCTTCTTGCGCCCAAGAGGAGGGTGAATCAACGACCCATTGGGTATGCCGGGTCAAAGCTATCATACACTCGTCCGATAACATGAATGTCGGCTCTGCAGTCCTAATGTCGGCTCATACACTCGTCCGTTTTTTGCCTCTTAAGCAGAAGCTGGGGCGGCTCAAGTGTGATTGCAATGATATGGGGCAGGTGATGGCGGCTCTAATCAAATATGCCGATTCTGATGGTACCAACGACCCCAAGTCTGATTATGACAAGTTGGGAAAGGGCAAGAAGAGTGGCAACGCCAAGGGTCCACAGCTTAACCCGGCGAATCAGGGTGTCAATGGTAAGCGCAAAAGCTGAGGGTAACTGGCGTTTGTGGCTAACACCAATATTTAGAGCAATAATCAACATCGTAAGGGGAGGTCCCAATCTTGAGCAGTTGTTGAATGAGCCATGTCAAAGCATGGCACGCAGGAAAAGCCAGCTACTCAACTTTGGAAAGTTTGTTCAATTATGAGGGCTTTAAAAATTCTAATTTGTTTCAAAACAACCAAAGGCCGGGCAGCTACTTAGGTTTCGGTGGCGGCGGTTCTCATGGCCCGGGTTACGGAGGTGGCGGTTCTAATTCTAGGCTTCCAGGGCCACGAACACCATCAAGGTAATCAGGGTGGTTATAAGAAAGGTAATCAGGGTGGTTACAATCAACAATCCGGTCAAGGGAGTCAGCAGTAGCAGCAGTCTGGATATAAGAGTCATCTGAAGCAGTTGAATAGCGGGCAGTACCACTTTTTCACCACAAGCCTATGCAAGCGGGCCCAGAAACTTCATAAGAGGGCTGTAAACGCCATTGAGCCGGTAGTTCCCCCCTATTTGCGATGGTCTGAGCAACCCATTATGTGGAGCCAGGAGGATCACGCGCCCCGGGTTGATAATCCAGGTCACTTGGCTTTGGTGGTGGTGATGGAAATATGCCCTAGAGGCAATAATAAAGTTGGTATTTATATTTCCTTATATCGTGATAAAATGTTTATTATTCATGCTAGAATTGTATTAACCGGAAAATTAGTACATGTGTGAATACATAGACAAACAGAGTGTCACTAGTATGCCTCTACTTGACTAGCTCATTGAATCAAAGATGGTTATGTTTCCTAGCCATAGACATGATTTGTCATTTGATTAACGGGATCATATCATTGGAGTATGATGTGATTGACTAGACCCATTTCGTTAGCTTAGCACTTGATCGTTTAGTATATTGCTATTGCTTTCTTTATGACTTATACATGTTCCTATGACTATGAGATTATGCAACTCCCGAATACCAGAGGAACACTTTGTGTGCTACCAAACATCACAACATAACTGGGTTATTATAAAGGTGCTCTACAGGTGTCTTCGATGGTGCTTGTTGAGTTGGCATAGATCAAGATTAGGATTTGTCACTCTGTGTTTCGGAGAGGTATCTCCGGGCCTTCTCGGTAATGCACATCACTATAAGCTTTGCAAGCAATGTGACTAATGAGTTAGTTGCGGGATGATGCATTACGGAACGAGTAAAGAGACTTGTCGGTAACGAGACTGAACTAGGTATTGAGATACCGACAATCGAATCTCGGGCAAGTAACATACCGATTACAAAGGGAACAACGTATGTTGTTATGTGGTTCGACCGATAAGGATCTTGTAGAACATGTAGGAGCCAATATGGGCATCCAGGTTCCGCTATTGGTTATTGACCAAAGAGGGGTCTCGGTCATGTCTACATAGTTCTCTAACCCATAGGGTCCGCACGCTTAACGTTCGTTGACGATATAGTATTACATGAGTTATGTATGTTGGTAATCGAATGTTGTTCGGAGTCCCGGATGAGATCACAGACATGACGAGGAACTCCGGAATGGTCTGGAGATAAAGTTTAATATATGGGATAATAGTGTTTGGTCTCCTGAAGGGGTTCCGGATGTTTCCCGAAATGTTTGGGTACGAGAACATGTTATTTGGGCCAAAGGGGAAAGCCCACAAGGTTTTTGGAAAGCGCAAAAGGAAGTTTTGCGGAGTCCAGGGGCCAGACGCCGGAGTCCCTGGAGTCTGGTTCCAGACGCCGGGAACCCTTGCGTCTGGCCCTGGAGTCCGAGAAGGACTCTTGCCTTTCGGGTGAAACCGACTTTGTGGAGGCTTTTATTGCAAGTTTCGACCCCAAGGCTCAACATATAAATAGAGGGGTAGGGCTAGCACCCAAGACACATCAAGAAACACCAAGCCGTGTGCCGGCAACCCTGTCCCCTCTAGTTTATCCTCCGTCATAGTTTCTGTAGTGCTTGGTGAAGTCCTGCAGAGATTGTTCTTCACTAACACCGTCACCACGCCATCGTGCTACCAGAACTCATCTACTACTTCGCTCATCTTGCTGGATCAAGAAGGCGAGGACGTCATCGAGCTAAACGTGTGCTGAACGCGGTGGTGCTGTACATTCGGTACTTGATCGGTACGGATCGTGAAGGTGTATGACTACATGAACCGCATTGATAAAACGCTTCCTCTTACGGTCTACGAGGGTACGTGGACTACACTCTCCCCTCTCGTTGCTATGCATCACCATGATCTTGCGTGTGCGTAGGAATTTTTTTGAAATTAGTACGTTCCCCAATAGTGGCATCAGAGCCAGGTTTATGCATAGATGTTATGTGCAAGAGTAGAACACAAGTGAGTTGTGGGCGATACAAGTTATCATTGTGGTTTTGATGCATAGGTAAGAACGGTTCTTGCTCAGCCCGTAGCAGCCACGTAAAACTTGCAACAACATAGTAGAGGATGTCTAACTTGTTTTTGCATGGCATGTTGTGATGTGATATGGTCAAGACATGATACTAAGTTTTATTGTATGAGATGATCATGTTTTGTAGCATAGTTATCGACAACTGGCAGGATCCATATGGTTGTCACTTTATTGTATGCAATGCAATCGCCCTGTAACTGTTTTGGCTTTATCACTAAGCGGTAGCGATAGTCGTAGAAACAATAGTTGGTGAGATGAAAACGATGCTACGATGGAGATCAAGGTGTCGCGCCGGTGATGATGGTGACCATGACAGTTCTTTGGAGATGGAGATCAAAGGCACGAGATGATGATGGCCATATCATATCACTTATATTGATTGCATGTGATGTTTATCCTTTATGCATCTTATTCTGCTTTGATTGACGGTAGCATTATAAGATGATCTCTCACTAAATTTCAAGATATAAGTGTTCTCCCTGAGTATGCACCGTTGCCAAAGTTCGTCGTGCCGAGACACCACGTGATGATCGGGTGTGATAAGCTCAACGTTCACCTACAACGGGTGCAAGCCAGTTTTGCACACGCAGAAATACTCGGGTTAAACTTGACGAGCCTAGCATATGCAGATATGGCCTCGGAACGCTGAGATCGAAAGGTTGAGCATGAATCATATAGTAGATATGATCAACATAGTGAGGTTCACCATTGAAAACTACTCCATCTCACGTGATGATCGGACATGGTTTAGTTGATTTGGATCACGTGATCATTTAGATGACTAAAGGGATGTCTATATAAGTGGGAGTTCTTAAGTAATATGATTAAACTGAACTTTAATTTATCATGAACTTAGTCCTGGTAGTATTTTGCAAATAATGTTGTAGATCAATAGCTTGCGTTGTTGCTTCCCTATGTTTTATATGTGTTCCTAGAGAAAACTAAGTTGAAAGATGATAATAGCAATGATGCGGACTGGGTCGGTGATCTGATGTTTATCCTCATTGCTGCACAGAAGAATTATGTCCTTGATGCACCGTGAGGTGACAGACCTATTGTAGGAGCAGATACAGACGTTATGAACATTTGGCTAGCTCAATATGATGACTACTTGATAGTTTAGTGCACCATGCTTAACAGCTTAGAATAAGGACTTTGAAGACGTTTTGAATGTCATGGACCATATGAGATGTTCCAGGAGTTGAAGTTAATATTTCAAGAAAATACCCGAGTTGAGAGATATGAAGTATCCAACAAGTTCTATAGTTAAAAGATGGAGGAGAATAGCTCAAGCAGTGAGCATGTGCTCAGATTGTCTGGGTACTACAATCGCTTTAATCAAGTGAGAGTTAATCTTCTAGATAAGAGAGTGACTGACAGAGTTCTCTAGTCACCATCACCAAGTTACTGGAACTTTGTGATGAACTATAGTATACAATGGATGACGAAAATGATTCCCGAGCTCTTCATGATGCTGAAATCGACAAAGGTAGAAATCAAGAAAGAGCATCAAGTGTTGATGATTGACAAGACCACTAGTTTCAAGAAAAAGGGCAAAGGGAAAGAAAGGGAACTTCAAGTATAATGGCAAGCAAGTAGTCACTCCCGTGAAGAAGCCCAAAAGATGGACCAAAGCCTGAGACTAAGTGATTCTACTTCAAAGGAAATGGTCACTGGAAGGGGGAATGCCCTGAATATTTGGTGGATAAGAAGGATGGCAAAAGTGAACAAGGTTATATTTGATATACATGTGATTGATGTGTACCTTACTAGTGTTTATAGTAGCCCCTGGGTATTTGATACTTATTCGATTGCTAAGATTAGTAACTCGAAATAGGAGTTACAGAATAAACAGAGACTAGTTGAGGGTGAAGTGACGATGTGTGTTGGAAGTGGTTCTAAGATTGATATGATCATCATCGCACACTCCCTATACTTTCGAGATTAGTGTTGAACCTAAATAAATGTTATTTGGCGTTTGCTTTCAGCATGAATATGATTTGATCATGTTTATTGCAATTTGGTTATTCATTTAAAGTCATAGAATAATTTTTGTTCTGTTTACATGAATGAATCCTTCGATGGTCATACACCCAATGAAAATAGTTTGTTGGATCTCGATCATAGTGATACACATATTCACAATATTGATGCCAAAAGATGCAAAGTTGATAATGATAGTGCATCATATTTGTGGCACTGCCGTTTGGGTCATATCTATGTAAAGCGCATGAAGAAACTCCATAAAGATGAATTTTTGGAATCACTTGATTATGAATCACTTGATGCTTGCGAACCATGCCTTATGGGCAAGATAAATAAGACTCTGTTCTCCGGAACAATGGAGCGAGCAACTGACTCATTGGAAATAATACATACTGATGTATGTGATCTGATGAGTGTTGAGGATCGCGGCGGATATCGTTATTTTCTGACCTTCATAGATGATTTGAGCAGATATGGATATATCTACTTGATGAAACATAAGTATGAAACATTTGAAAAGTTCAAAGAATTTCAGAGTGAAGTGGAAAATCATCGCAACAAGAAAATAAAGTTTTTACAATCTGATCGTGGAGACGAATATTTGAGTTGCGATTTTGGTCTTCAATTAAAACAATGTGGAATAGTTTCACAAATTCATGCCACCTAGAACACCACAGCGCAATGGTGTGTCCGAACATCGTAACCGTACTATATTAGATATGGTGCAGTCTATGATGTCTCTTACCGATTTACCACTATAGTTCTGGGATTATGCATTAGAGATAGCTACATTTACGTTAAACAGGGCACCATCAAAATCCGTTGAGACGATGCCTTATGAACTGTGGTTTGGTAAGAAACCAAAGTTGTCATTTTTTAAAGTTTGGGGTTGCGATGCTTATGCGAAAAGGTTTGATCCTGATAAGCTCAAACCCAAATCGGAGAAGTGTGTCTTCATAAGATACCCAAAAGTAATTGTTGGGTACACCTTCTATCACGGATCCGAAGGCAACATATTCGTTGCTAAGATGGATCCTTTCTAGAGAAGGAGTTTCTCTCGAAAGAAGTGAGTGGGAGGAAAGTAGAGCTTGATAAGGTAATTGTACCTTCTCCCGAATTGGAAAGTAGTTCATCACAGAAATCAGTTCCAGTGACTCCTACACTAATTAGTGAGGAAGCTAATGATGATGATCATGAAACTTCAGATTAAGTTACTATAGAACCTTTGTAGGTCTTCCAAAGTACAGTCCACACGAGAGTGGTACGGTAATCCTGTTCTGGAAGTCATGTTACTAGACCATGATAAACCTACAAACTATGAGGAAGTGATGATGTGCCCTGATTCCGCGAAATGGCTTGAAGGCCATGAAATCTGAGATGGGATCCATGTATGAGAACAAAGTGTGGACTTTTGTGGACTTGCCTGATGATCAGCAAGCCATAGAAACTAGATGGATCTTCAAGAGGAAGACACACGCTGATAGTAGTGTCGACTTGTCACAAAAAAAATCGACAAGTTCAAGGTGTTGAATACGATGAGATTTTCTCACTCGTATCAATGCTTAAGTCTGTCCGAATCATGTTAGCAATTGCCGCATTTTATGAATTTGGCAAATGGATGTCAAAACTGCATTCCTTAAGGGTTTTCTTAAAGAAGAGTTGTATATGATAGAACCAGAAGGTTTTGTCGATCCTAAAGGTGCTACCAAAATGTGCAAGCTCCAGTTATCCATCTATGGACTGGTGCAAGCATCTCGGAGTTGGAATATACGCTTTGATGAGTTGATCAAAGCATACAATTTTATACGGACTTGCGGTGAAGCATGTACTTACAGGAAAGTGAGTGGGAGCACTACAGCCTTTCTGATAAGTATATGTGAATGACATATTGTTGATCAGAAATAACGTAGAATTTTCTGGAAAGCATAAAGGAGTGTTTGAAAGGAGTTTTTCAAAGAAAGACTTCGGTGAAGCTGCTTATACATTGAGCATCAAGATCTATAGAGATAGATCAAGACGCTTGATAAGATTTTTCAATAAGTACATACATTGACAAGATTTTGAAGTAGTTCAAAATGGAACTCTCGGATATATATCGGGTTCCGGCAAAACCCTTAAGGTTCGAACTCTGGGGTGCGCACGAAGATTTCCTCCTACTGGTACACGCCCTCAGCCTCACCACGATCCCTAAGCTAGATCGATGAACTCAAAGCACAAGAGACACAAGATTTATACAGGTTCGGGCCACCGTTGTGGTGTAATACCCTACTCCTGTGTGTGGTGGTGGATTGCCTCTTGGGCTGATGATGAATAGTACAGAGGAAGAACAGCCTCGCGAGGAGAGGTGTTCTTGTGGTGGTGTGGTGTTCTTCTTGGGAAGGATCCGGTCTATCCCTGCCCTCGATCTGATCCCTTGCTACTGTGGCGGCTAGCCCTATTTATAGAGGCCCTGGTCCTCTCCCCAAATATTGAGCGGGAATGGATCAAACAACGGCCATTTTAAAAGGGGATAGCTAGTACTAGCTATTCTGACTAAAGGTGGTCTTCGCCCGCTAAAGGTGATGGTGATGACGCCATCTTGGGATCCACGGTCTCCTCCGTCCTGCCATCCTGCCGGTCTTGGTCTTGTTACACCGATATGGAAACCTTTCTTGATGCCTCGGTACTCCGTGCCTGCGCTTGCCCCCTTTGCACCAAAGAGGAAACGAGGACACTGCGCGGGCTGGCGCCCTCCTAGTCTCAGTGGTCATGGCTTGCGTCATGGGCACCTCGNCACAAGAGACACAAGATTTATACAGGTTCGGGCCACCGTTGTGGTGTAATACCCTACTCCTGTGTGTGGTGGTGGATTGCCTCTTGGGCTGATGATGAATAGTACAGAGGAAGAACAGCCTCGCGAGGAGAGGTGTTCTTGTGGTGGTGTGGTGTTCTTCTTGGGAAGGATCCGGTCTATCCCTGCCCTCGATCTGATCCCTTGCTACTGTGGCGGCTAGCCCTATTTATAGAGGCCCTGGTCCTCTCCCCAAATATTGAGCGGGAATGGATCAAACAACGGCCATTTTAAAAGGGGATAGCTAGTACTAGCTATTCTGACTAAAGGTGGTCTTCGCCCGCTAAAGGTGATGGTGATGACGCCATCTTGGGATCCACGGTCTCCTCCGTCCTGCCATCCTGCCGGTCTTGGTCTTGTTACACCGATATGGAAACCTTTCTTGATGCCTCGGTACTCCGTGCCTGCGCTTGCCCCCTTTGCACCAAAGAGGAAACGAGGACACTGCGCGGGCTGGCGCCCTCCTAGTCTCAGTGGTCATGGCTTGCGTCATGGGCACCTCGCGAGGTACCCCTTGCCTTGATCTCTCCGGCTCCTCCTGAGCCTGCCTGGCGAGGCCACTCCTGGGGAGGCCTTGCATCGTTCGCCCTGCGAGGCTTGGCCCCTCGCGAGGGTCTTGATTGTTGGTTGACGAAGACGGGCCGTACTGGGCCCCCGATTGAGCCACGTAGCAGGCCGCGGGCAGGCAAGTCTGGGGACCCCCATTCCCAGAACGCCAACAGCAGCCCCCGGGCCCCGGGCGCGCTCGGACTTGGCTTAGCAGCAAAGCCAAAGGGCAAGTGCGGAGCGCTACAAGCCCCAACAACCTGCGGCCTTGGTCGACGCGTGGCAACTGATTGGATGTGGGCGTCTCCGCTTCCCCATGGTGCCTTGACAACTGCTCGATTCGACGAGTCCCTACTGCATGCAAAGAAGGGTAATCATTACCTGCAGTCGTGGAGGTCGCCGGTTGGCCTCCCTTGGGTTATAA
Source organism: Aegilops sharonensis (assembly GCA_904067115.1). Taxonomy (NCBI): domain Eukaryota; kingdom Viridiplantae; phylum Streptophyta; class Magnoliopsida; order Poales; family Poaceae; genus Aegilops; species Aegilops sharonensis. The sequence goes on from LR880970.1 coordinate 558,586,610, forward strand.
ATGAGGAGGGGCGAGAGCCCTTGTTGCCCATCACTTCTTGCTCTGCCTGCTTCTTCTCCCTTGCTCCATCTCCATTCTTGACACCAATGGCACCGATTCATAGATTCTCAGTCGAAGAGAAGGGGAAAGCTCCTAGGGAGGGACCTGGTCCGCTCCCGCCGAAGAAACAGTCGGTCCAATGCCGCCGCAATGAGGTTGCGAGGCTGGAGATGACGAGGCCTTGGTGCGAGCGGCCACCTCCTGGGTTCCTGCTACCCCTGTTGATGATGGCGTCGGCCATGGAGGCGCGGGCAGTTAGGGCTCCTTAGGACTTTCGTCTTTTTGTTCCCTGCGAGGAATTGAGAAAACACCCCGTGGGGGTATGTAAAGGGTCTGCGATGTCTTTTGCTGATGTGATCCTTATTATGAAACTGTGCGAATGCTTGTCCTGTCGTTGGTATGCCAGGTCGTGATGCCAGGTCCCCCTTTCTAACCTCGCGAGGGTTTAGCGCTCTACGCTGACAGGTCCCGGTCCCCAAGCAGGCTGCAGCCGTTGTTGTTATGCCAGGTCGCGATGCCGTGGTCAAGGCTAGGAGGTGAGCGGCCCAAGGTCCAGTAAGAGCACCTGAGGCGCGATGCTCAGGAGGTCCCCTTTAGCGCGCAAGCAACCACCGAGAGGTGAGAAAGGAAGGCAACGTTGCCGTCACAGAGCCACCGCGAGTGAAGATTTCGTGTTGCAATGATTAGTTGTTCCAAGCGTGACACTTATCTTGGTGATATAGGGCCTCTCCATTGTGTTGCACCAGACTAGTGCGTCGGCAGCTGTGGCGCAGCTAGGTTAGGCCCTCACGAGCTTTCCCTTTCTTCCCCACACTCTCCCTCATGCTCTGCGTTCTCAGGTCCCAGCCCTTGAGCGAGCTCAGTCGCCACTGGTATGCCAGGTCGTGATGCCGTGGTCAAGGCCAGGGGGTGAGGGCTGGAGAGCCAGTAAGAGCTCCTGAGTCGCGATGCTCAGGAGCCCCCCTTTTAACGCGCAAGCGGATCACGTGGAAAAGAGAGAGAGAGCTCGTGGTACCACCCGCTGTAGACCTCTGGAGGTTCCTGTAAATCAGCACGAGGAAAGCATGGGTTGCCCTTACGATTGCCCGCTGGCCATTGGTTGCTCCAAGAGAGGGGTGAGGGCACTGAGGGCACTGAGGGCCTGGTGAGGTGACGCGTGCGGGGCTGTGTCACATCCCAAATTTTCAATTTGGAATGTTATACAAATAGATCATCATTGCATATCATATTTTTATTGCATTTTGCCTCAATCCTGGAAATTCTATGCAACTCAAGGACCCACGGAGGGAGTAGGGGATTTCGATAATTTCATATTTGAGTTTTCTCAAATTTTGGAAATAGGATCATTGGATTTTATTTATTTTATATTCAATTATTTCAAATTATAATTTATGATAGAGGGAATAAAATGACTTTCCCAAAATAAAGAAATAATGAGGATTTAATAAAAAAATCAAATAAGATTTTATTTTTGGATTTATTGCTATTTTATTTGAATTAGGGAAAATGCGCGTTTTTCAAAACTTTATTTAGGCCCCAAATAAATGTTCATCTAAACCGGCTTAATTTTAGAAGCCGGGGAAAATTTATTTCGGGATTTTTGGAGTCCGTTTAGTATTTCTTTCATTTGATTTTCTACGCAAAAATTATTTTAAAAAAAATCCGAACCGACTACGGGCCGGGATCGACTAGGACTCTCCTGGCCGGGGGTCTTTATAAGCCGTGCCCCGGGCCGACCCCCTCAGCCCAAACCGCCGCCGCCAGCCCACCCGCCGCCGCCGCCCAAACCCTAACCCTAGCCGCCCCCCAAACCCTAACCCTAGCCGCCGCTAGCCCGCGCCGCCGCCGCCTGCTGCCGCTCCGCACGCCGCCGCCGCCCGCTGCCGCCGCCGCCGGAGCCGGACCCCACCGCCGGAGCTGCCGACCACCGCCGCCCTCACCGGAGCCGCCGCCGCAGTCCCGCACCCCGAGGTTGACCCCACCGCCGCCGTTTTTTTTAAAACCGTCGGTTTTTCATCGGTTTTTTTTGTTTCCGTTTTTTTATTAGATCGTTTTTTCCGGTTTAGGTTAATTAGCGAGCGTTCGCTCGTTCGTTCGTTTTAACGAACGCGTTCATCGTTTAGATCCGATAATGAACGTTCGTTCGTTAATCTGTTCATCGTTTTTCTTTTTCTTGGATTTATTCCACGATTTTTGTGATCACGATTTCTGATCCGATTTTCGTTTTAGTATAACTTTTCGCTCGTTTATGGGAATCCGACGATTCAAGTGCCTAGAGTTTCGTCTCGAAACCCTCTTTCGGAATAATCTACTCAAACACGTTTTTGCTACTGTAAAATTCGACTTAGGTACAGATTAGTAAATGAAGCTTGTTTCTTTCGTCGTTTGAGTTTTGTTGCTTCGTTCGATTTGATTCTTTTTGCAAACCGGAGTTCTTAAGCTGAACTTTCTGGTTAGATCTCTTATTTGAAGTTTTACCTATGCATTAGATGAGTACTTATTGTATGCTTGTTTGTTTGTTTGTTTGCGATAGAGTACCCGGATTGCGCCACTTGCTACTTCGAATCCCTAGGTTTCGCGGATCATCAGCAAGGCAAGTAACACTTTGATCATATCTCTTTACTACCCAGTTTTATTGCATTAGATCAACCTCAAACAATTGCATGATTAGGATCTGATTAATATGTGGGTTTTGGGAAGTAGATGAGGTAGTACCTATTACCAGTTTTATTATCAAACCCTTGGGAGTTACTTCTACGTTTTCTTATTGTGCCATGCTATGCTAGTAGACATCGATTGGGTGAGTGTATCCATGACAGATGTGAGTTTGTTAATTAATGGTTTATTTAAGGTGGCAACTTTAATACACATCTGGGTGGATGAAGGTACCTGGGTATTCTAGGATTGCCTGTTGTTTTCTTTATGGACCGCCACACAGGCCCAAAGAGATCATGATATTATTCATGCTAGAAACTTCCGTGTGCAGCCACAAGCTACTATGGGCTCTAGCATAGTTGATTAAGTTGTGCGAACTTTTACAGTGGTAGACTAGCAGATGTAGGGGATGTAGGTTGGTACTGTCTGCCCAATCGTAAGGTGCTAGCATTTCTGAAAGACTGTGTCTCTGTCATCCGTTTCTCAAACATCATGTAGTGCGAGAATCCCAACGGAGGAGATCGAGTCTTGTGGGGAAAAGTGCGCAAACCTCTGCAGAGTGTATAAACTAATCATGGTTAGCCGTGTCCCCGGTTATGAACATCTTGAGTATCTACTTGGATTATCATGTGAATCTCATCATGTTACTTTAACTAATATTGTTGGGTTTGTTTAATGATGATGTTACTTAATTGGGATTGAGAATGCTGTCAACCATTCTCAATGTTTAACAACCACCATGATAGTTAAATAAAATTTATTCCTTTGCAGTAGGGAATAATTGGCTTTGTGCAAAAACTGTAACCATAGAGCTTTCCACCAGCCATATATGCATGTAGTATAGCATTATTCTTTCATTACTCTCTATGTGTTACTTTGCCAGCATATTCCATGTGCTGACCCATTTTTGGGCTGCAACGTTCATGTTGCAGACTTTTCAGACGACGAGTAAGATGCCTTAGGATCGTGGTTCTATACTCAGTGATGACGTTGGAGTTGATGGACTCACTTATCTTCCAAGCCTTCCGCTGTTATCGTTATTAGATGGCCTTAAGCCATATTTATTGTAATAAGTTCTCTTTTGAGACATTCAATGTAATAAGTGTGTGATTGCTACTCTGTTATAAATCCTTCGAGTACTGTGCGTGTCAGCATTACTGATCCAGGGATGACACTGATGCACAGAGATCAGACTGTTTGAGGTCTGGTTGCTACAGGCTGCCGCGTGCCAGAGCTCGACCACTCAGATTTGTCGACGTTGCAGGGACGAACCCATGTGCAAGCGCCGTGCCGGCGTGAGCAGCTCCCGTGGTAGGTGCCAGGTGATAATCGCAGGCAGGTTAGGCATGAAGGGTGAATTAGCTCAAGCAAACGCAGAATGGATACATGCCACCGGGTCAGGCCCGAGTGGCTTGGGGATGATGCAGCCCGAGGGGCCCCTCCAACAAGATAAACTAAATACATAAGAAAAAGGGATACATGCCGCAGGAACGGGTCCACACGGCCTGGGAATGATGCAGACCTGAGGGCGCTCCCAACTTAAATGAACTTGGAAGATGTCACCTGGTTTCATTGTAGAGGGGGTGTTGGGGCAGGTGAAGATGCGTGGTGAAGAGGCCGACCCTCACGAGCCGCTGGAGCCCTGAGCCTCGGGAGGCTCTGCGGGTCCAGGTGGCTCCTCGAGGACCGTCTTCATCTTCCCTAGGACCGCGTGATGCCTGGCCTCCTGAGCCGCCAGAATGCTCCGTAGGTGATGCTGGAAGGTGGCAACTGTGTTCGGCAGGCCAAAAGGCATGCGAACGTAGCTGTGCGGCGGACCCTCGCAGCGTCCCACGCGCGAAGGCCAAAGCCGCTCCTGAGATGCGGCTCGGTTGAGCCCTGGGACATCGATGCAGACGCGCAGCCCACCATCCTCGCCTAGATGAGGGGCCACACCCGGCAACCGTCGGTCGCCGCGCATGGCTCGCGCTTCCTGAAGCTCCTGAGTAGTCTTGGTGATGAACTCCTGAACGTTGGGCTCTCCACGCCCTGAGATCTCCTGAGGGAAACGTGCCGTGAAGCACGCCTCCAAGTGGTGCCCGAGCGCCTCCCTCATGATGTTGGCAAAGTCCGAGGCCCTCCAGAAGAGAGCCTCCGAGCCCTGCCCGAGGAGGGCGCCGGGCGCGCCTTCCTATGCGATGGAGGGAGGTGCCCCGTGCGTGGGCGCTGATCCTGATGCTGAACTTCCTGAGATGCCAACCTCCCGAGGCCTTGAGCTGAGCGGTGTCTTCTTCTTCTTGGGGACTACCTCAGGAGGTTCCTCGCCCTGTTGTCTGGTCCTCGATCGATGCAGCTTGGAAGGCGCGCTCGAGGGAGCACACCGCATCTCTCTCTTAGCAGGGGACTGTGATGATCCCACCGCTTCCTAGCATCTTGAGGACATTGTATCCATGGTGGGTCACCGCCATGAACTTGGCCAGGGCGGGATACCCGAGGATGGCATTGTACGGCAGGCGGATGTGGGCGACGTCGAAGTCGATGAGCTCGGTGCGGTAGTTGTCGCGCATGCCGAAGGTGACAGGGAGGCGGACCCGCCCTATCGGGGTGGTGAAACGGTCGGTGACTCCTGAGAAAGGCTTGGTGGGCTGGAGCTGATCATATGGCACTTGAAGGTTGTCGAACATCTCGACGGATAGAAGATTAAGCCCTGCGCCGCCATCAATGAGGGTCCTGCTGACTTGCACGTTGCTAATGACCGTGGAGCAAAGCATCGGGAGGACGCCAGCAGTAGCTGCGCACTTGAAATGGTCTGCCGAGCTGAAGGTGATGGCGCACTTGGACCACCTGAGCGGGCGCGTGGCCTCAAGCTTGGGGAGGAATGCTGAGGGAGTCCTGGACTAGGGGGTGTCCAGATAGCCGAACTATCACCGTCGGCCGGACTCCAAGACTATGAAGATACAAGATTGAAGACTTCGTCCCGTGTCCGGATGGGACTTTCCTTGGCGTCGAAGGCAAGCTTGGCGATACGGATATGTAGATCTCCTACCATTGTAACCGACTCTGTGTAACCCTAGCCCTCTCCGGTGTCTATATAAACCGGAGGGTTTTAGTATGTAGGACGAACAACAATCATACCATAGGCTAGCTTCTAGGGTTTAGCCTCCTTGATCTCGTGGCAGATCTACTCTTGTACTACCCATATCATCAATATTAATCAAGAGGAGTAGGGTTTTACCTCCACCGAGAGGGCCCGAACCTGGGTAAAAACATCGTGTCCCTTGTCTCCTGTTACCATCCGCCTAGACGCACAGTTCGGGACCCCCTACCCGAGATCCTCCGGTTTTGACACCGACATTGGTGCTTTCATTGAGAGTTCCTCTGTGCCGTCGCCATCAGGAAGGATGCCTTGTCCCGTCTTTAAAGACGGCACCGTAGCTGAAGGAGCTTTGGCCATCGGCCAAACTCTCCGGCTAGGCGGTTTTCTCATGACCGCCTGTTCGGCCGCCGCGCCGACGATGACTTCTAGGGTCATCAAAAGCAATCTTCACGTCGACTCGGAACTCGTCGAGAAGCTAGATCCAATGGAGCTCTCCTCCTTAAACGAGCTCTTGGATCGCATCGCCGCCCTAGGAGTCGCTACAGACTACGATCAGATCGGGCCTAAAACCGTTCTGAGAGAGCTCAACTCTCCGCAGGCTACCCACCACGTCGCAGTGGTGGAGGAACAGTACGTCGACTCTTCTTCTATATTAAGGACTAGTTATGTCCGGATTCTTAACCCCTCCATGCCGGATTCCCGCGGAGGGATGGACGTCGATCAAATCCTGAACCTAAAGTCAGGCAGCGGGCGGGATTCATTGGACAATACCCAAAAACCCAAGCTTCCAGGTTTGGAAACTTTTCGGCCCCTAAGTCTTAGATTGGACGGGGTTCCGAATTTAAATCCACCCGCCCACCCAAACATAAGCGATTTATCCGGAATCCGGCAAGAGCCCGCTGAAACAGTACACCTTTACTGGGCCAGATTCCTCCTGGTCATGGACAGGATAAAGGACTCCCGTGAGCAAAGCGCAATCTCAATTTTCTGCAATAATTGCACAGACAAGGGAATCATAAACGCTATAAGTCGTCGTGAAATTACACGTTTCGCCGACATGGCGTCCATAGTACGAAAGTACTGTGGGATGGAGAGTGCCTGGAAAACCGAAACCAAATTTTGGGACAATCCGGCTCCGAATACAACCCTAGTCCGAAATAAAAGGGTGCATCATATTCAGGCACCTGGGTTAAAAACCAAAAAGCAAAAAACCACTAAAGGGCACGGAGCCGTACTGGAGGGATGGCTCAGCGGACCCTGCAAATTCCATAGTACAAAGGGCGCCACTCCAACACATAGCCTTCGAGCATGTTGGATACTACGACAGGTGGCCAAAAGTGGCAAAGAGCTTCTAGCTCCAGAGAACCAGCCCAGCAGTACCAGCACGGTATTAACAGTCTTCGAGACTTTCGCATCAAATAATATGCGGAAACGAACACTCCGCAGCCTCGTCGAAGTCTACCAAGTAGCAACAATGGAGTACGGCAAGGGGACCCTCTCTCGCCAGCCTCCTAGCGCTCCCCCCTCCTAGCGCTCCCCCTCCTAGCGCCGGTGGCCACTCCGGCCCTGGCGGCCACCCACCTACTACCAGTGGCCACTCCGGCCCTGGTTGCCACCCACCCTGTCCAAGATGGCGCCGTTTGATCTTAACTTTGACCGTGGGAAGAGATTCCAGATGGAGATGAGGACCAAGTTTGGCCACCCGGTGGTGTTCTCTCCTGGCTTCCACCACAAGGAGTTCACAATGGTGGTCTCGTTTTGCCGTGCATCTTTCAAACTTGATGTGCACACGGTTAGTATCTCCCTCCTTGCCATGTTTGGTGGTTATGCACAAGGCTTTCGTGTTCGTCTTCTTCAGGATAGATCTTTCAAGTTTTCAGTAGCTTCAAAGTCGGTGGGTTTTGAGATCTATAATGCGGGTAGAATCAAGGAAAAAGATTTTGAGGTTGTTTTTAACCTGTGGAACTTTGGTGGCCCGAACTGGTGCCGAGAGGAAGCGCTTTACTATGATGAGCTAGACAAAGAATGGACTTTGGTTGGAAGGGCTGGCAGGGCCATCATTCCTCATTCCGGTGATCACCGGAGTTACTCCGACGTGGTTAGAATGGGTAAATCGGTTTTTGAGAGATTATCGAGTCTCAATCAGGAGGACAATTCACTCAGCATTAATCAAAATTCATCTCAGCTTAACTCCGCGCAGGTCAGGCCAGAAGTGCCGCACAATGAAGTGCAATGTTACATTGCACACCGTAATGTGGTTTGCCATGCATGTGGGGCCAACGGCCACATTTCTCGTTTTTGCACAACTCCGAATTTGACTGGGCTTTGGCCTTTTATTCGTTTTAGTTCTTTCCCAAGCCCACCGGATGCTGCTTGGGCCGATGGCCAAGTAGAGTCTTGGTTTCGCTGTATTGGACCGGCGGCTCAGATTAGGCAAGTCACATCATTTAAGGAGCTGGTCAAGGATTTATTCCAAAACTTTCAGCAAAGACCCACGCTTGCCTCCTCGCATTCCACTTCACCTGCCAACTCTGTCTTCTCCACCGCTGCCACCCCCAACACCGCCCGCACATCGACAAGCTCGACGGCGCTGCCATTACAGTTAGAGAGGGCTCTCGTCGCCTCCTTGCTAGAGCCAAGAGCGATGGCCAACATCCCAATCGATCCTCAGCCTTTCGTCCCGCATGGTTTTCAAGTTCAGGCGATTCCAGGAAGAACAGGGGTTTCTCGAGCCATAGTACCTCACCGTCCCAGGCGCCACGAGGATTGGGCGATTGTCAGCATCCATCCCCACCCGAATGAGGTATTTTTTCCGAATGTTCGTGATGTTCTGCAAGAGTTCCTTCAAGAAGATGCTCAAGTTGGATTCAGAGAAATTCAGCCTTGCCCGTTCGGTGAGGCGTATGTGCAGTTCAGGCATGTCAGAGATCGAGACAGGCTTGTTCAACAAGGACCACATGCATTCAGTGATGTTTTTATTCCCTTTACTAAGCACGATGAAGGTAGAAATTGGCGCAGGGTTCATTTCAATAGGGTTTGTTGGTTGCTTTTTGCGGGAGTACCATTTGATTTTTGTAACACTGAGGATATTGCGTCCACCATCTCTAAATGGGGCAAGATCATTTGTTGGGAGAAAGAGGATGCGCTGAAGGGTAAAATTCTTGTTAAGGACAGAGTGACAGAGCTTGATGAGGTTCCTAAAAGCATAAGATGGTCTGAAGGAGAAAGATTTGAGGAAGATTCTTGGACTTGCTCTGTTGAGGTTCTCCTTGAGGAAATGCTAGGTGGTGAACCTATAGATGAAGACCAAATCCCCCCTGATGGTGTGGACCCACACCCCATCCCTCAACATGCAAATGATTTCCCAGGGTTCCAGCCTCTCCCAAATCACAATATACATGCTCAAAATGAGGACTGGGATGCTTGGGAAGAACATGAGGAACAAGAGCAGCATTGGGCTTTCCCCCAACCAGAGCCTTTACAGCAGCAGCAGCAGCAAGTGGTCATTCCTGTGTTGCCAGATGAGGGTGCACCAAATAGCAGCATTACAACAACTGTCTCCCTCTCTGATGGTCTGCTGTCTCGGACACACTCTGCCAGTGAGGAAGTTAATCAGGGATTTCATGCCCCTCAAGTTGGTCAAGGGCTGTTAAACATTGCTCTGGCTTATAATGCAATTGAAGAACATGAGGAATAGGTGCCTCAGAACAATTTAGAAATTGAGCAACAGCAAATTCCTGTTTTGGAGCCTGTTATGATACCTCAGGTTCTTGCTCCTGAAGCCCAAGTGGACCCTCAGGTGAATCAATTGAGTGGCGAGGAAGCTAATGTTGCTGAAGATCCTATTTCTGACAGAAACCCAGTCAACCAGAGTGAGGCAAGAGATGATCTCTCTGTCCACAACTTGCTTCCTGATGAGAAGGGCAAGGAAGATGTTCCAATTCCATATGTCGGCACATCTACAGACCATAACAATTCAGGTAATTATGGTGCCTTCTCTCTGCCCAGCTCCCCCTCTAGGATTGATTTACATGAATTGGCTCAAAACCATGCATTGGAAATTATTGATGGTTCTCATTTAATGTCTGAAGAAGGTCTTGGATTGTGGATTAAACACTTTGCACCTACAACCCAAGGAACAGAGAACTCTTTCAAAATTGAAATACCAGTAAGTTGGTTCAACTTCATCATACATTTGTTGTTAACACCTGATAAATTTAGTTGGACAATGCACTTACTAAAGTCTGATGTATGGAAAATGTTGACCTCCAACTGTACACAAGAGGAAACTATGCTATTTCATATACCTGATGGATGCTCTACTACCCAGGCACCAACCTGCAAGGATTTCATGCTAGGACTGGGAAAAGAAAATGAAGGTGTTAGTCCAGCAGCACACTCTTCTAGTGGAGCAGGCAGCCCCCTGCAGCAAGTCTCTCCCAACAAATTACTACCACTTGGGGAGGCTGTCTCAAGGAGGAGAAGGGACAAGGAGGCTCTGGTTGAGACTGAGGTAAGAAGGAGTGACAGGATTAGGAAGATAACATGGGCTGTAGAAGAAAAACTTGTGACACTAAAGCCTGTTTGCCATGTAATGCTATTCCACCTGCTATTCAGAATACTGTGGTGAAAAATCTAACTAAATCTTTCTGTAAGGTTGCTGAGGAAGAACTGCATGGAAAGCTATCCAAGAAACCAAAAAAGAAGGGACAGGAGGAGGTGGCCAAGGTGTCCAAGGCCACTGGGCAGGATGGCACATCTAACTTAATTTGATGATGATAAAGTCATACCAGATGATCTGGAATAGCAGAGTATCTTGTTGTTCTCTTTTGGAATGTACTCTCTTTATGACTGAAAAACTTCCTAAGACCAAAACCTGTTCCATAATGCTAGTTTACCCAGAGAAAGATCCTTTGTACCCTGGATGTAATGGATTCATGTGCAACCTCTGCTGCTCTCATATGAAGATGTTGTTTGATATTTCAACTGCTGCTATCCTTTTGTTTGTGAATTACTCCTTGCTAGGGCAAGGTAGTATCATCATCTATGTGAAGTGTTTGTATGATGGGTCTGCTTGTTTGGCAACTGTTTCAGCTGTGAATCACTCGAAATTAACTTGGGATAGACATCTAGGGCTGGACCTGGGTGTTCAAGGGCACAAAAGTCTGGTTTTAAATGAATAACAACAGAACCTGGAATATACTGAACTGGAATGTGAGGGGTATTAATTCTCCAGAAAAGTGGTTAGCTATTAAGCAAAAAGTGGAAGAAAGTGCAGCTGGTATAGTGTGTCTTCAAGAAACAAAAAGAAAGATATTTGATTTAACATATATTCATAAAGTTTTCCCTCGGAGATTCAATAAATTTGAATACTTACCCTCCATTGGGGCTTCAGGTGGCATCCTCACTGCTTGGAATTGTGCCTTATTTACTGGGGAGTTGATGTTTCAAAATAAATTTTCACTATCCTTGCAGTTCACCTGCAACACATCCTCCAAGTCTTGGATTCTCACAAATATTTATGGCCCCTGCAATCATGAATAAAAGATTGAGTTCATTGAATGGTTTGAAAATATACAAATGCCTAGTGATGTGGACTGGTGTCAGGACCCCGATCCTAAGTCACACCGATCTAGCATGTAACACATCATATCACTTTGCGGCCTCACGCACGGTATTCCCACGGGTGTCGCCTTACCATGGCCCGGGACGCGCCTTTTGGCTCACGTATATGATAGTGTCGCTAGCATCCATATGACAAAGAACCCGGGCCGACATTGCTAGTCGTGAACCCAAAGCGGCGCTAACCTATGGGGACAGGCATACATGAATCACATCGAGCATGTCGGTCATCAACGTATATATTCGGGCTGTAGCACTGGGCTAACAGGACTCCGGTATCCCGGGCTGTAGCAGGCTAGGCAGGACTCCGAATAATACCGCGTGACATTTCCCTGAAGGGACAGACATAGGAACTAAGTGAAACACATGCCGGCCAGTCAAGTGTCCAAGCAGTAGTGCTGGGCTAGCAGGACTCCGGTGAACCGGGCTGTAGCGGACTACTATCGCTCAGAAGCACGAGACTACATTTCCCCATATGAGAGGCTGCCGAGGATAAACAACTAGTTTGTCGGATCCCACACATACCAAGCATTTCAAACATACACACAATATGCTCAATATGTGTAAAT
>LR880970.1:558608556-558627444 GCA_904067115.1 Aegilops sharonensis
AGCAAGACTTACATCAGATCTAACTACATATGCATCATTATCAAAAGGGGGTGGTGGAGTTTGACTGCAGCAAGCCAGCTTTGACTCGGTGGCTATCCTGAACTACGACTGCAAGCAACTCTTTTGAGGTGGCGCACACGAGTCCACATATTCACCATATCAAATACACCACTATGGATCCGCTCCCGTCTACCTACGAGAAACGCCATCCATAGCACTCACGCTTATCTTGCGTATTTTAGAGTATCCACTTTCACTTGTCTATGAACTATGCAAGGGGTCCAAGTTTCCATATCCGAGGAATCCGGCTATTCGAATAGATAATGATAACCCTGCAGGGGTGTACTTCTTCACACACGCTCTCTCCACTTATCGCCCTGTACACGTCATGTACCTCGGCAACCTTCAAGTGGAAGCCGGGCGAGGGAGTCGGCCACGACCTGACTAACCACACAAGTCTCTCGTCCAGGTTTATCGCCTATTCGGGTTCCATCCGCAAGGAGATCCGGCCGGGGTGTCGCTCACGGCCCCAAACGATGTGAGCAGGGTTCCCAAGCCCACCAACCGGGTGCCACTTGGTACACCATGCCACTGTGCCTAGTCTGTCCCAAGCCCACCTGTACCGGGTGCCACTTGGTAGACTACTAACACTACCTACAAACACCAGAAACTAGTTGCAACTCCTGGACAGAGATCAAGTTGATTAATAAGTCGAGAGGGGTCGAGTTACCGGAACCCAATGTGTGGTAGTAACTGTTCATGGATCACAAACACAGAACTCAGTTCCTGAGGACGGTTTCAATGAGACAACCCACCATGTACTCCTACATGGCCTCTCACCGCCACCTTTACCAAATCGTGTTCACACACTTAGTTCACACACAGTAGGACATGTTCACCACTTTCCAATTCATTCCCGATGAATCAGACTCGACTCAACTCTAAGCAGTAGCAGGCATGACAAACAAGCATGAATGAGTAGGCACAACAAGGCTCAAACAACTCCTACTCATGCTAGTGGGTTTCATCTAATTACTGTGGAATGACAGGTCATGCAGAGGATAAAGGGGTTCAGCTACCGCAGCAAGTAACACATGAGTCGTTGTTGTCCTAATGCAGTAAAAATAGAGCAGGAGCGAGAGAGTGGGATTATATCGGAATGAACAAGGGGGTTTTGCTTGCCTGGCACTTCTGAAGATAATATAGTTCTTCATCCGTGTCATCGAACAATCATCGGAACATCGTCTACCGAGAGGGGACAAACACCAGAAACTGAGGAAGAACACAATCAATGCAATGCACATATATGATGCATGAGCATGTTAAGGAACTGAATTCACCTAATGCAACGGTAATCCAAGTTAGTTGAAGTGGAATCCAAACAAGCTTGAACTCCAACTCCAAATGCTAGCTCATAAATTACCCTAATCATGATTCATCCTATTCAGTGAGGTTAACTTGTTCAAACATGCATGAAAATGCCATAAACAGATTCTTCATATTTTTCTGATCATTTTTCATATATAAATTATTTCCATTGGAGTTACGGTTGAATTTCTATGATTTTTAGAAGTTTAGGACATTTTCTGGAATTTCCTGAATTGAATTAAATCCAGAAAAAGAATATTACTGTGTCAGCCTGACGTCAGTGTGACTTCAGCGAGTCAACAGGCGGCCAGGGTCAAACCTGACCTGCGGGTCCCACGTGTCAGAGTATTTAGCTTAACTAAATTTTAATTAAAACTAAACTATTTAGTTAACAGGGCTGGGCCCCATCTGTCAGTGACTTGTCGGGGTCAACGAGGGCCCACAGTGGTCAACGTCCACGTCGGCTGCACCGGCGACTAGCCGCCGGCGAGCCCGACACGGCAGAGGGAGTGCTTTTGACGATCCCGGCGACCAAACGAGTCGCGGAAGGTAGCTACGGGTAGCTAGGAGCAACCCGCGTCTACTGGTGGAGTTGGTTGGGGTCGGGGTGGCCGGAGTTGGCGCCGGCGACGAGCTAGGCGGCCGCCGGGGTTCGGCCAACGACGGGCTTGGGGTTAGAGGGCTCGGTGAGGTGCGGGAAGTACATGGTAGACCCCTTGGGGTGCGGTGAGTGCAACGGACACCATGGGGTGGCCGGAGAGTGACCGGGAGCACGTCGGCGACGAGCTCCACGGCGGCGGGTGCGGGTGAACGTGGCTCGGTTGCTACGTTGCTCGAGGGCGCGAGAGAGAGGGAAGGGGAGTTAGGTGGGCTCACGGTCGATGCGTAGAGGCTCTCGTCGAGGTCGGGGATGAACCGGAGCGACGGCGGCGACGAAAGGGATCTCCGGCGACGGTGAGCTTGGTCGAGGTCGGTGGGATGGACTCGAGGCACTAGAGCGAGCGGAACTCGGCTGGCTAGGGGTAGTGGAGTGCGGCGGGGCTCCTGGACATGGTGCGGAGGAGCACGGACGGCGGGGAGCACGACTACGGCAGTGGTGCGGCGGCGGCGGCGGCGGCCAAGATGGGGAAGAGCGAGAGAGATGATCCGGGGAGGAGAGGGAGTGTCCAGGGGGTTCGGGAGAGAGAGGGAGGTCGGTCCTCGTCGGCAGCTGGCGAAGGGAGCGGCGAGGCGGCGACCAGGTGCGTGGCACCCCAGCGGTGCCCGCCGCCGAGCACCTGGCTGCCTGCCTGGCCGAGCCAAGCAGCTCGCTGGCGCGGCTGCTGGGCTGGGCCGGCAGGTGGGCCGGGTAGGTGCGTCAGGTAAGTTTTTCTGTTTTTTAAACTTTTCTAATTTCCTGCAACTTTGTGGGGTTTTCTAAAATACCAAAACAGTTTTTAAAAATCACCAAAATGCTCCTGGTCCCTTGTTGGAATATTTCCAACATGAAACATTTTGGTTTGGCAATTTTTGAACATTTAAAATATTTTGTATAATTTAAAATGCTCAAGTTCAAAAACTTGTGAATTAATCCAAGGACCTTTGGTTGACCTAGAAAATGATACACCTCCTTTGACATAAAATTTTGGATATTTGAAAATATTTTTTTGAATTTGAACCTATTTGAATTGCTTTAGTGCTAGGGCTTGATCATCCCCATTTCAAATTTCATGGAAATTAAACATGATGCATGGATGCAATGCTACTAGTTACAAGCAAGCTCTAGGGCTGTGACAACTGGATTATCATGGGTGATTTTAATTTCATTAGAAAACCTAAAGACAGAAATAAACCTGGAGGTGATGTAAATGAAATTCATATGTTCAATGCAGCCATAAGTGAATTGGGCTTAATTGAACTACCCCTCAAAGGAAGGCAATTTAGCTGGAGTAACATGCAAGACAACCCTCTATTAGAAAAGCTAGATTGGTTTTTCACTTCTGCTGCCTGGATGACTAGCTACCCAGACACTACTGCTCTGCCCATGGCTAAACCTATATCTGATCATCTTCCATGTATGATAAAGATTGGTACATCAATTCCAAAATCCAGAGTGTTCAGGTTTCAAAATTACTGGCTCAGCCACAACTCTTTCAAACAAGTGGTACATGATGCTTGGAACATCCTAGTGGGTCACACTGATTGTGCAAAAAAGATTAATGCTAAGTTCAAGAATGTTAGAAGAGCTCTCAAACTTTGGGCTAAATCTTTATCATGTCACAAAAAGCAGATTGCAGAGTTGAATGATATTATTTTCCTCTGGGACTTCATTGAGAAATACAGGGCTTTGTCATTGTTTGAAACCAACTCCAGAAGCATAATGAAGGACTTATTACTCACAGTACTCAACAATCAAAAAGTATACTGGAAGCAAAGAGTGAAAATTAAAGGGGTCAAATTTGGGGATGAGAATACCAAATTCTTTCACACAAAAGCTTCTATCAGCCACAGACATAACCAAATTGCTATGCTGGTAAACAAGGACCAAGTTGAAGTCACTGACCATGAAGGAAAGGCAGCAATTCTATGGGAAGCTTTCAAGAACAGATTGGGTCAGACCAATGGGCATTCTATGCACTTCAATCTTGAGGATTTGTATGAACATACAGTGGATCCACTACTTTTCATTGACTTGGAAAAACCTTTTACTATAGAGGAAATTGAGGATGTGGTCAAGAATTTGCCTAATGATAAATCTCCTGGTCCTGATGGTTTCAATAATGAGTTTCTCAAGAATTACTGGGATATAACCAAATTAGATGTCATTGAACTTATAATGGCCTTTCATGCTGGAAATGTGAACCTTGAGAGCATTAACTCATCTTTCATCACACTTATTCCTAAAAAAGATGTACCACTTACTCCAAATGATTTTAGACCCATTTCTCTGCTTAATGGGGTTCTGAAGATCATTACAAAGATTCTGGCAAACAGGTTACAAGGAGTAATTCTGAAGATGGTACATATCAATCAGTATGGCTTCCTTAAAGACAGGGTGATTCAGGACTGCCTAGGATGTGCTTATGAATATATCCACCAATGTCATAAGTCCAGGGAGGAAATCTTAGTTATTAAATTGGACTTTGAAAAAGCTTTTGATACAATTGAGCATGATGCAATATTGGTCATTTTTAAAGCCAAAGGTTTTGGTGACAGGTGGATCTCTTGGATGAAAAGTCTATTTTCAACAGCAACATCTTCTGTACTTCTGAATGGAGTACTAGGGAAAAAATTCTACATCAAAAGGGGAGTAAGACAGGGAGATCCTTATTCCCCACTAATTTTTGTGTTGGTAGCAGATCTGTTACAATCTATCTTAAACAGAGCAATGAGGATAAACTTACTATCTGCACCACTGCAAGTGAACTCCAGCCCACACTTCCCAATTGTGCAGTATGCAGATGACACTCTGGTGATTATGCAGGCAGATACTAGGCAACTTTTCTGTCTGAAAGCTTTACTCAACACTTTTGCCTCAGCTAGAGGACTCAAAGTGAATTATGGGAAGTATTTTCTGGTTCCTCTAAACATTAATGAAGACAGGGTTAATTTATTCACAAACACACTCCAATGTGCAAGAGGACACTTCCCTTTCAATTACCTTGGGCTTCCATTAGGAATCTACAAGCCCACTGTGGAGCAATGTTTACCTCTAGTCAACAGGATTGCTAAAAGGCTGGCAGGGATATCCATCTTCATGACACAGGCTGGAAAATTGATGCTGGTAAAGTCAGTGCTAACTTCTTTGGTTGTGTTCTTCATGACATGTCTGGACATCCCAATCACTATAAAAAAGCAGATTGTAAAGTACCTACGAAACTGTCTTTGGAGAGGCCCAGATATGGAGGACCGCAGGCCTGCTCTAGTTGCTTGGACTACTGTGTGCAGGCCAAAAGATCAGGGAGGTCTAGGAGTATTGGATATATATACTCACAACAAAACACTGCTAATGAAGAATTTGCATAAATTTTTCAACAGACATGATATACCATGGATCAACTTGATATGGGAAACTTACTACAATGATGCGCAGTTACCAGGAGACAACATGGTAGGTTCTTTTTGGTGGAAATCAAACTTGGCACTTCTGGATCATTACAAAGCTATTGCTAGATGCAATGTGGGAGATGGGATCAGTGCTTATTTTTGGGATGATCTTTGGCACCAGGCTGTACTCAAACACAAATTCCACCACATGTACTCTTTTGTGAGAAACCCACAGATGAACATACAACAGGTATTACAGACAGAGTATCTTCAAGACCTCTTCTTCTTACCATTGACAACAGAGGCATATGAGGAATTCATTGAAATGGAGGACATTTGCATCTCTATGAGACAATCTGAATTTCTGGAATCTCTAGATACTTGGAGTTATATCTGGGGTAAGGAAACATACTCTTCCATCAAAGCATATAAGGTATTAATAGGTCACAAGCAAACACCTCCCCATTTCAATTGGATCTGGCAAAGCTCATGTCAGCCAAAACATAAAGTTTTCTTCTGGCAACTACTCCATGACAGAGTTAACACTAGAAACCTTCTTAGAAGGAAGAATTTTGTGCTGGAAGCATACAACTGGGCAGTGAATGATTGTCAATAGGAAGAAACACTTCATCACCTTTTCTGGGGATGCCCATTTGTGCAACAATGCTGGGACTTCATTTGTCCAACTAGAACACCAAATCTGTCAGTTCTGGAAGCACTCCAGGATCTAAAGGACAAACTACAATACCCTTTTTACATGGAGATCATCATTCTTGGAGCATGGGCCATATGGATAAGCAGAAATAACAAAATATTTGAAAACATTACACCATCTTTTCAAGGCTGGAAGTTCATTTTCCTGGAGGAGCTAAAACTTTTAAGGTTCAGAATGAAGAGGAAACATTTGAATCAATTCAACCAATGGCTGGAGGACTTGCTGTAATTATTATTATTTTTTCTTACTCATAGCTTATTTTTATTTTCCTTTTCTTTTCCATTTTTTCTTGGTCTTTTATTTTAGTTTTTCTTTCTTTCAGTGGGCTTACCTCAAGCCTACAAGACTACTTGTTTACTTGTTCAATAATACAAAAAATGCAGTGGGGTTTTACCCTACTGTTTATAGTCAAAAAAATTAGCAACAATAAATCCATGGAGTGACACGGCTATTACCTTTAACGCCAGTGACGAACCTAAATTCCGAACAGCCCGAGCACCAGCCGCATTGGTCCTCAGTCCAATAGTGGACGGCTTTCGCCTTACTAATGTACTCATGGATGGCGGCAGCGGATTAAACCTCATCTATGAGGAAACCCTTCGAAAAATGGAAGTAGACTGGAGCCGCATTGAGCGAAGCAACACAACCTTCAGAGGCATAATCCCTAGTCGGGAAGCATGCTGCACAGGAAAAATCACACTGGATGTGGTGTTCGGTTCGCCGGACTACTACAGGTCCGAGGAGATCACGTTCCATGTGGCCCCATTCAGCAGCGGATATCACGCTTTATTAGGACGAGAGGCATTCACAGTTTTTCAAGCTATACCCCATTACGGGTACATGAAGCTCAAAATGCCCGGGCCCAACGGAATCATCACCCTTTCCAGTGATCCGGACGTAGCGCTCCGCGCCGAAAATAAGACAGCCGCACTAGCCCTAGAGGCACTATCTGAAGCCCTAGCGGCCGATGAACTCACAGCGCTGCGCTCCACGGTGAACAGGGACGACGTGATACTTGACAAAAGATCCAAGTCCACCTCTTTTAAGCCAGCGGACGAAATAGTCAAATTCCAAGTCCATCCAACGGACCCTACAAAGACGGCCTCCATCGGGGCACAATTAAACCCTGATGTAGACGCCGCATTACGAGAATTCCTATGGGAAAATTGGGACATTTTTGCCTAGCACCCTTCAGACATGCCAAGAATCCCACGACGGTTGGCCAAGCACAGCCTAAATATCCTAAAAGGATTCAAGCCAGTCAAGCATGCTCTTCAGCGATTTTCCGAACCCAAGAGACAGGCAATGGGAGAGGATCTAGCCAAACTATTGGAAGCCGGATTCATCAGAGATATAAAACATCCGGATTGGCTAGCAAACCTGGTGATGGTACCAAAGAAGGATAAATCCTGGCGCCTATGTGTTGATTTCAAAGACCTTAACAGGGCTTGCCCAAAGGATCCATTCCCCCTCCCACGCATCGATCAAATCATCGACGCTACCGCAGGGCACGATTCATTGTGCTTCCTCGACACATACTCCGGTTACCACCAAATAAGGATGGCGGAGCCAGACCAAGCCGCAACGGCATTCATCACTCCATACGGACCATTCTGCTTCAACACAATGCCCTTCGGGCTCAAAAACGCCGGCGCAACATATCAGCGCATGATTCAGACATGTCTGGCAAACCATATCGGCAAGACAGTGGAGGCATACGTAGATGATGTGGTCGTCAAATCCAAGCATGTCGAAACTCTAGTAGACGACTTGAGACTCACATTCGACAATCTCCGAACATACGACATTAAGCTCAGCCCGGAAAAATGCGTTTTCGGCGTACCAGCCGGAAAGCTCTTGGGCTTCATTGTATCCGGTAGAGGAATAGAAGCAAACTCAACCAAGTTACGAGCTCTGTCACAATTGGATATCCCTAAAGACTCCAAACAAATACAAAAATTGACTGGATGCATGGCGGCTTTAAGTCGCTTTATCTCCCGCTTAGGAGAAAAGGCATTACCCCTTTATCGCCTCCTCTGGCGCTCCGAACACTTCGAGTGGACGGATGCCGCCACGGCCGTACTCGAAGAAATGAAAGCCATACTGGCAACAAATCCGGTCTTGACCGCGCCCAATGTGGGCGAACCAATGTTATTATATATCGCGGCAACACATCAAGTTGTAAGCGCGGTGCTCGTCCTTGAACGAGAAACGGACGGACACAAGTTCCCTCTTCAAAAACCAGTTTACTACGTGTCCACTGTCCTAACTCCATGCAAGTCCCGGTACCCACACTATCAAAAGATAGCATGCGCGGTGTTCATGGCATCCCGGAAGCTGCGACACTACTTTCAAGAGTGTTCGATAACAGTAGCCTCCGAAGTACCCCTTAATGACATCATAAACAACCGCGACACGACTGGCCGGATTGCAAAATGGGCCATCGAGCTCCTCCCATTCGACATAACCTATAAGCCATGACGAGCTATCAAGTCGCAAGTTTTGGCTGACTTCATCGCCGAATGGACTGAAGCCGAACTCGCTAAAGAGTACGGCACATATTCCAATTGGATCATGCACTTCGACGGCTCCAAAATGTTGGCCGGCCTAGGGGCTGGCATCGTCCTAACATCACCAACCGGAGATACAGTCCAATACGTACTCCAGATAATGTACACGGACTCCAACAACGCAGCCGAATACGAGGCCCTTCTACATGGTCTCCGGATGGCAGTCTCCATGGGCATTCAGCGCCTAGAGGTCCGCGGGGATTCAAACCTCGCAATATCCCAAATATATCGAGACTTTGAAGCCAAGGATCCGAAAATGGCAGCTTACCGTAACGCCATCTTAAAAATGTCAGCTCAGTTTGAAGGGCTCAAATTTCACCATATAGCCCGGGATAATAACCAGGCGGTGGACGTATTGGCACGCATCACCGCAAAGCACGATGCCGTCCCTCCCAACATCTTCTTGGAGCAGCTTTTCAAGCCATCCGTACTGTGGGAAGGGGAGTCCGGAAACAACAATTCGGACCCAACCGCACCGCTCAACACCGAACACTCTCACACAATCGGTGGTTCTACCAACGAAATAACACCTTCAGCCCACGAAATAATGGCAGTTATTGCCCCGTGGACCGAGCCATTCCTAGCCTACTTAACTAGGCAGGAACTTCCGAAGGACCAAAACGAGGCCCGCTGCATAGTTCGGCGATCTAAAGCCTATAAGGTCCACGAGGGAGAGCTTTATAAGAAAAGCACAACCAGAGTCCTTCAAAGGTGCATCTCCGAAGAGGAAGGGCGAAATCTTCTGGCTGAAATTCACGCCGGACTTGGTGGGCACCACGCCGCAGCCCGGGCCCTTGTAGGCAAGGCCTTCTGTACATGATTTTACGGGCAGATGCTCAGGACTTAGTCCAATGATGCGTCGGCTGCCAGCTCTTTGCTAATCAAAGCCACATGCCACCCACCGCCCTCAAAACTATACCCATCACCTGGCCGTTCGCGGTCTAGGGGCTTGACATGGTTGGACCCCTTAAAGGAGGAACCCACAAGCAAAAATACCTATTGGTCATGGTGGACAAATTCACCAAATGGATAGAGGCCATGCCGGCTAAGACGGCCGAATCCGGACCTGTGATAGACTTCATATCAGGGGTAGTACACTGTTACGGCGTCCCCCATAGCATCATCACTGATAACGGCACGAACTTCACGGCCGGCGAGGTTAAACTCTGGTGCAAAAACATGGGCATCAAGCTCGACTACGCTTCAGTCTATCACCCTCAAACTAACGGTCAAGTTGAACGAGCAAATGGTCTAATCATGACCGGCATCCAACCCAGACTAGTGCGGTCCCTTAAGGAATCTAACACGCACTGGGTAGAG
Source organism: Aegilops sharonensis (assembly GCA_904067115.1). Classification (NCBI taxonomy): domain Eukaryota; kingdom Viridiplantae; phylum Streptophyta; class Magnoliopsida; order Poales; family Poaceae; genus Aegilops; species Aegilops sharonensis. The sequence continues at coordinate 558,618,556 of LR880970.1, forward strand.
GAGCTCGACTCCGTATTATGGGGGCTGCGGACCACGCCGAATCGCACTACCGGATTCACACCATTTTTTATGGTATACGGCGCAGAGGCAGTTTTGCCCTGCGACATAATTCATGACTCACCTCGCATGCGTATGTACGAAGAAAGAGAAGCCGAGTTGGATCGGCAGGACAGTTTGGACGCCCTAGAGGAGGAGCGCGACGTGGCAAAAGCTCATTCCGCATTCTATCAGTAGCAGGCTCGAAGATATCAAAGCAGAGAAGTACGGGACATAACTTACAATGTTGGCGAACTAGTTCTACGCCTGCCGGACAAGAAAAAGGATGAACTCAAGGCCAAATGGGAAGGTCCTTGCATCATCGACCAAGTCCTTACCGGCGGAGCGTACCGTCTGCAAAACGCATCGGATAACCGACTCGAGCCCAACCCATGGAACGCAGCCCGTCTTCGAAGATTCTATGCCTAGCGCCGGACTCCGAGTTCGTCTCCTTCCTCCGTCTACATTTTTACATTAGTTGTCTTTTGTTTCTCTCCTTCTCCCTCCCCTTTTCTCAAAGCCTTTGGAGGCTCGCCTGCGCATTGTTCGCACACACTTGACGTGCCATTTGCACTCATTATACCTGGGGGCTTCCTTAACAGAAGCTTATTTATACGGGCTTTGTGCCCAACACGTGTGTCACACTTCCGCATGTACCTTTTATCCACCATTATATGCATCGATATGACTTAAGTTTTGGCCAAGCTGGGTTGCCTGGCTCCTGTGCTTACCCCTACATTCCCGATTGTTCGGCTAGGAGGTAAAGGGAGCACCTCTGCGATTGTTACTGCCGGGTCAGCCCGATGTGTACCTCAGACTGGGTGAAGCCGAAAGCTAGCGTTCTTAAGGGAATATACGGTCGGTGAATTGAAAGATGATTTTTTGCCTATCTATTTATTTGCCCCCAGATGCATTCCTGCTTTTTTAGCAGTCCGGACATGCACTTTAGGGCATGCCTCCAAGGGAAAGGAACCCCTAACGGAACTATTCTCCCTCGAAGATGTTTCTTACTAACCATGTAATATAACATAACTAGTTGGGCACTTGTCTGATAAAGCACTAATGACCCCTACGCCTGGTCTCCATGCATGCCCCGGTTTTTACATAACCGTGAGGGTATTCAGACACACTCCGGACTGTCGGGTCCCGAGGTTGAAACGCAAAGGTCCGCAACGACAAACGATCTACAATCCGGCTAGAAGGCATTTTACATGTCATTTTAAATTACATAGTCAAGCTGACTGTTGGTATTCCTCTTCGAATACCATCTAATAAGATGTCTAGTTTACAGTCCCCTTGTGAATACTTTGCGGCCAATTCTACTTGGTCGTACACTAAGCTCACAGGGATCTCCTTCCCATCGGTCCCCGCAGGTCCGACCTCGGCCATGTGGTTTGGGTCAGCCTTTGCATACCGTGTCTTCACCATGGCCCAGGCCTCCCTGGCGCCTTGACGGCAGGCCGATATCTTCCATAACCGGAAGCGCCGTTGTGCTCCCTGAAGCTTTTCGCAAGCTCTCCAAGACCTTCGGGTAGGGACATGGATGGCCACAAGGCCTGGGCGACTCCGCTCATCACCTTCCGAACTCGTTCGTGCAGTTGCAGCAGCTCGGGAAGTAGGTCACCCGTCGAACCGGGCATTTCCTCCGCATGACGAGCTGTGAGCATACCTACAGACATACTTCTGTCAATCGACTTCCTCGCCGAACTCTTCTTTTCAAAAGTTCGCTCAAGCACTTACTATAAATGCCGTGACAAAGCCGCCGATTCTCCTTCACAGAGTCAGACAGTTGGGCCCGAACATGTTTTAGTTCCTCGCCCAGCTGGGTGTTGGCATCCTGGAGCTTATTTTTCTCTTGCCACACCCTTGTAAGCACCTTCTCGCTGGCCTTTAGCTAGCGTAGTAGTTGTTGCTTGTCCGGATCTAGTCCGGCGCCATCTGCAATATTATTGTCAGACTTATACACACGCCGCACTCCACAAACTACTTATCTTTCGAAGTATATATTACCGGAGGGGGTCTCTGTGGCTCCCCCTGTGGCGGCTAGTGCGGCCTCAAGTTGGGCCTTGCACTCTTGAAGCTCCTGGGACAGGTGGGTATTCTTTTCTGTAAGATCCTGCATAACAAATGATCCTTAAATCAGTTATTCTAACTATTTTAAGTCTCGGGGGCTACTGGCATATATAACTGTCAAAATTCACTCACCCGTATGTCCTTCACATACTGCTCCGCGGCTTTGGCTAGACCATCTTGAGCAGCACGGAGGTGCGCATCTCCCGCATTGAAGGCATTCGATGCCTCCGGGGAGAAACACGCATCACGAAGAACTGTCCGGCGGCGCCTGTGATTCATGGCACTCTCCACCTCAGATCTGGTGGCGGACATCCTATCGGCATCCTCCATGGGAGGAGCATCCGGCGTACGCCTTGTGTTCGCCTCCTCCTCCGGACCTGGCGTTGGAGCCTGGCTGGCGGGGGTTCGACCGGCAACCTCTCCGGACACAGTTCGGCGAGCACTCTTTCTCCTAGAAAACTCACGAGCGTTAATATGCCTCCCAGGAACCTTTCCTTTAAACACGGTGGCGCGCCATACTGTTGCGGCGATGTCTCGATTCACAACGCACTTCTTTTCCGCCTGCTGGGCCTAGCTGCTCCTTGCTGGGCGGCCGCCGCAGGCTCGGCTTCCCGCCTCAATGGCACCTCCTGCAGAACACCATTGGTATACGGTGATCAGAGATAAGCATGGATGGGTAATGGTATCAGGACTTCGGTCACAGTTACCTGGGGAACCGGAGATATTCCGGGGTAGTCAGCCGTAATGGCGACCAAAGCATTGTCGATGCTAAGTTGGTGGAACACCCCATCGATCAGCTCCACCTTTATGTCCGGATCCTCTTCGGAGGCCGGATCGAGGGACCGTTCCGGATCCTCGGGTTGTGGAGCCAGGCTGTGTATATCCTCTACGGCCCGGCGCAGTTCCTACGTCGAAATCACAAAGTGATACACTTAACTTTGGGAATATGGATCGGATAGACAAACATCCGCTTACCCAGCTTTGAGGGTTGTTCATGGAAAATCCGTTCAATGGACTAGAACGGAGGAAGTCCTCCTTTTCCCCTTTGTACAGGCCGGACAGGATCTTCACCAGATCGGCGACCGATCCCGGCCCCTTGCGGCCATGACGGGTGGCATCATCCTTCTCGTTGAAATCCCACATGGGATGGCCCCTATACTGGAGCGGCTGCACCCCTCGCATAATGCATGTGGCCATGACCTCAATCATGGTCAATCCGGAATGAGCCAATAACCTTATTCGGCCCATCAGGTATTGGACGTCCCTGTCATTCTCTCGTTGAGGGCTCCGCGGCGCCAACCTAGGCGTTTCTTCAGAGGAGCGTTGCTGAACTCTGGGAGGACGATCCGAACTGGAGCCGGTAGCGGGGCGTCTTCCATATAAAATCATTCCCAAGGCCAGTCTTCGGATGCCTTCTTCGGGGTTCCGGATAGATATCCGGTCCCGGCGATGCGCCATAGTTCGGCTCCGCCCACTTGATATATCGACCCATCATGAGAACGGGGTTCGAGGCAGAATAATCTCTTCCACAGCGCAAAATGGGCCTCGACGCCCAAGAACAGCTCGCAAAGGGCCACGAAGCCCGCGATGTGCAGGATGGAGGCAGGCGTAAGATGATGAAGCTGGAGCCCATAGAACTCCAGGAGCCCCCGGAGAAACGGATGTATGGGAAATCCGAGTCCTCTTATTAGATAAGGGACGAAGCATACCCGCTCTCCTTTAGAGGGATTAGGGACGCTCTCCGTCTGCTTTCCGCCCTTGTAGGTGGCGAGTCTGGCTCGAACCGGAACCATAAAGGCTGGGGGAAGAAATCCCTCGGCTTGGAGTGTCACTAGCTCACTATGCGGGACTGAGCATCTCCCCCAATCTCCTGGCTGAGGGCTGGGAGCGCGAGAGGAGAAGACCCGTCGGCTGTCCATGATGGAATGGATTTTTGTCAGAGGCGCTCTGATGAACACTCGCAGAAGGAGGATGGTGTGATTCAGATCTAGATCCTCGTCTCCCTTTATAGGCAGCTCATTCGCGCAGCTAGGGGGTAAAGTGTAAAAATACCCTGGCTTTTCGCATTCGTACGACACGTGGAAGATGGCCATTATTGGACGTGGAAGCCAAGAAGCGCAACATTTATAAGAAGCCGGACACCATTCGGCAAGTACATGGAATTTGGAGAAGAACCCGCCTTGCAATGCCGAAGACAATATGCGCGCCGGACTCGTCGTCATTGAAGTCTGGTTCGGGGGCTACTGAGGGAGTCCTGGACTAGGGGGTGTCCGAATAGCCGAACTATCACCGTCGGCCGGACTCCAAGACTATGAAGATACAAGATTGAAGACTTCGTCCTTTGTCCGGATGGGACTTTCCTTGGCGTGGAAGGCTAGCTTGGCGATACGGATATGTATATCTCCTACCATTGTAACCGACTCTGTGTAACCCTAGCCCTCTCCGGTGTCTATATAAACCGGAGGGTTTTAGTACGTAGGATGAAAAACAATCATACCATAAGCTAGCTTCTAGGGTTTAGCCTCCTTGATCTCGTGGTAGATCTACTCTTGTACTACCCATATCATCAATATTAATCAAGCAGGAGTAGGGTTTTACCTCCACCGAGAGGGCCCGAACCTGGGTTAAAACATCGTGTCCCTTGTCTCCTGTTACCATCCGCCTAGACACACAGTTCGGGACCCCCTACCCGAGATCCGCCGGTTTTGACACCGACAACTGCGTTCACCTCGTGAGCAAACTGCTTGAAGATGTGCTGAGAGGCTGGGGCCTGAGCTCCGCCCAAGATGCAGGTGATAGCGCGTGGTTCCTGGAAGCCCCCATCCCCCTCATTATGATGATGGTCGTCATTCCTTCTTGGCGGTGGCGGCATAGAGGAAGGCTGATCCCTCTAGGCTCCCTCGCGAGGCTGGTCCTGCCAACGATCCTAGCGAGGTCGGTCACACCACTCATGGCGCGGGCCACGATCGTCCCATCGTCCTCCGCCACATCCTCCCCCTCGGCCGTAGCCCCGGTCATTGCGCTCGGGGCGTCGACCGAAGCGTCCTTCTCGAACGGCCTTGAGCTCTTGGCATTCGTTGGTGTTGTGCGTGTGGAGGTTGTGGTAGGCGCAGAACGGTCGACTGCCCTTGGACGACTCCGGCTGGTCCCTGCCGCGCTTCGTGTCCGGTTCTGCTACAAGCACGGCTCCTCCTTTGCACTTCACGTCCTTGGCCTTGGCCTTCTTTTCTTCTGGGTCGGCCGCTGGAAGCTCGAGGAGGGAGAGGCGTCCTTCCTCAGCTCTTGCGCACTTGGTCGCCAGGTTGAACAGCTCCAGAGATGTGCACAACTCCTTGTGGATGGTGAGCTCCTCCTTCATCTTGACGTCGCGGATGCCATCAGAGAACACCGAGATGATGGCCTCGTCCGTCACCTTGGGGATCTTAGGTGGGTGCTGTTGAAGTGCTAGATGTATTTCTGCAGGGTCTCCCCAGGCTGTTGCTTGATGCAGCGCAGGTCACCCACGGTCGGGGGGGCAGTCGCGAGTGCCCTGGAAATTGGCGATGAAGTGGTTGCGCATCTCGTCCCAGGAGGAGATCGAGTCGGGAGGCAGATTCAGGAGCCACGTGCGCGTACCGTCCTTGAGCGCGATGGGAAACCAGTTCGCCATGACCTTCTCGTCTCCTTGGCTGCCTCGATGCCCAGCTCGTAGAGCTGCAAGAACTCCGCGGGGTCAGCCATACCGTCATAGCAAGGAGGCAGGTCCGGCTTGAACTTGCCCGGCCAGGCGATGCTACACGACTCGGTGGTGAAGGCGCGGCAGCTTGCTTTGGTCACCGGAGCGCTTTACTGAAGCGGAGCTTGCTCTTGGTGGTCCTTGCGCGCTGCGGCCAGGGACAGCTCGCGATCTTGTCGCGCCAGGATGCGGTCTTGCTGTGCTGGTGCGGGGAGCACAGGAGCGCCTTCTTGAGGTCGAGGGATTTCTTGGCAGCTTCTTTCTTGTCACACGGGCGCTGGATGCGGTAGGTCACATCCAGGGGCCACACACCTTGGGGCTAGGGCGCCGTCTTGGGGCGGAGGTGGCGGATGCGCTCCCTCAGCAACGCCGCCCATGCCTAGCGGAGGGCGAGGCAGCGAGAGGGACGGCGCGAGAGAGCCCCCTGCGACACTAATGAGCTCGATGATGCGAGCGAGCCAGTCTTCGTAGAGGTCGTCGACGGGGCGGTAGTGCAGGAGCTCACGTGCCAGGAGCAGTGCAGCATGCGCGTCCGTGGGGGCGCGATGAGCGTGAGGCGACGAACCAGCTGGGGTCAGCGATGGAGTGGCGGTGCGGCCTTCCCGCCGCACCGAGGGGTGCAGCAAAGATGCTTGCCGCTTGTTCCTCGCCGGGTCGATGGCGGCAGGCGATGGGGAACGACGAGGAGGCCCGCCGATGGGAGCCGTCTGGGAGACGCGAGCAGTGAGAGCGGCCCGGTGCTCGTCGCGTGCTCGGCAGGCGTCCGCCATGGATGCGACGAAACGATGGGACGCAGATCGGCAGAAGGAAGATTCCGGCGCACCCCTACCTGGCTCGCCAAATGTTGGATATTGGGTTCCAGCAAAACCCTTAAGGTTCGAACTCTGGGGTGCGCATGAAGATTTCCTCCTACCGGTACACGCCCTCAGCCTCGCCATGATCCCTAAGCTAGATCGATGAACTCAAAGCACAAGAGACACAAGATTTATACAGGTTCGGGCCACCGTTGTGGTGTAATACCCTAGTCCTGTGTGTGGTGGTGGATTGCCTCTTGGGCTGATGATGAACATTACAGAGGAAGAACAGCCTTGCGAGGAGAGGTGTTCTTGTGGTGGTGTGGTGTTCTGCTTAGGAAGGATCCGGTCTGTCCCTGCCCTCGATCCGATCCCTTGCTACTGTGGCGGCTAGCCCTATTTATAGAGGCCCTGGTCCTCTCCCCAAATATTGAGCGGGAAGGGATCAAACAATGGCCATTTTTTAAAGGGGACATTTAGTACAAGCTATTCTGACTAAAGGTGGTCTTCGCCCACTAAAGGTGTTGGTGATGACGCCGTCTTGGGCTCCACGGTGACCTCCGTCCTGCCGTCCTGCCAGTCTTGGTCTTGTTACACCGATATGGAAACCTTTCTTGATGCCTCGGTACTCCGCGCCCACGCTTGCCCCCTTTGTACGAAAGAGGAAACGAGGACACTGCGCGGGCTGGCGCCCGCCTAGTCTCGGTCGTCATGGCTTGCATCATGGGCACCTCGCGAGATACCCCTTGCCTTGATCTCTCCACCTCCTCGTGAGCCTGCCTGGCGAGGCCACTCCTGGGGAGGCCTTGCGTCGTCTGCCCCGCGAGGCGTGGCCCCTCCGAGGGTCTTGAGTGTTTGTTGATGAAGACGGGCCGTACTGGGCCCCCAATTGAGCCACGCAGCAGGCCACAGGCAGGCAAGTCTAGGGACCCCCTTTCCCGAAACGCCGATAGGAATAGTCAAAGAAAGAGTTCTTGCCTGTGTTACAAGGTGTGAAGTTGAGTAAGACTAAAAACCCGACCATGTAGAAAATAGAAAGAGAATGAAAAGTCATTCCCTATGCCTCAGTCATAGTTTCTATAAAGTATGCCATGCTGTGTACTAGATCTATTGTATACCCTACACTGAGTTTGGCAAGGGAGTAGAATAGTGATCTAGGAGTAGATCACTGGATAGCGGTCAAAATTATCCTTAGTAAGGACTAAGGAAATGTTTCTCGGTGATGGGGGTGATAAAGAGTTCGTCATAAAGAGTTACGTCAATGCAAGCTTTTACACCGATCTAGGTGACTCTAAGTCTCAATCTGGATACATATTGAAAGTGGGAGCGATTAGCTAGAGTAGCTCCGTGCAGAGCATTGTAGACATAAAATATTTACAAAATACATACGGCTCTGAATGTGACAGACCCGTTGACTAAAATTCTCTCACAAGCAAAACATGATCATACCTTAGTACTCATTGGGTGTTAATCACATAGTGATGTGAACTAGATTATTGAATCTAGTAAACCCTTCAGGCGTTGATCACATGACGATGTGAACTCTGGGTGTTAATTACATACAGATGTGAATATTGGTGTTAAATCACATGGTGATGTGAACTAGATTATTGACTCTAGTGCAAGTGGGAGACTGGAGGAAATATGCCCTAGAGGCAATAATAAAGTTGTTATTTATATTTCCTTATACCATGATAAATCTTTATTATTCATGCTAGAATTGTATTAACCGGAAACTTAGTACATGTGTGAATACATAGACAAACAGAGTGTCACTAGTATGCCTCTACTTGACTAGCTCGTTGAATCAAAGATGGTTATGTTTCCTAGCCATAGACATGAGTTGTCATTTGATTAACGTGATAACATCATTGGAGAATGATGTGATTGACTTGACCCATTCTGTTAGCTTAGCATTTGATCATTTAGTATATTGCTATTGCTTTCTTCATGACTTATATATGTTCCTATGACTATGAGATTATGCAACTACCGAATACCGGAGGAACACTTTGTGTGCAACCAAATGTCACAACGTAACTGTGTGATTATAAAGGTGCTCTATAGGTGTCGCCGATGGTACTTGTTGAGTTGGCATAGATCAAGATTAGGATTTGTCGCTCCGTGTTTCGGAGAGGTATCTCTGGGCCCTCTCGGTAATGCACATCACTATAAGCCTTGCAAGCAATGTGACTAATGAGTTAGTTGTGGGATGATGCATTACGGAACGAGTAAAGAGACTTGCCAGTAATGAGGTTGAACTAGGTATTG
>LR880970.1:558627919-558693034 GCA_904067115.1 Aegilops sharonensis
GTGATTATAAAGGTGCTCTATAGGTGTCGCCGATGGTACTTGTTGAGTTGGCATAGATCAAGATTAGGATTTGTCGCTCCGTGTTTCGGAGAGGTATCTCTGGGCCCTCTCGGTAATGCACATCACTATAAGCCTTGCAAGCAATGTGACTAATGAGTTAGTTGTGGGATGATGCATTACGGAACGAGTAAAGAGACTTGCCAGTAATGAGGTTGAACTAGGTATTGAGATACCGATGATCGAATCTCGGGCAAGTAACATACCGATGACAAAGGGAACAACGTATGTTTTTATGTGGTTCGACCAATAAAGATCTTCATAGAACATGTACGAGCCAATATTGGCATCCAGGTTCCGCTATTGGTTATTGACCAGCGAGGGGTCTCGGTCATGTCTACATAGTTCTCGAACCCGTAGGGTCCGCACGCTTAACGTTCGTTGACGATATAGTATTACATGAGTTATGTATGTTGGTAACCGAATGATGTTCGGAGTCCCGGATGAGATCACCGACATGACGAGGAACTCCGGAATGGTCTGGAGATAAAGTTTAATATATGGGATAATAGTGTTTGGTCTCCGGAAGGGTTCTGGAATTCACCGGAAGGGGTTCTGGATGTTTCCCGGAATGTTTGGGTACGAGAACACGTTATTTGGGCCAAAGGGAAAGCCCACAAGGTTTTTGGAAAGCGCAAAAGGAAGTTTTGCGGAATCTAGGGGCTAGACGCCAGGGTCCCTGGTGTCTGGGTCCAGACGCCGGGAACCCTGGCGTTTGGCCCTGGAGTCCGAGGACTCTTGCCTTTTGGGTGAAACCAACTTTGTGGAGGCTTTTACTCCAAGTTTCGACCCCAAGGCTCAACATATAAATAGAGGGGTAGGTCTAGCTGAAGGAAATATGCTCTAGAGGCAATAATAAAGTTATTATTTATTTCCTCTTATCATGATAAATGTTTATTATTCATGCTAGAATTGTATTAACCGGAAACATGATACATGTGTGAATACATAGACGAACATACAATCACTAGTATGCCTGTACTTGACTAGCTCATTAATCAAAGATGGTTATGTTTCCTGACCATAGACATGTGTTGTCATTTGATTAATGGGATCACGTCATTAGGAGAATGATGTGATTGACATGACCCATTCCGTTAGCCTAGCACTTGATCGTTTAGTATATTGCTATTGCTTTCTTCATGACTTATACATGTTCCTGAAACTATGAGATTATGCAACTCCCGTTTATCGGAGGAACACTTTGGGTGCTACCAAACGTCACAACGTAACTGGGTGATTATAAAGGAGTACTACAGGTGTCTCCAAAGGTAGATGTTGGGTTGGCGTATTTCGAGATTAGGTTTTGTCACTCCGATTGTCGGAGAGGTATCTCTGGGCCCTCTCGGTAATGCACATCACTATAAGCCTTGCAAGCAATGTAACTAATGAGTTAGTTACAGAATGATGCATTACGTAACGAGTAAGGAGACTTGCCGGTAACGATATTGAACTAGGTATTGGATACCGACGATCGAATCTCGGGCAAGTAACATACTGATGACAAAGGGAACAAAGTATGCTGTTATGCGGTTTGACCGATAAAGATCTTCGTAGAATATGTAGGAACCAATATGGGCATCCTGGTTCCGCTATTGGTTATTGACCGAGAATAGTTCTAGGTCATGTCTACATAGTTCTCGAACCCGTAGGGTCCGCACGCTTAACGTTACGATGATAGTTTTATTATGAGTTTATAAGTTTTGATGTACCGAAGTCTGTTAGGAGTCCCGGATGTGATCACGGACATGACGAGGAGTCTCGAAATGGTCGAGAGATAAAGATTGATATAGTGGACGGCTATATTCGGACACCGGAAGTGTTTCGGGTGAGTTCGGAGAAAACCGGAGTGCCTGAGGGTTACCGGAACCCCCCCGGTAGAGTTAATGGGCCACATGGGCCTTAGTGGAAAGAGAGAGGGGTGGCCAGGGTGGGCCGTGCGGCCCCTCTCCCTCTGGTCCGAATCCCCTCTCCCTCTGGTCCGAATTGGACTAGGAGGGGGGGGCGGCGCCCCCCTCTTTCCTTCCCCCTCTCCCCCTTCCTTTCCCCCTCCTAGTAGGAGTAGGAAAGGGGGAGTCCTACTCCTACTAGGAGGAGGACTCCTCCTCCTTGGCGCGCCCAAAGGGCCGTCCGGCCTCCCCCCTTGCTCCTTTATATACGGGGGCGGGGGGCACCCTAGGACACACAAGTTGATCTACGGATCGTTCCTTAGCCGTGTGAGGTGCCCCCTTCCACCATATTCCACCTCGGTCATATCATTGCGGAGTTTAGGCGAAGCCCTGCGCCGATAGAACATCATCATCGTCACCACGCCGTCGTGCTGACGGAACTCATCCCCGAAGCTTTGCTGGATCGGAGCCCGGGGATCGTCATCGAGCTGAACGTGTGCTGAACTCGGAGGTGCCGTACGTTCGGTGCTTGGATCGGTCGGATCGTGAAGACGTACGACTACATCAACCGTGTTGTCATAACGCTTCCGCTTACGGTCTACGAGGGTACGTGGACAACACTCTCCCCTCTCGTTGCTATGCCATCACCATGATCTTGCGTGTGCGTAGGAATTTTTTTGAAATTACTACGTTCCCCAACAGTGACATCAGAGCCTAGGTTTTATGCGTTGATGTTATATGCACTAGTAGAACACAAGTGAGTTATGGGCGATACAAGTCATACTGCTTACCAGCATGTCATACTTTGGTTCGGTGGTATTGTGAGATGAATCGGCCCGGACCGCCATTACGCGTACGCTTACGCGAGACTGGTTTCACCGTTACGAGCACTCGTGCTTAAAGGTGACTGGCGGGTGTCTGTCTCTCTCACTTTAGCTGAATCGAGTGTGGCTACGCCCGGTCCTTGCGAAGGTTAAAACAGCACTAACTTGATGAACTATCATTGTGGTTTTGATGCGTAGGTAAGAATGGTTCTTGGTAAGCCCGTAGCAGCAACGTAAAACTTGCAACAACAAAGTAGAGGACATCTAACTTGTTTTTGCAGGGCATGTTGTGATGTGATATGGTCAAGACATGATGCTATATTTTATTGTATGAGATGATCATGTTTTGTAACCGAAGTTATCGGCAACTGGCAGGAGCCATATGGTTGTCACTTTATTGTATGAAATGCAAACGCCCTGTAATTGCTTTACTTTATCACTAAGCGGTAGCAATAGTCATAGAAGCAATAGATGGCGTTACGACAACGATGATACGATGGAGATCAAGGTGTCGCGCCGGTGACGATGGTGATCACGACGGTGCTTCGAAGATGGAGATCACAAGCACAAGATGATGATGGCCATATCATATCACTTATATTGATTGCATGTGATGTTTATAATTTATGCATCTTATCTTGCTTTGTTTGACGCTAGCATTTTAAGATGATCTCTCACTTAAAATTATCAAGAAGTGTTCTCCCTGAGTATGCACCGTTGCCAAAGTTCGTCGTGCCCAGACACCACGTGATGATCGGGTGTGATAAGCTCTACGTCCATCTACAACGGGTGCAAGCCAGTTTTGCACACGCAGAATACTCAGGTTAAACTTGACGAGCCTAGCATATGCAGATATGGCCTCGGAACACGGAGACCGAAAGGTCGAGCGTGAATCATATAGTAGATATGATCAACACAGTGATGTTCACCATTGAAAACTACTCCATCTCATGTGATGATTGGTTATGGTTTAGTTGATTTGGATCACGTGATCACTTAGATGACTAGAGAGATGTCTGTCTAAGTGGGAGTTCTTAAGTAATATGATTAATTGAACTTAAATTTATCATGAACTTAGTACCTGATAGTATTTTGCTTGTCTATGTTTGTTGTAGATAGATGGCCCGTGCTGTTGTTCCATTGAATTTTAATGTGTTCCTAGAGAAAATTGTATTGAAAAATGTTAGTAGCAATGATGCGGATTGGATCCGAGATCTGAGGTTTATCCTCATTGCTGCGCAGAAGAATTATGTCCTTGATGCACCGCTAGGTGACAAACCTATTGCAGGAGCAGATGCAGACGTTATGAACGTTTGGCTAGCTCAATATGATGACTACTTGATAGTTTAGTGCACCATGCTTAACGGCTTAGAATCGGGACTTCAAAGACGTTTTGAACATCATGGACCATATGAGATGATCCAGGAATTGAAGTTAATATTTCAAGAAAATACCCGAGTTGAGAGATATGAAGTCTCCAACAAGTTCTATAGCTAAAAGATGGAGGAGAATTGCTCAACTAGTGAGCATGTGCTCAGATTGTCTGGGTACTACAGTCGCTTGAATCAAGTGGGAGTTAATCTTCCAGATAAGATAGTGATTGACAGAATTCTCTAGTCTCCATCATTAAGTTACTAGAACTTAGTGATGAACTATAGTATGCAAGGGATGACAAAAACGATTCCCGAGCTCTTCATGATGTTGAAATCAACGAAGGTAGAAATCAAGAAAGAGCATCAAGTGTTGATGATTGACAAGACCACTAGTTTCAAGGAAAGGGCAAAGGGAAAGAAAGGGAAACTTCAAGTAGAATGGCAAACAAGTTGTCACTCCCGTGAAGAAGACCAAAGCTGGACCAAAGCCTGAAACTGAGTGCTTACACTACAAAGGAAATGGTCACTGGAAGCGGAAATTCCCTAAATATTTGGTGGATAAGAAGGATGGCAAAGTGAACAAGGGTATATTTTATATACAGGTGTTTGATGTATACCTTACTAGTGTTTATAGTAACCCCTGAGTATTTGATACTTGTTCGGTTGCTAAGATTAGTAACTCGAAACAGGAGTTACAGAATAAACAGAAACTAGTTGAAGGGGAAGTGATGATGAGTGTTGGAAGTAGTTCCAATATTGATATGATCATCATCGCACACTCCCTATACTTTTGGGATTAGTGTTAAACCTAAATAAATGTTATTTGGCGTTTGTGTTGAGCATGAATATGATTTGATCATGTTTATTGCAATACGATTATTCATTTAAAATCAGAGAATAATTGTTGTTCTGTTTACATGAATAAAACCTTCAATGGTCATACACCCAATGAAAATAGTTTGTTGGATCTCGATCGTAGTGATACACATATTCATAATATTGATGCCAAAAGATGCAAAGTTAATAATGATAGTGCAACTTATTTGTGGCACTGCCGTTTGGGTCATATCGGTGTAAAGCGCATGAAGAAACTCCATAAAGATGGATTTTCGGAATCACTTGGTTATGAATCATTTGATGCTTGCGAACCGTGCCTTTTGGGCAAGATGACTAAAATTCAGTTCTCCGGAACATTGGAACGAGCTACTAACTTGTTGGAAATAATACATACGATGTATGCGATCCAATAAGTGTTGATGCTCGTGGCAAATATCGTTATTTTCTGACTTTCACAAGATGATTTGAGCAGATATGGGTATATCTACTTGATGAAACATAAGTATGAAATAGTTGAAAAGTTCAAAGAATTTCAGAGTAAAGTGGAGAATCATCGTAACAAGAAAATAAAGTTTCTACGATCTGATCGTGGAGGAGAATATTTGAGTTATGAGTTTGGCCTTTATATAAAACAATGTGGAATAGTTTCACAGCTCACGCCACCTGGAACACCACAATGTAATGGTGTGTCCGAACGTTGTAATCGTACTTTACTAGATATGGTGCAATCTATGATGTCTCTTATCAGTTTACCACTATCGTTTTGGGCTTATGCATTAGAGACAGCTGCATTCATGTTTAATAGGGCAACATCTAAATCCGTTGAGACGACACCGTATGAACTATGGTTTAGCAGTAAACCTAAGCTGTCGTTTCTTAAAGTTTGGAGTTGCGATGCTTATATGAAGAAACTTCAACCAGATAAGCTCGAACCCAAATCGGAGAAATGTGTCTTCATAGGATACCCAAAAGAGACTGTTGGGTACACCTTCTATCATAGATCTGAGGGCAAGATTTTGGTTACTAAATTCGGATCCTTTCTAGAGAAGGAGTTTCTCTCGAAAAAAGTGAGTGGGAAGAAAGTAGAACTTGATGAGGTAACTGTACCTGCTCCCTTATTGGAAAGTAGTTCATCACAAGAACTGGTTCCTGTGACAACTACACCAATTAGTGAGGAAGCTAATAATATTGATCATGAAACTTCAGATCAAGTTTCTACTGAACTTCGTAGGTCTACCAGAGTAAGATCCGCACCAGAGTGGTACGGTAATTCTATTCTGGAAGTCATGTTACTTGACCATGATGAACCTACGAACTATGAGGAAGCGATGATGAGCCCAGATTCCACAAAATGGCTAGAGGCCATGAAATCTGAGATGGGATCCATGTATGAGAACAAAGTATGGACTTTGGTTGACTTGCCCGATGATCGGCAAGCCATTGAGAATAAATGGATCTTTAAGAAGAAGACTGACGCTGATGGTAATGTAACTGTCTATAAAGCTCGACTTGTTGCAAAAGGTTTTCGACAAGTTCAAGGGGTTGACTATGATGAGACTTTCTCACCCGTGGCGATGCTTAAGTCTGTCCGAATCATTTTAGCTATTGCTGCATTTCATGATTATGAAATTTGGCAAATGGATGTCAAAACTACATTCTTGAATGGATTTCTGGAAGAAGAGTTGTATATGATGCAGCCAGAAGGTTTTGTTGATCCAAAAGGTACTAACAAAGTGTGCAAGCTCCAGCGATCCATTTATGGACTATTGCAAGCATCTCGGAGTTGGAATAAACGCTTTGATAGTGTGATCAAGGCATATGGTTTTATACAGACTTTTGGAGAAGCCTGTATTTACAATAAAGTGAGTGCGAGCTCTGTAGCATTTCTGATATTATATCTAGATGACATATTATTAATTGGAAATGATATAGAATTTCTGGATAGCATAAAGGGATACTTGAATAAAAGTTTTTCAATGAAAGACCTCAGTGAAGCTGCTTACATATTGAGCATCAAGATCTATTGAGATAGATCAAGACGCTTGATAAGATTTTCAATGTGTACATACCTTGATGAATTTTTGAAATAGTTCAAAATGGGACAGTCAAAGAAGGAGTTCTTGCCTGTGATGCAAAGGTGTGAAGTTGAGTAAGACTCAAGACCCGACCATGGTAGAAAATAGAAAGAGAATGAAAAGTCATTCCCTATGCCTCAGTCATAGGTTCTATAAAGTATGCTATGCTGTGAACCAGACCTATTGTATACCTTGCTCTGAGTTTGACAAAGGAATACAACTTTGATCTAAGAGTAGATCAATTGACAGCGGTCAAGAATATCCTTAGTGAGGACTAAGGAGATGTTTCTCGATTATGGAGGTGATAAAAGAGCCCGTCGTCAAAAGTTACAGCAATACAAGCTTTTACACCAATCCAGATGACTCTAAGTCTCAATCTGGATACATATTGAAAGTGGGAGCAATTAGCTAGAGTAGCTCCGTGCAGAGCATTGTAGACATAGAACATTTGCAAAATACATACGGCTCTGAATGTGACAGACCCGTTGACTAAGCTTCTCTCACGAGCAAAACATGATCAGCACCAAGACTCCATGGGTGTTAGAATCATTACTATGTAATCTAGATTATTGACTCTAGTGCAAGTGGGAGACTGAAGGAAATATGCCCTAGAGGCAATAATAAAGTTATTATTTATTTCCTCTTATCATGATAAATGTTTATTATTCATGCTAGAATTGTATTAACCGGAAACATGATACATGTGTGAATACATAGACGAACATACAATCACTAGTATGCCTCTACTTGACTAGCTCATTAATCAAAGATGGTTATGTTTCCTGACCATAGACATGTGTTGTCATTTGATTAATGGGATCACGTCATTAGGAGAATGATGTGATTGACATGACCCATTTCGTTAGCCTAGCGCTTGATCGTTTAGTATATTGCTATTGCTTTCTTCATGACTTATACATGTTCCTGAAACTATGAGATTATGCAACTCCCGTTTACCGGAGGAACACTTTGGGCGCTACCAAACGTCACAACGTAACTGGGTGATTATAAAGGAGTACTACAGGTGTCTCCAAAGGTAAATGTTGGGTTGGCGTATTTCGAGATTAGGTCTTGTCACTCCGATTGTCGGAGAGGTATCTCTGGGCCCTCTCGATAATGCACATCACTATAAGCCTTGCAAGTAATGTAACTAATAAGTTAGTTACGGAATCATCCATTACGTAACGAGTAAAAAGACTTGCCGGTAACGAGATTGAACTAGGTATTGGATACCGACGATCGAATCTCGGGCAAGTAACATACCGATGACAAAGGGAACAACATATGTTGTTATGCGGTTTGACCGATAAAGATCTTCGTAGAATATGTAGGAACCAAGATGGGCATCCAGGTTCCGCTATTGGTTATTGACCGAGAATAGTTCTAGGTCATGTCTACATAGTTCTCGAACCCGTAGGGTCCGCACGCTTAACGTTACGATGATAGTTTTATTATGAGTTTATAAGTTTTGATGTACCAAAGTCTGTTCGGAGTCCCAGATGTGATCACGGACATGACAAGGAGTCTCGAAATGGTCGAGACATAAAGATTGATATATTGGACAACTATATTCAGACACCGGAAGTGCTCCGGGTGAGTTCGGAGAAAACCGGAGTGCCGGAGGGTTACCGGAACCCCCCCCGGGAGAGTTAATGGGCAACATGGGCCTTAGTGGAAAGAGAGAGGGGCGGCCAGGGTGGGCCGCGCGCCCCCTCTCCCTCTGGTCCAAATTGGACTAGGAGGGGGGGCGGCGCCCCGCTCTTTCCTTCCCCCTCTCCCCCTTCCTTTCCCCCTCCTAGTAGGAGTAGGAAAGGGGGAGTCCTACTCTTACTAGGAGGAGGACTCCTCCTCCTTGGCGTGCCCACAAGGGCCGGCCGGCCTCCCCCCTTGCTCCTTTATATACGGGGGCAGGGGGCACCCTAGGACACACAAGTTGATCTACGAATCGTTCCTTAGCCGTGTGTGGTGCCCCCTTCCACCATATTCCACCTCGGTCATATCGTCGCGGAGTTTAGGCGAAGCCCTGCGCCGGTAGAACATCATCATCGTCACCACGTCGTCGTGCTGACGGAACTCATCCCCAAAGCTTTGCTGGATCGGAGCCCGGGGATCGTCATCGAGCTAAACGTGTGCTGAACTCGGAGGTGTCGTACGTTCGGTGCTTGGATCGGTCGGATCGTGAAGACGTACGACTACATCAACCGCGTTGTCATAATGCTTCCGCTTACGGTATACGAGGGTACGTGGACAACACTCTCCCCTCTTGTTGCTATGCCATCACCATGATCTTGCGTGTGCATAGGATTTTTTTTGAAATTACTACGTTCCCCAACACTAGCACCCAAGACACATCAAGAAACACCAAGCCGTGTGCCAGAAACCCTGTCCCCTCCAGTTTATCCTCCGTCATAGTTTCTGTAGTGCTTGACAAAGCCCTGTAGAGATTGTTCTTCACCAACACCGTCACCATGCCGTCGTGCTGCCGGAACTCATCTACTACTTCGCCCGTCTTGCTGGATCAAGAAGGCGAGGACATCATCGAGCTGAACGTGTGTTGAATGCGGAGGTGCCGTATGTTTGGTACTTGATCGAGACGGATCATGAAGGTGTACGACTACATCAACCGCGTTGATAAAACGCTTCCGCTTACGGTCTACGAGGGTACGTGGACTACACTCTCCCCTCTTGTTGCTATGCATCGCCATGATCTTGCTTGTGCGTAGGAATTTTTTTGAATTACTACGTTCCCCAACAGGTGGCGCCTCAGGTGGGCGGATACAAATTCACTAAGGTACTCATGGATGGAGGTAGAAACATTAATATCCTTTACTATGATACTTTCCGTCGCATGGGATTAACTGATAAAAATCTTAAGACGTCCAATATTGTTTTCCATGGAGTGGTGCCTGGTAAGTCGGCATACCCTGTAGGCAAGATTGAGCTTGAAGTTTCCTTTGGAGATGAGGACGGTTCCAAGGCCGAGAAATTAACCTTTGAAGTGGTCAAGATCAGAAGCCCGTACCACGCTCTGTTTGGACGGCCGGCTTATGCTAAGTTATGTTTATTTGCAGCTCAAGATGTCAGGTTACAAAGGGACCATTACAGTGCATGGGAGTCGGAAAATAGCTTTGGAGTGTGAATAGGGTGATGTTGCTTACGCTAATTCTGTCTGTGCAACAGAGGAGTTGAAGTTCTATAAAGATAATGTTGACCCGACTGATATGATATCTCTGAAAAAGCCTACTACAGAGCATGATCCGGCGTTGAAGTTTAAGTTGGCCGATGACACTAAGCTAGTTGACTTTGTTCCTGGCGATTCATCCAAATAGTTTAGTATCGGTGCTAACTTGGACCCAAAATAGGAAAGCGCGCTCATCGACTTCATCCGTGAGAACCGGGACATCTTTGCATGGAAGCCTTTTGACATGTCGGGTGTACCGAGGGAAATCGCGGAGCACACTCTTAATATTGATCCGAAGGTTAAGACGGTCAAGCAATTCCTTCGTTGCTTCAATGAGGGAAGGCGTAAGGCCATTGGAGAAGAAGTGGCCCGGCTCTTGGCGACTGGGTTCATTGTTGAAGTCTTTCATCCCGAGTTGTTGGCTAATCCGGTGCTAGTGCTTAAGAAGAATGGCACTTGGCGTATGTGCGTGGATTACATGGACTTAAATAAGGCTTGTCCGGCTGATCCTTTGGCTCTCCCTCGTATTGATCAAATCAGTGATGCTACAGCGGATTGTGAGGATTTGAGTGTGCAGAACTGTCTATGCCCTTTGGGCTTAAGAGTGCCCAGGCGACTTACCAGCGGTGTGTGCAGAACTGTCTCCATAGTCAGATTGGGCGCAATGTTCATGCTTATGTGGATGATACTGTGGTGAAATCCAGAGACAAGGAAACTTTGATAGATGATTTGAAGGAGACCTTCGACAATCTCCGGGTCTACAAGATGATGCTTAACCCGGCCAAGTGCGTTTTTGGTATGCCACAGTGCCAGAAGGCAAGCTTTTGGGTTTTCTGGTTTCTAGCAGAGGCACTGAGGCTAACCCGAAGAAGATCAAGGACATTACCTCCCTGGCAAAGCCGGTGTGTATTAATGATGTTCATTGTCTGGTGAGTCGTATTGCTGCCTTAAGCCGGTTCATAAGCTGGTTGGGTGAGAAGGCCATACCATTGTACCAGATGATGAAGAAAACAGATAACTTCGTCTAGAGTGATGCTGCTAATGACGCGTTTGACGCTTTCAGGAAATAGGTAGTTGAGCCGCCAGTCCTTGCTGCTCCTATTGATAAGGAGCCATTGCTATTATATGTGGTTGCTCACGCCCGGGCTGTCAGTGTAGCTATTGTGGTGGAACAGAAGGAAGCAGGCAAAGAATATCCGGTTCAACGGCCGGTTACTATATCAGTGAAGTGCTTATTGAGTCCAAGCAGATATATCCACACTGGAAGAAGCTCGTTTTTATGGGGTGATCATGGCTAGCCGGAAGCTTAAGCAATATTTTCTGGGTCATCCCATCACTGTGGTCAGTTCTGCTCCCTTAGGGGATATTATTCAAAATAGAGAAGCCACAGGGCGGGTAGCCAAGTGGGCCATTGAGCTTTGGCCTCATGGTTTGAAATATATGCCTCGCACTACCATCAAGTCTCAAGCACTGGTGGATTTCATCCACGACTGGACAGAACTGCGGATGCCTGAAGAAAAGCCAGATAACACATATTGGACTATCCACTTTGACGGGTCCAGGCAATCGGAGGGCTCGGGGACTGGAGTTGTCTTAGCTTCCCCTCGAGGTGACAAGTTTTGTTATGTTCTAAGGTTGATGTTTCCCTGTACTAACAATGCAGCTGAGTATGAAGCCTTACTCCATGGTCTCTGGATGGCTAAGGAGATGAACTTAAGCCGGGTGAGATGTTTTGGTGACTCCGACTTGTTGGCTCAGCAAGTCTCAAGCACATGGGATTCTAAGGATCCACTCATGGCGGCTTATCGCCGCGAAGTAGACGCAATTGCTAGGCACTTCAAGGGTTATCAAGTGGAACACATTGATCGCAGGAAAAATGAGGCGGCTGATGCCTTAAGCCGGTTGGGGTCTCACCGTAAGCCGGTGCCACCTAACACTTTCTTGGATATTCTGCATAACCCTTCTGTTAAATTGCCAACAGAGGAAGATTTGGCTATTCCTGACCCGGAGGCACAATTGGTGACTGCTCTTCACGCTATCCCAGATTGGGTAGTATCATATTTGGCTTACATGACCCGGGGCAAGTTACGTGAGGATGAAATTTTGTCCAGACAGATAACCCGGCGGTCTAAGTCAATGACAATTGCCAATGGCAAGTTACACCATTGCAATGTCACTTGGGTGTTTCAGTGTTGCGTCTCTCCTGAGGAGGGTCGTGAGATTCATGAAGGAGACTGTGGTCATCATGCCGGTTCAAAGTTCCTTGAGGCCAAATCTTTTCGTCATGCATTTTATTGGGTGACGGCTCACGCTGATGCAGAGGATTTGGTCAATAAATGTGATGGTTGTCAGAAATTTTCACGGCGAGCTCATATACCGGCTCAAGAATTGAGGATGATTCCAATTACTTGGCCGTTTGTAGACTGGGGGCTTGATATGGTTGGGCCTTTTAAAAGGTCCAAGGATAAAAGGACCCACCTTTTGTTTGCGGTTGACAAATTCACAAAGTGGGTTGGAGCAGAGCCGTTCAGTAAGTGTGACGCGACAACGGCGGTTCAATTCATCAAAAAGGTGATCTTTCGCTTTGGCTTTCCCCATAGCATCATAACTGATAATGGCACTAATCTATACAAGGGTGCTATGAAAGAGTTTTGTCAACGTGAGCACATTCGACTTGATGTGTCATCAGTAGCTCCCCCCCCAATCCAATAGTCAAGCTGAAAGAGTCAATCAAGAAATTTTGAGAGGCATCAAGCCCCGGATTATGATTCCTTTGCAGAGGACACTGGGTTGTTGGGTGGAGGAGTTACCTTCAGTGCTATGGAGTATCAATACTACCCCCAACAGGTCTACGGGTTACACGCCTTTCTTCATGGTTTACAGAGCAGAGGCGGTTCTCCCTAGTGACATCCGTCACGACTCACCCCGTGTAGCAGCTTATGTTGAGGCTGATAATGAAAGAGCATGTCAGGATGCACTTGACCTCTTAGATGAGGAGCGTGACCTTGTGGTGGCTCGTTCGGCGATTTACCAACAAGACCTAAAGCCATCACAACCGGCTTAAGACCAGAGCCTTTCAAGAAGGTGACTTGGTGCTCCGGCTCATCCAGGATCAGACTGACATGCACAAGTTATCCCCACCTTGGAAACGCACCTTTGTGGTCAACAAGAATTTGAACAATCATTCATATTATCTCATTGATGTTCGATACCACAAGGACTCACGTCAGTCCGAGGAGGAGACCCACCGGCCATGGAATATTGCTCATCTTCGGCCTTACTACACTTGAGCCACCGGCTCTTATAATGTACATACTTCGACAATGTATATATTATGATGTTTATAATAAAGCCGGCATCCCTGACAAAGCAGGGCCTTTGTCGTTTCGTTTCCACAAATAATGAGACTTTTTCATCATAATATTATGGTCATTTGGGGGCTTCCTGTTCAAACATAGGTGACTTCACCAAAGAGAACATAGATGTCGGTACCCACTTGATCAGCGTAATGCCAAACCTAATGGTCATTTGGGGGATTCCTTTTCAAACATTTTTGTCTTCACCAAAGAGAACATAGCTGCCGGTACCCTCTTGATTAGCACAATGCCAAACCTTATGGTCACTTGGGGGCTTCCTGTTCAAACATAGTTGTTTTCACCAAAGAGAATATAGTTGTCGGTACCCTCATGATCGGCGCAATGCCAAAATGTCATGGTCACTAGGGGTTTCTTGATCGTATGCGAATCATAGTTGCCGGTACCCTAGTGATCGGCGCAATGCCAGAAACCATTTGCGGGCTTCCTGCTCATATTCGAAGCATAGCCTCGTTTTTCTCATTTGGCTTGATTTTTTGAACATTTTTTCGGCTTTTCTCGATCTTATCTCACCTTATGGTTTAAAGTGGTTCAGGCCATGTAGCCTCTGTTCTCACAGCTCATATTTGAACCATACTTGTGGGTTCTATTAACCTGGCCTGGCTCTGGACGATAAGTTGCCAGTCCAGGAGGATATTAAACACTTGGAAGCATTGGCTTCTAAGATTTGGGTCATCACCCTTACTACATAGGTATCATAAGCCGGCAGTACAATTCAATATCACAGGTATGATATTTTTGTATCTAATTATGACTAGACCAGCCCTGTTTATAAATTGTCTTAAAACATCAGTGGCTTTATATGGGTATTATGACCCGGCCTGCGGTAAACCGCCAAGGGCTCTTGTGATCTACTTGTGTGCAGGATAATTCAGAATTTTCATCTGCACAGATCAACGTCATGATAAGTTTAAAAGGATGGGCAAAACATAAAATCAATTGCACAATGGCATGGCAGAGCAAAGTCATTGCTACCCTATTACATGACTCAAGGAGTGAAAATGATTAACTGTTTTTCAGAAGGTCACATTTATGAACCGCCCAGCTGATCAATCTTCTTGACTCTGATGGCCTGAAGCTTCTGGGTCACCCCTTGAGGGAGTCCTGGATAAGGGGGTATCCGGACAGCCGAACTATATTCATCGTCCGGACTATAGAAGCATCAAGATACAAGACTCAAGACTTCGGCTCGTGTCCGGATGGGACTCTCCTTTGCGTGGAAGACAAGCTTGGCGATCCGGATATTATGTTTCCTTCCTTTTAACCGACTCCATGTAAACCCTAGCTCTCCGGTGTCTATATAAACCGGAGAGGATGGTCCTTAGAAGGCCGATCACATTTTACAATCATACCATCATAGGCTAGCTCTTAGGGTTTAGCCTCTACGATCTCGTGGTAGATCTACTCTTGTATTCCACATATCTTCAATATTAATCAAGCAGGAAGTAGGGTTTTACCTCCATCGAGAGGGCCCGAACCTGGGTAAACATTGTGTCCCTTGCTTCCTATTACCATCAGCCTAAGACACATAGATCGGGACCCCCTACCCGAGATCCGCCGGTTTTGACACAGACACCCCTCTCCGCTTCTTCGTCCTGTTCTACTTCCTGCAAGGTTGGCGATGACCAGTCAATGCCATTCAAGGCTTGAAATTCAGCTTCATCATCAATAAGCTCGAACGGGTCAACTTCAGGAGCAAAAGTGTGCTTATAGATTGGGGGAATTAGATCCTTCACTTTGTAAGACGGCGTCGGCATCTTATGATTTTCCAAGTCATAAGCCGGTTGATATCTGGAAAGATCTGTTTCATTGGCAATCAGACTGGCCAGGGGACGTGTGTCCTTCACGCAGGCAGCAAAGTCTTTCTTGTCAAAAGGGGTGACGTCTTCTTTCAAGCTTGGATACCCGGTAGATATATCGGCCGGGTCTAGCTCCGGTAACCATGCTTTGGCCCGGCTTAAGGCAGTCATAGCTCCAGCTCTTGTAGATGATCGCTTCATCTCACTAAACCACTCAGGAAGAATAGAAAGCTTCCTCAACACATCAACCAAGAGAGTGGGGGCTTGATTAGAAGGAGAAATTGTGGCCAGTGCGCGTTGAGTCCCAGTGTAGAGTTGCTCCACGAGGGTGTAAACCGCCTTCAGCTTAACAAGCATCTCTTGGCTAAGGTTGGTGCTCCTGGAACCTGAATAATAATCACATTTGGATTAAAAGGTGGTTTAAATCATCAGGGAAGATATTCACATTTGATAATCACAAAGGCGGCTTACCAAAGATAGCAGAAACCATCTGAGACACATGGCGTTTTAAGCTAGTGAGTTCAGTGGTCACCTCCTCAAGAGCCGCCTTAGCCTTTTCAGCCCGCTGTGTCAAGGCAGTTTTCTCTTCAGCCCAGATGCTTCTTTATCTTCAAAGCTGGTCTTCAGTTTTTCCATTTCAGTCATGCTGAATTCGAAGTTTGAGTTCGCCTTCCGGGTCTCAGATTCTTTCAGCTGCAGACAAGTCTTCAAGTCAGACAGCTCTGATTGAAGTTGAGTAGTGGTGGTCTGTACATACACTGGATCAAAATAATGATTCAGATATAGCTTACAAACATGAAAGTCCCAAGCCTTTTGCAAGCAACAACACTTGGCACTTGGGGGCTAATATCTACCGAAAAAATTACTCATGCAACAGCTTATGTGAATAAGTCCCAAGCACTTTGCGAGCAAGAGTACTTGACTTGGGGGCTAATGCATATTGTTTGTCTCGATACTCCTTTATGGTGACCCAGTTCTGCTGCAAACAGCCATAGCCTTCTCATGAGAACTACACAAGTGAGTTCTGTTTTCTACACAAGGATATAAAGGACGGACTCATTCATGTTGATTAAACCAGCCCTTGGGGGCTACGGATTCAGTGTTAGTCATTACAGATCTAATTTAAGATGGATGCTTTAAGCCGGATTTTGAAGGATTCTATTAATGGGTATTATTTATTTTCATGGTTAATCTAAGTCTACAACATATTCATCATAAACAGTAGACTTGGGGGCTAATAGGAGGTGCATAATTCAATAAAGGAGGAGTTCATACCTCAAATTTCTCATGCATTTTCTTCACCATGTCAACTTCAAGTTCACGGCTGCTGTGTACTTGGCTGAGATAGCCAGAATATACTTCACCAATGCTCAATTGGGAGTAGTCAGCAACATCAAATCTTAGTTTTCAGCGTTCAATATACTCTTCCTTGGCAGAGTGCTTGGCCAAGACAGTAGGCCTTCCCGGCGCTCTAAAGCCAGTGTTGGTGATCACCACATCATCATCATGTGTCTCAGTCATTTTAACTAGACTGGATGCTTCAGGGTTCAAAGGGCCATCGCTGGCTTGATCGATAGGAGGGTCAGAAGTCACTGGTGGAACGTCAAGAACTGGCTCCAGCGATTGAGGAACGGAGATCTCTCAGGCGTTGGGGTTTGTTGCTCCGGCTTATTGACTTTCGGGTCTTTAGCCGGCTCAGTCACCTTTGCCTTTTTGCTAGGCTTGGCGTTTCCACTTCATGAATCATGAGAGGTCTGTATAAGTATAAAGGATCATAATGAGCAAATGATAAGTAATTATTATTACCCGAGAGCAGTCTTGAAAGCCGGCAGATGAGACTGAGATGAATCACCAGAAGAGGAACGAGACGTCTCCTGATAATTTGAGTCGAAAGAATTAAGTGGTTGGCGGATGGGACCCGCTAGAGGATAAAAAGAGTTTAAATCGGGGGTGACCACATTTTGACGCTTCTTTGGAATATTCAGTAAGCGGAAGATAATTCTTCGTCCCTGCTAGTCCGAGTCTGTCGCCGGCTCTCATGCTGCTGTTGCTTCAAAAGAAAGTGAGGATCCAGATGAGCTAAGGGGTGTGAAAATCTTACTTTCTGGGTTACTCTTCAAATTTTCTATCTTGGCAAGGTCTCGGAGTCGGAGGAAATGATAGTTACCTCTTCTTCGATTGCTTGACTGGTCCCCGTGTCATCCTGACGATAATCAATGTCAATAAGATGGTTGAAAAAGGAGCCAAGAGAATCAAGGGCTACCTCCGACTCAGAGCTGTTGTCCAGTTCAAGCAGCTTGGAAGCACGGGGTTTCTTTCCCCTCTTCGTGGCGGTTCTCTTGGCGGATTTCTTGGCTTTCCTGGCCCTTTTGGCAGCCTCATGGTCATATTCCTTCTTCTAAAAGTCATCATCAGCCTGTGAAAGTCATCAAAGTTGAGTTAAACAAAGTATTTAAGGATGAAGGTAAATTAAGTAATTTAAAGACTTACTTCTGGTGCTGGGTTAGATGTGCAGAAAGGGCTTAGGCCCACTTTGCTGCAGTCTGCCGGGCTTTCATGCAGACGGGACTTCGTCATTTCGTTAATGGCGCCGTTAGTTAAATCCTCAGAGCTATGGCGCAGTGGATCCTTTTTGCCACCAGTGTAAGTGCACATTAAGCCGGTGCGGCGACTCAATGGAATGACCCGCCATGCAACCCCGCATCGAACCAAGTCAATGCCAGTTAAGTCGTTTCCCAATAGAACCTTGACTTTGGCAATGGTAGGGGCGAGTGTTTTGCGTTCAGGGATATCAGCTTGTCAGGGAGATGATGTTTTGAGTCGAAAATCGGGCAGTCGGTTCTCGTCAGCCGGAGAAGTATCCTTGCAATAGAACCATGTCTGATTCCAATCCTTGGGATGACTCGGCAGGTGGGCATAATGGAAGATAGCATATCTCCTTTGCTGAATTGAGATTCCACCAAGTTCCAGGCTGGGTCCATTTGAATACTTGTTCTGGCGGTTCAAATAAAAGTATTCTCTGAACAACTCCACACTGGGCTCCTCTTGAAGGTACACCTCATAGAAAACATGGAAATTGCATATGTTTGACACGGAATTGGGTCCGATGTCTTGAGGATGAAGATTAAAAAAAGTGTAGAACATCCTGGAAGATTTCAGAGCCGGGCGGTGAGAAGCCCCAGTTCATGTGATCAGTAAAGACAATGACTTCATCATCCTTTGGCTGAGGTTTCTCCTCTTTCGGCTTGGGGGCGCGATAATGCATGACAGTCTTTTTTGGCAAATAGTTGGTTGTTACAAAGTCCTAAAGTTTTTTCTTAGTGACAATGGAGGGAACCCAGTTACAGAAAGTGGATGTCTTCGGGGCCATTGTGAAGAAAGAGGCATAAAAAGAAAAACAGCAAGTTTGCCAGTTCAAATTAAGCCAGAGGAAAAGCGCTACAACACATATTCAGAATGGAGGCTTAAAAAGGGGCCTAATGGTATATGACTAGTTACAGCGGGCTATGTAAGCCGCCATGACCAATTTTGATGTCTGTCAAAGGTGAAATCTGTTGAGCATTGAATCTAACTACAACCGGTGATGAAAGCCACCATGGCCAGTTTGATTTATCAGGAAGGAAATTTTTTGCTAAGTACTGGACAAACAGGTTTAACAAATTACAATTATAACTCTAGATTAGTGGCAGTTCAGAAAAAGAAAATAAATCAAAACCTAAAAATAGTGCAGGGGAGCTCACAGGTTCTGAGGAGATCTTTTATGAAGGAAAAGGGTCCGCTGGCATTAAAAGCAAGGGCAAAATGGCTATTGCGCGAGTTATATACTATCTTCAGATCAAAGGATGCTCGGGTTGAAGATGGAGGGTGAAGAACTACGAAGAACACGAAGAACTATAGAAACCCTAATGCGATCTAGAGCATAGAAGGAGGAACGCTTACAGAGGCAGGTGAACTACGGTGGAGCATCGTCGATCTTTGGTCCCGTTCAGGTTGATGCAGCGGCCGAGGATGAGGAGGACGGTGAGCTTTGCGGTGGCGGTGGAGCTCAAGTGGTAGGAGAGTCGTGAGAGGACGAAGACGAAGGAAAGGGGGCAGAATGAGAACAGGCTGTTTGACCCTATTTATAAGGAAAAGGTAACAGGTCGGCGCGAAAAACAAGGAGGCCAAAACATGGCTATGTAGCTGCTCGGGCGCCTCGATTCTCGGGACAGCTATTAAAGATAAAATATCCATTGAGATATATTTGATATTGTGTAAATTAATGGCAGGTGACGTCATGGCGGGTTATCACAAGTCCAGGAGATGACGTCATGTCAGGTTATAAATTCTCGCACAAATGAAGAAGGGAAGATTTTTTCCTAAGAGTTGAAGATTGACATGAACAAGTTCAAATCAATGTGGGGCCTAATGTTGGGGATATAACTATTAGGTATGACCCGCCCAGGTGGGGTCGGGTTATACCTATGGAGATTCATGATATGAATCCCACGAGGATATTGAAGATGGCGGTTCACAAGAAAGGGCCCAAAGCCCAAGGGAGACTTAAGGCCCGTAGAAATAAACCGCCATATGTGTAAGACTTGTATTGTAAGGCATGTACAGATAGTCACCGAGCCAAACATGTCTATGAGCCGGCCGGGACTCCGTGAGCTGCTGGGCGTCAACTTTTGTATATAAAGGGATGACCCGGCGGTGGTTCAGGTCAAGAAACAACAGATTGAAAGCTAGGTCAAGCGGATTTGCTCCCTAGTAATCGAGACATAAGCAATACCACCTGAACCTGGATTAGGCCTTTACCTTCACCGCAAGGGGCCGAACCAGTATAAACTCTTGTGTCCTTTGTCCCATTTAACCCCTTTAAGCTAACCTAGATGTGATGGCTCCACGACTAAGTCCTTTTGCTAGGACATCTGTCGTGACTATTCCACGACACCAAGACAATTGCTCTAGTATTGTCACAAACGATTTTCATTGGACCCAATGCACTAGGTATTACACCTAGATCGGATATGAACTCCTTCATCCAGACTCCTTCATTAGCTACTTCTAAAGCAGCTATGTACTCCGCTTCACACATAGATCCCTCCACGACGCTCTACTTGGAACTACACCAACTGGCAGCTCCACCATTCAATAAAAATATGTATTCGGATTGTGACTTAGAGTCATCGGGATCAGTGTCAAAGCTAGCATCAATGTAACCATTTACGACAAGCTCTTTGTCACCTCCATAATCGAGAAACATATCCCTAGTCCTTTTCAGGTACTTCGGGATGTTCTTGACCACTATCTAGTGATACACTCCTGGATTACTTTGGTACCTCCCTGCTATACTTATAGCAAGGCAC
This sequence comes from Aegilops sharonensis, assembly GCA_904067115.1. Classification (NCBI taxonomy): domain Eukaryota; kingdom Viridiplantae; phylum Streptophyta; class Magnoliopsida; order Poales; family Poaceae; genus Aegilops; species Aegilops sharonensis. Next base: position 558,648,677 of record LR880970.1, read on the forward strand.
ACATCAGGTCTGGTACACAGGATAGCATACATGATAGAACCTATGGCTGAAGCATAGGGAATGACTACCTTGTAACATAGGCAAGAACCCTTTCTTTGACTGATCCATTTTGAACTTCTTCAAAACTTTATCAAGGTATGTGCTTTGTGAAAGTCCTATCAAGCGTCTTGATATATCTCTATAGATCTTGATGACCAATATGTAAGCAGCTTCACTGAGGTCTTTCATTGAAAAACTCCTATTCAAATATTCTTTTATGCTATTCAGAAATTCTACATCATTTCCATTCAACAATATGTCATCCACATATAATATTAGAAATGCTATAGAGATTCCACTCACTTTCTTGTAAATATAGGCTTCTCCAAAAGTCTGTATAAAACCATATGCTTTGATCACCTCGTCAAAGCGTATATTCCAACTGCGAGATGCTTGCACCAGTCCATACATGGATCATTGGAGCTTGCACACTTTGTTAGCACCTTTAGGATCGACAAAACCTTTTGGTTCAATCATATACAACTCTTCTTTAAGAAATCCATTAAGGAATGCAGTTTTGACATCCATTTGCCAGATTTCATAATCATAAAATGCGGCAATTGCTAACATGATTCGGACATACTTAAGCATCGCTACGGGTGAGAAAGTCTCATCATAGTCAACTCCTTGAACTTGTCGAAAGCCCTTTGCAAAAAGCCGAGCTTTATAGACAGTAACATTACCGTCAGCATCAGTCTTCTTCTTGAAGATCCATTAATTCTCTATGGGTCACCGATCATCGGGCAGATCCACCAAAATCCACACTTTGTTCTCATACATGGATCCTGATACGTCTCCAACGTATCTATAATTTTTTATTGTTCCATGCTATTATATTATCTGTTTTGGATGTTTAATGGGCTTTAATATGCTCTTTTATATTATTTTTGGGACTAACCTATTAACCGGAGGCCCAGTGCCAGTTTCTGTTTTTTTGCCTATTTTAGAGTTTTACAGAAAAGGAATACCAAATGGAGTCCAAACAGAATGAAACCTTCACGATGATCTTTCTCGGACCGAAAGCAATCCAGAAGACTTGGAGTGGAAGTCTGGAACTCCACAAGGAGGCCACGAGGTAGGAGGGCGTGCTCAGGGGGGGGGAGGGGGGGTAGGTGCACCCCCACCCTCATGGGCCCCTCGTAGCTCCACTGACGTACTTCTTTCGCCTATATATACTCTTATACCCTACAAACATCACAGAGAGCCACGAAACCACTTTCCCACCGCCGCAACCTTCTATACCTGTGAGATCCCATCTTGTGGCCTTTTCCGGTGATCTGCCGGAGGGGGAATCGATCATGGAGGACTTCTACATCAACACCATTGCCTCTCCGATGAAGCGTGAGTAATTTACCACAGACCTTCGGGTCCATAGTTATTAGCTAGATGGCTTCTTCTCTCTCTTTGATTCTCAATACAAATTTCTCCTCGATGTTCTTGGAGATCTATTCGATGTAATTCTTTTGCGGTGTGTTTGTTGAGATCCGATGAATTGTGGATTTATGAACAAGATTATCTATGAATATTATTTGGTTCTTCTCTGAATTTTTATATGCATGATTTGATATCTTTGCAAGTCTTTTCGAATTATCGGTTTAGTTTGGCCTACTAGATGGATCTTTCTTGCAATGGGAGAAGTGCTTAGCTTTGGGTTCAATCTTGCAGAGTCCTTTCCCAGTGACAGTAGGGGCAGCAAGGCACGTATTGTATTGTTGCCATCGAGGATAAAAAGATGGGGTTTATATCATATTGCATGAGTTTATCCCTCTACATCATGTCATCTTGCTTAATGTGTTACTCTGTTCTTATGAACTTAATACTCTAGATGCATGCTGGATAGCGGTCGATATGTGGAGTAATAGTAGTAGATGCACAATTGTTTCGGTCTACTTGACACGGACGTGATGCCTATATTCATGATCATTGCCTTAGATATCTTCATAATTATGCGTTTTTCTATCGATTGCTTGGCAGTAATTTGTTCACTGTCACACACTGATTTTCATGCCACAACATTTAAGCAAATAAATCATGATAAATTTTGGTTTGACAAAAACTTTTGTGTGTTTTGGTCTTTGCTTGATTTGATTTTTGTCTGCTGTTTGAAAGTGCTCTAAAAATCAAATAAATCCTCCAACTTCTATACTTCATCTCCTTGCCCCAAAAACCTTTCCCAATGATCATGCCATGTGTATAGGACATAAAAATAATTTCTTGCAAAAATAATTTGGCCAAATAATATTTTCAAAAAATCAGTTTTTCAAAAACCCCTGAATTGAGGTTTGCACTGCAAGTACTTAATTAAGGGCAGTAAAAATCTTTCCAAAAATATATTTGACTCCTATTAGATATAGGATACCCAGAAACCACAAAAATATAATTTTAAAAGTCATTTTCCTATTTTATTTAAAAGCTTTTTCTTAAGGCCAGAAATGGTCTTGAATAGGGAAAAATTATTTTATTGTTTTAAAAATATTTGACAAAAATCTAGGGAAACTCAGTGGATATATTTTGTCCATATATAAGAGTTTCAACACATGGTCATGTTCAAAATGTTGGTCAAATCCTTCAAAAACCCTTTCTGGATATTTCAAGATTTTGAAATATTTACAAAGGAAATATTCTCCAAAAATTCCAAAAAAATTCTATCATGTCACATATGACATATTAGATGATCTTGCCAAGTCTCATGACTTGGAGAACAATATAACATCATCAAATCCCCTCAAAACCATTTCTGTCCATTTTGAAGTTTGAGCAACTTTACATTGCCAAACATGTCCAAATGTTCTCAAACCTTGTGAACATTCTCCAATGGTCTACTTATTCATCTAGACCAAGTGGCACAAGTTGGAAAACAAGTTATATTGATCAAAGTGCCCCAAAACCCTCTGTGACCAGAATCAAATTTGAACAACTCTACATTGGAAACTTTCTCCTTTTGATCTCAACTTTTGTGGACATGTTCATATCCTCAAATGATTACACTACACCAAGTGGTGCATCAAGGAGAACAGATTTGCATGACCAAATCTTGGAGAGTCCATTTCTGCTGATTTCTAGGGTTTACAAAAGTTGCATTGGCAACTTTGCCCAAATGAGCTCAAAATGGGTGGACGGCCCTAATTATATGTGCCATTGCACCCTGTGGAGCCTCATGACAAATGGAAATCATCTTCTTGCCCAAACCACCATCAAACACCTTCTGGCAGAAACTTAAAATGCATGCTTTGGCCATTTCCACTAATCTCCATTAGTTGAACTTCTTCCCACAACCCCTCCTAGTCCCCCTCTACCTCGGGTGTGCTTCACTGCTCGAGAGGCAATGATGAAGGGGGGCAGGGATCCATTTTTCTTCTCTGGACAGCCACTTTTTCCTCCCTTTCTCATCTCTCTCTCACTCCTGGCAAGTTCCAGAGCATCCAAAGCCTCCAACCCTCTTGTTTATTCCCCCTTCAGACCCCAGACACAAGTGGACACTCGAGTGCGCGCGCAAAAGCCACGCATGCCGGCTAAAGACGCGCTCTGGAGCACGCTACCGTGCTCCTGACCGTTGACACGGCACTCCCGTCCACCTCGAGCCTCCCCCTCGCGCCAGTCAAGGTGCCTCGGCGTCCGCAACACGCTACGCGGTCGGCCCCCTCCTCTCTCCTCCTCCCCGTGCCTCCGCGCTAGCAAACAGAGGCCGCCCGAGCGCGCCAATGGTGCGGCTCACACGCGCGTGTCTCTGACCTCTCCCCACTACCTCTCTCTATCTCTCCCGACGTAGTCGACGTCCAGGAACACCCCAGACAAGCCCACACGAGCCCCCGTGGCTTGCAGCGATGGCAACAGCCTCGCGGGCGCACGGCCCCGCTATGCACCTCGCCCCCTTCTATTTAAGGCCACCCCGAGCCTCCTCTCTACTCCTTTGCCTCTCTCTCCCTCCCAGCAACCGTCTGGTCCAACTCATTCTTCCTCCCGTGCCCTCCATCCACCACCATGGCCGGAGCCTTGCCGTCGGCCTTCGCCTAAATTCGCGCCCACTATTCCGCCTCCTCCCCTCTAGACCGCACTAAAGCACCTCCACCACCACCGCGAGCCTCTCCCGTGCTTCTCCCTCTCCTTCCCATGGCCGCGCTATCGAGTTCCATCACCGCCGCCGGCCTCGCCGCTGCGGCCGATGATGTGCTCGCGTCCGGCCACCCCTGCGGTCGTGGCGCACCTCGTCGGATGCGCCGCTCTCCCCTAAGCCCACCGGTGTGCTGGGCGTCGCCGGAGGTGACCGGAGCCATCGGAACGGGCGCCGGCAAGCGCTCGGCCCCACCTCCTCTGCCTCCTTCGTCGCGCGCGGGAGGAGAGAGACGACCCTGCGGGTGGACCCCGCAGGTCAGTGACCCCGTCAGTGGGCCCCTCCGTTTAAGTGGAGGCGTATTCCGCGAGGCCGCCTTCGACGTGGCCTCCCAGCGGGCGCGCGCGAGAGGCTGGGCCAGGCCCAGTGCACTGCCCCGCTAAATCTCGCCCAGTGCACGCTGCTGCCTCCCTAGATCCAGCCCATTTAGGTAAATCCCTTTCCTTTTTATTTTTCTGTGGACTGGTAAAATCCATAGAATATTCAAATTAACTCGAAATTTGATGATTCAAATTTCTAGTAGTTTCTAAAATCATGCCCTACCACATGGTGCTATTGCCACATTTTTACAGAAGCTTTTTCTTCACAAACATTTATCAAATCTTGTTTTTCCTATTTCTGTGATAAACTTTAGAAAATCACAGAGAGTCCATTTTTGATCTAAATTCCATGGTTCAAACTCCTAGATGTCTATAAGTTCAAAACTTAGTTTTTGAACATTTTTACTAATACTTTCTGTATCACCTCAAACAATGGTCTATTTCTTCATGTATAGCCAACTTTGCAAATTCATAAGAAATTCATTTGAACTCCAAATCCAGTGAAACCAAATCCTAGTTGCTTCTAAAATCATGCTTGGTCAAATGGGTGCCTCTGCTCATTTTTGAAAATAATGTCCTCATGGTTACTTGAATTCTCTTGATGCATGTCTTACAAGTTGTTGAACATGTCATTGCACTCAAAACTAGCTTTCTGCAAAGATTTACCTATATCATGCATTGTTGTATCTTGAACCAAAACATGGGTTGCTTGCGAGTACATTCAAAGTACTCATTGGCTTGCCACTGGTTATTTAATTGGCCAGACATGAAAGAACAGGACGTGATGAAGAACACTTCGGTGACAAACATGCGAGCTAGGACGCTTCCCAGTCAGAATGCCTGTAGGGTTAAGGCAGATGGCATGGGTCCAAGTTATCGACGAAGATTTCCTCTGCGATGATATACTCAAGACTCGACCATAGTGGTCCTACTTGTGTAATACGGTATGTATGGATGTAAGACTCTTGTTATTCAGCTTCTGTGTGTTCAGTGAGCATTGATCTCTCGGATCACTGTACAGGTGCATTCGGTGATCACGACTTATGAGTCGGGGTCCCCACAGAGCTGGTATCAGAGCCATCCTGACTGTACGAAGCCTTAGTTAGCATGGTCGTTAGTTAGGGTAAAACTATTTCCAAAACTACTACTAGTTTTCAAAACTATCTGTACTTCTCTTCCCTTCTCAGTTTTTCGAAAACTAAGGTACACCTTCCTTATTGATCTCTTCCCCTTCAAAACCTTTGGTCGCTAGAACCCTTATGCCCCTGACCACTGGATTCCTTGTAATCCTCGTGGATAATCTAGAAGGAAGATGCCTTGCCAGACATTCACCCACATCTCGTGAACACAAGATTGGCGACATCACAACAAGACGATACCAGCAGAAGATAGATCCTCCAGGAATGAGGACCTGAAGACCCAGGGGATGGTGACACCCTTGACACTGCCCCAAGATGATGCAACCTTAGCCTACGATGATCAGGGCATAGAATATGCAAGATCATGATATACATCGCTAATAGAGTAACCTTGTCACTACCGTTGTTGTATCGGCAACCACTGATGGATGAGAACCTAGCCATTTGGTCCGCCTCACCATAGTGAGCAGGAAAACGGTTCTCCTCATCCCCCGCTCTTGGTGTCGATGTTGTCATCAACATAACCGACATGATGGACCTCTATTACGCCTTGATAATGTCATTGCATAAAGGATTACCTACGTGGTACCATCGACGGCTTAGAAGACAAAAAGGGATCGTCGTGATTAAGAAGACAATAGAAGACCCAGTCAATGCCAGTTACGAGGAGCCACCTTCACCCCATCACTTCAACAGGCGAGAAGTTGTTGAAGAATCTTCAGGATCAACCCGGATTGTTTCATCGAACAACTACAAGAGATGTAGCAACACCTGAGGAAAACTCAGAAGACTGCATGAGGCACAAGGCACGACTACTGAGTCCGAGAACCCCTAGGGTAGGATGAGTCGTGTACCCCCTATGCGAAGTCGAGTCCGTATGATAGTTCGAATAGAACCATGATTGTGTGTTTCTTGTTTTTATTTGTTTGTTTTTTGATATCAGTCGCCCTTTTTGCCCTAGGCAACAAGTACGCGACTATATCACCTTCCTCACCTTGTTTCTTTTGTTTGGCCCTCTTTGCACCTGTTTGTTTGCACTAGCACTATAGAACCCCCTTTAGGCATTCCCCTCCTCTATGCTACTTTTCCCTCTCATCTCTCTCCTCAACTGAAGGCTAGCAAGACAAGACACACCAAGGATTCTACTTTGGCAACCAACAAGCACTGAAGACTTTTGCTACAACCTTCTCGACCAAGTGCAACCCCTTAGAGTTATGGTTTCCCCTCAAGATTAGAGATGCATTCCTAGACCCTTCGAGACTTCACGAGATACCCCAGCTCGAAACCTTAACCCTGAGCTTAACCTACGGAATTGCAAGAGAACGGGTTAAGCCTCCATAACCTTGCTTATCATTGGGTTCATTATGGAACTAGTGGACATAGTGAACGAGCACATTATCATTCTAAGATAGCACCAAAACTGACGATGCCATAGGGAAGACCAATTTGAGGATACAGGAATAGAGGACAAATGACTTGGTGAGTTTATATCAATAACTATGAGGAATTATCTGAGACTCTTTGGTGGATTATAAGGCTAGACCTTTTCAAGGATCATGCGTATAGATTAGCATAGCTTTCATTACCCCTGAGTAAATTGGATTTATAGGACAATTATGATCGCAAGCTTAAACTCCTGGAAGTGCAAGGATTTGAGTTGATCAGATGATATTGATAGGAGACAGTTGATATTACGTAAATGACTTGGGGGTAACATGTAGGAATTCTCATTGGATAAGAGATTTGGATTTAAGCAGGTGATTCTAGTTGAATATAGATGCTAGGTATGTCTACATGGGTCGGAGTAAATTGGATTTAGACTGATGATCTCGATCATGATACCATGTTTCTCGGTGGACGATAAACTAGGAGATTGGATTAATTGTCGGAGTTGATTTAGGGGTCTATATACGCCTGACTTTGGAGTTTACTCAACCATGGTAATGGAAATTGGTGGACTGACTATAGAAAGGCTAGACCTTTCCAGGGATTAAAGAATTATAGGATATTAGAAGATCGTGTGGAACACCATAGAGATTGGATTTGAAGAACGACTGGGTCATGTGGTGATTGACGGTAGTTAATGGGCTGATAGAGTTGATTCATAGGAAAGGAAACCAGATCTTGGAGTGGCTTACGACGTGTTTCCTTGGGGTAGAGATGCACTAACATGGACCTGGGAAGAATAGGTTGAGCACTTGGGATGTCACGTTCAGGCTTAGCAGCTTGTATATTCTACCCATGGATTTTTAGGGGTAGACATGCATATGAGTTTGGGGATTGTAGACATATATGGTTTTGTTAGACCTCCTTCCGATAGTCATGAGGATGATAATAGCATGAGTGATGATTGGAGTTAACCTATAGGAGATGATGCTATCGGTGATATGAGGTTATTTGTTTAAAGGATTAGATAGAACAATTGGCATCTCAGAAACCGTGCTTAAATATAAGATGATAAATGTTCACTCGCGCGCTAGAATCCTTGAAACCCTTACGCCCTACCAAGCCACAACATGGTCGGATCCAGACCTTGGGTTTTGGCTCTAGATCGATAAGACCTTGGCCAATACTCAACCGTGACCATCACCAATGCCTCAACCCACTTTACGTACCCCATAGACTTCATGGAGTGCTTAGACAAGATAGTTGTCATCATCATTTGGTGACCTACTTGTCCACCCGAAGACAGAAGAAGAGCCGTTCAGCTAGTCTAAGAACATTTGAAGACCGCCATGCTAAGGAGCAAGAACTACCACCATCATCAAGAAGTAAAAATCCGCGTCGAAGACCAGGTGTATCTGCAAGCCACTTCTCTCTAAGGAACCAAGCATTCCCATGACAAAAAGACCCACACCAAGATTCATCGGCCCCCTTCAAGATCACTCCAAGATTTAACAACCCCTTCTGAGATCACTACGAGACGAAGAGAAGACAGTTACCAGCTGGAGTTGCCACCTGAGCTACCTGATGTGCACAACGCTTTCCATGCATCACAACCCCGGAAGTGTCTCCAACTTCCTAACTTGCCCGATCTCTACGAGGGCATTGACCACCAAGCCATCGACCCCTAGCCCAATCTAACCTACCGCAAGCTACCCATTAGCAACCTGGATCAAACAGAGTGTCATACACGAAGCCACACCATTAAGTACTTCAAGTTCAAGGGAGCACCACTCGGAAGCAGAAGCAGTATGACGACGTGAAGACTACCCCAGACCCAAGTTTCCATACTCCTTTCCGCGCCTAGTTTGGGAATCTCGGGGACGAGATTCTTGTAAGGGGGGTAGGTCTGTCACACCCTGATTTTCATGCCACAACACTTATGCAAATAAATCATGATAAATTTTGGTTTGACAAAAACTTTTGTGTGTTTTGGTCTTTGCTTGATTTGATTTTTGTCTGCTGTTTGAAAGTGCTCTAAAAATCAAATAAATCCTCCAACTTCTATACTTCATATCCTTGCCCCAAAAACCTTTCCCAATGATCATGCCATGTGTATAGGACATAAAAATAATTTCTTGCAAAAATAATTTGGGCAAATAATATTTTCAAAAAATTAGTTTTTCAAAAACCGCTGAATTGAGGTTTGCACTGCAAGTACTTAATTAAGGGCATTAAAAATCTTTCCAAAAATATATTTGACTCCTATTAGATATAGGATACCCAGAAACCACAAAAATATAATTTTAAAAGTTATTTTCTATTTTATTTAAAAGCTTTTTCTTAAGGCCAGGAATGGTCTTTAATAGGGAAAAATTATTTTATTGTTTTAAAAATATTTGACAAAAATCTAGGGAAACTCAGTGGATATATATTGTCCATATATAAGAGTTTCAACACATGGTCATGTTCAAAATATTGGTCAAATCCCTCAAAAACCCTTTCTGGATATTTCAAGATTTTGAAATATTTGCAAAGGAAATATTCTCCAAAAATTCCAAGAAAATTCTGTCATGTCACATATGACATATTAGATGATCTTGCCAAGTCTCATGACTTGGAGAACAATATAACATCATCAAATCCCCTCAAAACCATTTCTGCCCATTTTGAAGTTTGAGCAACTTTACATTGCCAAACATGTCCAAATGTTCTCAAACCTTGTGAAAATTCTACAGTGGTCTAATTATTCATCTAGACCAAGTGGCACAAGTTGGAGAACAAGTTATATTGATCAAAGTGCCCCAAAACCCTCTGTGACCAGAATCAAATTTGAACAACTCTACATTGGAAACTTTCTCCTTTTGATCTCAACTTTTGTGGACATGTTCATATCCTCAAATGATGACTCTACACCAAGTGGTGCATCAAGGAGAACAGATTTGCATGACCAAATCTTGGAGAGTCCATTTCTGCTGATTTCTAGGGTTTACAAAAGTTGCATTGGCAACTTTGCCTAAATGAGCTCAAAATGGGTGGACGGCCCTAATTATATGTGCCATTGCACCCTGTGGAGCCTCATGACAAATGCAAATCATCTTCTTGCCCAAACCACCATCAAACACCTTCTGGCAGAAACTTAAAATGCATGCTTTGGCCATTTCCACTAATCTCCATTAGCTGAACTTCTTCCCACAAACCCTCCTAGTCCCCCTCTTCCTCGGGTGTGCTTCCCTGCTCGAGAGGCAATGATGAAGGGGGGCAGGGATCCATTTTTCTTCTCTGGACAGCCACTTTTTCCTCCCTTTCTCATCTCTCTCTCACTCCTGGCAAGTTCCAGAGCATCCAAAGCCTCCAACCCTCTTGTTTATTCCCCCTTCAGACCCCAGACACAAGTGGACACGCGAGTGCGCGCGCAAAAGCCACGCATGCCGGCTAAAGACGAGCTCTGGAGCATGCTAACGTGCTCCCGACCATTGACATGGCGCTCCCGTCCACCTCGAGCCTCCCCCTCGCGCCAGTCGGGGTGCCTCGACATCCGCAACACGCTACGCGGTCGGCCCCCTCCTCTCTCCTCCTCCCCGCGCCTCCGCGCTAGCAAACAGAGGCTGCCCGAGCGGGCCAATGGTGCGGCTCACACGCGCGCGTCTCTGACCTCTCCCCACTCCGTCTCTCTATCTCTCCCAACGTAGTCGACGTCCAGGAACACCCCAGACACGCCCACACGAGCCCCCGTGGCTTGCAGCGATGGCAACAACCTCGCGGGCGCACGACCCCGCTGTGCACCTCGCCCCCTTCTATTTAAAGCCACCCCCGAGCCTCCTCTCTACTCCTTTGCCTCTCTCTCCCTCCCAGCAACCGTCTGGGCCAACTCATTCTTCCTCCCGTGCCCTCCATCCACCACCATGGCCGGAGCCTTGCCGTCGGCCTTCGCCTAAATTCGTGCCCACCATTCCTCCTCCTCCCCTCTAGACCGCACTAAAGCACCTCCACCACCACCGTGAGCCTCTCCCGTGCTTCTCCCTCTCCTTCCCATGGCTGCTCTATCGAGTTCCATCACCGCCGCCGGCCTCGCCGCTGCGGCCGATGATGTGCTCGCGTCCGGCCACCCCTGCGGTCGTGGCGCACCTCGTCGGATGCGCCGCTCTCCCCTAAGCCCGCCGGTGTGCTGGGCGTCGCCGGAGGTGACCGGAGCTGCCGGAACGGGCGCGGGCAAGCGCTCGGCCCCGAGTCCTCTGCCTCCTTCGTCGCGCGCGGGAGGAGGGAGACGACCCTGCGGGTGGACCCCGCAGGTCAGTGACCCCGTTAGTGGGCCGCTCCGTTTAAGTGGAGGCGTATTCCGCGAGGCCGCCTTCGACGTGGCCTCCCAGCGGGCGCGCGCGAGAGGCTGGGCCAGGCCCAGTGCACTGCCCTCCTAAATCTCGCCCAGTGCATGCTGCTGCCTCCCTAGATCCAGCGCATTTAGGTAAATCCCTTTCCTTTTTATTTTTCTGTGGACTGGTAAAATCCATAGAATATTCAAATTAACTCCAAATTTGATGATTCAAATTTCTAGTAGTTTCTAAAATCATGCCCTACCACATGGTGCTATTGCCACATTTTTACAGAAGCTTTTTCTTCACAAACATTTATCAAATCTTGTTTTTCCTATTTCTGTGATAAACTTTAGAAAATCACAGAGAGTCCATTTTTGATCTAAATTACATGGTTCAAACTCCTAGATGTCTATAGGTTGAAAACTTAGTTTTTGAACATTTTTACTAATACTTTCTGTGTCACCTCAAACAATGGTCTATTTCTTCATGTATAGCCAACTTTGCAAATTCATAAGAAATTCATTTGAACTCCAAATCCAGTGAAACCAAATCCTAGTTTCTTCTAAAATCATGCTTGGTCAAATGGGTGCCTCTGCTCATTTTTGAAAATAATGTTTCTGTACACTTATTGCAAATCCATTAATCGCTTGACTCCATCATATTGAAATGTTCAGAGATGTCCATTGATCAAATCCCAATGAAACCACTTTGGTCATCCCTCATATGACCAGAGGTATCCTAGAAAAGTCCAACTCACATTTTTAGAGCACTTTTATTTTTGCCTTGTTGTGTTGCTTATTATGATTGTTTCCGACGTTAGTTGACGAAGTAGACGGAGTACTTGGAGAAGGACTAGAAGACTTGAAGACTCTGAGGAACCAGGCAAGCAGCCCTTTGACCATGACTATGAAACCCTTTTTATGCATGTCATATAGCTCTTTATTATTGTTGCATCGGAATCATGATGAGATGGTGAACCACGTGGGTTGGATGCCTCTGTTACTTCCTCGTTGATACTTTCATTGTGCATGGCCCTACCTTCTTATGAGGGTTATGCCGGTGGGAGTAGATAGGATGCTAAAGTAGTGCTACGCAAAAAGGGACGGGAATATGCATGGTGATGGAGACAAAGTATTTTCAAAGTACTTTTCGAAAACCCCGTCGGGTGCCACTTATGCCCGAGGGAGATGATGAGATGGGTAACCACTTGATGACGAAGTGGTGTACCGAGGCAAGTGTGTGTGTTGTTTTCAGAACGGATTGGTTTAAGTTGCGACCGTTATTCCAACCTTACATGCGCAACCACTCTACCCTTATATGGGAAAGGGCATTATTGAGTACCTAGACCGATACTAGCTTGGAGCCCGCATTACTAGTGACGGGGGAGAGTTGGTGCTCTCTCTCGAGACGGGGTCGTGCCAGGTAGGGCGGCCATGACTGTTTTTACAGGGCACCGGACACACCGTTGGTACCCCGTGCTTGTGGTATGTGATGAATATGGGAGCGAGGCTCCACAACTTTATGATGTGAAATGTTAGGCACGGGGGTTACTACCAATCGAGTGGACTCCATGTTAGTGTCGTCTAGGGAAAGGTAGTGATCGGGTGCTTACCCCGGGTACTTGAGGTATCGCGGGTCGTGGATAACACGGAAGTTCCCCGGATCTTGTGGGTACAGTGTGCAACCTCTGCAGAGTGTAAAACTATTTGAATAGCCGTGTCCACGGTCAAGGACAGTTGGGTAACTTCTCTTGGGCTACGTCCACTTGTTTACAAACCGACTGTGTGTGTTGATAAAATGACTTGGGTCAAGTCAAGGGACTTGACATGATTGAGTTGGGTTGGTGCCCACTCTATTTATATTGATATCGGTAACCTGTCCTCATGGTTACTTGAATTCTCCTGATGCATGTCTTACAAGTTGTTGAACATGTCTTTGCACTCAAAACTAGCTTTCTGCAAAGATTTACCTATATCATGCATTGTTGTATCTTGAACCAAAACATGGGTTGCTTGCGAGTACATTCAAAGTACTCATTGGCTTGCCACTGGTTATTTTATTGGCCAGGCATGAAAGAACAAGACGTGATGAAGAACACTTCGGTGACGAACATGCGAGCTAGGACGCTTCCTAGTCAGAATGCCTGTAGGGTTAAGGCAGATGGCATGGGTCCAAGTTATCGACGAAGATTTCCGCTGCGATGATATACTCAAGACTCGACAATAATGGTCCTACTTGTGTAATACGGTATGTATGGATGTAAGACTCTTGTTATTCAGCTTCTGTGTGTTCAGTGAGCATTGATCTCTGGGAACCCTGTACACGTGCATTCGGTGATCATGACTTATGAGTCGGGGTCCCCACATTCACCCACCGTAATACATGCTATCTTGAAAGAAGCCACTAGTGAAACCTATGGCCCTCGGGTCTCTTTCCTATTATATTACATCTCTTTTATTTACATCGCATCTCATTTACAATTTTGCAATCCTTACTTTCCAATCTATACAACAAAAATACCAAAAATATTTACTTTACTATCTTTATTAGATCTCACTTTTGCGAGTGACCGTGAAGGGATTGACAACCCCTTTATTGCGTTGGTTGCAAGGTTCTTGATTGTTTGTGCAGGTACTAGGTGACTTGTGCGTTATCTCCGACTGGATTGATACATTGGTTCTCATAACTAAGGGAAATACTTACGCTACTTTGCTGCATCACCCTTTCCTCTTCAAGGGAAAACCAACGCATGCTCAAGAAGTAGCAAGAAGGATTTCTGGGGCCGTTGCCGGGGAGATCTACGCTAAGTCAAGACATATCAAGTACCCATCATAAACTCTTGTCCATCGCATTACATTATTTGCCATTCGCCTCTGGTTTTCCTCTCCCCCACTTCCAAAACAATTTTCGTAAACCTTTGCCTTTTCTTCACCCCTCTTTCATTCGATCTTTTGTTTGCTTGTGTATCCATGTGCCTTCTTTTTGCTTGCATCTTTGCTTGCTAAAAGTTTATGGATCCTCATCCACTTGCTAATCTTTTTAAGAGATCCAATTATGATGAACCTATTGCTAGTGAGTTGAGTGCACTAGATTATCTTTATGAGGTTTTGCTTGAAATTCATGAATCTGGAAATTGTCATGAAGTGATTCATGATAGATCTTTGACTAAAAAGCATGATTGCAATGATTTTACTATAAATCCTATTGATGTCAATTGTGTTAATAATATGCAAAACCCTAAGCTTGGGGACGCTAGTTTTGCTATGTCTACTATTTGTTGCAATGATCATGATTGGGGTGATTCTTGTTATAATCTTGAAAATTTATTTAAGCACCATGATTAATATGAGATTGATAATAGTGTTTGCAATATTATTGAAAGTGGGTTTGGAAGAGTGTCAACTTTAGATCCCATATATTTGGAGAACGTTCAATCTGATGAATTTTTTGATAAAAGTGGGTTTGGAGAGGTCATGACTTTAGTTTTTGACTGAACACTGTGAGGCAAAAGCCCCACAGCCTTTTATTAAAATAGAGCCCCAAGTCTTACAACAAAATAATACTTAAATTAAAAGCTATCTAGGAGTTTATGAGACCTACCTATGAATATACAACAACAACATATATACAAATGTACAATACAAGGTTAGGTCACATAGGTCATGGCAGAGCATGAATCCACTGTAGAAGCAATGGCTTGATCGAAGCCTTCATCCTATGGGAGTGCAGGGTGATGTCATGTATAAATTTGGTCTTCCAGGCTCCAAAGGTTGGCCTAACATGCCTGAAGATCTTGTCATTCCTCGTGGTCCAAATACTCCATGCAGCAAGGTAAACAACCTCAAAGAAAAAAGGGTGTTTGAAACTCCTCTGTGCTGTCAGAATACATTATCTGGGAGATAACCCAGCATACCATGTAATCTGTAGGTAATTCCAAACTCTGTTGCTGAAGATGCACTTGAAAAACAGGTGATCTATGTCTTCATGTATATTAGCCACACACATAGGGCATAAATTATCCTCATCTTCAGATCTCCAATGCCTTCTTACAAGCATGTCTCTGGTGTTTAACCTATCATTCAGCATCAACCAAGCAAAAACCTTGATTTTCATTATGCATTTACTTCTCCAAATCCATTTACAAGGATCAACATCTGGCAAATGAGCATGGGCTAGAGTATAGTAACTCTTAGCAGAATATAATCCTTTACTAGGTGTCCATGACCAAGAGTCAGATTCCTGGGGGCATCTTTGCAATCCACTTAGATCAGAGTTAAGAGAAACCAACTCATCCATTTCCTCCTGAGATATTGGTAATTGGAAATAAGTACCAATATCAAAGTCTTCAATAAAGTCCTTGACAAATATCTTGTCATTCAGAGCAAATGAAAAAAGTCTGGGGAATCTCTCCTTGATTGGCAAATGGCTTCCTCCCAAGATCGAAGCAACATGCCAAAACAGAGAGTTGTTTACATCATTGATGGTGATAACAGTATGAGATCTATAAACCTCATTTAGCTTCATGATATCTCTCCACCAAAAAGACCCACACTCCATAGTTGCATGGGGATCAACTCCATTGTAATATGTGTCCCAAATCAAGGAAACCCAAGGTATATCTGCTTTGTTATAGAACTTGTGCAAGTGCTTTGTGAGCAAAGCTCTATTTTGAACTTCAAGATTAATGATCCCCATGCCCCCTTTATCTTTTGGCTTACAAACCATTGGCCAGGCAACCAAATATTGTTTAGGTGTATGAGAATTACCTCTCCATAAACACTGCCTCATAATTCTCTCCAGTTGTTTAATAATAGTAGCTGGTAGACTCACACTACAAAGAAAATAGATGGGCATAGAGGAGAGAACTGATTGCAATAGCTGCTGTCGGTGTCAAAACCGGCGGATCTCGGGTAGGGGGTCCCGAACTGTGCTTCTAGGCGGATGGTAACAGGAGACAAGGGACACGATGTTTTTACCCAGGTTCGGGCCCTCTCGATGGAGGTAAAACCCTACTCCTGCTTGATTAATATTGATGATATGGGTAGTACAAGAGTGGATGCCGGTGTCAAAACCGGCGGATCTCGGGTAGGGGGTCCCGAACTGTGCGTCTAGGCGGATGGTAACAGGAGACAAGGGACACGATGTTTTTACCCAGGTCCGGGCCCTCTCGATGGAGGTAAAACCCTACTCCTGCTTGATTGATATTGATGATATGGGTAGTACAAGAGTGGATCTACCACGAGATCAAGGAAGCTAAATCCTAGAAGCTAGCCTATGGTATGATTGTTGTAATGGTTGTTCGTCCTACGGACTAAAACCCTCCGGTTTATATAGACATCGGAGAGGGCTAGGGTTACAAAGTGTCGGTTACAATGGTAGGAGATCTACATATCCGTATCGCCAAGCTTGCCTTCCACGCCAAGGAAAGTCCCATCCGGACACGGGACGAAGTCTTCAATCTTGTATCTTCATAGTCTTGGAGTCCTGCTGACGATGATAGTCCGGCTGTCCGGACACCCCCTAGTCCAGGACTCCCTCAGTAGCCCCTGAACCAGGCTTCAATGACGATGAGTCCGGCGCGCATATTGTTCGGCATTGCAAGGTGGGTTCCTCCTCCGAATAATTCATAGAAGATTGTGAACACAAGGATAGTGTCCGGCTCTGCAAAATAAATTCCACATTCCACCGTAGAGAGAATATTATGCACACAAGTTCAATCTGCTGACGTATCTCGTAGCATGACGTCACGCCACTACCAAGCCTTTACTTGAATCGTTTTTTTATTATACCACCTCAGCGCGTTTAGCGAAGCGGTTTCCTTGGCACGTCTTGTCGAAGCAGAGATCGTGTTCCCCTTATTGCGGGATTCTCATCAATACGGACGTGGGTAACCCAACCGCGCCCGTCGCCCCACCCCCTCTATCGAAGGCGAGTCCCGAACGGTCACAGAGACGGCTCTTGGTATTCTCCCTCTTTATAATAGGACCAAGGCTCGTTTCTTTTCTTCAATCCTTATCCTCTCCCTGCTCCAAGTTCCAGCACCCAGAGCCCCAGATTCGAGCGCTTCAGACCTTCAACAATGTCCGGCTCCGACCTTCAGGGCCGGTGGATGCCCTCCCACTACAAGAAATATGTCAACTTGTGACCTTCTGTCAGTGACCCTGGAAGAATTGGTCATAGATCTATGACCATTTCAGACCAATTGGTCAAAAGGTGTTCGGGGGGCTCCAAACCCTAAACCATTGCGACCATTTTGGTCATAAAGGTCATAATTTCCTTACACGAAATGGTCATAAAGCAAACAACGCTAGTCCGCAGCCTTATTTCTAGTTGTTAACAACCAATATAGATGGTCATAGCCTTGTAAATTGTGGTGGGTTGCGATGACTAGGCGCCATCTCATCAGTTTTGCCTATGTGTCATGTCCATGTGGCAGTTTTTGCCCTAGGTTGTGAAGCAACCTATATTTCTGTCATTCCCAAAATTCCCAAACAAATCTCATAAATTCTTTGGGTCATATCTTCGTCAAATATGTAAAAACCTTCCTTTCCTATTTCAAAAATAATTCAAAAATATTCATTTTCCTATTCTGTTCAGAATAACAGTTTGTGAAGGAAGTACCAATTTGGCATGTCCAAATAGTATCCATTTTCTATAGTGCTTTCCTATGCCCAAATAACCATCCTCCGCCAAATGCCAGCTCCATCCATTCATTATTTTGAGCCGAGCTTCAACATTCGTATTTATGTCCAGTGTGGTGGTTTGCAAAGCAAGTACCACCTAGGCTCCTCCTTTTGAGCTAAAAATTTGTGAAGACGGTCTTCTTAATAACTGATCATCCTTAGCCAAAACTCACGGCCATTAGCCATGTACATTTCCCGTACCGCTAATCAAACACTTGGCTGCTTATTCATGTTTAAGCATCGATCGGTCTCCTCGTGAGAATCTTATGTTGTGATTTTCTTCCTAGCACCTACCTGAGGAGTTCCCAAACCACTAGACATGCCTGGGCCGCCCAGAACACATGGCAACGCCACGGTCACGCGGTGACCACGCGGCGGGCATGCGAGCTTACGCGCTCTAGAGTTGGGGCCCTCGGCCACCGTCGAAACCTCAATGTCTCTCCATCAAACCATGTATTTCTGATTAAATAGGTACTTATGTAACTAGAAATGATTTTTGGAAAAAATAAATAGCAAACTATGAGGCAGCTGCAGTTCAAATTTGACCCGCTTCCAGCTGAATCGGCGGAAATTTGTCTTTTTCACGAGAGGTGGATCAAAACTTTTTACACCCAACCATTTGGTCAATTGTGCATTAAATATGTCCTAGTATTTTAGAAAAATGATTTGGTCCAATTTTGCAACAATTATTTGGTAGTTCCTTCACAAAAAAACCTGCTTTCGGGCACTCGAAAAATGAAAAATGGTTTTTTCGTCCAAAGAAAATGAAAACTTCCTTGGGCAACATTGTTTGCCATTCCAATATGCACCCTTGTGCACAATATGAGATCATATGAACAAACTATGCCATGAATGTGGCCATAAGATTGATCATTTGGCTTGAAAGCCAGGAATCTTCACGTATGATAGCTCATTTCTGAGAACACTTTTTTAAAATAATTACCATATTACAAGTTTATTATTTTTCCTGGAAACTTGGTCACATAAAATGACACAATGCGAAGGTTTCCCAATTTTTTGATTTTTTTTGAATTTTTTATGCCCGTTTCAAAATGCGGTCAAAACGGCAGGCTTGAACGTTCCTAGCTAGTGGTTGATCTTGGAATTTTTTTGGTGTTTCTATGATTAAATAGATACTTATGTACCTAGAAATGATTTTTGGAAAAAACAAAGAGCAAACTATGAGGCAGCTACAGTTCAAATTTGACCCATTTCCAACTGAATCGACGGCAATTTGTCTTTTTCACCAAAGGTAGATCAAAACTTTTTTCACCCAACCATTTTGTCAATTGTGCATTATATATGGCCTAGTATTTTATAAAAATGATTTGGTCCAATTTTGCAATAATTATTTGGTAGGTCCTTCACAAAAAAACCTCCTTTTGGGCACTCGGAAAATGAAAAATGAATTTTCCGTGCAATGAAAGTGAAAACTCCCTTAGGCAACATTGTTTGGAATTCCAAGATGCACCCTTGTGCACAATATGAGATCATTTCAACAAACTATGCCATGAATGTGGCCATAAGATTGATCATTTGGCTTGAAAACCATGAATCTTCATGCTTGATAGCTCATTTCTGAGAACACTTTTCCAAAATAATTACCGTATTACAAGTTTATTATTTTTCCTGGAAACTTGGTCACATATAATGACACAATGTGAAGGTTTTCCAATTTTTTGATTTTTTTTAATTTTTTATGCCCGTTTCAAAATGCGGTCAAAACGGCGGGCTTCACCGTTCCTAGCTAGTGGTTGAGTCTAGGAAAACTTTTTGTGTTTCTCTAATTAAACAGATCATTTTGTACCTAAAAATGTTTTTTGGGAAAATAAAGAGCAAACTATGAGGCAACTGCAGTTCAAATTTGACCCGCTTCTAGCTGAATGGGCGGGAATTTGTCTTTTTCACGAGTGGTTGATCAAAACTTTTGACACCCAACCATTTGGTCAATTATACATTAAATATGGCCTAAAATTTTATAAAATTTATTTGGTCCAAATTTGCAACAAATATTTGCTAGGTTCTTCACAAAAAACTCATTTTGAACACTCAAAAAATGGACGAGAGTTGGACGAAAAACTTTTAAGAGGGAACCATTTGGTCCATTTGTACATAAAACATGGTCGAATATTTTTGAAAATTGTTGCGGTCCCATTTTATAACTAATATTTGATAGGTTCTTCACATAGGTGAAAACAAAGAAGAGAAATAAAAAGAAAAAAAACATATATACATAAGTTTAATTTTCATTGGTGGAGATGTTTGTGCCATGGATTGATGACATGGCACACATCCATCCATCCATCCATCCATACACCCACCCACCCGCAGCCCAAACCCTAACTCCACTCGTCCCGTCCCCTCTCCCCTCTCCCCCGATTCAGATCCAGTCCTCGCCGCCGCCACCTACCTCAAGCCGATCCCGCCGCCCGCGCCCGCGCGCCACCACCCACTCCGCTCCTCCTCGCCTCCCGGAGGCCTCACTCGCCGCCTTCCGCCGCAGGGCCGCTGCGCTCATCCCGCCCTTGGCGCCGCACCTCCACCACCATCTCCGTTGGCTCCTCGCTGACGCCTCCGCCCCTTCCCCGTCCAGCGGTGATCCGGCGGCGCCCTACCTCCTCCGCGGGCCGCTCGGGAACGAGCACTAGAAGGACCTGGTGGTCGCCGTCCGGGACGGCGTGCTCATCCCGCGGCCCGAGACGGAGGCCGTCGTGGACATGGTCGCCACCACCGACTGCGAGCGGGCGTCCTGGTCCTATCCCTCGTCGTCCTCGGCATTTGGTACTTCGACTTCGAGTTTCGCCCGGTTCCTCTGCATCCTGCTTGGTGATTTTGTGGTTGGGTTTATTCTTGTGCTGTTTCCTTTCGCAGATTTAGATCAACGAGGCATGGAAGATCAGGCCGGCCGTGGACCACACCTTCCTCCCCAAGGGCAAGGCTCAAGCCAAGTGAGTGCTCTCTACCTCTCCATGCCCTGCCACAAGTTTCTGAATGTGCTTGCGTGGTGATAATGTGGAGCCTGCGTCCATTTCTCTCTGTAGATGTGGTTTTCCTTGTGTGTTTAGACCGTGTGGTGTTAGCTTTACTTCATCTGTTAATGGTTTACATTGGGGGCTTTTGCAAGGTACCAGGTGGCTGTGTGTATGGACAGCTTAACTTCATCTGTTTATGAAATTTCTTAGAGGCTAGATAGCAATGTCAGTCTCCGTCAGCTTGCTTGCTACCAAACAGCTTAACTTCGTCTGTTTATGAAATTTCTTAGAGGCTAGATAGCAATGTCAGTCTCTGTCAACTTGCTTGCTACCAATTGGTGTGTTCTGCATTGCACTTTATTGAGTTTACGATGATATGTGATTTTTTTCAGATGTTTCTACAAGTTTCTGAACGTGTTTGCGTGGTGATGATGGAGAGTTGGTGTCCATTTCTCTATGGAAATGGAATTTTCTTTGTGTGTTTAGACCGTGTGGTGTTAGTCTGATGGCTTAGATTAGAGGCTGTTGCAAGGTGCCAAAGTGGTCCTATGAACAACTTAACTTTTATGTTTATGAAATTTCTTAAGATGCCTAACAACACTGTTAGCCTGTCAGCTTGCTTGGTAACTATTGTTGTGTGCTCCATTGTGCACTACTGATTTTACAATGACCAAAGGCACTCATATTTAATGCCATGACGTCAGGGGTGTCCACGAGCATGCTGCGCCGCGGGGAACTCCCCTTCCGCCGCCGGAGCTCCTCCTCTCTGTTCCGCGTCGTTCCTTGCCGTGTGATTGAATTGAATCTGATCCCCTTTTTCTGTCGTGTGTGCTTGCAGGGACGCTGTGGCTCATGGGGGTCGCGGGATCCATCGCCTACAACTGGTCCAGGCTCGGCATGAAGACCAGCATCAAGCTCATCCACGACAGGTTCGTTTCCTCCGTCTGGTGGGAGCTGTTATCAATTGTGCATTTCGTCTCTGTTGATTGTGTCCAGTCCCGAGTTGGACAATATACGTGGCAATGGTCGGAGCTGACTGATACTTGTTTTATTGTTCCCATCCCTAGCTAATTTTGTCTGCAAGTTGAAATAGGTTTAGCTCCATCAGCAATGCCTGTGGAGTTGTGGTTGTGGTTGGTACAGACTAACTAATGGAGTAGTGGGTAGCTGTGGTGTGCCCTGCACTGTTGATATTCGATGTAATTTTAGAACTATTGTAACTTACTACTAGTAGGTTGTAGTCAGACATGCAAGAGGGTGTGTAGTAGTTTGAATCGAATGTTATTGCTACATTAGGTAGCTCTATCTTATGGGGAATGGCATGACTTCTTCACCTTCTTGCGACATGTTATTACAAACCTTCTTGGAGTGTGTCCTGTCAAGATTTTTCTGTCAGGTTACTAGCAGTGTAGTCCATTGCACTCTCAACGTCTTCTCCCCAGCTGAAATGCATTTACACCCCATGCATTAGTTTTATTTCCCCGGCAAATGTATTATGTGTTCGCAACTTGAAAACAACATGAAAAATTGCAAGTATATGACATGATGCACACAACCACAAATCTCCTCTGTGTAATGGAAACTGTCAGACTAAATAGATCATGTTCAGTGTTTCTTGTTTGTGTTTTCTACACACACACACATGGTCCTTCCTTTTAAATCTCCTCTGCTGCTTACTGACATAGTATTACACACGTACGGTAGTTGAGTAGTTTCAGACCTACAAGACACACAAACAGAATGAATTGATGTGTTTATGCCATGGAATTTACAAGAAACACAAGATGTTACTGTTGTGTCATAGAAAATTTGATTTATATTTTTGCTGCTAGTGTCCATTTAGCAGTTTTTTTATCATGTTTCTACCAAGATGCTTTAGCCATTTGTTTGTTTTCCTGCAGCGAAGTGCGGCTGGATCGCGGCTGGACGACCGAGGCTGCTATTCTGCCTTGATGTGCACATAAAGAGTTCCTGGACCTGACATGAAGAGGCTGCTACATTAGGTGGCTGCTGCTGTGACTGAAGATTAGAAGAAGCTTGGAGATGTGCACAATAGTTTTGGTGCCTCTGTATTTGTTTCTGATTGTATGTACACTTGATGGATCATGCAGATGTGCTGTTCTGAGTTTCATACAGTGATTTTTGGATTTGATCATTTAATTGTGAGAATTATTGATTGTTTGCTGTTGAAATGTGTAAAATTGAAATCTGTGAATGAAAAAGGCTGAATGTTCATCTATTGGATCGAATAATATTTGGGCTCTAAAAAGGCTATCGCCCAAACAATAGTGGACTGGAATATTGTGCATTTATGAAAAACAAAAACAAAAGGCTGAATGAAACGGAATGCAAAATCGCCTAAGCCCAGAAAATAAAAAGGCCGAATTGTAGGGCTTGGCCCATGAACCTGACCAAAAATTGACAGAAAAAAACACAAATAGGCCGAATTGTTGGGCTAGGCCCATGTAGAAAATCGAATTGGACCGGGCTGAATCTTGTGCCACATCAGCTTGCCACGCTGGATGCCTACGTGGCCTGGGGAGGTTGCTAGTGACCAAAACACCACAGTGGACATATTTTGGTCATAAACGTCTTCGACCATTCCAGAAGAAAGGTCGCTATAGTCAGTTTATAATGGCCAGCTTTTGACCTTCTGTTTTTGGTCACAAAAAGGTCGCAAATGGAAATTTGTGACCTTTCAGTGACCAATAGTGGTGGTCACAAGTTGACATATTTCTTGTAGTATCCTCCGTCATGGAGGAGGACGTGCGAAAGCTGCGAGAGGCCAAGTACCCGTCTTACGAGATTTCGCACAGGTTGCCTGCCGAAGGGCAGGCCATCCCCACCCCCGAGCCCGGCGAGTACGTCGTCTTTGTATCCCACCTCCATAGGGGTTTAGGCTTCCCGATGGATCCTTTTGTGAGAGGGCTCATGTTCTACCATGGGTTGGAATTCCACGACTTGGCTCCGGAGTCCATCCTCCATATTTCCGCATTTATTGTCGTCTGCGAAGCCTTCCTCCGCGTTACCCCCCACTTCGGCATGTGGCTGAAGACCTTCAATGTGGAGCCGAAGATGATCGGGGGGGGGCGTCAGGCAGAGTGCGGCGGGGCAGCCGTAAGCAGGAGGGCCGATGCCCCGTGGCCCGAGGGCTCCTTCCAAGAGGAGCTCGGCTTGTGGTAGCAGGAGTGGTTCTATATCACCACTCTGAAGGGCAGCAGGCAGAAGCCGCCGCCCTTATTCCGCTCGGGACCTCCACGACGGTTGATGTCATGGGTCAACCAAGGGCTCCACTGGGGGCCGTCAAAGGACGTGCCCCTACTACAGGGCCGGATTCGAGACCTCCAAGCGAGGGAGATCGATCTGGTTGTGGTAATGCAGGTCATGCTGATTAGGCGTCTCCTGCCCTGCAAACGCCTCCTTCTCCAGCTGTGGGAGTTTAATCCGGAGGGACCACGGATTCTTCAACACTTCATGGGTATGACACCCTTGGAGATGTACAAATTATTCTTCGGATCACGAGAGGCGTGTCCGGAATTGACCGAGGACGCCGACCTAAGTTGCAATCGCCTGGATACACAAGTAAGTAGCTCCGAGTCCGGACATACCGTTTGTTTGCCTTTCTATGATTCGCCTTTTGACCGATTTCCTTCTAAACAGGAGTGGATAGCGCAAGCAAAACTGATACAGTGTCCGACCCCCTCCCACAGACCGCGCCGGATGCCGTGCTGATCAGGATGCTGGAGGTTGCACCTTCAGAGGGAGGCGAAGGGGAAAATAGAGGAGCTACCGCCTCGCCCAAGGAGGCTCTTGAAAGAGGGGGGACCGAGAATCCCTCCCTCCAGGGGGAGAAGAGGACCGCCTCCGAAGACCCGGAGGCCAAAGCCCCTATGCGGGGGAAAAATCTTCACCAGAGGGTCCTGCGTCCGGGGAGGCCCCGGCCGCACAATCTCCCTTAAAGGATCAGCCCTCCAGCGAGCCGTAAGTAGAAAAAAGGGAGTTCGGTAATAGGAGACATCCCTATTTGTGCTTCTGAGGATAACCGAAGTTTTTACCTTGTAGTTCGGATCTCCGACCTACTCAGATGAGCTCGTCTTCGGGGGACCTTCGTACGGAGATGGTGGAGAGCGAGACGCCTCCGTCTGCTGCGCCGTCAGATAGGGCGGACGAGCCTGAAGTGCCATCACGGAGGGTATCCCCGAGCCTGGCAGAGCCGAGGAATTCGGCGCCGACTAGTGTTCGGCCGGGGGAGCTGAAGGATCTGCTTGAGAAGGCGTCCATCTCAGCAGATCACCATGCATTGATGAGTATGGTGATTGGAAGAATTTCGTCCGCCGAAAGCGGATTGCATAATGCCGTCAGGAGTTTGCTGGCGGGGTTTGAGGTACGTAAAAATGACACACCTTTTGACAGTTTTACACATAAAGTGCGCCATGTATAGATAGTAGCCCCTGAGACTCGGTAGGTTGTTGAAAGCGACAGCCTGCCGAGGATCAAAATTGCAGGTTTCAATTTTCGTCATTCCTATGCAGGTGGCGGATCGTCCGGGGGCCAGCCGGACTGATGGAGTTGCTGAACTAAAGCGGCAACTCGACGTTGCGGATGCGGACATCGCGCTAGTCAAGAGGTGACTTGATGATTCGCAAGGTAAGTTTTTCTTTGTGGTAAGTTAGTAAGGGACCCGAAGCCCACGCTTTACAACATGTGTGTGAAATGCAGATGGTGCCGCTGCTGTGGAGAGCCTTCGGGCCGAACTTGCTCAAGCCAAGGAGCAAGCCAGAAGGAGTAATGCGGCGGCCTCGAAGGCGGCCGA
Organism: Aegilops sharonensis; assembly: GCA_904067115.1. Classification (NCBI taxonomy): domain Eukaryota; kingdom Viridiplantae; phylum Streptophyta; class Magnoliopsida; order Poales; family Poaceae; genus Aegilops; species Aegilops sharonensis. The sequence goes on from LR880970.1 coordinate 558,674,453, forward strand.
AGAGTTAGAAGCCGAAAGGGCTGCACACTGCCGAAGCAGGGAAGAGATGGCCGAAATGGCTGTGAAGATAAAAGAAGCTACCGACCGCAATGAGGTTCTTGAAAGGGAGCGCCTAGCGGAGCGAGAAGACCTGGGGAAGGCCACCGCCGAAGCCAAGGATGCCCGTTCTGCAATGCGGGCTATAAAGGAGGAGCTGCGCCAAGCCGGAGACATTGTGGCTGGCAAGCCGTTTCTGCTGCGCCGAAGGTTTACGGATCCAAAGTATGCTCAACTTGGCCAGCTGTGGGGTCCGGAGGATCCAAGGTTTGTGGATGCCGTTGCACACTTCCGGAGCCAGAAGGATCACAAGACGGAAGAGCTGTTTTGGTCTCAATTCCATAGTCCGGAGCGTTCACTTCCACTGACCGACCGGTTGGCCGAGTGGGCTGAGCTGAATAGGTTGTCCGGGCTTGCAATGACGGATATCGTGACTCATGTCTGGCCGGATAGGCCCAAGCCGAAGAGCTACTTTGGCTTATTGCAGCAATTTCTTGGGGCGGTGCCGCATATCAAGGCGATGAAGCGGTCGACCTGCATAGAGGGTGCACGGATGGCGCTCGCCCGTGTGAAGACACATTGGATAGAGATGGATGCCACCGCTGTTGCGACCCAGGGTTCAGACGAGAGCCGGTTACCCGCAGAGCACTATTTTGGGGAAGGTCTGCGTGGTGCTCGTGTAATAGAGTCGCAGTGCTCAAAAAATGTCACGTTCCAATGAACGTTTTATTTTGTAAAACAATGTTTATGATGTAAGCGCTTTTTATACTTGTGCATTCAAGTATTGAAATATCTCCTATGCGGCCGTTTATGTATACGTGTGTATAACCTGAAAGATGGCAGTCGTCGGCTTCAGCCCCCACGCACAAGGTGCGAGGGTGTTCGCAAATATAGCACATTTTCACACTTAATCCGACGTCTCGGTCCTGTGAAGGAGGTGGTAGCGTAGCAAACGAGGAAACCGTACTATAATGCTTTATCACTTTCACTTAGCCATGGGAGTTCGAGGGTGGGGCTACGATATAGCCCCTGGGGGCACCGCGCTATCCGAATTCGGGGCGCGTATGTGCCTGACCGGGAAACGGTCCTTCGTCAAAGCGGAGGAATTCTAAACATTCCTGTGGTCGATCGAGTGGTTGACCAGTCTCTCGCTGTATCATGACAGTCAGTTTTCGGCTTTCTCTACTCAGGTGCTCGCCCAGCCGAACTGGAGCACAATCGCAGTAGTTCTCCTGGTGCCGCGTTAGCCGATGATACGGAACGTAAGGCAGCAAAACACAGGAGCCGGGCAAACCCAACATTTGACCAAAGACATGATTAGGAGCTGATGCATATAAGGCCTAACTCGAGACGCCGAACACTCCCTAAGGTGTTCGGTCTTTATAATAACGGGCGGAACAATGCCCTAAGCCCCTAGTGTCCAGGTACGGGCGAGGTCCTCTGACGCGGCCGATGCCAAAAAGTCAGTTTCCTCTCTGGTTATCATGAAAAACCAGGGGATTATAGCAACAAGATACAGTAAAAAAGGTTTACGCAGGGTCTTAATCTGAAAAGAATCCTTGCAACGGGTCCCTACTGCACGTCTGCGCCCGTGTCTCCGTTGTGCCGTATCCTGGACGGGTGTGCACGTTGTTCATCTGTAAAAAGAGAGGAACTTAGTTTGAAAAGAAATCGTGTGAAAAGTGCATAAAAATTGAAATATTGATAAATTAATAAAGCTGAGCCTATATTAGCTCATAATTGCTTATATGCACAGCCCCTTGTGAAGGGGTGTGCGGCTAGTGAGCCCCTAGCTTATTTATTCCGGACTCGTCTAGCCGTGTCCGGGGTCTTTGAATGACCCTTTTAATGAAATGATGCCACGTGGACCGGGCATTTTAAGTGTAAGTGACGCGTAATGTGGTATTGCGTTAAAGCGGACAAAAGCTTCACGTCCCACTAGTGCTTGATAGCAACTTTTGAATGGGGCGACATGAAAGATTAGCTTTTCACGTCGGAAGTTGTCCGGTGACCCGAACACAACTTCTAGTAATAAGGAGCCTGTGCACTTGGCGTAAGGGCCTGGCGTCACTCCTTTAAAGGAAGTGCGGCTATGCCGAATTTTAGTAAGGTCTATCCCCAATTTGCGGATTGTGTTAGGATATAGCAGGTTTAAATCGCTGCCGCCGTCCATCAGGACTTGTGTAAATTATAGTCAGTCGATTATAGGATCCAATATCAGAGCAGTCCATCCTGCATTTCGAACACTTCTGGAATAATCCAGGTGGTCAAAAGTGATTCGTTTTGACATCAAATCTCGAGGTTCCGCTGGGGTGGACCGTGCGACACCTGTCTTAGCGGGTGCTGCATTGTTTTTCCGTACTATCACATGAAGTGAGTTTACTGCTTTGACTTCTTGTGGGAAAGCCTTTTGTTTTCCGGTGCTCTGCTGGTGGGGTTCGTCATCGTCCTCACTTGGCGCGTCGAGCCCCTTGTGTTCGGCGTTGAGTCGGCCGGACTGTTTAAAAACCCAACAATCTCGGTGGGCGTGGTTCGCAGGCCTTCCGGAGGTATTGTGGATTTGACATATCCGATCCAAAATTTTGTTTAAGTTAGATAGCTCATCACTGTTGTCCTTAAGAGGCAGTGTTTTATTGTTTGGCCGCGAGCTTTTGAATCCGGTGTTGACCGCCGTATTCTTTGGGCTTTTTTCTTTATTCCGGCGCTGATCCTTTCTGCGTCGTGATTTTCCGTTTCCATCTCCGATCTCGGATGTACTCGGGTCGCTGGTGCTGCATCTTGCTAGCCAGCTATCTTCCCCCGCGCAGAAGCGGGTCATGAGGCTTGTTAGCGCGGCCATTGTCCTCAGCTTCTCTTGGCCAAGGTGTCTGGCGAGCCATTCGTCTCGGAAGTTGTGTTTAAAAGCTGCTAAGGCTTCCGCCTCCGGACAGTTGACTATTTGGTTCTTTTTGGTAAGGAACCTATTCCAGAATTTGCGCGCTGACTCTCCGGGCTGTTGAGTTATATGACTTAGTTCGTCTGCATCCGGAGAGCGGACATAAGTCCCTTGAGAATTTTCTCTAAACGCATCCTCAAGCTCTTCCCAACTTCCAACAGTGTTTACTGGGAGGCTTTTGAGCCAATGCCGAGCTAGCCCTTTGAGCTTGAGGGGTAGATATTTTATGGCGTGGAGATCATCTCCTCTAGCCATGTGTATGTGTAGCATGTAATCCTCTATCCAGACTCCAGGGTCTGTTGTTCCGTCGTATGCCTCTATGTTTATGGGTTTGAACCCTGCTGGAAATTCATGATCCAGCACCTCATTGGTGAAACATAGTGGGTGTGCGGCGCCCCTGTATTTGGGTGTGCCGCTGTCTTCGAACACTTGGCGTGTTGTGTTGCTTCCCGGGGCCCTCTTTTTTGGCCCGTAAATGGACCTGGCAGGGCCATCTGTTTTCCCAGGATCCTGAGTCGGCTTGTGTGCGGCGCCACTTGTTGTTTTTGGCCTGTCATCTGGCCGTCTATCCGGCCAGGCGGCCTCTTTGTTTTTTGACTGTGGGGGCTCTATGGCTTCCTTGTCAAATTCTGGCAGCAGCTTGCGCTTCGGGTAGCTCTTTGTTTGGTGGCCATTGCCGTATTTGTCTGCGGTCTTGAGTACTTTTCTCCACCTCATTCTGAGTATGTCTTCCGCTGTTTTGAGCTTCCGTTTTTCCTTCTTCAGACTTCTTGCATTGGCGGCGAGTCTTTTGTGAAGGTTCTTATGGTTCCGGTGGTGTGTCCGGCGTGAGGTCGTCTGGACTGTTGGTTTCGCCGGGCATGGAATGATTTCCGATTCGTCCTGTTCGGACGGTTGCTTGGTTGCCTGTTCGTCGTCCACTGGTTTGCCCTGCTCTATTGTTGGGTCGTTAGGAATGTTGTTTTTGTCGAGGCGGGGCTTAGGGCGGCGTTTGCGTCGCCGTTTTGGTTGTTTATCGGCGGGATTATCCTTTGCCGCGCCCCGTTGTTCCTCGTTGTCGCTTCCTTTTGGGGTATCCACCATATATATGTCATATGTTGGGGTGGTCTTCCAGTGCCCTGTAGGCGCTGGTTCTTCATTGTCTCCGGTATCGTCGTCCATACCGTCGATGTCTTCGGAGTCGTAGTCTAGCATGTCGGTTAGATCGTCGACAGTGGCGACAAAGTGGGTGGTGGGTGGGCTTTGAATTTCTTCGTTATCCGCATCCCAACCATCCTGGTCGTAGTCCGGCGAGGGCTCTCCGGATAGCGAGAGGTGCTTTAGCGAATTTAGGATGTCGCCAAAGGGTGAGTGCTGAAGGATGTCCGCAGCGGTGAGCTTCGTGATCGGCGCCCAATCGGATTCGGTTGGCAGGGGCGCAGGAGGTTTGGAGTCCGACAGGGAGTCCGGCACCTCGGAGTCACGAGCTTTATAAGGGACAAGGTCAGTGTTCGGCTACATCGTCGTGGAAGTCGCGGCTCCCGAGGCGGTGTCCAGCCACCCGTCCTCGATCTGCGCAATCGGCTCCGGACTATGGGTCGTAGCGGATTCGTGTGCGGCCTCCAAGGTACTGTCCGGCGGCAGAGTTAGATCATGCCCATCGTGAGAGTGCGGCACGCTCGGCTGCGGCTCGGATCCATCGAAGATCATGTCTCCGCGGATATCCGCCGTGAAGTTTAGGCGTCCAAATCTGACCTGACGGCCAGGGGTGTGGCTTTCGATCTGCTCCAGATGGCCAAGTGAATTGGCCCGCAGTGCGAAGCCGCCGAATACGAAGATCTGTCCGTGGAGAAAAGCCTCACCCTGGACGGTGTTGTTGTTGATTAAATAAGCCATCAAGCCTATCGGTGACAACACAGAGGAACTCTCAATGAAAGCACCAATGTCGGTGTCAAAACCGGCGGATGTCGGGAAGGGGGGCCCGAACTGTGCGTCTAGGCGGATGGTAACAGGAGACAAGGGACACGATGTTTTTACCCAGGTTCAGGCCCTCTCGATGGAGGTAAAACCCTACTCCTGCTTGATTGATATTGATGACATGGGTAGTACAAGAGTGGATCTACCACGAGATCAAGGAGGCTAAACCCTAGAAGCTAGCCTATGGTATGATTGTTGTAATCGTTGTTCGTCCTACGGACTAAAACCCTCCGGTTTATATAGACACCGGAGAGGGCTAGGGTTACACAGAGTCGGTTACAATGGTAGGAGATCTACATATCTGTATCGCCAAGCTTGCCTTCCACGCCAAGGGAAGTCCCATCCGGACACGGGACGAAGTCTTCAATCTTGTATCTTCATAGTCTTGGAGTCCGGCTGACGATGATAGTCCGGCTGTCCGGACTCCCCCTAGTCCAGGACTCCCTCAGTGGATCTACCACGAGATCAAGGAGGCTAAACCCTAGAAGCTAGCCTATGGTATGATTGTTGTTCGTCCTATGGACTAAAACCTCCCGATTTATATAGACAACGGAGAGGGCTAGGGTTACACAGAGTCGGTTACAATGGTAGGAGATCTACATATCCGTATTGCCAAGCTTGCCTTCCACGCCAAGGAAAGTCCCATCCGGATACGGGACGAAGTCTTCAATCTTGTATCTTCATAGTCTTGGAGTCCGGCCGATGATGATAGTCCGGCTATCCGGACACCCCCTAGTCCAGGACTCCCTCAGTGACGACGAGTCCGACGCGCATATTGTCTTCGGCATTGCAAGGCGGGTTCCTCCTCCGAATAATTCATAGAAGATTGTGAACGCCAGGATAGTGTCTGGCTCTGTAAGATAAATTCCACGTACCACCGTAGAGAGAATAACATTTACACAAGTTTGATCTGCTGACGTATTTTGGAGCGTGACATCACACCACTACCAAGCTTTTACTTAAATCATTTTTATTATACCACCTCAGTGCGTTTAGCGAAGCGGTTTCCTTGGCACGTCCTGTCGAAGCAGAGATCGTGTTCCCCTTATTCCGGGATTCCCATCAATACGGACGTGGGTAACCCAACCGCGCCCGTTGCCACGCCCCCTCCATCGAAGGCGGGTTCCAAACGGTCACGGAGACGGCTCTTGGTATTCTCCTTCTTTGTAATGAGACCCAAGCTCGTTCTTTTTCTTCAATCCTCAATCGAATCCGCCCCTCGCCTCGAGCTCCAACACTCAGGGCTCCAGATTCGGGCGCTTCGGAACTTCGAAAATGTCCGTCTCCTACTTGCAGGGCTGGTGGATGCCCTCCTCCGTCACGGAGGAGGACGTGCTAAAGCAGAAAGAATCCAGGTATTTAACCTATGAGATCGCATAGGCTTCCTGCCCAAGGGCAAGTCATTCCCACTCACGAGCCAGGCGAGAGTGTCGTGTTCGTGTCTCACCTCCGTCGGGGTTTAGGCTTCCCGATGGATCCCTTCGCGAGGGGGCTCATGTTTTACTATGGGTTGGAATTCCACGACTTGGCTCCGGAGTCCTTCCTCCATATCTCATCATTCATTATCGTCTGCGAAGCCTTCCTCCGCACCACCCCTCACTTCGGTTTGTGGCTCAAAACCTTCAACGTGGAGCCGAAGATGATTGAGGGGCGTCAAGCAGAGTGCGGCGGGGCGGTTGTAAGCAAGAGGGCCGGTGCTCCATGGCCCGAGGGCTCTTTTCAGGAGGAGCTCAGTTTATGGCAACATGAGTGGTTCTATATTACCGCTCCCAGGGGCAGCAGGCAGAAACCGCCGCCTGTCTTTCGCTCGGGCCCTCCACAACGACTGATGTCATGGGTCAACAAAGGGCTTAACCGGGGGCCATCAAAGGACGTACACCTATTGCAGGGCCGGATTCGAGACCTCCAGGAGAGGGAGATTAATATGGTCGTAGTGATACAGGTTATGCCGATTCGACGTCTTCTGCCCTGCAAACGTCGCCCCCTCTGCCTGTGGGAGTTCAATCTGGAGGGACCACGAGCTCTCCAACACTTCGTGGGTATTACACCCGTGGAGATGTACAAATTGTTCTTCGGATCACAAGAAGTGTGTCCGGAATTGACCGAGGACGCCGGCTTAAGTTGCAATCGCTCGGATACTCAAGTAAGTAGCCCTGTGTCCGGACATACCGTTTGTTTGCATATCTTGGATTTGCCTTTTAACCAATCGTCCTTTGAACAGGAGTAGATAGCGCAAGCAAAAGTGATATGGTGTCCGGCCCCCCTCCCGGAGATCGCGCCGGACTCGGTGCTGGTCAAGATGCTGGAGGTTGCGCCTCCAGAGGAGGGCGAAGGGGAAAACAGAGAAACTACCACCTCTACTAAGGAGGTTTTGACAGTTTTGCACATAGAGTGTGCCCTGTATAGATTGTATCCCCTGAGACTCGGTATGTTGTCGAAAGCGACAGCGTGCCGAGGATCATAATCTCAGTTATTAATTCTCGCTTTTCCTATGCAGGTGGCGGATCGTCCGGTGGCCAGCCGGACTGATAGAGTTGCCGAGCTAAAGCGGCAACTCGACGTTGCGGATGCGGACGTCGCGCTGGTCAATAAATGACTTGACGAGTCACAAGGTAGGTTGTTTCTCCGCGGTCACCTAGTAAGGGAGCTGACGCCCACTCCTTACAACATGTATGCTGGAGACAGATGGTGCCGCTACCGTGGGGGACCTTCGGGTAGAGCTTGCTCGAGCCAAGGAGCAGGCCAGAAGGAGTGATGCGGCTGCCTCGAGGGCAGCCGAAGAGCTAAAAGCCGAAAAGGCTGCTCACTGCCGAAGCAGGGAGGAGATGGCCGGAATGGCCGTGAAGTTGAAGGATGTTACCGACCGCTATGAGGTTCTTCAAAAAGAACGTCGAGCGGAGCAAGAGGACCTGAAGAAGGCCACCACCGAAGCCAAGGATGCCCATTCTGCACTGAGGGCTATAAAGGAGGAGCTGCGTCAGGCAGGAGACATTGCGGCTGGAAAGCCCTTTCTGCTGCGCAGGAAGTTCAGAGATCCGAAGTATGCTCAGCTGGGCCAGCTGTGTGGTGTGAAGGATCCTTATCTGGACTTGGCGGCGGGTGCGGCGGATGCGGTTGTGCACTTCCGAAGCCAAAAGGATCACGGGATGGAAGAGCTGTTTTGGTCTCAATTCCACAGTCCGGAGCGTTCACTTCCGTTGACCGATCGGTTGGCTGAGTGGGCTGAGCTGAATAGATTGTCCGGATTTGCCATGACGGATATAGTGGCTCATCTGTGGCCGGATAGGCCCAAGCCGAAGAGTTATTTTGGCTTATTACAGCAATTCCTTGGGGCGGTGCCGCATATTAAGGCGATGAAGCGGTCGGTATGCATAGAGGGTGCCCGGATGGCTCTCGCCCATGTTAAGACATACTGGGCGGAGATGGATGCCACCGCTGTTGCATCCCGGGGTTTGGATGAGAGCCGGTTACCCGACGAGCACTATTTTGGGGAAGTCCTGCAGGGCGCTCATTTAATAGAGTCGCAGTGCTCGAAAAATGTTATGTTCAAACGACATGTATTGATTTGTCAAACCATATTCATAATATAAGCGCTTTTTATACTTGTGCGTTCAAGTATTCAAGTATCTCCTGTGCGGCCGTTAATGTATATGTGTATATAACTTGAAAGATGGCAGTCTTCGGCTTCAGCCCCCACGCACATGGTGCGGGTGTGTTTGCAAAACAGTGCATTTTCTCACTTTAATCCAACGTCTTGGTCCTGTGAGGAGGTGGTAGCGTAGCAAACGAGGCAACCAGACTATAATGCTTTATCACTTTCACTTAGCCATAGGAGTTCGAAGGTGGGGCTACGATATAGCCCCTAGGGGCACCGCGCTCTCCGAATTCGGGGCGCGTATGTGCCTGACCGGGAAACGGTCCTACGTCAAAACGGAGGAATTCTAGACATTCCGATAGTCGATCGAGTGGTTGACCAGTCTCTCGCTATATCATGACAGTCGGTTTTCGGCTTTCTCTACTGACGTGCTCGCCCGGCCGAACCGGGGCACAATCGCAGTAGTTCTCCTGGTGCCGCGTTAGCCGATGATACGGAACGTAAGGCAGCAAAGCACAGGAGCCGGGCAAATCCAACATTTGACCAAAGACATGATTCGGAGCTGATGCATATAAGGCCTAACTCGAGATGCCGAACACTCCCTGAGGTATTCGGTCTTTATGAAAACAGACAGAACGATGCCCTAAGCCCCTAGTGTCCGGGTACGCGCGAAATCTGCTGACGCGGCCGATGCCAAAATACCAGCCTCCTCCTCGGTTGTGATAAGAAACCGGGGGATGTGTATCAACAAGAGACAGTAAAAAAGGTTTACGCAGGGTCTTAATCTGAAAAGAATCCTTGCAACGGGTCCCTGCTGCACGTCTGCGCCTGTGTCTCCGTTGTGCTATATCCTGGACGGGTGTAGCACACTGTTCATCTATAAAAGAGAGGAACTTAGTTTGGAAAGATATCGTGCAAGAAATGTATTTAAAACAGAGCATGAAAAAATGAATGAAGTTGAGCTTTTGTTGGCTCTTATTGTTCATGCTCACAGCCCCTTGTAAAGGGGTATGCGGCTAGGAAGCTCCTAGTTTATTTGTGCCGGACTCGCCTAGCCGTGTCCGGGGTCTTAAGCGACCTTTCAAAAAGATAATGCCGCGTGGACCGGGCATTTTAAGTGTAAGAGACACGTAATGCGGTATTGCGTTAAAGCGGGCGAAAGCTTCACGTCCCAATAGTGTTTGATGGCTACTTTTAAATGGGGCGATATGGAAAATTAGCTTTTCGCGACGGAAGTTGTCGGATGAACCGAACACAACTTCTAGTAGTAAGGAGCCCGTGCAATTGGCGTAAGGGCCTGGCGTCACTCCTTTGAAGGAAGTGCTGCTATGGCGAATTTTGGTAGGGTCTATCCCCATCCTGCGGATTGTGTCCGGATATAGCAGGTTTAAATCGCTGCCGCCATCCATTAGGACTTGTGTAAATCGTAGTCCGTCGATTATAGGATCCAATATCAAAGCAGTCCATCCTGCGTTTCGCATACTCCTGGAGTAATCCAGATGGTCGAAAGTAATTGGTTTTGTCATCCAATCTCGGGACTCCGTTGGGGTGGACCGTGCGGCATGTGCTTTGATAGACGCTGCCGTGTTTTTCCTTGTTATCTCTTGAAGTGAATTAACTAATTTTTACTTCGTGTGGGAAGTTCTTTTGTTTTCCGGCGCTCTGCTTGTGGGGTTCGTCATCGTCTTCGCTTGGTGTGTCGAGCCCTTTGTGTTCGGCGTTAAGTCGGCCGGACTATTTGAAGACCCAACAATCTCGGTGGGTATGGTTCGCAGGCTTCCAGGGGGTACTGTGGATTTGACATATCCTTAAGAGGCAGTGTTTTGTTGGATAGCTCGTCACTGTTGTCCTTAAGAGGCAGTGTTTTGTTGTTCGGCCGAGAGATTTTGAATCCAGCGTTGACCGCCGTGTTCTTTGGGCCATTTTCCTTATTCCGGCGCTGATCTTTTCTGCGTCATGATTCCCATTTCCATCCCTGACCTCAGATGTAGTCGGGTCGCTGGTGCTGCATCTTGCCAGCCAACTATCTTCCCCCGCGCAAAAGCGGGTCATGAGGCTTGTTAGCGCAGCCATTGTTCTTGGTTTTTCCTGGCCGAGGTGTCTGGCGAGCCATTCGTCTCGGACGTTATGTTTAGGTTGGATAGCTCGTCACTGCTCGTCACTGAAATCCACCGTACCCCCGGGAAGCCTGCGAACCATACCCTCTGAGATTGTTGGGTCTTCAAACAGTCCGGCCGACTTAACGCCGAACACAAGGGGCTCGACACACCAAGCGAAGACGATGACGAACCCCACAAGCAGAGCGCCGGAAAACAAAAGAACTTCCCACAAGAAGTAAAAAACAGTTAATTCACTTCAAGTGATAACAAGGAAAAACACGGCGGCGTCTATCAAAGCACATGCCGCACGGTCCACCCCAACGGAATCCCGAGATTGGATGACAAAACCAATTACTTTAGACCATCTGGATTACTCCAGGAGTATGCGAAATGCAGGATGGACTGCTTTGATATTGGATCCTATAATTGACAGACTACAATTTACACAAGTCCTAATGGATGGCGGCAGCGATTTAAACCTGCTATATCCGGACACAATCCGCAGGATGGGGATAGACCCTACCAAAATTCGCCATAGCAGCACTTCCTTCAAAGGAGCGACGCCAGGCCCTTACGCCAATTGCACGGGCTCCTTACTACTAGAAGTTGTGTTTGGTTCATCCGACAACTTCCGTCGTGAAAAGCCAATTTTCCATATCGCCCCATTTAAAAGTAGCCATCAAGCACTATTGGGACGTGAAGCTTTCGCACGCTTTAACGCAATACCGCATTACGCGTCTCTTACACTTAAAATGCCCGGTCCACGGGGCATTATCTCTTTAAAAGGTCGCTTAAGACCCAGGACACGGCTAGGCGAGTCTGGCACAAATAAACTAGGAGCCTCCTAGCCGCATACCCCTTTACAAGGGGCTGTGAGCATGAAAAATAAGAGCCAACAAAAGCTCAACTTCATTCATTTTTTCATGCTCTGTTTTAAATACATTTCTTGCACGATATCTTTCCAAACTAAGTTCCTCTCTTTTACAGATGAACAGCGTGCTACACCCGTCCAGGATACAGCACAACGGAGACACAGGCGCAGACGTGCAGCAGGGACCCGTTGCAAGGATTCTTTTCAGATTAAGAACCTGCGTAAACTTTTTTTACTGTCTCTTGTTGATACACATCCCCCAGTTTCTTATCACTACCGATGAGGAGGCTGGCGTTTTGGCATCGGCCGCGTCAGCAGATTTCGCGCGTACCCGGATACTAGGGGCTTAGGGCATCGTTCTGCCCGTTTTCATAAAGACCGAATACCTGAGGGAGTGTTCGGCATCTCGAGTTAGGCCTTATATGCATCAGCTCCGAATCATGTCTTTGGTCAAATGTTGGGTTTGCCCGGCTCCTGTGTTTTGCTGCCTTACGTTCCGTATCATGGGCTAACGCGGCACCAGGAGAACTACTGCGATTGTGCCCCGGTTCGGCCGGGCGAGCACCTCAGTAGAGAAAGCCGAAAACTGACTGTCATGATATAGCGAGAGACTGGTCAACCACTCTATCGACTACCGGAATGTCTAGAATTCCTCCGTTTTGACGAAGGACCGTTTCCCGGTCAGGCACATACTCACCCCGAATTCGGAGAGCACGGTGCCCCTAGGGGCTATATCGTAGCCCCACCTTCGAACTCCTATGGCTAAGTGAAAGTGATAAAGCATTATTGTCCGGTTGTACTGTTTGCTATGCTACCACCTCCTTCCCAGGACCAAGATGTTGGATTAAAGTGTGAAAATGTGCTATTTTGCAAACACCCCCGCACCATGTGTGTGGGGGCTGAAGCCGAAGACTACCATCTTTCAAGTTATATACACATATACATTAACGGCCGCACAGGAGATACTTGAATACTTGAACGCACAAGTATAAAAAGCGCTTATATTATGAATATGGTTTTACAAATCAATACATGTCATTTGAACATAACATTTTTCGAGCACTGCGACTCTATTAAACGAGCGCCCTGCAGGACTTCCGCAAAATAGTGCTCGGTGGGTAACCGACTCTCATCCGAACCCCAGGATGCAACAGCGGTGGCATCCATCTCCGCCCAGTATGTCTTAACACGGGCGAGAGTCATCCGGGCACCCTCTATGCATACCGACCGCTTCATCGCCTTAATATGCGGCACCGCCCCAAGGAATTGCTGTAATAAGCCAAAATAACTCTTCGGCTTGGGCCTATCTGGCCACAGATGAGCCACTATATCCGTCATGGCAAATCCGGACAATCTATTAAGCTCAGCCCACTCAGCCAACCGATCGGTCAACGGAAGTGAACGCTCCAGATTGTGGAATTGAGACCAAAACAGCTCTTCCATCCCGTGATCCTTTTGGCTTTGGAAGTGCACAACAGCATCCGCCGCACTCGCCGCCAAGTCCAGATAAGGATCCTCCGCACCCCACAGCTGGCCCAGCTGAGCATACTTCGGATCTGTGAACTTCCTGCGCAGCAGAAAGGGCTTTCCAACCGCAATGTCTCCTGCCTAACGCAGCTCCTCCTTAATAGCCCTCAGTGCAGAACGGGCATCCTTGGCTTCGGCGGTGGCCTTCTTCAGGTCCTCTTGCTCCGCTCGGCGTTCTTTTTCAAGAACCTCATAGCGGTCGGTAACATCCTTCAGCTTCACGGCCATTCCGGCCATCTCCTCCCTACTTCGGCAGTGAGCAGCCTTTTCGGCTTTTAGCTCTTCGCCTGCCCTCGAGGCAGCCACATCACTCCTTCTGGCCTGCTGCTTGGCTCGAGCAAGCTCTGCCCGAAGGTCCTCCATAGCAGCGGCACCATCTGTATCCAGCATACATGTTGTAAGGAGTGGGCGTCAGCTCCCTTACTAGGTGACCGCGGAGAAACAACCTACCTTGTGACTCGTCAACTCGTTTATTGACCAGCACGATGTCCACATCCGCAACGTCGAGTTGCCGCTTTAGCTCGGCAAATCTATCAGTCCGACTGGCCACCGGACGATCCACCACCTGCATAGGAAAAGCGAGAATTAATAACTGAGATTATGATCCTCAGCACGCTGTCGCTTTCGACAACATACCGAGTCTCAGGGGATACTATCTATACAGGGCGCACTCTATGTGCAAAACTGTCAAAAGGTATGTCATTTTTACGTACCTCAAAACCCGCCAGTAAACTTCTGACGGCATCATGCAACCCGCCCTCAGCGGACGAAATTCTTTCAATCACCGTACTCATCATTGTACGGTGATCTTCTGAGATAGGCGCCCTCTCGAGCAAATCCTTCAGCTCCCCCAGCAGTACACCAGTAGGTGCCGAACTCTCCGGCCCCGCCGGACTCGGGGAGACCCTCCTCGATGACACTTCAGGGTCGTCCGCCCCACCTGACGGCGCGGCAGATGGAGGCGTCTTGCTCTCCATCATCTCCGGACAAAGGTCCCCCGAAGACGAGCTCAGCTAAGAAGGACGGAGATCCGAACTACAAGATAACAACTTCGGTTATCCTCAGAAGCAAAAATAGGGATGTCCCTTATTACAAAACTCCCCTTCTTCTACTTACGGCTCGCTGGAGGGCTGATTCCTTAGGGGAGATAGTGCGGCCGGGGTTTCCCCTGGCGTAGGACCCTCTGGTGAAGATTTCTTCCCCCGCTTTCAGGACTTAGCCTCCGGATCTATGGAAGCGGTCCTCTTCTCCCCCTGTAAGGAGGGATTCTTGATCCTCCCTTTCTCGAAAGCCTCCTTAGTAGAGGCGGTAGTTTCTCTGTTTTCCCCTTCGCCCTCCTCTGGAGGCGCAACCTCCAGCATCTTGACCAGCACCGAGTCCGGCGCGGTCTCCGGTAGGGGGGCCGGACACCGTATCAGTTTTGCTTGCCCTATCCACTCCTGTTCAAAGGACGATTGGTTAAAAGGTAAATCCAAGATATGCAAACAAACGGTATGTCCGGACACATGGCTACTTACTTGAGTATCCGGGAGATTGCAGCTTAAGCCGGCGTCCTCGGTCAATTCCGGACACACTTCTTGTGATCCGAAGAACAATTTGTACATCTCCACGGGTGTCGTACCCATGAAGTGTTGGAGAGCTCGTGGTCCCTCCGGATTGAACTCCCACAGGCAGAGGGGGCGACGTTTGCAGGGCAGAAGACGCCGCATCAGCATAACATGTATCACTACGACCAGGTTGATCTCCCTCTCCTGGAGGTCTCGAATCCGGCCCTGCGATAGGGGTACCTCCCTTGACGGCCCCCAGTTAAGCCCTTTGTTGACCCATGACATCAGCCGTTGTGGAGGGCCCGAGCGAAAGACGGGCGGCGGCTTCTGCCTGCTGCCCCTAGGAGCGGTAATATAGAACCACTCCTGTTGCCATAAACCGAGCTCCTCCTGAAAAGAGCCCTCGGGCCATGGAGCATCGGCCCTCTTGCTTACAACCGCCCCGCCGCACTCTGTTTGACGCCCCTCAATCATCTTCGGCTCCACGTTGAAGGTTTTGAGCCACAAACCGAAGTGAGTGGTGGTGCGGAGGAAGGCTTCGCAAACGCTAATGAATGATGAGATGTGGAGGATGGACTCCGGAGCCAAGTCGTGGAATTCCAACCCATAGTAAAACATGAGCCCCCTCACGAAGGGATCCATCGGGAAGCCTAAACCCCGACGGAGGTGAGACACGAACACGATGCTCTCGCGTGGCTCGGGAGTGGGAATGACTTGCCCTTGGGCAAGAAGCCTATGCGAAATCTTGTACGTTAATTACCTGGCTTCTCTCAGCTTTAGCACGTCCTCCTCCGTGCATCCACCGGCCCTGCAAGTCGGAGCCGGACATTGTCGAAGTTCCGAAGCGCCCGAATCTGGAGCCCTGAGTGTTGGAGCTCGAGGCGAGGGGCGGATTCGATTGAGGATTGAAGAAAAAGAACGAGCCTGGGTCTCATTATAAAGAAGGAGAATACCAAGAGCCGTCTCCGTGACCGTTTGGAACCTGGCTTCGATGGAGGGGGCGTGGCAATGGGCGCGGTTGGGTTACCCACGTTCGTATTGATGGAAATCCCGGAAGAAGGGGAACACGATCTCTGCTTTGACATGACGTGCCAAGGAAACCGCTTCGCTAAACGCGCTGAGGTGGTATAATAAAAACGAATTAAGTAAAAGCTTGGTAGTGGTGTGACGTCACGCCACAAAATACGTTAGCAGATCAAACTTGTGTAAATGTTATTCTCTCTACGGTGGTATGTGGAATTTATCTTACAGAGCCAGACACTATCCTGGCGTTCACAATCTTCTATGAATTATTCGGACGAGGAACCCGCCTTGCAATGTCGAAGACAATATGCGCGCCAGACTCGTCGTCATTGAAGCCTGGTTCAGGGGCTACTGAGGGAGTCCTGGACTAGGGGGTGTCCGGATAGCCAGACTATCATCATCGGCCGGACTCCAAGACTATGAAGATACAAGATTAAAGACTTCGTCCAGTATCCGGATGGGACTTTCCTTGGCGTGGAAGGCAAGCTTGGCAATACGGATATGTAGATCTCCTACCATTGTAACTGACTCTGTGTAACCCTAGCCCTCTCCGGTGTCTATATAAACCGGAGGGTTTTAGTCTATAGGACGAACAACAATCATACCATAGGCTAGCTTCTAGGGTTTAGCCTCCTTGATCTCGTGGTAGATCCACTCTTGTACTACCCATATCATCAATATTAATCAAGCAGGAGTAGGGTTTTACCTCCATCGAGAGGGCCCGGGTAAAAACATCGTGTCCCTTGTCTCCTGTTACCATCCGCCTAGACGCACAGTTCGGGACCCCCTACCTAAGATCCGCCGGTTTTGACACCGACAACGAGGATTGGTCTCTTGGACTGATGACACTCGTGCATGTATTCCCAACTCCATGCAATGCAATCCTTAATAGACCTTGATCTGAGGAAACCATACTGGTTTTTATGGATGCATGTGAGGATAACCTTCTGGGGTCTATTTTCTAGGAGTTCAGTGAGGAATTTAAGACATGTATTTGTGAGGGAAATTGGCCTATAATCATTGGGCCCTTCAGGAGACATTGTTTTCGGAATTAGGGTCACAAGGAAACCATTTATACTTTGCAGAGAAATTCTTCCATCATAGAAATGAGTGATTAGCTTTAGTAAGTCATCTTTGATGATATGCTAGCACTTCTATACAAAAAGGCCAGTAAACCCATCTGGTCCAGGTGCCCATGAATTTAGTTAATGTTAATCCCACTATTTTGGAAAAGTGTCAACTTCGCATGCATGTGGATCGTGTTGAAAATATTTTATGTGATAGCTATCTTGTTGAATTTTCTTATGATCTCACATGTAATTACTATGAGAGAGGAAAATATGGTTGTAGAAATTTTCATGTTACTAAATTACCTCTCGTTATATTGAGATTGCTATTGTTTCTTTCCGCTTCCTTGCATATGCTAGTTTTTGCTTGCTATGGTAACTTGTTTGCCTATAATATGCCTATGCATAGGAATTATGTTATACTTAGATGTGTTTTTCACGTGTTTCATGATTCCCTCTTTGCGCTTCAATTCTTGTCTTCCATGTGAGCATCAATGAAATTATCAATGCCTAGCTAGGGGCGTTAAACGTTAGCGCTTGTTGGGAGGCAACCCAATTTTATTTTTGTTCTTTGCTTTTTGCTCCTGTTTAGTAATAAATAATTCATATAAACTCTGTTTAGATGTGGTTTTATGTTTTAATTAGTGTTTGTGCCAAGTAGAACCTTTGGGAAGACTTGGGTGAAGTCTTTGCGATCTTGCTGTAAAAAACAGAAACTTTTGCGCTCACGAGATTAGCTGTCATTTTTTACTGGAGAGTGCTTTTAGGTTGATTATTTTTGCAGATGATTAATAGACAAATTCCTCACGTCCACCAATGTATTTAATATTTTTTAGAGTAACATAAGTATTAGAAAGTTACATATTGCTACAAAATGTTCTGTTTTTCGTGTGTTGTTTGCTTATTTTGATGAATCTATGAGTAGTATCGGGGGGTATGAACCATAGAGAAGTTGGAAAACAGTAGGTTTAACACCAAATAAATAAATAATGAGTTCATTACAGTACCTTAAAGTGGTGGTTTATTTTCTTATACTAACGGAGCTCATGAGATTTTCTGTTGAGGTTTTGTGTTCTGAAGTTTTTGGGTAAAGATTTGATGGATTTTGGAACAAGGAGTGGCAAGAGCCTAAGATTGGTGACCCCCAAGTCACCCCAAGGTAAAATTCAAGGACAACCAAAAGCCTAATCTTGGGTATGCCCCGTAAGGCATCCCCTCTTTCATCTTCGTCTATCGGTAACTTTACTTGAGGCTATATTTTTATTCACCACATGATATGGGTTTTGCTTGGAGCGTCTTGTATGATTTGAGTCTTTGCTTTTTTGTTTAACACAATTATACTTGCTGTACACACCTTTTGGGAGAGACACGCATGAATCGGAATTTATTAGAGTACTCTATGTTCTTCACTTATATCTTTTGAGCTAGACAATTTTGCTCTAGTGCTTCACTTATATCTTTTTAGAGCAGGGTTGTGGTTTTATTTTATTGAAATTATTGATCTCTCATGCTTCACTTATATTATTTTGAGATTCTTTTAGAACAGCATGGTAATTTTATTTGGATATAAAACTAGTCCTAATATGATGGGCATCCAAGTTGGGTATAATAAAAACTTTCATATAAAGTGTGTTGAATACTATGAGAAGTTTGATGCTTGATGATTGTTTTGAGATATGAAGATGGTGATATTAGAGACATGCTACTAGAGTAATTATTAATTTGAGGAATACTTGTGTTAAAAGTTTGTGATTCCCGTAGCATGCACGTATGGTGAACCGTTATGTGATGAAGTTGGAGCATGATTTATTTATTGATTGCCTTCCTTATGTGTGGAGGTTGGGATCGCGCGATGGTTAACTCCTACCAACCCTTCCCCTAGGAGCATGTGTGTAGTACTTTGTTTTGATTACTTGTAGATTTTTG
>LR880970.1:558700810-558716860 GCA_904067115.1 Aegilops sharonensis
ACTCCCGAACACCGGAGGAATGCCTTGTCTGCTATAAAACGCTATAACATAACTGGGTGATTATAAAGATGCTCAACAGGTATCTTCGAAGGTGTTTGTTGGGTTGGCATAGATCGAGATTAGGATTTGTCACTCCGAGTATCGGAGAGGTATCTCCGGGCCCTCTCGGTAATGCACATCATATGAAGCCTTGCAAGAAATGTGACTAATGAGTTAGTTGCGAGATGATGCACTACGGAACAAGTAAAGAGACTTGCCTTTAACGAGATTGAACTAGGTATGAAGATACCGACGATCAAATCTTGGGCAAGTAACATACCAATGACAAAGGGAATAACTATGTTGACACTGCGGTTTGACCGATAAAGATCTTCGTAGAATATGTGGGAACCAATATGAGCATCCAGGTTCCGCTATTGGTTATTGACCGAAGAGGTGTCTCGGTCATGTCTACACAGTTCTCGAAGCCGTAGGGTCCGCGCGCTTAACGTTCGATGACGATAGGTATTATATGAATTATGTGTTTTGGTGACCGAAGGTTGTTTGGAGTCCCGGATGAGATCATGGACATGAAGAGGAGTTTCGAAATGGTCGAGAGATAATGATTGATATATTAGAGAGTTATATTCGGACACCGGAATGGTTTCGTAAAGGTTCGGATATTTTTCGGAGTACCGGGANTAACGAGATTGAACTAGGTATGAAGATACCGACGATCAAATCTTGGGCAAGTAACATACCAATGACAAAGGGAATAACTATGTTGACACTGCGGTTTGACCGATAAAGATCTTCGTAGAATATGTGGGAACCAATATGAGCATCCAGGTTCCGCTATTGGTTATTGACCGAAGAGGTGTCTCGGTCATGTCTACACAGTTCTCGAAGCCGTAGGGTCCGCGCGCTTAACGTTCGATGACGATAGGTATTATATGAATTATGTGTTTTGGTGACCGAAGGTTGTTTGGAGTCCCGGATGAGATCATGGACATGAAGAGGAGTTTCGAAATGGTCGAGAGATAATGATTGATATATTAGAGAGTTATATTCGGACACCGGAATGGTTTCGTAAAGGTTCGGATATTTTTCGGAGTACCGGGAGGTTACCGGAAGCCCCCGGGGAATTGTTGGGCCTACTTGGGCCATAGGAGAGAGGGGAGGCAGCCCACAAGGGGTGGCCGCACCCGCCTCCCATGGGGTGTCCGAATTAGACTAGGGGAGGGGGTGTGCCCTCCTTTCCTTCTCCTATTCCCTCTCCCTTCCCTCTTTTCCCCCTCCGGAAGAAGGAAAAAGAGGGGGGTGAATCCTACTAGGAGTGGAGTCCTAGTAGGACTCTCCCTCCCTTGGCGCGCCCCTGGTGGCCGGCCTCTACCCCTCCTCCTTTATATACGGGGGCGGGGGGCACCCCAAATCACAACAATTGTTTAGCCGTGTGCGGTGCCCCTAAGGGAGTCCTAGACTAGGGGGTGTCCGGATAGCCGAACTATCACCGTCGGCCGGACTCCAAGACTATGGAGATACAAGATTGAAGACTTCATCCCGTGTCCGGATGGGACTTTCCTCGGCGTGGAAGGCAAGCTTGGCGATACAGATATGTAGATCTCCTACCATTGTAACCGACTCTGTGTAACCCTAGCCCTCTCCGGTGTCTATATAAACCGGAGGGTTTAAGTCCGTAGGACGAACAACAATCATACCATAGGCTAGCTTCTAGGGTTTAGCCTCCTTAATCTCGTGGTAGATCTACTCTTGTACTACCCATATCATCAATATTAATCACGCAGGAGTAGGGTTTTACCTCCACCGAGAGGGCCCGAACCTGGGTAAAAACATCGTGTACCTTGCCTCCTGTTACCATCCGCCTAGACACATAGTTCGGGACCCCCTACCCGAGATCCACCTGTTTTGACACCGACATTGGTGCTTTCATTGAGAGTTCCTCTGTGCCGTCGCCATCAGGAAGGATGCCTTGTCCCGTCTTTAAAGACGGCTCCATAGCTGAAGGAGCTTTGGCCATCGGCCAAACTCTCCGGCTAGGCGGTTTTCTCATGACCGCCTGTTCGGCCGCTGCGCCGACGATGACTTCTACGGTCATCAAAAGCAATCTTCACGTCAACTCAGAACTCGCCGAGCAGCTAGATCCAATGGAGCTCTCCTCCTTAAACGAGCTCTTGGATCGCATCGCCGCACTGGGAGTCGCTACAGACTACGATCAGATCGGGCCTAAAACCGATCTGAGAGAGATCAACTCTCCCCAGGCTACCCACCACGTCGCAGTGGCGGAGGAATAGTACGGCGACTCTTCTTCTATATTAAGGACTAGTTATGTCCGAATTCCTAACCCCTCCATGCCGGATTCCCCCGGAGGGACGGGCGTCGATCAAATCCTGAACCTAAAGTCAGGCAGCGGGCGGGATTCATTGGACAATACCCAAAAACCCAAGCTTCCGGGTTTGGAAACTTTTCGGCCCCTAAGTCTTAGATTGGACGGGGTTCCGAATTTAAATCCACCCGCCCACCCAAACATAAGCGATTTATCCCGAATCCGGCAAGAGCTCGCTAAAACAGTACACCATTACTGGGCCAGATTCCTCCTGGTCATGGACAGGATAAAGGACTGCCGTGAGGAAAGTGCAATCTCAATTTTCTGCAATAATTGCACGAACAAGGGAATCATGAACGCCATAAGTCGTCATGAAATTACACGCTTCGCCGACTTGGCGTCCATAGTACGAAAGTACTGTGCGATGGAGAGTGCCTGGAAAACTGAAACCAAATTTTGGGACAATCCGGCTCCGAATACAACCCTAGTCCGAAATAAAAGGGTGCATCATATTCAGGCACCTGGGTTAAAAACCAAAAGCAAAAAACCCCTAAAGGGCACGGAACTGTACTGGAGGGATGGCTCAGCGGACCCTGCAAAATGCATAGTACAGAGGGCGCCACTCCAACACATAGCCTTCGAGCATGTTGGATACTACAGCAGGTGGCCAAAAGTGGCGAAGAGCTTCTAGCTCCAGAGAACCAGCCCAGCAGTACCAGTACGGTATTAACAGTCTTCGAGACTTTCGCATCAAATAATATGCGGAAACGAACACTCCACAGCCTCGCCTAAGTCTACCAAGTAGCAACAATAAATCCATGGAGTGACACGGCTATTACCTTTAACGCCAGGGACGAACCTAAATTCCGAACAGCCCAAGCACCAGCCGCATTGGTCCTCAGTCCAATAGTGGACGGCTTTCGCCTTACTAAGGTACTCATGGATGGCGGCAGCGGATTAAACCTCATCTACGGGAAACCCTTCGAAAAAAGGAAGTAGACTGGAGCCGCATTGAGCGAAGCAACACAACCTTCAGAGGAATAATCCCTAGTTGGGAAGCATGCTGCACAGGAAAAATCACACTGGATGTGGTGTTTGGCTCGCCGGACAACTACAGGTCCGAGGAGATCACGTTCCATGTGGCCCCATTCAGCAGCGGATATCACGCTTTATTAGGACGAGAGGCATTCATAGTTTTTCAAGCTATACCCCATTACGGGTACATGAAGCTCAAAATGCCCGGGCCCAACGGAATCATCACCCTTGCCAGTGATCCGGACGTAGCGCTCCGTGCCGAAAATAAGACAGCCGCACTAGCCCTAGAGGCGCTATCTGAAGCCCTAGCAGCCGAGGAACTCACAGCGCTGCGCTCCACGGTGAACAGGGACGGCGTGATACTTGACAAAAGATCCAAGTCCACCTCTTTTAAGCCAGCGGACGAAATAGTCAAATTCCAAGTCCATCCAACGGACCCTACAAAGACGGCCTCCATCGGGACACAATTAAACCCTGATGTAGACGTCGCATTACGAGAATTCCTACGGGAAAATTGGGACATTTTTGCCTGGCACCCTTCTGACATGCCAGGAATCCCACGACGGCTGGCCGAGCACTGCCTAAATATCCTAAAAGGATTCAAGCCAGTCAAGCAGGCTCTTCGGTGATTTTCCGAACCCAAGAGAGAGGCAATGGGAGAGGAGCTAGCCAAACTATTGGAAGGCGGATTCATCAGAGATATAAAACATCCGGACTGGCTATCAAACCTGGTGATGGTACCCAAGAAGGATAAATCCTGGCGCCTATGTGTCGATTTCAAAGACCTTAACAAGGCTTGCCCAAAGGATCCATTCCCCCTCCCGCGCATCGATCAAATCATCGACGCTACCGCAGGGCACGATTCATTGTGCTTCCTCGACGCATACTCCGGCTACCACCAAATCAAGATGGCGGAGCCAGACCAAGACACAACGGCATTCATCACTCCATACGGACCATTCTGCTTCAACACAATGCCCTTCGGGCTCAAAAACGCCGGCGCAACATATCAGCGCATGATTCAGACATGTCTGGCAAACCAGATCGGCAAGACAGTGGAGGCATACGTAGATGATGTGGTCGTCAAATCCAAGCATGTCGAAACTCTAGTAGACGACTTGAGACTCACATTCGACCATCTCCGAACATACGACATTAAGCTCAACCCGGAAAAATGCGTTTTCGGCGTACCAGCCGGAAAGCTCTTGGGCTTCATTGTATCCGGTAGAGGAATAGAAGCAAACCCAGCCAAGATACGAGCTCTGTCACAATTGGATATCCCAAAAGACCTCAAAAAAATACAAAAATTGACTGGATGCGTGTCGGCTTTAAGCCGCTTTATCTCCCGCTTAGGAGAAAAGGCATTACCCCTTTATCGCCTCCTCCGGTGCTCCGAACACTTCGAGTGGACGGATGCCGCCACGGCCGGACACGAAGAAATCAAAGCCATTCTGGCAATAAATCCGGTCTTGGCTGCGCCCAATGTGGGCAAACCAATGTTATTATATATCGAAGCAACACATCAAGTTGTAAGCGCGGTGCTCGTCGTCGAACGAGAAACGGACGGAGACAAGTTCCCTCTTCAAAAACCAGTTTACTACGTGTCCACTGTCCTAACTCCATGCAAGTCCCGGTACCCACACTATCAAAAGATAGCATACGCGGTGTTCATGGCATCCCGGAAGCTGCGACACTACTTTCAAGAGTGTTCGATAACAGTAGCCTCCGAAATACCCCTTAATGACATTATAAACAACCGCGACGCGACTGGCCGGATTGCAAAGTGGGCCATCGAGCTCCTCCCATTCGACATAACCTATAAGCCACGGCGAGATATCAAGTCGCAAGTTTTGGCTGACTTCATCGCCGAATGGACTGAAGCCGAACTCCCTACAGAGTACGGCGCATATTCCAATTGGATCATGCACTTCGACGGCTGCAAAATGTTGGCCGGCCTGGGGGCTGGCGTCGTCCTAACATCCCCAACCGGAGATACAGTCCAATACGTACTCCAGATAATGTACACGGACTCCAACAACGCAGCCGAATACAAGGCCCTTTTAGATGGTCTCCGGATGGCAGTCTCCATGGGCATTCAGCGCCTAGAGGTCCGCGGGGATTCAAACCTCGCAATATCCCAAATAAATGGAGACTTTGATGCCAAGGATCCGAAAATGGCAGCTTACCGTAACGCCGTCTTAAAAATGTCAGCTCGGTTTGAAGGGCTCGAATTTCACCATATAGCCCGGGATTATAACCAGGCGGCGGACGTATTGGCACGCATCAGCGCAAAGCGCGATGCCATCCCTCCCAACATCTTCCTGGAGCGGCTTTTCAAGCCATCCGTACTGTGGGAAGTGGAGTCCGAAAACAACAATCCGGACCCAACCGCACCGCTCAACACCGAACACTCTGACACAATTAGTGGTTCTGCCAACGAAATAACACCTTCAGCCCATGAAATAATGGCAGTTATTGCCCCGTGAACCGAGCCATTCCTAGCCTACTTAACTAGGCAGGAACTTCGCGAGGACCAAAACGAGGCCCACTGCATAGTTCGGCGATCTAAAGCCTATAAGGTCCACGAGGGAGAGCTTTATAAGAAAAGCACAACCGGAGTCCTTCAAAGGTTCATCTCCGAAGAGGAAGGGCGAAATCTTCTGGCTGAAATTCATGCTGGACTCGGCGGGCACCACGCCGTAGCCCGGGCCCTTGTAGGCAAGGCCTTCCGTATAGGATTTTATTGGCCGACGGCCCGACCAGATGCTCAGGACTTAGTCCAACGATGCGTCGGCTGCCATCTCTTTGCTAATCAAAGCCACATGCCACCCACCGCCCTCAAAACTATACCCATCACCTGGCCGTTCGCGGTCTGGAGGCTTGACATGGTTGGACCCCTTAAAGGAGGAACCCACAAGCAAAAATACCTATTGGTCATGGTGGACAAATTCACCAAATGGATAGAGGCCAAGCTAGTTAAGACGGCCGAATTCGGACCTGTGATAGACTTCATATCAGGGGTAGTACACCGTTACGGCGTCCCCCATAGCATCATCACTAATAACGGCACGTACTTCATGGCCGACGAGGTTAAACTCTGGTGCAAAAACATGGGCATCAAGCTCGATTACGCTTCAGTCTATCACCCTTAAACTAACGGTCAAGTCAAACGAGCAAATGGTCTAATCATGAGCGGCATCAAACCCAGACTAGTGCGGTCCCTTAAGGAATCTAACACGCACTGGGTAGAGGAGCTAGACTCTGTACTCTGGGGGCTGCGGACCACGCCAAATCGCACTACCGGATTCACACTATTTTTTATGGTATACGGCGCAGAGGCAGTTTTGCCCTGCGACATAATTCATGACTCACCTCGCATGCGCATGTACAAAGAAAGAGAAGCCGAGTTGGATTGGCAGGACAGTTTGGACGCCTTAGAGGAGAAGCGCGACGTGGCAAAAGCTCGTTCCGCATTCTATCAGCAACAGGCTCGAAGATATCAAAGCAGAGAAGTACGGGCCATAACTTACAATGTTGGCGAACTAGTTCTACGCCTGTCGGACAAGAAAAAGGATAAACTCAAGCCCAAATGGGAAGGTCCCTTCATCATCGACCAAGTCCTGACCGGCGGAGCGTACCGTCTGCGAAACGCATTGGATAACTGACTCGAGCCGAACCCATGGAACGCAGCCCGTCTTTGAAGATTCTACGCCTAGCGCCGGACTCCGAGTTTGTCTCCTTCCTCCGTCTACATTTTTACTTTAGCTGTCTTTGTTTCTCTCCTTCTCCCTCCCCTTTTCTCAAAGCCTTTGGAGGCTTGCCTGCGCATTGTTCGCACACACTTGACGTGGCATTTGCACTCATTATACCTGGGGGCTTCTTTAACAGAAGCTTATTTATACGGGCTTTGTGCCCAACACGTGTGTCACACTTCCGCATGTACCTTTTATACACCATTATATGCATCGATATGACTTAAGTTTTGGCCAAGCTGGGTTGCCTGGCTCCTGTTCTTACCCCTACGTTCCCGATTGTTCGGCTAGGAGGTAAAGGGAGCACCTCTGCGATTGTTACTGCCGGGTCAGCCGGATGTGTACCTCAGACTGGGTGAAGCCGAAAGCTAGCGTTCTTAAGGGAATATTCGGTCGGTGAACTGAAAGATGATTCTTTAGCTATCTATTTATTTGCCCCCAGATGCTTTCCTGCTTTTTTAGCAGTCCGGACATGCACTTTAGGGCTTGCCTCCCAGGGAAAGGAACCCCTAACGGAACTATTCTCCCTGGAAGATGTTTCTTACTAACCATGTAATATAACATAACTAGTTGGGCACTAGTCTAATAAAGCACTAATGACCCCTACGCCTGGTCTCCATGCATGCCCCGGTTTTTACATAACCGTGAGGGTATTCGGACACACTCCGGACTGTCGGGTCCCGAGGTTGAAGCGAAAAGGTCCGCAACGACAAACGATCTACAATCCGGCTAGAAGACATTTTACATGTCATTTTAAATTACATAGTCAAGCTGACTGATGCTATTCCTCTTCGATGCCATCTAATAAGCTGTCTAGCTTACAGTCCCGCTGTGAATACTTTGCAGCTAACTCTACTTGTTCGTACACTAAGCTCACAGGGATCTCCTTCCCATCAGGCCCCACAGGTCCGACCTCAGCCATGTGGTTTGGGTCACCCTTCGCATACCGTGTCTTCACCATGGCCCAGGCCTCCGTGGCGCCTTGACGGCAGGCCGATATCTTTCATAACCGGAAGCACCACCATGCTCCCTGAAGCTTCTACGCAAGCTCTCCATGACCTTCGGGTAGGGACATGGATGGCCATAAGGCCTGGGCGACTCCGCTCATCACCTGCCAAACTCGTTCGTGCAGTTGCAGCAGCTCGGGAAGTAGGTCACCCGTCGAACCGGGCATTTCCTCCGCAGGACGACCTGTGAGCATACCTACAGACATATTTCTATCAATCGACTTCCTCGCCGAACTCTTCTTTTCAAAAGTTCGCTCAAGCACTTACTATAAATGCTGCGACGAAGCCGCCGATTCTCCTTCACGGAGTCAGACAGCTAGGCCCGAACATCTTTCAGTTCCTCGCCCAGC
Source organism: Aegilops sharonensis (assembly GCA_904067115.1). NCBI lineage: Eukaryota > Viridiplantae > Streptophyta > Magnoliopsida > Poales > Poaceae > Aegilops > Aegilops sharonensis. Next base: position 558,709,278 of record LR880970.1, read on the forward strand.
TGGGTGTTGGCATCTTGGAGCTTATTTTTCTTTTGCCGCACCCTTGTAAGCACCTTCTTGCCGGCCTTTAGCTGGCGTAGTAGCTGTTGCTTGTCCGGATCTAGTCCGGCGCCATCTGCAATATTATTGTCAGACTTATACACACGTCGCACTCCACAAACTACTTATCTTTCGAAGCATATATTACCGGAGGGGGTCTCTGTGGCTCCCCCTATGGCGGCTAGTGCGGCCTCAAGTTGGGCCTTGCACTCTTGAAGCTCCTGGGATAGGTGGTTATTATTTTCTGTAAGATCCTGCATAACAAATGATCCTTGCAATATTATTCTAACTATTTTAAGTCTGGGGAGCTACTGGCATATATAACTGTCAAAATTCACTCACCCGTATGTCCTTCACATACTGCTCCGCGGCTCTGGCTAGACAATCCTGAGTGGCACGGAGGTGCGCATCTCCTGCATTGAAGGCATTCGATGCCTCCGGGGAGAAACACGCGTCACGAAGAACTGTCTGGCGGCACCTGTGATTCATGGCACTCTCCACCTCCTATCTATTGGCGGACAGCCTGTCGGCATCCTCCGTTGGAGGAGCATCCGGTGCACGCCTTGTGTTCGTCTCCTCCTCCGGACCTGGCGTTGGAGCCTGCCTGGCGGGGGCTCGACCGACAACCTCTCCGGACACAGTCCGGCGAGCGCTCTTTCTCCTGGAAAACTCACGAGTATTAATATGCCTCCCAGGAACCTTTCTTTTAAACACGGTGGCGCGCCATACTGTTGCGGCGATGTCTCGATTCGCACCGCACTTCTTTTCTGCCTGCTGGGCCGAGCTGCTCCTTGCTGGGCGGCCGCCACAGGCTCGGCTTCCCGCCTCAATGGCACCTCCTGCGGAACACCATTGGTATACGGTGATCAGAGATAAGCATGGATGGGTAATAGTATCAGGACTCCGGTCACAGTTACCTGGGAAACCGGAGATATTCCGAGGTAGTCGGCCGTAATGGCGACCAAAGCATTGTCGATGCTAAGTTGGTGGAACACCCCATCGATCAGCTCCACCTTTATGTCCGGATCATCTTCGGAGGCCGGATCGAGGGACCGTTCCGGATCCTCGGGTTGTGGAGCCAGGCTGTGTATATCCTCTACGGCCCGGCGCAGTTCCTGCGTCGAAATCACAAAGTGAGACACTTAACTTTGGGAATATGGATCGGATAGACAAAACGTCTGCTTACCTAGCTTCAAGGGTTGTTCATGGAAAATCCGTTCAATGGACTAGCATGGAGGAAGTCCTCCTTCTCCCCTTTGTACAGGCCGGACAGGATCTTCACGAGATCGGCGATCGATCCCGGTCCCTTGCGGCCATGACGGGTGGCATCATCTTCCCTGTTGAAATCCCACATAGGATGGCCCCTATACTGGAGCGGCTGCACCCCTCGCATAATGCATGTGGCCATGACCCCAATCATGGTCAATCCGGAATGAGCCAATAACCTTATTCGGCCCATCAGGTATTGGACGTCCCTATCATTCTCCCGTTGAGGGCTCCGCGTGCGCCAACTTAGGCGTTCTTCAGAGGAGCGTTGCTGAACTCCGGGACGCCGATCCGAACTGGATCCGGTAGCGGGGCGTCTTCCATATAAAACCATTCCGAAGGCCAGTCTACGGACGCCTTCTTCGGGGTTCCGGATAGATATCCGGTCCTGGCGATGTGCCATAGTTCGGCTCCACCCGCTTGATATATTGACCCCTCATGAGAACGGGGTACGAGGAAGAATAATCTCTTCCACAGCGCAAAATGGGCCTCGACGCCCAAGAACAGCTCACAAAGGGCCACGAAGCCCGCGATGTGCAGGATGGAGGCAGGTGTAAGATGATGAAGCTGGAGCCCATAGAACTCCAGGAGCCCCTGGAGTAACTGATGTATGGGAAATCCGAGTCCTCTTATTAGATAAGGGACGAAGCATACCCGCTCTCCTTTAGAGGGATTGGGGACGCTCTCCGCGTGCTTTCCGCCCTGTAGGTGGCGAGTCTGGCTCGAACCGGAACCATAAAGGCTGGGGGAAGAAATCCCTCGGCTTGGAGCATCACTAGCTCACTATGCGGGACTGAGCATCTCCCCCAATCTCCTGGCTGAGGGCTGGGAGCGCGAGAGGAGGATCCGTGTTGGCTGTCCATGATGGAATGGGTTTTTGTCAGAGGCGCTCCTATGAACACTCGCAGAAGGAGGATGGTGTGATTTGGATCTAGATCCTCGTCTCCCTTTATAGGCAGCTCATTCGCACAGCTAGGGGGTAAAGTGTAAAAATACCCTGGCTTTTCGCATTCGTACGACACGTGGAAGATGGCCATTATTGGACGTGGAAGCCAAGAAGCGCAGTATTTATAAGAAGCCGGACACCATTCGGCAAGTACATGGAATTTGGAGAAGAACCCGCCTTGCAATGCTGAAGACAATATGCGCGCCGGACTCGTCGTCATTGAAGCCTGGTTCAGGGGCTACTGAGGGAGTCCTGGACTAGGGGGTGTCCGGATAGCCAAACTATCACCGTCGGCCGGACTCCAAGACTATGAAGATACAAGATTGAAGACTTCGTCCCGTGTCCGGATGGGACTTTCCTCGGCGTGGAAGCCAAGCTTGGCGATACGGATATGTAGATCTCCTACCATTGTAACCGACTCTGTGTAACCCTAGCCCTCTCCGGTGTCTATATAAACCGGAGGGTTTTAGTCCGTAGGATGAACAACAATCATACCATAGGCTAGCTTCTAGGGTTTAGCCTCCTTGATCTCGTGGTAGATCTACTCTTGTAATACCCATATCATCAATATTAATCAAGCAGGAGTAGGGTTTTACCTCCACCGAGAGGGCCCGAACCTGGGTAAAAACATCGTGTCCCTTGTCTCCTGTTACCATCCGCCTAGACGCACAACTCGGGACCCCCTACCCGAGATCCGCCGGTTTTGACACCGACAGCCCCCCTCCACCATTTACTCCTCCGGTCATATTGTCGTAGTGCTTAGGCGGAGCCCTACGCGGGACCACTTCACCAACACCATCACCACGCCGTCGTGCTGACAGAACTCATCGACTATGTCACATCCCTAGCTTCTGGTGCTGCCTAGTGTTTGCATCTTGCTTGCATCATGTTTAAATTTTTGAAACCTGAATTGAGGAAATTTGGAAGCCTCAAGATTTAATTCAAGAAGGGCAAAGAACCCTGGAAAATTGCATTCAATGTTTCTCAAAATGTTCTTATTAACTGTTTAATATTTTTGGCAAGGCTCTTGCACCGAACCAAAAATAATGAACATTTGTAAGGAATATTTTGGGCACTGAATTTAAATCATTATTGTATTTGAATTTGGAATTATATCCATAATATATGGGATATATTTTCAAATAACTTTGAAATGTTTTATGTGCTGTTGGAAAAGTCGATCTAGCACCATAAAATTATTCAGAGTGTTTTGTCATTGTTTGAATTCATTTTGAATTCACAAGCAGTGGCAAAATAACTGGATAAAAAGAAAACAGAACAAAAATTAAAACAGAGCAGAAAAACTCACCTGGCAGCCCACTTACCTGGGCATCACCTGTGCTGGCCCAGCCCACCTGGCTCGGTGCCAGTCATCCCTAACCTCTGCCAGTAGGCAGAGGTGGAACAGCGCACGCGCACGCGAGGCGCCACGCCTCCTCCCTGCTCGCCTGCCTCGCCGAGGCGCCTCGAAGCTCCTCCTCGGCGCCGCTCTGGACCCCCCTGACCCTCTCACTCTCTCCCGTGCCTCTCCCTCCTCTGCTCTCTCTCCCTCTTGCGCCCAAGCGCAACCGCCGACGCCTCTCGCCACCACCGCAGCCTCCTCGACCTCCCGACGTGTTCAGGAGCTCCGCCACATCTTCCCTGACCTCTCCGCCAAGTCAAGCAAGCCGCGACGCACCGCGCGCCGCCCTGTCGCCGTCTTCAACCTCGGACCACCAAGATCGATCTCGCCGCCCCGACCGCTCCAGTCCCTCCCCGAGCTCGCCAAGGCCACCGTAGCAATCGCAGTGAGCTCCTCTTCCTCCTCCCTCTAACCTCGTCGCTCTGCTTGTTCTCTAGCTAGCGTTGCCATAGCCGAAGCTTCACCGCCGCCCAGCCATGTCGCCGCCGTGGCCACCGTCACCTAGAGCCGCAACCGAGCGCACCACCGTGCTCAGCGTGTGTTCGCGCACCCGTAGCCACCACCAGCTCCTCCTCCCGAACACCCTAGCGAGGAACTCGAGCATTGCCGAACCATGACCGCCGCAAACCTCGTCGCAGGTGTTGATTCCGGTGACCATCTGGTCCAGCTCCACCACCCACAGATGCGGCTCAGCCCCGGCTCTCCATAGAACCCAACCACGCCCAAACTGTGGCCTGTAGCGCAATCCCGACGCGGACGCCGCCGCGATCTGAGGTCGCCGGCGGTTACACGCCGGCAGCCGACGTGGCGCCATTAGCTTAGGTGCTAAACTTGTTTAGTTAGTGCCTGCACCGATGACATGTGGGTCCCTGAGCCCAATTAGTTTAGTCTAACTTCCTGTTTAGATTAGTGCTAATCTGTGTGGACCCCACGTGTCAGCTTTTATTTTGGTCAAGTCAACGTTGACCGGTCCCACCTGTCATCCACCCAAACCAGCCTGAGACACTGACGTATAGGTCCCACAGGTCAGGTTTGACCTGGACCGGCCCTGTTGACCTCTGACATCACAGTGACGTCATGCAGATGCAGTTAACCTTTTCTGGATTTATTCTTATTCTGAAAATTCCAGAAAATATCCTAAACTTATAAAAATCATAGAAATTCAACCGTAACTCCAAATGAAATAAATTATATATGAAAAATGATCAGAAAAATCTAGTCTATCCATCTGTACCATTTTCATGCATGTTTGAACAACCTAAGGTTGCTGTATATGGCAATTTGCATAATTGGCATTTAATAAAGCACAAATGGAGTTCGAATTTGAACCCTTGGTTCAAACCAACTTCATTTAATATGTTCTAAGTTGCATTAGCCAAAACAAACTCATTTTGCCATTTTATATTCATGCATCATGTTGTTGCATTGCATTGATTGTGTTTTCTCTGTGTTGCCGGTATTTGTCCCCTCTCGATAGACATGGTTCCGACGATGAGTTCGATGACACCTATGAAGAAGTATATTATCTTCAGAAGTGCCAGGCAAGCAAATTAAAATCCCCTTGTTCATTCCGATACAATCCCACTCTCTCGCTCCTGCTCTCTTTTACTGCATTAGGGCAACAACGACATATCTATTACTTGCTGTGGTAGTTGAACCCTCCTCCTCTGCATGACCTGTCATTGCCACAGTAAATAGATGAAACCCACTAGCATGAGTAGGAGTTGTTTGAGCCCTGATGTGCCTACTCATTCATGCTTGTTTTTCATGCCTGCTATTGCTTAGAGTTGTGTCAGGTTTGATTCATTGGGGATGAATTGGAATGTGGTGAACATGTCCTATTGTTGAGAGCTAAGTGTGTGAACACGATTTGGTAAAGGTAGTGATGAGAGGCCATGTAGGAGTACACGGTGGGTTGTCTCATTGAAACATCCTCGGGAACTGAGTTCTGTGTTTGTGATCCATGAACAGTTACTACCACACATTGGGTTCCGGTAACTCGACCCCTCTCGACTTATTAATCAACATGATCTCTGTCCAGGAGTTGCAACTAGTTTCTGGTGTTTGTAGGTAATGTTAGTAGTCTACCAAGTGGCACCTGGTACAGGTGGGCTTGGGACAGACTAGGCACAGTGGCCCGGTGTACTAAGTGGCACCCGGATGGTGGGCTTGGGAACCCTGCACGCATCGTTTTGGGCCGTGAGCGACACCCCGGCCGGATCTCCTTGCGGATGGAACCCGAATAGGCTATAAACCTGGACGAGAGACTTGTGTGGTTAGTCAGGTCATGGCCGACTCCCTCGCCAGGCTTCCGCTTTAAGGTTGCCGAGATACACGAGGTGTACATGGCGGTAAGTGGCGAGAGCGTGTGTGAAGAAGTACACCCCTGCAGGGTTAATATGATCTATTCGAATAGCCGTGTCCGCGGAAAAGGACTTCTGAGTTGCCTGTACATAGACAAGTGAAAGTGGATACTCTAAAATGCACAAGATAAGTGTGAGTGCTATGGATGGCGTTCTCGTAGGGAGACGGGAGTGGATCCATAGTGGTGTATTGATATGGTGAATATGTGGACTCGTGTGCGCCACCTAAAAAGAGTTACTTGCAGTCGTAGTTCAGGATAGCCACTGAGTCAAAGCTGGCTTGCTGCAGTCAGACTCCACCACCACCCCTTTGTTGATAATGATGCATATGTAGATAGTTCTGATGTAAGTCTTGTCGGGTACATTTGTACTCACGTTTGCCTATTTTATGTTTTGCAGAGAGACTTCAGTCTCACTAGTAGTTCCACGTGGACTTCGACGTTTAGCTTGTTACCTCAGCTACGATCTTGTGCCCTCGGCAGGATCTTGTAGATAGTCAGGCTTCTCAGCCTTTTTCATTTGTAGATGTCTGTACTCAGACATGTTAAGCTTCTGCTTGTGCTTCGATTTGTTTGCTCTGAATGTTGCGTCATGAGACCCATGTTTGTAATATCTCGCTCCTCGGAGCCTATTGAATATAATACTTGAGTTGTAGAGTCATGTTGTGATGCCATGTTGTATTTGCACATATCGAGCATATTGTGTGTATGTTATTGAAATGCTTGGTATGTGTGGGATCTGACTATCTAGTTGTTTATGCTTGGTAGCCTCTCTAACCGGGAAATGTCTCCTAGTGCTTCGACTGAGCCTTGGTAGCTTGCTATTGCTCTGGAACACTTAGGCTGGCCGGCATGTGTCCTTCTTCGTTCCTATGTCTGTCCCTTCGGGGAAATGTCACGCGGTGTTTACCGGAGTCCTGTTAGCCCGCTACAGCCCGGTTTACCGGAGTCCTGCTAGCCCAGTTGCTACAGCCCAGATTCACTCGCTGATGACCGACACGTTCGTTGCTGGGTCATGTATGCCTGTCCCTGTGAGTTAGTGCCACTTTTGGTTCACGACTAGCCATGTCAGCCTGGGCTCCTTGTCATATGGATGCTAGCGACACTATCATATACGTGTGCCAAAAGGCGCAAACGGTCCCGGGCCTGGTAAGGCGACACCCATGGGAATACCGTGCGTGAGGCCGCAAAGTGATATGAGGTGTTACATGCTAGATCGGTGTGCCATTGAGTCGAGGTCCTGACAGACTCCTTCGTACCTCTACTAGATCAAGAGTTCGAGGGACGTCATCGAGCTGAACGTGTGCAGAATCGGAGGTGTCGTACGTTCGGTACTGAAGGAAATATGCCCTAGAGGCAATAATAATGTTATTATTTATTTCCTTATATCATGATAAATGTTTATTATTCATGCTAGAATTGTATTAACCGGAAACATAATACATGTGTGAATACATAAACCTACAGAGTGTCACTAGTATGCCTCTACTTGACTAGCTCGTTAATCAAAGATGGTTATGTTTCCTAACCATGAACAAGGAGTTGTTATTTGATTAACGGGATCACAT
>LR880970.1:558727217-558749887 GCA_904067115.1 Aegilops sharonensis
TCCCTCCTGGCCGGCCAGCCCCTCCCCTTCCCTCCTTTATATACAGGGGCAGGGGGCACCCCATGACACACAAGTTGATCTACGGATCGTTCCTTAGCCGTGTGCGGTGCCCCCTTCCACCAAACTACACCTCGAATATACCGTTGCAGAGCTTAGGCGAAGCCCTGCGCCGGTGGAACATCATCATCGTCACCACGCCGTCGTGCTGACGAAACTCTCCCTCAACACTCGGCTGGATCGGAGTTCGAGGGACGTCATCGAGCTGAACGTGTGCAGAACTCGGAGGTGCCGTACGTTCGGTACTTGGATCGGTTGGATCGGGAAGAAGTACGACTACTTCCTCTACGTTGCGTCAACGCTTCCGTTGCTGGTCTACGAGGGTACGTAGACAACACTCTCATCTCGTTGCTATACATCACCATGATCTTGCGTGATCGTAGGAAAATTTTTGAAATTACTACGTTCCCCAACAGGTACATGGTTGGTTGATTTGACAAGACATTTGACTACATCAACCGCGTTAAGTTAACGCTTCCGCTTTCGGTCTACGAGGGTACGTGGACACACTCTCCCCCTCTCGTTGCTATGCATCTCCTAGATAGATCTTGTGTGAGCGTAGAATTTTTTTTTAAATTGCATGCTATGTTTCCCAATAGTGGCATCCAAGCCAGGTCTATGCGTAGATGATATGCACGAGTAGAACACAAAAAGTTGTGGGCGGTGATCGTCATACTGCTTACCACCAATGTCTTATTTTGATTCGGCGGTATGGTTGGATGAAGCGGCTCTAACCAACCTTACATGACCGCATTCATGAGACTGGTTCCACCGACACACATGCAACTAGTTTTGCATAGGTGGCTAGCGGGTGTCTGCTTCTCCAACTTTAGTTGAATCGAATGTGACAGCGGCCGGTCCTTGTGAAGGTTAAAACAGCAAACTTGATAAACACCGTTGTGGTTTTTGTGCCGTAGGTATGTATGGTTCATGCTAGCAGCCCATAGCAACCACATTAAACTTGCAACAAACAAAGTAGAGGACATCTAACTTGTTTTTGCAGGGCATGTTGTGATGTGATATGGTCAAGACATGATGTGATATAAAGATTGTTGTATGAGATGATCATCTTTTGTAAAAGTTATCGACAACTGGCAAGAGGCATATGGTTGTCACTTTATTGCATGAATATGATAGGTCTCCAACGTATCTATAATTTTTGATGTATTCATGCCATATTTACAGTATTTCTACATGATTTTGGTATGATTTAATTAGAACTAACCCGGACTGACGCTGATTTCTGCAGAACTACTGTGGTGTTGCTTTTGTGTAGAAATAAAAGTTCTCGGAATGCGCTCAAAATCAACGGAGATTTTTTATGGAAAATATAAAAATACTGGAATGAAGAGTTACCGGAGGGGAGGCCCGTGGGCCCCATGAGGGTGGAGGGTGCCCCCACCCCCCTGGGTGCGCCCCTGTGGCTTGTGGACTCTCCATGGGCCCCCCTGACTTGTTCTCAACGCCAACCTCTCCTATAAATCCCCAAACCTCCAGAAAATAACCTAGATAGGGAGTTCTGCCGCCGCAAGCCTTTGTAGCCACCAAAAAACAATCGGGGCCCTGTTCCAGCACCCGGCCGGAGGGGTGATCCATCACCGGTGGCCATCTTCATAATCCCGGCACTCTCCATGATGAGGAGGGAGTAGGTCACCCTCGGGGTTGAGGGTATGTACCAGTAGCTATGTGGTTGATCTCTCTCTCTCTCTCTCGTGTTCTTGATTTGGCACGATCTTGATGTATCGCGAGCTTTGCTATTATAATTGGATCATATGATGTTTCTTCCCCTCTACCTTCTTGTAATGGATTGAGTTTTCCCATTGAAGTTAGCTTATCGAATTGAGTCTTTAAGGATTTCAGAACACTTGATGTATGTCTTTCGTCGGATACCCGTGGTGATAATGGGGTATTCTATTGATTCACTTGATGTATGTTTTGGTGATCAACTTCCGAGTTTCGTGACCTTGGGAGTCTAGGCATAGGGGTTGGCACATGTTTTTTTCTCGACTCTCCGGTAGAAACTTTGGGGCACTCTTTGAAGTTCTTTGTGTTGGTTGAATAGATGAATCTGATATTGTCTGATGCATATCGTACAATCATACCCACATATACTTGTGGTGACATTCGAGTATCCAGGTGACATTAGGGTTTTGGTTGATGTGTGTATTATGGTGTTACTTTACTACGAAATCTAGGGATGTTTGTGACACTTATAGGAATAGCCAAATGGATTGATCGGAAAGAATAACTTTGAGGTGGTTTCCTACCCTACAATAATCTCTTCGTTTGTTCTCTGCTATTAGTGACTTTGGAGTGACTCTTTGTTGCATGTTGAGGGATTGTTATATGATCTAATTATGTTATCCTTGTTGAGAGAACTTGCACTAGAGAAAGTATGAACCCTAGGCTTTGTTTCGAAGCATTGCAATACCGTTTCCACTCACTTTTATCGCTTGCTACCTTGCTGTTTTTATAATTTCAGATTACAAAAACCTATATCTACCATCCAGATTGTACTTGTATCACCATCTGTTCGCCGAACTAGTGCACCTGTATAATTTACCATTGTATTGGGTGTGTTGGGGACACAAGATACTCTTTGTTATTTGGTTGCAGGGTTTCTTGAGAGAGACCATCTTAATCCTACACCTCCCATGGAATGATAAACCATAGGTCATTCACTTGAGGGAAATTTGCTACTGTCGTACAAACCTCTGCACTTGGAGGCCCAAAAACGTCTACAAGAAGAAGGTTGTGTAGTAGACATCAAGCTCTTTTCTGGCGCCGTTGCCGGGGAGGTTAGTGCTTGAAGGTATATCTTTAGATCTTGCATTTGAGTCTTTTAGTTTCTTGTTTTATCACATGTTCAGTTTATAAAATAAAACTACAAAAAATGGAATTGAGGGTGCCTCGTATGCTTCATCTTTTTAATATCTTTCGTGAAAATTAGGATTCTGATAATTGTCCCAAAATGTTAGAAGAAGAATGCAATAAAATGTTTGGCATACAATCTTCGAATAATGAGCATGATTGCAATGTTGTTAGTGTGAATTCCTTGAATATCCATGATTCTAATGATATGCAAAGCCACAAGCTTGTGGATGCTATGTTTGATGAAGATGATATTTTTTGTCCCCCAAGTTTTGATGAGCAAATTTATTATGATGATAGCATGCCTCCTATTTATCATGATTATATTGATGAAAGTGGGTTTGGAAGAGTGTCATCTTTAGGAATTAATGATTCCACTATTTTGGAGGATGTTGAATCTTTTCACAATTTTGATAAAAGTGGATTTGGAGAGGCCATGACTTTATTTAGTGATGAATCCACTATTTCGAAAGAGGTTCAAATTGATTATGAGAACAAAGTTGCTATCTATGATGATTATTGTGATGACATGTATGCTATAAAGAATAATGATAATGAAACTTGTCATCTTGATTTTAACTTTCAATTGGATTATGCCTCAAATGATAGTTATTTTGTTGAGTTTGCGCCCACTACTATTCACGAGAAGAAATTTGCTTATGTGGAGAGTAATAAAATTTCTATGCTTGTAGATCATGAAAAGAATGCATTATGTGATGGTTATATTGTTGAATTCATTCCTGATGCTACTGAAAATTATTATGAGGAAGGAATATATGCTTGTAGGAATTGCAATAATATCAAGTTTCCTCTCTATGTGCTTAAAATCTTGAAGCTATGCTTGTTTTGCTTTCCTATGCTAGTTGATTCTTGTTCCCATAAGTTGTTTGCTCACAAAATACCTAGGCATGGGAAGTGGGTTAGACTTAAAAGTGCTAGTCATATTCTTCATGATGCTCTCTTTGTGTTTCAATTCTTATCTTTTATGTGAGCATCATTGAGATCACCATGCTTAGCTAAAAGGCAATAAAGAAAATCGCTTGTTGGGAGACTACCCAATATTTACCCCTACTGTTTTTGTGTGTTCACATGATTAAGCTACTGTAGTAATCATGTTTTATAGCTTTTGTTTCAATAAAGTGCCAAGTAAAGCCTTTGGGATAGCTTGTGGTGATAGTTGTGTTGATCCTGCTGAAAATCAGAAACTTTTGCGCTCCGTAAATAATTTCCAGAATCTTATTGAAACGTGCTTTTGACCTGATTCTTTTTGCTATGGATTGGTGCACAAATTGCACAGGTGTAACTTATTTTCTTCAGAATTTTTGGAGTTAGAGAAGTATTCCAGAGTTACATATTACTAGACTGTTCTATTTTTGACAGATTCTGTTTTCTCTATGTTGTTTGCTTATTTTCTGTTTTTGGAAGAGTGTCAACTTTAGGAAGTAATGATCCCACTATTTTGTAGGATGTTGAATCTTTTCACAATTTTGATAAAAGTGGATTTGGAGAGGTCATGACTTTATTTAGTGATGAATCCACTATTTGGATCTCAGTGGTGCTGCATGTGCTAAGTATTTCACCATGATGTTGGATGGGCCGGCTCGTACTTGGTTGAAAGGGTTGGCCGCTAGCTCCATTGAGTCATGGGCGGAGTTGAAAAGCGATTTATTCAAAATTTTAAAGACATGTGCAAGCAGCCTATGTCGATTCTTGATTTGCACTCTCGCGTCCAAGGTGAAGGTGTGTCAACAACCAATTGGGTGCACCAGATCTCAGCCGTTATACACTCATCGGACAGTATCAACGTCGGTTCAGCAGTCCTGATGTTGGAGAAGAACTGTCGTTTTCTTCCCCTTAAGCAGAAATTGGGGAGGCTTAAGCGTAATTGCAATGATATGGGGGAGCTCATGGCAGCTCTCGTCAAATATGCCGACTCTGATAGCACGAAAGACCGTGTGTCTGATGAGGAGAAGGTTGGAAAGGGGAAGAAGAGTGGCAATGCAAAGGGATGATACGTCTCCAACGTATCTATAGTTTTTGCTGTATTCATGCCATATTTATAATATTTTTACACGATTTTGGTGTGATTTGGTTAGAACTAACCCGGACTGACGTTTCAGCAGAACTACTGTTGTGTTGTTTTTCTGCAGAAATAAAAGTTCTCGGAATGCGCTCAAAATCAACGGAGATTTCTTCTGGAAAATATAAAAAATACTAGAACAAAAAGTAACCGGAGGGGAGTCCCATGGGGCCCATGAGGGTGGAGGGCGCCCCAACCCATCTGGGGCGCGCCCCTGTGCCTCGTGGACTCTCCGTGGGGCCCCCTGACTTGTTCTCAATACCAACCTCTCCTATAAATACATAAACCTCCAATAAATAACCTAGATCGGTAGTTTCACCGCCGCAAGCCTCTATAGCCACAAAAAACCAATCGGGACCCTATTTCGACACCCTGTCGGAGGGGGAATCATCACTGGTGTCCATATTCATCATCCCGGCGCTCTCCATGACGAGGAGGGAGTAGTTCACCCTCGGGGCTAAGGGTATGTACCAGTAGCTATGTGTTTGATCTCTCTCTCTCTCTCTCTCTCTCGTGTTCTTGATTTGGCACGATCATGATGTACCGTGAGCTTTGCTATTATAGTTGGATCTTATGATGTTTCTCCCCCTCTACTCTCTTGTAATGGATTGATTTTTCCCTTTGAAGTTATCTTATCGGATTGAGTCTTTAAGGATTTGAGAACACTTGATGTATGTCTTGCGTGGGATACCCGTGGTGACAATGGGGTGTTCTATTGATTCACTTGATTTATGTTTTGGTGATCAACTTGCGGGTTCCGTGACCTTGGGAATCTAGGCATATGGGTTGGCACACGTTTTCGTCTTCACTCTCCGGTCGAAACTTTGGGGCACTCTTTGAAGTTCTTTGTGTTGGTTTGAATAGATGAATCTGAGATTGTGTGATGCATATCGTATAATCATACCCACGGATACTTGTGGTGACATTGGTGTATCTAGGTGACATTAGGGTTTTGGTTGATGTGTGTCTTAAGGTGTTATTTTACTACGAACTCTAGGGCTGTTTGTGACACCTATAAGAATATCCCAATTGATTGATCGGAAAGAATAACTTTGAGGTGGTTTCCTACCCTACAATAATCTCTTTGTTTGTTCTCCGCTATTAGTGACTTTGGAGTGACTCTTTGTTGCATGTTGAGGGATTGTTATATGATCTAATTATGTTATCCTTGGTGAGAGAACTTGCACTAGTGAAAGTATGAACCCTAGGCCTTGTTTCGAAGCATTGCAATACCGTTTCCGCTCACTTTTATCGCTTGCTACCTTGCTGTTTTTATAATTTCAGATTACAAAAACCTATATCTACCATCCAGATTGTACTTGTATCACCATCTCTTTGCCGAACTAGTGCACCTGTACAATTTACCATTGTATTGGGTGTGTTGGGGACACAAGAGACTCTTTGTTATTTGGTTGCAGGGTTGCTTGAGAGAGACCATCTTCATCCTATGCCTCCCATGGATTGATAAACCTTAGGTCATCCACTTGAGGGAAATTTGCTACTGTCCTACATACCTCTACACTTGGAGGCGCAATAACGTCTACAAGAAGAAGGTTGTGTAGTAGACATCAAAATACAACTGCTATGTAATTGCTTTACTTTATAACTAAGAGGTAGCGATAGTCATAGAAGCAATGGTTGGCGAGACGACCTCGACGCTACAATGGAGATCAAGGTGTCAAGCTGGTGATGACACCGTCTTGGGCTCCACGGTGACCTCCGTCCTGCCGTCCTGCCGGTGTTGGTCTTGTTACACCGATATGGAAACCTTTCTTGATGCCTCGGTACTCTGCGCCTATGCTTGCCCCCTTTCCACCAAAGAGGAAATGAGGACACTACGCGGGCTGGCACCCGCCTAGTCTCGGTCGTCATGGCTTGTGTCATGGGCACCTCACGAGTACCCCTTGCCTTGATCTCCAAACCTCCTCATGAGCCTGCCTGGCGTGGCCACTCCTGGGGAGGCCTTGCGTCGTCCGCCCCACGAGGCGTGGCCCCTCGCGAGGGTCTTGAGTGTTGGTTGATGAAGACGGGCCGTACTGGGCTCCCAATTGAGCCACGCAGCAGGCCGTAGGCAGGCAAGTCTAGGGACCCCCGTTCCCGAAACGCCGATAGGAATAGTCAAAGAAAGAGTTCTTGCCTGTGTTACAAGGTGTGAAGTTGAGTAAGACTAAAAACCCGACCATGGCAGAAAATAGAAAGAGAATGAAAAGTCATTCCCTATGCCTCAGTCATAGTTTCTATAAAGTATGCCATGCTGTGTACCATATATATTGTATACCCTACACTGAGTTTGGCAAGGGAGTACAATAGTGATCTAGGAGTATATCACTGGATAGCGGTCAAAATATTCCTTAGTAAGGACTAAGGAAATGTTTCTCGATGATGGGGGTGATAAAGAGTTCGTCATAAAGAGTTAGTCGATGCAAGCTTTTACACCGATCCAGGTGACTCTAAGTCTCAATCTGGATACATATTGAAAGTGGGAGCAATTAGCTAGAGTAGCTCCGTGCAGACCATTGTAGACATAAAATATTTACAAAATACATATGGCTCTGAATGTGACAGACCCGTTGACTAAACTTCTCTCACAAGCAAAACATGATCATACCTTAGTACTCATTCGGTGTTAATCACATAGCGATGTGAACTAGATTATTGAATCTAGTAAACCCTTCAGGTCTTGATCACATGACGATGTGAACTCTGGGTGTTAATCATATACATATGTGAATATTGGTGTTAAATCACATGGTGATGTGAACTAAATTATTGACTCTAGTGCAAGTGGGAGACTGGAGGAAATATGCCCTAGAGGCAATAATAAAGTTGTTATTTATATTTCCTTATACCATGATAAATCTTTATTATTCATGCTAGAATTGTGTTAACCGGAAACTTAGTACATGTGTGAATACATAGACAAACAGAGTGTCACTAGTATGCATCTACTTGACTAGCTCGTTGAATCAAAGATGGTTATGTTTCCTAGCCATAGACATGAGTTGCCATTTGATTAACGGGATCACATCATTGGAGAATGATGTGATTGACTTGACCCATTCCGTTAGCTTAGCACTTGATCATTTAGTATATTGCTATTGCTTTCTTCATGACTTATACATGTTCCTATGACTATGAGAATATGCAACTCCCGAATACCGGAGGAACACTTTGTGTGCTACCAAATGTCACAACGTAACTGGGTGATTATAAAGGTGCTCTACAGGTGTCTCCGATGGTACTTGTTGAGTTGGCATAGATCGAGATTAGGATTTGTCGCTCCGTGTTTCGGAGAGGTATCTCTGGGCCCTCTCGTTAATGCACATCACTATAAGCCTTGCAAGCAATGTGACTAATGAGTTAGTTGTGGGATGATGCATTATGGAACAAGTAAAGAGACTTGCCAGTAATGAGATTGAACGAGGTATTGAGATACCGATGATCGAATCTCGGGCAAGTAACATACCGATGACAAAGGGAACAACGTATATTTTTATGTGGTTCGACCGATAAAGATCTTCGTAGAACATGTAAGAGCCAATATTGGCATCCAGGTTCCGCTATTGGTTATTGACCAGCGAGGGGTCTCGGTCATGTCTACATAATTCTCGAACCCGTAGGGTCCGCACGCTTAACGTTCGTTGACGATATAGTATTACATGAGTTATGTATGTTGGTAACCGAATGTTATTCGGAGTCCCGGATGAGATCAAAGACATGACGAGGAACTCCAGAATGGTCTGGAGATAAAGTTTAATATATGGGATAATAGTGTTTGGTCTCCGGAAGGGTTCTGGAATTCACCGGAAGGGGTTCTGTATGTTTCCCAAAATGTTTGGGTACTAGAACACGTTATTTGGGCCAAAGGGGAAAGCCAACAAGGTTTTTAGAAAGCGCAAAAGGAAGTTTTGCGGAGTCTAGGGGCTAGACGCCAGGGTCCCTGGCGTCTGGGTCCATACGCCGGGAACCCTAGCGTTTGGCCCTGGAGTCCGAGAAGGACTCTTGCCTTTCGGGTGAAACCGACTTTGTGGAGGCTTTTACTCCAAGTTTCGACCCCAAGGCTCAACATATAAATAGAGGGGTAGGGCTAGCACCCAAGACACATCAAGAAACACCAAGCCGTGTGCCGGAAACCCTGTCCCCTCTAGTTTATCCTTCGTCATAGTTTCAATAGTGCTTGGCGAAGCCCTGTAGAGATTGTTCTTCACCAACACCGTCACCATGCCGTCGTGCTGCCGGAAGTCATCTACTACTTCGCCCGTCTTGATAGATCAAGAAGGCGAGGACGTCATCGAGCTGAACGTGTGTTGAACATGGAGGTGTCGTATGTTCGGTACTTGATCGGGACGGATCGTGAAGGTGTACGACTACATTAACCGCATTGATAAAACACTTTTGCTTACGGTCTACGAGGGTACGTGGACTACACTCTCCCATCTCGTTGCTATGCATCACCATGATCTTGCATGTGCGTAGGAATTTTTTTGAAATTACTATGTTCCCAACAGGTGGCGCCTCAGGTGGGCGGATACAAATTCACTAAGGTACTCATGGATGGAGGTAGCAGCATTAATATCCTTTACTATGATATTTTCCGTCGCATGTGATTAACAGATAAAAATCTCAAGACGTCCAATATTGTTTTCCATGGAGTGGTGCCTGGTAAGTTGGCATACCCTGTAGGCAAGATTGAGCTTGAAGTTGCCTTTGGAGATGAGCACGGTTCCAGGGCCGAGAAATTAACCTTTGAAGTGGTCAAGATCAGAAGCCCGTACCACGCTCTGTTTGGATGTCTGGCTTATGCTAAGTTCATGGCACGGCCTTGTTATGTTTATTTGCAGCTCAAGATGCTAGGTTATGAAGGGACCATTACAGTGCATGGGAGTCGGAAAATAGCTTTGGAGTGTGAAGAGGGTGATGTTGCTTACGTTGATTCTGTCTGTGCAACAGAGGAGTTGAAGTTCTATAAAGATAATGTTGACCTGGCTAATATGACATCTCTAAAAAAGCCTACTATAGAGCATGATCCGGCGTTGAAGTTTAAGTTAGCCGATGACACTAAGCTAGTTGACTTTGTTCCTGGCGATTCATCCAAATAGTTCAGTATCAGTGATAACATAGACCCAAAATAGGAAAGCGCGCTCATCGACTTCATCCATGAGAGCCGGGACATCTTTGCATGGAAGCCCTTTGACATGGCGGGTGTACCGAGGGAATTGGCTGAGCACACTCTTAATATTGATCCGAAGTTTAAGACAGTCAAGCAATTCCTTCGTCGCTTCAATGAGGGAAGGCGTAAAGCCATTGGTGAAGAAGTGGCCCGGCTCTTGGCGGCTGGGTTCATTGTTGAAGTCTTTCATCCCGAGTGGTTGGCTAATCCGATGCTGGTGCTTAAGAAAATGGCACTTGGCGTATGTGTGTGGATTACATGGACTTAAACAAGGCTTGTCCGGCTGATCCTTTTGCTCTCCCTCGTATTGATCAAATCATTGATGCTACGGCGGATTGTGAGGATTTGAGTGTGCAGAACTGTCTATGCCCTTTGGGCTTAAGAGTGCCCAGGCGACTTACCAGTGGTGTGTGCAGAACTGTCTCCACAGTCAGATTGGGCGCAATGTTCATGCTTATGTGGATGATATTGTGGTGAAATCCAGAGACAAGGAAACTTTGATAGATGATTTGAAGGAGACCTTCGACAATCTACGGGTCTACAATATGATGCTTAACCCGGCCAAGTGCGTTTTTCGTGTGGCACAGTGCCAGCAGGTAAGCTTTTGGGTTTTCTGGTTTCTAACAGAGGCATTGAGGCTAACCCGGAGAAGATCAAGGCCATTACCTCCCTGGCAAAGCCAGCGCGTATTAATGATGTTCATTGTCTGGCGAGTCGTATTGCTGCCTTAAGACGGTTCATAAGCCGGTTGGGTGAGAAGGCCATACCATTGTACCAGATGATGAAGAAAACAGATAACTTCGTCTGGAGTGATGCTGCTAATGACGCGTTTGAAGCTTTGAAAAAACAGCTAGCTGAGCCGCCAGTCCTTGCTGCTCCTATTGGTAAGGAGCCATTGCTATTATATGTGGCTGCTAACGCCCGGGCTGTCAGTGTAGCTATTGTGGTGGAATGGAAGGAAGCAGGCAAGGAATATCCGGTTCAACGGCGGGTTTACTATATCAGTGAAGTGCTTATTGAGTTCAAGCAGAGATATCCACACTGGCAGAAGCTCGTTTATGGGGTGATCATGGCCAGCCGGAAGCTCAAGCAATATTTTCTGGGTGATCCCATCATTGTAGTTAGTTCTGCTCCCTTAGGGGATATTATTCAAAACAGAGAAGCTATAGGGCGGGTAGCCAAGTGGGCCATTGAGCTTGGGCCTCATGGTTTGAAATATATGCCTTGCACTGCCATCAAGTCTCAAGCACTGGTGGATTTCATCAACGACTGGATAGAACTGCAGATGCCTGAAGAAAAGTTAGATAACACATATTGGACTATCCACTTTGACGGGTCCAGGCACTTGGAGGGCTCGGGGGCTGGAGTTGTCTTAGCTTCCCCTCGAGGTGACAAGTTTTGTTATGTTCTAAGGTTGATGTTTCCCTGTACTAACAGTGCAGCTGAGTATGAAGCCTTACTCCATGGTCTCTGGATGGCTAAGGAGATGAACTTAAGCCGGGTGAGATGTTTCGGTGACTCCGACTTGGTGGCTCAGCAAGTCTCAGGCACATGGGATTCTAAGGATCCACTCATGGCGGCTTATCGCCACGAAGTAGACGCTATTGCTGGGCACTTCAAGGGTTATCAAGTGGAACACATTGATCGCAGGAAAAATGAGGCGGCTGATGCCTTAAGCTGGTTGGGGTCTCAGCGTAAGCCGGTGCCACCTAACACTTTCTTGGATATTCTGCATAAACCTTCTGTCAAATTGCCAACAGAGGAAGATTTGGCTATTCCTGACCCGGAGGCACAATTGGTGACTGCTCTTCACGCTGTCCCAGATTGGGTAGTATCATATTTAGCTTACATGACCCGGGGCAAGTTACATGAGGATGAAACTTTGGCCAGACAGATAACCCAGCGGTCTAAGTCACGAAAATTGCCAATGGCAAGTTACACCATTGCAGTGTCACTTGGGCGTTTCAGTGTTGCGTCTCTACTGAGGAGGGTCATGAGATTCATGAAGGAGATTGTGGTCATCATGCCGGTTCAAAGTCCCTCGTGGCCAAAGCTTTTCATCATGCATTTTATTGGCTGACGGCTCACGCTGATGGAGAGGATTTGGTCAGTAAATGTGATGGTTGTCAGAAATTTTCACGGCGAGCTCATATACTGGCTCAAGAATTGAGGATGATTCCAATTACTTGGCCATTTGTAGATTGGGGGCTTGATATGGTTGGGCCTTTTAAAAGGTCCAAGGATAAAAAGACCCACCTTTTGGTGGCGGTTGACAAATTCACAAAGTGGGTTGAAGCAGAGCCGGTCAGTAAGTGTGACGCGGTAACGGTAGTTCAATTCATCAAAAAGGTGATCTTTCGCTTTGGCTTTCCCCATAGCATCATAACAAATAATGGCACTAATATATACAAGGGTGCTATGAAAGAGTTTTGTCAACGTGAGCACATTCGACTTGATGTGTCATCAGTAGCTCACCCCCAATCCAATGGTCAAGCTGAAAGAGCCAATCAAGAAATTTTGAGAGGCATCAAGCCCCGGCTTATGGTTCCTTTGCAGAGGACACCGGGTTGTTGGGTGGAGGAGTTACCTTCAGTGCTATGGAGTATCAATACTACCCCCAACAGGTCTACAGGTTACACGCCTTTCTTCATGGTTTACAAAGCAGAGGCGGTTCTCCCTAGTGACATCCGTCACGACTCACCCCGTGTGATAGCTTATGTTGAGGCTGATAATGAAAGAGCATGTCAGGATGCACTTGACCTCTTAGATGAGGAGCGTGACCTTGCGGCGGCTCGTTCGGCGATTTACCAACAAGACCTACAACGCTATCACAACCGGGTTAAGACCAGAGCCTTTCAAGAAGGTGACTTGGTGCTCCGGCTCATCCAGGATCAGACTGACATGCACAAGCTATCCCCACCTTGGAAACGCCCTTTCGTGGTCAGCAAGAATTTGATCAATGGGTCATATTATCTCATTGATGTTCGAGACCACAAGGACTCACGTCAGTCCGAGGAGGAGACCCACCGGCCGTGGAATATTGCTCATCTTCGGCCTTACTACACTTGAGCCACCGGCACTTATGATGTACATACTTCGACAATGTATAAATTATGATGTTTGTAATAAAGCCAGCATCCCTGACAAAGCAGGGCCTCTTTCGTTTCGTTTCCACAAATAATGAGTCTTTTTCATCATAATATTATGGTCATTTGGGGGCTTCTTGTTCAAACATAGGTCATTTCACCAAAGAGAACATAGATGTCGGTACCCTCTTGATCAGCGTAATGGCAAACCTTATGGTCATTTGGGGGCTTTTTTTCAAACATTTTTGTCTTCACCAAAGAGAACATAGCTGTCGGTACCCACTTGATCAGCGCAATGCCAAACCTTATGGTCACTTGGGGGCTTCCTGTTCAAACATAGTTGTCTTCATCGAAGAGAATATAGTTGTCGGTACCCTCTTGATTGGTGCAATGCCAAAATATCATGGTCACTAGGGGGCTTCTTGATCGTATGCGAATCATAGTTTTCGGTACCCTAGTGATCGGCGCAATGCCACAAACCACTTGGGGGCTTCCTGATTGTATTCAAATCATAGCCATTAACCCTTTTGGTCCGACTTCCTGCTCATATTCGAAGCATAGCCTCGTTTTCTCATTTGGCTTGATTTTTTGAACATTTTTTCGGCTTTTCTTGATCTTATCTCGCCTTATGGTTTAAAGTGGTTCAGGCCATGTAGCCTCAATTCTCACAGCTCATATTTGAAGCATACTCGTGGGTTCTATTAACCTGGCCTGGCTCTGGATGATAAGTCGCCAGTCCAGGAGGATATTAAACACTTGGAAGCATTGGCTTCTAAGCTTTGGGTCGTCACCCTTACTACACAGGTATCATAAGCCGGCAGTACAATTTAATATCACACGTATGATATTTTTGTATCTAATTATGACTAGACCAGCCCTGTTTATAAATTGTCCTAAAACATCAGTGGCTTTATATGGGTATTATGACCCGCCCTGCGGTAAACCGCCAAGGGCTCTTGTGATCTACTTGTGTGCAGGATAATTCAGAATTTTCATCTGCACAGATCAACGTCATGATAAGTTTAAAAGGATAATTATCAAGTGACGGCTCAACACTGTTGGGCAAAACATAAAACCAATTGCAGAATGGCATGGAAGAGCAAAGTCATTGCTACCCTATTAAATGACATAAGGAGTCAAAATAATTAACTGTTTTTCAGAAGGTCACATATATGAACCGCCCAACGAATCAATCTTCTTGACTCTGATGGCCTGAAGCTTCTGGGTCACCCATCTCCGCTTCTTCATCATGTTCTACTTCCTACAAGGTTGGCAATGACCAGTCAATGCTATTCAAGGCTTGAAATTCAGCTTCATCATCAATAAGCTCGAACGGGTCAACTTCAGGAGCAAAAGTGTGCTTATAGATTGGGGGAATTAGATCCTTCACTTTGTAAGACGGCGTCGGCATCTTATGATTTTCCAAGTCATGAGCCGGCTGATATCTGGAAAGATTTGTTTCATTGGCAATCAGACTGGTCATGGTACATATGTCCTTCACGCAGGCAGCAAAGTCTTTCTTGTCAAAAGGGGTGCCGTCTTCTTTCAAGCTTGGGTACCCGGTAGATATATCGGCCAGGTCTAGCTCCGGTAACCATGCTTTGGCCCGGCTTAAGGCAATCATAGCTCCAGCTCTTACAGATGATCGCTTCATCTCACTAAACCACTCAGGAAGAATAGAAAGCTTCCTCAACACATCAACCAAGAGAGTGGGGGCTTGATTAGAAGGAGAAATTGTGGCCAGTGCACGTTGAGTCCCTGTGTAGAGTTGCTCCACGAGGGTGTAAACCGCCTTCAGCTTAACAAGCATCTCTTGGCTAAGGTTGGTGCTCCTAGGACCTAAATAATAATCACATTTGGATTAAAAGGTGGTTTCAATCATCAGGGAAGATATTCACATTTGATAATCACAAAGGCGGCTTACCAAAGATTGCAGAAACCATCTGAGACACATGGCGTTTTAAGCCAGTGAGTTTAGTGGTCACCTGAGCCGCCTCTGCCTTTTCAGCCCGCTGTGTCAAGGCAGTTTTCTCTTCAGCCCAGATGCATCTTTCAACTTCAAAGTTGGTCTTCATTTTTTCCGTTTCAGTCACGCTGAATTCGAAGATTGAGTTCGCCTTCCGGGTCTCAGATTCTTTCAGTTGCATACAAGTCTTCAAGTCAGACAGCTCTGATTGAAGTTGAGTAGTGGTGGTCTGTACATACACCGGATCAAAATCATGATTCAGATGTAGCTTACAAACATGAAAGTCCCAAGCCTTTTGCAAGCAACAACACTTGGCACTTGGGGGCTAATATCTGCCGAAAAAATTACTCATGCAACAGCTTATGTGAATAAGTCCCAAACACTTTGCGAGAAAGAGTACTTGACTTGGGGGCTAATGCATATTGTTTGTCTCGACACTGCATTATGGTGACCCGGTTCTGCTGCAAACGGCCATAGCCTGCTCATGAGAACTACACAAGTGAGTTCTATTTTCTACACAAGGATATAAAAGACGGACTCATTCATGTTGATTAAACCAGCCCTTGGGGGCTACAGATTCAGTGTTCGTCATTACAGATCTACTTTAAGCTGGATGCTTTAAGCCGGATTTTGAAGGATTCTATTAACGGGTATTATTTATGCTCATGGTTAATCTAAGTCTACAACATATTCATCATAAACAGTAGACTTGGGGGCTGACAGGAGGTGCATAATTCAATAAAGGAGGAGTTCATACCTCAAATTTCTGATGCATTTGCTTCACCATGTCAACTTCAAGTTCACGGCTGCTGTGTACTTGGCTGAGATAGCCAGAATATACTTCACCAATGCTCAATTCGGAGTAGTCAGCAACATCAAATCTTACTTTTCGGCGTTCAGTATACTCTTCCTTGGCAAAGTGCTTGGCCAAGACAGTAGGCATTCCCGGCTCTCTAAAGACAGTGTTGGCGATCACCACATCATCATCATGTGTCTCAGTCATTTTAACTGGACTGGATGCTTCAGGGTTCAAAGGGCCATCGCTGGCTTGATCGATAGGAGGGTCAGAAGTCACTGGTGGAACGTCAAGAACTGGCTCCGGCGATTGAGGAACAGAAATCTCAGGCGTTGGGGTTTGTTGCACCGGCTTATTGACTTTCGGGTCTTCAGCCGGCTTAGTCACCTTTGCCTTTTTGCTAGGCTTGGCTTTTCCACTTCATGAATCATGAGAGGTCAGTATAAGTATAAAGGATCATAATGAGCAAATGATAAGTAATTGTTATTACCCGAGAGCAGTCTTGAAAGCCGGCAGATGAGACTGAGATGAATCGCCAGAACAGGAACGAGACGTCTCCTGATAATTTGCGTCGAATGAATTAAGTGGTTGGCGGATGAGACCTGCCAGAGGATAAAAAGAGTTTAAATCGGGGGTGACCTCATTTAGACACTTCTTTGGAGTATTCGGTAAGCGGAAGATAATTCTTCGTCCCTGCTAGTCCGAGTCTGTCACCGGCTCTCGTGCTGCTGTTGCTCCAAAAGAAGGTGAGGATTCGGATGAGCTAAGGGGTGTGAAAATCTTACTTTCCGGGTAACTCTTCAAATTTTCTATTTTGGCAAGGGCTCGGAGTCGGAGGAAATGATAGTTACCTCTTCTTCGATGCTTGACTGGTCCCCGTGTCATCCTGACGATAATCAATGTCAATAAGATGGTTGAAAAAGGAGCCAAGAGAATCAAGGGCTACCTTCGACTCAGAGTTGTTGTCCAGTTCAAGCAGCTTGGAAGCACGGGGTTTCTTTCCCCTCTTCTTGGCGGCTTTCTTGGCTTTCCTAGCCCTTCTGGCAGCCTCATGGTCTTATTCCTTCTTCCAAAAGTCATTATCAGCCTGTGAAAGTCATCAAAGTTGAGTTAAACAAAGTATTTAACGATGAAGGTAAATTAAGTAATTTAAAGACTTACTTCTGGTGCCGGGTTAGATGTGCAGAAAGGGCTTAGGCCCACTTTGCTGCAGTCTATCGGGCTTTCATGCAGACGGGACTTCGTCATTTCGTTAATGGCGCCGTTAGTTAAATCCTCAGAGCTGTGGCGAAGTTGATCCTTTTTCCCACCAGTGTAAGTGCCGGTGCGGCGACCCAACGGAATGATCCGCCATGCAACCCAGCATCAAACCAAGTCAATGCCAGTTAAGACATTTCCCAACGGAACCTTGACCCTGGCAATGGTAGGGGCGAGTGTTTTGCGTTCAGGGCTGTCAGCTTGTCAGGGAGATGATGTTTTGAGTCGAAAGTCGGGCAGTCGGTTCTCATCAACCGGAGAAGTATACTTGCAATAGAACCATGTCTGATTCCAATCCTTGGGATGCCTCGGAAGGCGGGCATAATGGAAGATAGCATCTCTCCTTTGCTGAATTGAGATTCCACCAAGTTCCAGGCTGGGTCCATTTGAATACTCGTTCTGGCGGTTCAAATAAAAGTATTCTCTGAACAGCTCCACACTGGGCTCCTCTTGAAGGTACACCTCACAGAAAACATGGAAATTGCATATGTTTGACACGGAATTGGGTCCGATGTCTTGAGGATGAAGATCAAAAGAAGTGCAGAACGTCCCGAAAGATTTTAGAGCCGGACGGTGAGAAGCCCCAGTTCATGTGATCAGCAAAGACAATGACTTCATCATCCTTTGGCTGAGGTTTCTCCTCTTCCGGCTTGGGGGTGCGATAATGCATGACAGTCTTTTTTGGCAAATAGTTGGTTGTTACAAAGTCCTAAAGTTTTTTTTAGTGACAATGGAGGGAACCCAGTTACAGAAAGTGGTTGTCTTCGGGGCCATTGTGAAGAAAGGGGCATAAAAAGAAAAACAACAAGTTTGCAAGTTCAAATTAAGCCAGAGGAAAAGCGCTACAGCACATATTCGGAATGGCGGCTTAAAAAGGGGCCTAATGGTATATGACTAGTTATAGCGGGCTATGTAAGCCGCCATGACCAATTTTGATGTCTGTCAAAGGTGAAATCTGTTGAGCATTGAATCTAACTACAACCGGTGATGAAAGCCACCATGGCCAGTTTGATTTATCAGGAAGTTTTTTGCTAAGTACTGTACAAACAGGTTTAACAGATTACAATTATAATTCTGGATCAGTGGCAGTTCAGAAAAAGAAAATAAATCAAAACCTAAAATAGTGCAGGGGAGCTCACAGGTTCTGTGGAGATCTTTTATGAAGGAAAAGGGTCCGCTGGCATTAAAAGCAAGGGCAAAACGGCTATTGCGCGAGTTATATGCTATCTTCAGATCAAAGGATGCTAGGGTTGAAGATGGAGGGCGAAGAACTACGAAGAACTACAGAAACCCTAATGCGATCTGGAGCATAGAAGGAGGAACGCTTACAGAGGCAGGTGAACTGCGGTGGAGCATCATCGATCTCTGGTCCCGTTCAGGTTGATGCAGCGGCCGAGGACGAAGAGGACTGTGAGCTTTGCGGTGGCGGTGGAGCTCAAGTGGCAGGAGAGTCGTGAGAGGAGGAAGATGAAGGAAAGGGGGGAGAATGAGAAGAGGCTATTTGACCCTATTTATAAGGAAAAGGTAACAGGTGGGCGCAAAAAACAAGGAGGCCAAAACATGGCTATGTAGCTGCTCGGGCGCCTCGATTCTCGGGATAGCTATTAAAGATAAAAGATCCGTTGAGATATATTGGATATTGTGTAAATTAATGGCAGGTGACGTCATGGCGGGTTATCACAAGTCCAGGAGATGACGTCATGGCAGGTTATAAATTCTTGCACAAATGAAGAAAGGAAGATTTTTTTCCTAAGAGTTGAAGATTGACATGAACAAGTTCAAATCAATGTGGGGCCTAATGTTGGGGATATAACTATTAGGTATGACCCGCCCAGGTGGGGTCGAGTTATACCTATGGAGATTCATGATATGAAGCCCACGAGGATATTGAAGATGGTGGTTCACAGGAAAGGGCCCAAGGCCCAAGGGCGACTTAAGGCCCGTAGAAATAAACTGCCATATGTGTAAGACTTGTATTGTAAGGCATGTATAGATAGTCACCGAGCCGGACATGTTGTCTATGAGCCGGCCGGGACTCCGTGAGCCGCTGGGCGTCAACTTGTGTATATAAAGGGATGACCCGGCGGCGGTTCAGGTCAAGAAACAACAGATCGAAAGCTAGGCCAAGCGGATTCACTCCCTGGTAATCGAGACATAAGAAATACCACCCAAAACTGGATTAGGCCTTTACCTTCACCGCAAGGGGCCGAACTAGTATAAACTCTTGCGTCCTTTGTCCCGTTTAACCCCTTTCAGCTAACCTAGTTGTGATGGCTCCATGACTAAGTCCTTTCACTAGGACATCTGTCATGACTATTCCACGACACCAAGGCAATTTCTCTAGTATTGTCACAAAAGATTTTCATTGGACCCAATGCACTAGGTATTACACCTAGATCGGATATGAACTCCTTCATCCAGACTCCTTCATTAGCTGCTTCTGAAGCAGCTATGTACTCCGCTTCACACATAGATCCCGCCACGATGCTCTACTTGGAACTACACCAACTGACAGCTCCACCATTCAATAAAAATATGTATTCGGATTGTGACTTGGAGTCATCGGGATCAGTGTCAAAGCTAGCATCAATGTAGCCATTTACGACAAGCTCTTTGTCACCTCCATAAACGAGAAAAATATCCCTAGTCCTTTTAAGGTACTTCTGGATGTTCTTGACCGCTGTCTAGTGATACACTCTTGGATTACTTTGGTACCTCCCTGCTATACTTAAAAGCCAAGATTTAACAAAAATTAAAAAAAAACAGAATTTTTTTTGAATTTTTTTGCCTCCAGATCTTAAAAGCCCCGTAACTTTTTTTTCTGTTAGGTTTTTGAGGATTTTGAAAATGTTTAACGGGGTTCCCCCGGTTAAATTCGGATGTAACTTTTCGAGTAGATGATTTTTCATATAAAAAACTTTTTCATCCGAGTTAGTATGCAAAAGTTATGCCCATTTTTACAAATTCTCGAGAGATTTTGCAAATAAAGTCGGAATTCATATTTGCAAATTTTCCCAACAACTAGACCACATATCACATGGGAAACTTATTTTCTTTTATTTTTTTGACATTTTCATCATTTTCTTTTATTTTTTTTAAACTGAAAAGGCGGTCCACAGGGGGGGGGGGGTAGAGTTTGAAAACGGGACCTTTAGTAGTAGCGCGGTTTTTTACCCGCTCGCTACTACTATGGCACCACTTAGTAGTAGCGAGGGCTAAAAACCAACGCTACTGCTATCAAACTTAGTAGTAGCGAGGTTTTGAAAACCCGCGCTACTACTGTGGCATGTCCCGGGGGGCACGGTAGAGACCGCTTAGTAGTAGCGAGGGTTAGAACCCGCGCTACTGCTATCAACTGAGTAGTAGTGAGGTTTAAAAACCTGCGCTACTACTAAGTAGCAGTAGCGAGGGTTTTTAACCCTCGCTACTAGTAAGATTCTGTGTATAGGCTTTTCCCTAGTAGTGTCTCCCCCTCTCATTGCTATGCATCTCCTAGATAGATCTTGTGTGAGCATAGGAATTTTTTTGAAATTGCATGCTATGTTTCCCAATAGTGGCATCCAAGCTAGGTCTATGCGTAGATGATATGCACGAGTAGAACACAAAGAGTTGTGGGCGGTGACCGTCATACTGCTTACCACCAATGTATTATTTTGATTCGGCGGTATGGTTGGATGAAGTGACTCTTACCAACCTTACATGACCGCGTTCATGAGACTGGTTCCACGGACACACATGCAACTAGTTTTGCATAAAGGTGGCTCGCGGGTGTCTGTTTCTCCAACTTTAGTTGAATTGAATGTGACTGTGGCCGGTCCTTGTGAAGGTTAAAACAGAAAACATGATAAACACTGTTTGTGGTTTTTGTGCCGTAGGTATGTACGGTTCATGCTAGCAGCCCGTAGCAGCCACGTTAAACTTGCAACAAAGAAAGTGGAGGACATCTAACTTGTTTTCACAGGGCATGTTCTGATGTGATATGGTCAAGACATGATGTGATATAAAGATTGTTGTATGGGATGATCATCTTTTGTAGAAGTTATCGGCAACTGGCAAGACGCATATGGTTGTCGCTTTATTGCATGAATATGGTAGGTCTATCTATATTTTTTTATGTATTCGTGCCATATTTACAGTATTTCTATATGATTTTGGTATGATTTAATTAGAACTAACCCGGACTGACGCTGTTTTCTGTAGAACTACCGTGGTGTTGCTTTTGTGCATAAATAAAAGTTCTCGGAATGCGCTCAAAATCAACAGAGATTTTTTATGGAAAATATAAAAACTACTGGAATGAAGAGTTACCGGAGGGGAGGCCTGTGGGCCCCATGAGGGTGGAGGGTGCCCCCACCCCCCTAGGGCGCGCCCCTGGGCCTTGTGGACTCTATGTGGGCCACCCTGACTTGTTCTCGACGCCAACCTCTCCTATAAATCCCCAAACCTCCATAAAATAACCTAGATAGGGAGTTCTGCCGCCGCAAGCCTCTGTAGCCACAAAAAAACAATCGGGGCCCTGTTCCAGCACCCGGCCGGAGGGGTGATCCATCACCGGTGGCCAGCTTCATCATCCCGGCGCTCTCCATGACGAGGAGGGAGTAGTTCACCCTCGGGGTTGAGGGTATGTACCAGTAGCTATGTGTTTGATCTCTCTCTCTCTCTCTCTCTCTCTCTCTCTCTCTCTCTCTCTCGTGTTCTTGATTTGCCACGATCTTGATGTATTGCGAGCTTTGCTATTCTAGTTGGATCACATGATGTTTCTTCCCCTCTACCTTCTTGTAATGGATTGAGTTTTCCCTTTGAAGTTATCTTATCGAATTGAGTCTTTAAGGATTTTAGAACACTTGATGTATGTCTTTCGTCGGATACCCATGGTTATAATGGGGTATTCTATTGATTCACTTGATGTATGTTTTGGTGATTAACTTGCGGGTTTCGTGAAATTGGGAATCTATGCATAGGGGTTGGCACACGTTTTTTTCTTGACTCTCCGATAGAAACTTTGGGGCACTCTTTGAAGTTCTTTGTGTTGGTTGAATAGATGAATCTGAGATTGTCTGATGCATATCGTACAATCATACCCACGGATACTTGTGGTGACATTGGAGTATCCAGGTGACATTAGGGTTTTGGTTGATGTGTGTATTATGGTGTTACTTTACTACGAAATCTAGGGATGTTTGTGACACTTATAGGAATAGCCAAATGGATTGATCGGAAAGAATAACTTTGAGGTGGTTTCCTACCCTACAATAATCTCTTCGTTTGTTCTCTGCTATTAGTGACTTTGGAGTGACTCTTTGTTGCATGTTGAGGGATTGTTATATGATCTAATTATGTTATCCTTGTTGAGAGAACTTGCACTAGAGAAAGTATGAACCCTAGGC
>LR880970.1:558768819-558781750 GCA_904067115.1 Aegilops sharonensis
AATGATTTCATGGACATCATCTTGTGTGTGCATCACTCTATGTCTATGGATATTCTTGTTTGTTCCTTGTGGGACTAACCCATGTAGGTATGTTGAAAGTGCAACTCACTCCAAAGGATTGCTCCAAATGATCTACATCAACATTGAGCACCCACATCTTCAACACCTACATGAAGTCATCATCGACAAAACCCAAGGTTAGTTCATCCCTCTAAAAGGGGATCTCACATCTAGGGGGAGCTTAACTCTAAGAATTGAGTCAAAGCAACTCTAATGGTGTGAACACATCAATGCATTATGTAAAAGTGGTAACCCCACTTGAGCTTAAACGATGAGTATGACCTATGATCAAATGTTCTCATTTGACTCCTAAGTCAATATACTCATATATATAGATGACCTAGTCATCGCCAATTGTTTGATAGATGCTAGAATTGGTTGTGCATGCTTTGCCACATATTCCATTTGCCATCTTATTGTGTGAGCATGTGGGTGCATATTTTACTCATTCGAGGACATCCACTTGTTGCTTTGATTGTTTGGGTTCTTTTTCTTTTTGCCAAGTGGATGGACAAGAATGCCTAAGAACCTTCTCTAGCTATCTATGCTTTTCTCGTCTCAAACTCTATTCATGCTACATCACAAAATTTGATCAAGTCAGATTCGAGCCACTCTGTGTGAGGAGCACTCGGAGTCCCCGATTCGTCATAGACTTCAACTTCCAAAATTCTTTGTGATTCTCGGTCTGACCGATTCCTCCATTTCGGTCCCATCGAGATCACTAAGTTGATCTAGGTTTTCAATCTCGGTGCAACCGATTTGAACTTTTCGGTCACACCGAGTTGCAGTAACTGTATACAGTTATGCATCTCGGTGCCACCGAGTTGTTCCACTCGGTCACACCGACAGGGTCAGGCTATATCTACTCACGGGCAAAAATTGGAAATTTCTCCGAACCTCTTTGCCCGCGCAATAGCTCGCTCTGCCTCCAGGGTCTCCGGATCGTCTCCTTGTCACCAGCCGTCTCCTGTCGCTGGTCTCTGCCGCCGTCAACGGATTTCACCCCCGCCGTTGCCGCTGTAGCGAGTTCATCGCCAAGCTAGGGTATGAACTCGATCACAGTGCTATCCTCGTCTGATTCCTAGCACATTGTGTTCATTATGATTCTTTCCACGATTGAGACACTCCTATCCAGTCAATACAATCCTTAGATTAGATGGGATTTGAAAATTTAGGGTTAAGTTTCCGCCGAAACCATCTCGGACCCACCGAGTTGAAAAACTCGGTCCCACCGATTTGGCTAACGCCATTGCACTAGTAACTCTCGGTCTGACCGAGAATTGCTAATCAGTGTGACTTTGTGAAACCCTAGCAGTCTTGGTGCCACCAAACTGTGACTCGGTCCAACCGAGTTCACCAGTTTAGGTTCCAAATCTGCTTCGGTATCACCGAGTTTGAAAATCGGTTGATCCAAAATGCTTCCTGTGGAAAACTAAAATTGAATTTTTGAATCATTCTTTTGCAAAAATCTCTGCATTTTGTGATGCTCATCCATTCTATCTCATCTATAACTATTCATAGGGTCAGCAGTCAGTGATTTGCAGCATGTCAGACCAAAGTGATAGTCAGAACAAGTCAGAAGAGCACAATCACATGAGTGAGGGCACTAGTCCCTCTAGCACTTCAGATGATGGCAGCAGGAGCACCCCAAGAAATCTGCCCAAAGCTGCCACCAGGACAAGGAACAAGAGAACTTCAGAATCTGAAGATGAGGATTATATGGCAGAAGAAGATGATGCTACCTCCAAGAAGGTAGTGCTCAAAAAGGAGTATGCCTCAGCAAAGAACACAAAGCCTGGACTTAATAGGAAGGTTCTGCCAAGAGGACACCTATGCTGAAGGTCAGAGGATCAACTCAAGTGCCTGAAAAGTCTGAACCCAAAGAGGCACCTGCAAGAAGAGTCACAACTTCCAAACCCAAGAAAGTTCCCACTGGAGAAACTATGAAGTTTACCATGGAATCAGAAGATGAAGCTGCTGGACAAGATAAGAAGAATAAGAGAGCCAGAACCACTACTGCCCAGGTTCTTGGAAATCCCTCTATGAGGAGAGATTATGACGAGGAAGAAGAGGTTGCTGCACCAGCACCCAAGGCACAAAAGCTAATGGGTGATGCTATTAAGTCAGGGGCTGCAGCATCAAAGCCCAAGGAAGCACCCAAAGCTGCCCCCAAACCCAAGCTTGCACCAAAGAGGAATACCAGGAGTATTCAGCTGCTGAGAAGAACAAGGCCCCAGTGCCTGAAGTTGCTGATGAGGAAGATGAATAAGGACAAGTCCTGAGAAAGCTCAAATCCAAGATTCCAGACCACAATGATGCTCATCCTGTGGCTGAGAATATGAAGTTAAGAAAGGATGCAGGACTCAGATTGTGGAGGCTGACAGATCCATATGCCACCAGGAGAAGAACTGTTGTTGACTACAGGTTCCACACTAAGGAACAGCAGGACTTCTATGAAGCAGTGTTGTTGGACAAGAAGCCAATTGTGTGTGATATGAGGTGGGTCGACTGGACCTACATGAAAGAAAATGAGGAACACTATCCTGGAGTGCAAGACAACTTTGTTGCTTGTGGAGTTGCAGACTTTGTTGGGAAGAAGCTCACAAAGTGGAATGATGAGCTCATTATGCAATTCTACTCCACAGCACACTTCTATCCAGATGGCAGGATAGTTTGGATGTGTGAAGGTACAAGGTACCAGTCAACATTGAAGAATGGTCCAGTCTGATCAATGCCCCAAAGGAGAGTGAAGATGACTTGGATGTCTATGCCAAGAAGAAGATGGACCACAATACCATGTCTCATATGTACAAGGAGATCCCAAACAAAGCTCTTGAGACTTTCAAGTTTGAGTCAGTCCATTTCCTTCTGTCAGGGCTGCCAACAATCAACTGGATCCTAAGGCACACTCTGTTGCCCAAGTCAGGTAACCACAGCATGATTAGAGGGCATGCTATCAACTTGCTGCATTTGTTTGATGTGGCACAAAAATTCAAGGTCATGAGCCTCATTGTTGAGACCATTAAGAGGACAGCAGCAGATCAGAAGAGGAGTTGTGGGTATGCCCCACAGATTTAGGAGTTGATTAACTCAAAGATGGGCACAGGAACTTACTTGCTGGATAAGGAACATTTTGCTATCTATCCAGACTTTGAGGACAATCAGGTTGTCATGAATGAGAATGAACCATCATCAGTGCAAGCTCAAGAGCAGAAGGAGAAGGCAAAGAGAGAGAAGGCTGCCAAGATGCCAACTCAAGAGGAGGCATCTGAATACTTCTTGAAGAACAAGCAGGAGCATCTTGGTTACTTGACAGCATCAACACTAAGGGTTGAGAAGGGGTTGGCCACCCTAACTCAAAACCAGGAGAGCCTGGAAAGGATCATGGAACGAAAATTCTATGATCTAGATATCAAAGTAACTGAGATTCAGTCAGTTGTGGAGCAGCTTCAGGATGACATGCAGGAGAGGAAGGGCAAGACAACCACTGATGCATTTGCCAGAGTGCCTAGAGCTCATAGGTCAGCTGCAGTGCCTGTGACAGACTCCAGAGCCACATCATCTGCACCAGCTACAGCTCCTACAGCTCCAGTGCAACCAGCTCTAGCACTAACTCCTCCAGCTCCATCCACTTCAACTGAAGCCTTCGTCCAAGGAGCCATCTCTACACCACCACCTGAAGATCAAGCCTGAGAGTCGATCTAGCACTATGCATTTTCTACGAACTTTTTGGTAACTTGTTGCCAAAGCGGGAGAAAAATGTATAGATCATAGGCTTCGAGAGAGAGAGTGTTGCTTTTGTTCTCTCTTGCTTTGGTGGTTAAACTTTGTTTGCTTTTGATTGCTTGAGATACTATGCTATTATCTGTGAGACATTGATGATCATGTGTTTGATCATAAGCTACACTTATGCATGTTTGATGATATTATCTTACCTATCCTTATGTGATCATTCACTTTGCTTGGTGATGAGTGCATTTATTCAATCTTTATCATTTTGAGCGCTCCACCAAGATGTATGTGACATGGAAGAGTAACCCATGAGCCTAATTCCTTGTGCATTTGCAGTCCAAAGCAAATTTTAAACTATGCACAAATTTAGGGGGAGCTCTTGCTTATCACATACTTCTCAAAGCGACGATGTTGTTCAATCTTATTATCATTTGTCGAAGCTTTCATCTATATGTTGTCATCAATTACCAAAAAGGGGGAGATTGAAAGTGCAACTATCCCTAGGTGGTTTTGGTAATTCATAACAACATATAGCTCATTGAGCTAATGCTATTCCAAGACTATTATTTAAGGAAAGCTCAATGAATGGCATGGCATGGATGATGAAAGTGGATCCCTGAAAATACGAAGGACAAAGGATTGGCTCAAGCTCAAAAGCTCAAGACTCTTCATTTATATTTTAGTGATCCAAGATCACATTGAGTCTATAGGAAAAGCCAATACTATCAAGGAGGGATGAGGTGTTGCTTAATGAGCCTCTTGCTTCATGTGCTTAGTGATATGCTCCAAATACCCTCAACTACTTTCTCACATCCACATATGACCTAAACCCAAAGTCAAAACCGGTCCCACCGATTCTTTCTATCCGGCGCCCCCGAGTTCAAATGTCATAGCCACTGCCACAAACCCTAGGCAAATCAGTCTCACCGATAGGGATCTCGGTCTCACCAAGATGGGATTGTAATCTCTCTGTTTCCCTTCGTAATGTTTCGGTCAAACCGAAGTGAGCGATCGGTCCCACCGAGATTGCAATGTAAACTCCCTGTTTCCCTTTCGTAACATTTCGGTCTCACTGAAATGAGCGAATTGGTCCCACCGAGTTTACCTGGCCAACTCTCTGGAAAGCTTATTACCAAAATCAGTCTCACCGAGTTTGTGTAATCGGTCTTACCGAGATTACGTTATGCCCTAACCCTAACCATATCGG
This sequence comes from Aegilops sharonensis, assembly GCA_904067115.1. Lineage (NCBI taxonomy): Eukaryota > Viridiplantae > Streptophyta > Magnoliopsida > Poales > Poaceae > Aegilops > Aegilops sharonensis. The sequence goes on from LR880970.1 coordinate 558,773,819, forward strand.
TCCTACCGATTTGCATGTCAGTCCCATCGAAAATCCTAACGATCACTAGGTTTACTAAATCGGTCTTACCGAGTTTGTTGATTCGGTCCCACCGAGTTTGGTAAATTGTGTGTAACGGTTAGATTTTGTGTAGAGGCTATATATACCCCTCCACCTCCTCTTCATTCGTGGAGAGAGCCATCAGAACAAACCTACACTTCCAACTTACCATTTCTGAGAGAGAACCACCTACTCATGTGTTGAGGCCAAGATATTCCATTCCTACCATATGAATATTGATCTCTAGCCTTCGCCAAGTTGTTTTCCACTCAAATCTTCTTTCCACCAGATCCAAATCCTATGAGAGAGAGTTGAGTGTTGGGGAGACTATCATTTGAAGCACAAGAGCAAGGAGTTCATCATCGACGCACTATTTGTTACTTCTTGGAGAGTGGTGTCTCCTAGATTGGCTAGGTATCACTTGGGAGCCTCCGACAAGATTGTGGAGTTGAACCAAGGAGTTTGTAAGGGCAAGTAGATCGCCTACTTCGTGAAGATCTACCGCTAGTGAGGCAAGTCCTTCGTGGGCGACGGCCATGGTGGGATAGACAAGGTTGCTTCTTCGTGGACCCTTCGTGGGTGGAGCCCTCCGTGGACTCGCGCAACCGTTACCCTTCGTGGGTTGAAGTCTCCATCAACGTGGATGTACGATAGCACCTCCTATCGGAACAACGACAAAAACATACGTGTCTCCAATTGCGTTTGAATCCTCCAAACCCTTCCCTTTACTTTCTTGCAAGTTGCATGCTTTAATTTCCACTTCTCCTATACTCTTTGCATGCTTCCTTGAATTGTGTGTTGATTGCTTGACTTGTCCAAAGATAGCTAAAATCTGCCAAACTCTAAAATTGGGAAAAGGTTAAGTTTTTAGTTGGTCAAGTAGTCTAATCACCCCCCCCCTACTCTAGACATACTTCAAGGTCCTACACCGGCGCCAGGTGTTGTCGGACTCATCATCCGATGACTCCGAGGCGGACTCCTCCCACGAATATGAGGAGGAGAAAAATAGGCCTCTTCCCCAGCAGGGGGAGAGAAGAAAAGGAAGGCCGCCCCCACTGGGGAGGCTGGAGGGTCCAAGAAGGGAAGGACCCTTCCTCCGGACTACTCCACCAACGCCGACGACGGCGAAGAGGAGTGGCCACCGAGGGCTAAGCCCCTGGCGACATTGTGAGTGTCCAGATACCAGAATAACTCATGGCGTTTCGTTTGTCGTACAGAACCTCCTAATGCCAAATATAACCCTGCAGCCCGCCCAAGGACGGGCTCGACGCTTCAACGAGCGGCTCCCTGGATTCGTCGGACGTGAATAGCACCTCACTTCCGGCTGCCTCCTCTCCTCGCACTGCGGATGACGCCGAGGTGGGGTCCCAAAAGGGCCCTAGCCAGGAGGAGGTGGTCCAGGAGGCGCCGCAAGGAAACCTCCCGGACTCCAGGCGTAAGGGGGATAAAACCCCAAAGGGCTCTAAGTCCGGCCCTGGGCCGGACTCCGCACCGAAACCTTCAGTGGTTCCAGAGGCCGGCAAGCGGCCCCTTTGTAAGAAGGGCAAGACTGCGACACCGGCGACCTCCGTCCAACCGGAGGCATTGGATAATTTGCTGGAGGTGCTTAACGGCGCCTCCATCGACGAGGAGCACTGCACTGTTATGAGTGTGGTGATCCAGAAAGTTCAGACTGCCAAGAGCGGGCTGACTGAAGCCTGTGCCAGCCTTCTAATTAACAGGCTTTGAGGTATGTATTTAAGATATGTAAAAATATTACCGCATAGATAGTAGCCCCTGATGCTCAGTTTGGTGTTCGGAAAGAAAAGCCGAACTGAGGATCTAAAAAGATGTACGCAGGAGTCTAACATAAGTATGTCGATATGGGGAATGCAGGCTGCGCTGCTGACGTCTGCCGCATTTACTGCGGAGGTCAATGCATTGAAGCAGAGCCTCGAGCGGTCCGAGAATGAGCTCGGCCTTGTGTTGTGGATATGACTATTTGTGTAAGCCGCCCAGGAGGGGCCGGGTTACGCAAAGAGGACTCATCAGAGGAAGCCCAAGACCAAGCATGAAGATGGCGGTTCAATAAAGGGCTTAAGGCCCACAGGCGTCTTAAGGCCCGTTGTAGTAAACCGCCATGATGGCATGACTTGTAACATAAGGTAGATTTGACTAGTCACCGAGCCGGACACTGTTTATAAGCCGGCCGGGACTTTGTGAGCCACAGGGCGTCAACCCGTGTATATAAGGGGATGACCTGCTGGCGGATTAGGGCAAGAAACAACTCATCGAGAGCCGGGCATAGCGTATCTCGCTCCCTGGTCATCGAAACATCAATACCAACCCAACTTGACGTAGGCCTTACCTTCACCCTAAGGGGCCGAACTAGTATAAACTCTCTCGTGTCCTTTGTCCCGATTTAACCCCTTCAAGCTTCCTAGTTGTGATGGCTCCACAACTAAGTCCTTTCACGAGGACATCTGACGTGACTATTCCACGACAATTGGCGCCCAACGTGGGGCCAGCGCACGGTGGATTTGAGTTCTTGAAGGGCAACTTCGAAGGGCTCAAGGGATACGTAGTGGGTCGGATGGCCAAGAGTCGTCGCGGCAAGATCTACATCGACGACGAAGGCTCAATCAAGTACGGATACCAGGTCCCCTTCGGCGGAATCCACGTCTTCATCGGCCGGATCGGTGAGCCGGGCCCTGAGCCGGACAACTGCACCGACCTCGTCGCGACGGCTCAGCGTGCGAGAAAGACCCGGACTCAACCGGTCATGAGGCGTGCCTTTGTGGGTTGCGTCCACGAAGAGGACTTTTCTGAAGGATCTGAAGATAGGGGTGAGACGGCCGTCCTCCTGGACGATGATTCGTCCGCCGGTTCAACAGATTCGTTGTACCAAGTGCAAGACGCCGGGCTCGGGGGCTGTTCCGATGGCATCAGTATTCCGAACCCCTTTGAGCCGCCAAGATGGGACGCTTCATGGCTGGGACTCAGCCCGGCTCAAACTCTACAGCCACTGCAGCGGTAACGTCCGGTTTAGGAGCAGCCGGGGCAGGCAGCCCCGTGCGCCCACCGGCTCAGGTGCTGATAGACCTCATGGACAAGCTTACGGCCCTGTTAACCGCCACAGTTATTCCTGAAGATAAAGATGAGCATGACGCAGCGGTAGCACAGGTGCGTGAGGAGATAGCTCAGGCCAAGGAGGCCTTAGCAGCTGAGGATACTAGACTAGCTACAGAACGGGCGGCTCTCGACGCCCGGGCGCAGCGCTTGCAGTCAGAAGCATATCAGCTCACAATGAGCCTAAATGCGTCTAATGAGGTAATGAGGAGGAGACATCAGAAACTCAGTCCCCTTAGCCTCCGAGTTACGATCCTCGGTTTCTTTTCGCGACACCCGGGGCCGGCCCAAAGAACCCGCCAGAAACCAATCAGCTTATGACAGCCGGAACAGGAGGGCCGACTCAGCCCTAGGAGACGGTGCCGCTTCACGTGAGCATGCCGCCGCCGCGTTATGTGCCAATCCCCCCGGGTCACTTTTCCAACCCTATGGAGAACTTTATTGCAACTTCAACATGTTTGGCGGCTCTTCCCATGAACGGTGATGACCCGGCGGCAGTGGAGACCCGGAGAGTCAGAGAACTTCTTCAGACAACCTTGGCTCAGCAGGAGACCTATTCTTATAGCCGGGACAGAATCCATTCAACTCCCCTGCCTTGGTTAGCGCCGCCCCGCCAGAACCGGAGCCTGAGTTACAGCAGGCACATGGAGTCGGAAGCTTTGTCAAGAAACGCCCAACGCCATAACCAGCCTGGTGGCTATCACCCGGTACAAGACCGAATACGACATGAGAACGAACGAGCGGCTCAAGCAGCGGCTTATCAGGGTCACCCGGAGTATCTGACGACATCTGTTGAGGCGGGGGTAGCCACTAGAACTGGCGGTGTTCCTTGCCTGGTACCGGCTCTGCGCAATGTACGTCTGCCCAAGGACTTCAAGGGACCTCGAAAGATACCAAATTACACGGCCGACTTATAGCCCGTGGCGTGGATTGAGAGTTATGAGATGGCCATGGAGCTGCTAGAGGTCAGTGACGCAGCGATGGCTAAATATTTCACCATGATGTTAGATGGAACAGCCCGGTCTTGGCTGAAGGGGTTGCCACCCAATTCCATTAGCTCATGGGAAGAGTTAAAGGCCCGGTTCATTCAGAACTTCAAAGACACCTGCAAGCAATCTATGTCAATTGTGGACTTAACCAATTGTAAGCAGGGGGAGGGCGAATCCACCACCCATTGGGTGCGCCGGGTTAAGGAGATAATTCATTCATCCGACAATATTGATGCCGGCTCTGTGGTCCTTATGTTGGAGAAGAATTGTAGCTTTGAGCCGCTAAGGCAGAAGCTGGGGCGCCTTAAACGTGACTGCAAGGATATGGGTATGCTGATGGCGGCTTTAGTCAAATATGCCGATTATGATAGTACCAAGGATCCTGCGTCTGACGATGAGAAGACAGGGAAGGGAAGAAGGAACAACAATGGAAAGGGACAACAGCATAACCCGGGGAATCAAAACGGCAATAAGCGTAAGGCGGACGGTAACCCGGAGTTCGTAGCTAATGCCAACGCGCAGGGTAACAATCCGAGACGTAAGGGTAAACCGCCTCGATCCGGCGGGTCAGGCCCATCTCTTGAACAGTTACTTAATGAGCCCTGCCCGAGACACGGCACTAGGGAGCGGCCTGCCATGCACCAGTGGAAGGATTGTGCAATCATGAAGGCGTTTAAGAATTCCAACAGTTATGATGGCCATAATGGGTCTGGTGGTGGTTCAGGAGCTGGCGGTTTCCATGGCCCAGGTGGCGTCTCAGGATCTGGCTTTCAGGGACGCCAAGGAGGGGGCTATAACCAACAGCAGTCTGGTCAAGGAGAGCAGCAGTAGCAGCAGTCGGGTTATCAGAGCAACCCGAAGCAAAATAGTGGGCAGTATCACGTATTTACCACTAGCTTATGCAAACGTGACCAGAAGGTGCATAAGAGGGCTGTCAATTCTGTTGAGCCGGCAATCCCTCGTTATTTGAGGTGGTCAGAGCAGCCCATCATATGGAGCAGGGAGGATCATCCTTCGCGGTTCGATAACCCGGGTCAGTTAGCCTTGGTAGTGGCTCCTCAGGTTGGTGGGTACAAGTTCACTAAAGTGCTCATGGACGGGGGTAGTAGCATCAATATCCTCTACTATGAGACCTTTCGACGCATGGGATTAACTGATAAAAATCTGAGAACATACAACACTGTTTTCCATGGAGTTGTCCCTGATAAGTCGGCTTACCCAGTTGGCAGGATTGAGCTGGAGGTGGCCTTTGGAGACGAATATGACTCCAGAGTTGAGAAGTTGACGTTTGAGGTGGTCCAAACACTACTAGGAAAAGGGCTATAGATGGAAATGACACTAATGGCGCACCGGAAAGATGGTGCGCCATTAGTATATACTAATGGCGCACCACCATCCGATGCGCCATTAGAGTCTAAACTACTAATGGCGCACCATGCTTTGGGTGCGCCATTAGTACCAATTTTTTTTTAAACTAGTGTGCCTGTCCAAACATACTAATGGCGCATCCTGCCCAAGTGCGCCATTAGTAGTTGTAACTACTAATGGCGCACCAGGGTGTGGGTGCGCCATTAGTATATAAACTTTTTTTTTGAACTAGTGCGCCTGTCCAAACATACTAATGGCGCATCCTGCCCTGGTGCGCCATTAGTAGTTGTAACTACTAATGGCGCACCAGGGTGTGGGTGCGCCATTAGTATAGAAACTTTTTTTTTGAACTAGTGCGCCTGTCCAAACATACTAATGGCGCATCCTGCTTAGGTGCGCCATTAGTAGTGGTAACTACTAATGGCGCACCATGCAAGAGGTGCGCCATTAGTAAGTGGGCAGCAACAAGATATTTGGGACAGCCTCTCCTACCCACACACTCACTTTCTCCCCACTTCATTCTCTCCACCTCCTCCTTGTCTCGGGTGCCTCCTCTTTTTCACCTCATTTCCACCATAGATTCATTCAAATTAAGTGGTTAAATTACCTTGTTTTAATAGGTAAGTAAGGGGGGAAGCTATATTTAGGTTGTTCTCCTTACAACAATGTGCACATGCACTTTTTACGGCCTAGCTAGATCTATGTATGTTCGTGGTGTTGCATATGTTTGTGGTGTTTGCATATGTGTTTGTGTTTGGAGGTGCACCGGTATTTGAAATGCGATAGTTGCCAATATTTTGCCGGAATGTTGATTCATTTCCGTTTCGGCGAGAATTTTGGCATTAAGCATCCTTTTTGGTCCTATTTTTAGGGAAAGTCATGCCAAATTTTTTCTTGGTTCTAAAATATCGTTTTGCTCTACCCCGCAGGAGACCATGGTCCGCACGATGACCGAAGGCATCGTGAATAGGTTTTTGAGGTCCGCGAAGGCCGAGATGCTTCAAAAGAACGAGACGGAGATAAGATGTCCGTGTCGAAGATGCAAGCTGAAGAGCCTTATTGCGGACCCGGATTCCGGGCAGGTGCGGGACCACCTGCTGTTGCGTGGTTTCATGGATGGCTATCGGTGGCAAGGTGATGAAGATGACTACGAAGTCGTCCATGCGGGCCGGGCAAGAAATGAGGAAGGGCAGCAAGACAACCNCGGACCCTAAGGTAGCAAAGCTCCTGCGTTGGCACGCGGATAGGGAGGAGAAGAAGCGGGAAGATGATGCAAATGATCCGGAGATAGATAAAAAAGACAAGATGCTGAGTCACCCTAAGGATGCGAGCCAGTGGCAAGCGTTGAACTTCGAAGACTCGGAATTTGGGAACGATCCAAGGAACATCGTGCTGGGCGCGAGCACCGATGGAGTCAATCCGTTTGGCAGCCAGAGAAGCACACATAGCACCTGGCCTGTGTTTGTGTGGATGTACAACCTTCCCCCCTGGTTGTGCATGAAGAGGAAGTACATTCACATGAGTATGCTAATTGAAGGGCCGAAACAACCAGGGAACGACATCAATCTGTATCTGGGGCTACTGAAAGAGGAGCTTGACACGCTGTGGAAAATGCCAGCCAATACGTGGGACGCCGCAGAGAAAGAATATTTCCCTATGAGAGCCGCACTGCTCACGACGGTGCACGACTATCTCGGTTACGGATATGTCGCGGGGCAGGTAGTCCACGGATTTTCTGGATGCGTAAGGTGCATGGATGACACAACGTATCGCCAGCTAGATAGAGATCCCGGGTCTTCGAAAACNCCGAGATGCTTCAAAAGAACGAGACGGAGATAAGATGTCCGTGTCGAAGATGCAAGCTGAAGAGCCTTATTGCGGACCCGGATTCCGGGCAGGTGCGGGACCACCTGCTGTTGCGTGGTTTCATGGATGGCTATCGGTGGCAAGGTGATGAAGATGACTACGAAGTCGTCCATGCGGGCCGGGCAAGAAATGAGGAAGGGCAGCAAGACAACCACCGCGGCTCGGGCGGGCGAGAAGACGAAGAATCCCCAGGAGATGATCACGACTGTGATGCTGTACACAGTCATCATGTAGAAGATGCAGGACATGATGATGAGGAAGATGCCGGAGCAGGCGACGGGCATGATCATGAAGATGATGATGCCGGCGGAGCAAACGACGCTGGACCATCGATGGGCTAGGTGCAGGACCCTCATATTCAAGAGCTGCTTCTCAAGCAGACGGATAACGCAAGAGCTGCCGCCCGAGAGAAAGCCAAGATGGATCAACTTGAGTTAGACGCGGTTACTCCATTGTATGAAGGATGCAGGCCCGAGGATACCCGCCTGAAAGTAACGCTCATGGCCCTGGAGATGAAGGTAAAACACAAAATGACCGACGCATGCTTCGACGAGAACATGTC
>LR880970.1:558792196-558823907 GCA_904067115.1 Aegilops sharonensis
GATGAATCTATTGTTGATGTGTGCTGTCTATATTTTGTCAAATTATACATTTTGTAACCTGTGCAAAAAACAGAAAATAAAAAAATAAAAAAACCCTAATATTCATACTAATGGCGCATCACATGACAGTGCGCCATTAGTATGACAGTGCATACTAATGGCGCATCACCGGGAAGTGCGCCATTAGTATGCTGCGGTTACTAATGGCGCATCCGGAGGTGGTGCGCCATTAGTATGCCAAAGCACCTGGGTATACATGCCCCCTGGGAGGCATACTAATGGCGCACCCTTGCATATACTAATGGCGCACCAGGTGGTGCGCCATTAGTATACCAGATACTAATGGCGCACCAGGTGGTGCGCCATTAGTAAAAATTACTAATGGCGTGCTGTCAATGGCGCACCTCTGATGCGCCATTAATGGCCATATTAGGTGCGCCATTAGTAGTGGTATTTCTAGTAGTGAAATCAGGAGCCCATACCACGCTCTATTTGGGTGGCCGGCTTATGCTAAGTTTATGGCCCGGCCATGTTATGTTTATTTGCAGCTCAAGATGCCGGGTCACAAGGGCACCATCACAGTGCATGGCAGTCGTAAGGTAGCACTGGAGTGTGAAGAAGGTGACGCGGCTTATGCTGAGTCGGCTTGCGCAGCAGAAGAGCTCAAATTTTATCAAGATAATGTTGACCCGGCGGATATGACATCCCTGAAGAAGCCAACTACAGAGCACGACCCGGTGTTGAAGTTTAAGTCGGCAGCTGAGACAAAGCTTGTTGATTTTACCCCGGGTGATTCTTCTAAATAGTTCAGCATCAGCAGCAACTTGGATCCCAAATAGGAAAGCAGGCTCATCGATTTCATCCGTTAGAACCGGGACATCTTTGCATGGAAACCTTCTGACATGCCGGGTGTACCAAGAGAACTCGCTGAGCACACTCTCAACATTGATCCAAAGTATAAGCCGGTCAGGCAGTTTCTTCGGAGCTTTAACGAAGAGCGATGAAAAGCTATTGGGGAAGAAGTCGCCCGGCTCTTAGCGGCCGGGTTTATCATTGAAGTTTTTCACCAGCAGTGGTTGGCTAACCCGGTGCTTGTCCTAAAAAAGAACGGCACCTGGTGGATGTGTGTGGACTACACGGACTTAAACAAGGCTTGTCCGGCTGATCCCTTTGCTCTTCCTCGTATTGATCAAATAATTGATGCTATGGCGGGTTGTGAGCGTTTGAGTTTTTTGGATGCTTACTCTGGTTATCATCAGATTAAGATGGCAGTTAAGGACCAGGAGAAGACGGCTTTCATCACTCCGCTTGGAGCCTTCTGCTATGTATCTATGCCATTTGGGCTCAAGAGTGCCCAGGCGACTTATCAGCGGGGTGTGCAGAACTGTTTGCACGATCAAATTGGGCGTAATGTTCATGCTTATGTGGATGACATTGTGGTGAAGTCCAGAGAAAAGGAGACCTTTGATAATCTCCGGGTTTACAAGATGATGCTTAACCCGGCCAAGTGTGTGTTTGGCGTTCCTGCGGGCAAGCTCTTGCGCTTTCTGGTGTCCAACAGAGGCATCGAAGCTAAACCGGAGAAGATTAAGGTGATTACCTCTCTGGCTAAACCGGCGTGCATCAATGATGTTCAGCGACTGGCGGGTCGTGTTGCCGCCTTAAGTCGGTTCATAAGTCGGCTCGGTGAGAAGGCCCTCCCATTGAATCAGATGATGAAGAAAACTGACACTTTTGTCTGGAGTGAGGCCGCTGATGCTTCTTTTGAAGACTTAAAGAGACAATTGTCTGAGCCGCCGGTTCTCGCGGCTTCGATTGACAAAGAGCCTTTGCTATTATATGTGGCCGCCAATTCACGAGCTGTCAGCATTGCCATCGTGGTGGAGCGTAAGGAAGCCGGTAAGGAGCATCCAGTTCAACGGCCGGTTTACTACATGAGTGAGGTGCTCATTGAATCCAAGCAAAGGTATCCACATTGGCAGAAGCTTGTTTACGGGGTGTTCATGGCCAACCGGAAGTTGAAGCAGTACTTTCAAAGCCACCCTATAACTGTGGTAAGTTCTGCCCCTTCAGGAGACATCATTCAGAACAGGGAGGCCACAGGACGAGTCGCCAAGTGGGCCATTGAGCTTGGGCCTCACGATTTGAAGTATATGCCACGTACTGCTATTAAGTCTCAGGCCTTGGTGGACTTTATCAATGATTGGACAGAGTTACAGGCCCCTGAGGAAAAGCCGGATAACACATATTGGACGATTCACTTTGATGGGTCCAGGCAGCTAGAAGGCTCGGGGGCTAGAGTGGTGTTAACTTCCCCTCGAGGTGAAAAATTTTGTTATGTACTCCGGCTTGTGTTTCCATGTAATAACAATGCAGCTGAATATGAGGCCTTACTCCATGGTCTCCGGATGGCTAAGGAAATGAACTTAAGCCGGGTACGATGCTTGGGTGACTCAGATCTTGTGGCTCAACAAGTGTCAGGAAAGTGGGATTCCAAGGACCCCCTTATGGCGGCTTATCATCGTGAGGTAGATGCTGTGGTTGGTCACTTCACGGGTTATCAAGTGGAGCACATCGATCGAAGGAAGAATGAGGCGGCTGATGCTTTAAGCCGGTTGGGCTCCCAACGTAAACCGGAGCCGCCCAATACCTTTCTCGATGTGTTATATAACCCTTCTATCAAGGTGCCTACCGAGGAAGAACTAGAAGTGCCAGACCTGGAGGCGCAGCTGGTGGCGGCTCTTCACGTTATCCCAGATTGGACGGTGCCTTATTTGGCTTATATGACCCGGGGTGATTTGCCAGAGGATGAGACATTGGCGAGACAAATTATCAGGCGCTCCAAATCCATGACGATTGTTAACGGCGAATTACATCACCTAAGCGTCACGGGGGCGTTTCAACGCTGTGTGTCACCTACAAAAGGCCAAGAAATACTTTGTGAGATCCATGAAGGAGATTGTGGCCATCTTGCCGGGTCAAAATCTCTCGTAGCCAAGGCTTTTCGTCATGGTTTCTATTGGCTGACGGCTCATGCTGATGCAGAGGATCTGGTCAGTAAATGTGATGGTTGTCAAAAGTTCTCACGACGAGCTCATGTGCCGTCTTAGGAATTGAGGATGATCCCAATCACTTGGTCGTTTACAGTCTGGGGGCTTGACATGGTGGGACCTTTCAAAAGGTCTAAAGATAAAAAGACACATCTAGTGGTGGCAGTGGACAAGTTTACCAAGTGGGTTGAGGCAGAGCCGATCAGTAAGTGTGATGCAGCCACGACAGTTCAGTTCATGAAAAAGGTGATCTTTCGTTTGGTTTTCCGCATAGCATCATAACTGATAATGGTGCTAATCTCTGTAAGGGTGCCATGGAAGAGTTCTATTAAAGAGAACATATCCGGCTTGATGTTTCGGCCGTTGCTCATCCTCAATCCAATGGTCAAGCAGAGAGAGCTAATCAACAGATCCTGAAAGGTATCAAACCCCGTCTCTTAGTCCCCTTACAGCGGACTCCGGGTTGTTGGGTGGAGGAGTTACCCTCCGTGTTATGGAGCATCAACACTACGCCTAACAGATCTACGGGATACACACCTTTCTTCATGGTTTATGGACCAGAGGCGGTCCTGCCAAGTGACATCCGGCACGACTCGCCCCGTGTGGTGGCTTACGTTGAGGCGGATGATGAAAAGGCTCGTCAGGATGCACTTGACTTGTTGGACGAGGAGCGAGACTTGGCAATAGCCCGCTCGGCGATTTACCAGCAAGACCTGCGCCGTTATCACAACCACCGGGTTAGGAGTAGAACCTTTTAGGAAGGCAACTTGGTGCTCCGGCTCATCCAGGATCAGTCTAACATGCACAAGCTATCCCCGCCTTGGGAAGGGCCTTTTATGGTCAGCAAGAATCTACACAACGGGTCATATTATCTCATCGATATTCGAGAGCACAAGGACTCACTCAAATCGGAGGAGGAGACCCGCCGGCCGTGGAATATAGCTCATCTCTGGCCTTACTATACTTAAGTTACCAGTTCTTAAGATACCTTTTACGATGTACATATTAGATAAAGCAATAAAGCAGGACCTCTGTCCTTTTTCCCATAAAGAATGTTTTATGTCTTCTTTATCAGGTGATGGACACGGCCAACAGGGGACGGATCATATCTGAATATGGCCTTCCCTTTGGTCCGGCTTATGATCATATCTGAATCTAGCCATGGTCACTTGGGGGCTTCCTGTTCAAACATAGGTCGTATTCGAACCAAAGAGAACATAGCTATCGATACCCACTTGATCGGCATACTGCCAAACCCATTCTTGATCATATTTGAATCATAGCTTAACCCCTTTGGGTCTGACGTGGATCGTATTCGAATCAGCGTCATTAAACAACTCTTATGTTCACTTTGGGGCTTCCTGTTCAAACATAGGTCGTATTCGAACCAAAGAGAACATAGCTGTCGATACCCACTTGATCGGCATCGCCAAAGCCACTGGGGCCTATATGATCGTATCCGAATCTTAGCTTAGCCCCTTTGGAACGGTTCTCTGATCGTATTCGAATCAGGAGTCTGTGAACATTGCATATAAGTATGATTACTTTAACTATCATTGAAACCTTCTTGAGGAGATGGTTCTTGATCCTTCCGGTTTTATATTGATTACCTCAGGTTGCCAGGTGAAAACATATATGAGCCGGAGAGGCTATTAAAAGAGTCGCAGGTATGCTGTCATGATTATATTTTAACTAATCATGAACCGGCTTATACATGTGGTCTTTTGATCATGTTCTGGGTTATCAATATTCTATAACCCCCTGGTGTCGTAAACCGCCCAGGAAGTCTTTATTTGTTTATGTGCAGGGTAAGGTAAAGCAAGTTAAAACATCAAGGACATACATGGTTCACATAAGCCAGCAAAATATAGTGATGGCGGCTTACAAAAGTAATAAGCACCATAAACATGCGTAAGGGCATGACCAGCATTAAGGAGTCTTTCTATCATATTACAAGACTCAACGAGTTTAAACAAAGTGAAGCATTGTTTTTTGGCAAAGGTGGTAACACGCCTGGCGGTTCATTCCTTCGGCTGGCTTGACAATTCCGGGTTATCCTTCCCCGCTCCTCCTTCGGTTGTTTTGTCCTGGAAGGTGGATGAGGCCCAGTCAATGCCGCTCAAGGCTTCAAATTCAGCTTCATCATCTATTAAAATGGCCGGGTCCACTTCAGGGGCAAAGGTATGCTTACGCGTTGGAGGGATCAGGCTAACTTGGTCATATAGGGCGTTTGGGATTCTCCGGTTCTCACTATCGTAACCCGGCGAATACTTAGTAAGATCAGTATCATTCCCAATGAGAGTCACCAGGGGACGTACGGCTTTAACACAGGCAGTGAAGTCTTGGTCGTCAAAAGCAGTGCCGTCCTCTTTAAGGCTTGGATATCCGAGAGAGAGAGAGATCAGCAAGGTCAAGTTCCGACACCCATGCTCTTGCCCGACTTAATGCAGCCACGGCTCCGGCTCTCGCAGATGCCCGCCTTAAGTCCTGTATTCGTTGAGGTAGCACCGAAAGATGTCTCAACACATCTTGTAGGAGCCGAGGAGTGGTATTTGATAAGGCCACAATGGCCAACGCATGCTGTAACCCGGAGTACAACTGCTCTACTAAGGTATACACCGCCTTAAGCTTGATCAGCATATTTTCCTTCAGATTGGTACTCCTGGGGCCTGTATGTTCACAGGTATAATAGTAAGCCGGAGGTAACTATTACGATAACTCTTGAAAGATTACAATATTTACGAGCGACATACCGAAGATGGCTGAGACCATTTGGGATATCTGTCGTTTTAAGTCGGACACCTCGTTTGTTGCCTCGGCAAGAGATGCCTCTGCTGTTTCAGCCCGAGTCACCAGTGAAGCCCTCTCATCAACCCAAGTTTTCTTCTCCGATTCAAATTTAGCTTCTCTTGTTCGGAGACACTGAATTCAAACTTGGAGTTGGCTTTCTGAGCTGAGCTCTTGGGTTTTCAGCTGGCTCTTCAGACCAGCAATCTCCGCCTCAAATTGACTTATGGTGGCCTGCATTGACATCAGGTTATGGTAATAATCATGGTAAGATAACATTCAAGTCCCAAATACTTTACAAGTAAAGATACTTAGCACTTGGGGGCTAATGTATGCTTAAAGAATTTTTTAACCTATTCTACCGAGTCATACATATTAAGTCTCAACCACTTTACAAGTAAAGCTACTTGACACTTGGGGGCTAATGTGTAACCCAAATTCAAAGTTTCATGCTATCACCGGGTTAAACATATTCAATTTAAACCAGACAAAACTAACAGTAAGTCAATTATTAAGTCTACAGCATATTCATTCATAAGCAATAGACTTGGGGGCTAGTATAGTAAGTAAGGTTCAGAATAAAAGCATAAATTATACCTCAGATTTATGTTGTATTTGCTTCACCATGTCAATTTCCATGTCATGACTATTGTGCACTTGGTTCAGATAGCCCGAGACTATATCACCAATACTTAGGTGAGAATAATCAGTGATGTCCTGTTTGGCTTTCCGACGCTGGGCAAACTCCTCCTTGGCAGTGCATTGGGCAAGAGCAGTAGGCCGGCCCGGTTCAACATATTGGCTCTTCATGATTTCAACCTCCGGGTCAGTTGTCTTGACTGGGCTAGGAGTTTCCGGGTCATCCGGGTTGTGGATAACGTCTTCTGCACCGGAATGTCAGAAGCCGGTTCAGGTGGTGGCTGATGAGTAGAGCTATCAGGAACGGATGAGTCAAGCACCGGTTCAGTAACCACCGGGTCTCGGGATGGCTTATCCTTCTTTGCCCTCTTGCTGGGCTTTACGTGCAAGCTGTCAATCAAAGTGGAAGGATAAGCATCAAAGTATAAGTATGGAAAAACTTAAAGTAAGAAAGGTTATATTACCCGGGAGCCGTTTTGAAAGCCGGCATGTTTGATTGCATCGACTCATCAGAAGAAGGGGAGGTATCCTGATAGTTGGAGTCACATGAATTGAGAGGTTGGCGAATCAAGCCCGTCAAAGGTAAAACAAAACGTAAATCGGAGATAACCTCGGCACGATGCTTCCTGGTTACGTCGGGTAAGCCGGAGGAGAGCTCTGCGTCCTGGTTGGCCCGAGTCTGCCGCCGATTTTCAAGCTGTTGTTGCTTCAAAAGAAATTGAGGATCTTGGTAAGCTAGAGGGTGTGAAAACCTTACTTTCCGGGTCACCCTTCGGATTTTTTGTGTTGGCAAAGGCTCCGAGTCGGAGGAAATTATAGTTACCTCTTCGCCAACCGCTTGACTGTTCCCAGTATCCTCCTGAAAGGATCAAATGTCAGTAAAGTAATGACAAAGGAGTTAAAGAAAATCAAAAAAGGTTACCTCTTCCTCATCCAGTTTAAACATATCGGAGGCGCTGTGTTTCTTCTTCCTAGATGTGCCCGTCTTGGTGGCTTTCCTTTCAGTCTTTTTGGCCGCCCTAGCCTGTTTGGCAGCCTCATGGTCATACTTGACCTTCCAGAAATTACTACCGGCCTGTGGAAACAGATGAAGAATCGTAAGTACAAGAAGGTAACATATGAAAGAGTATTGATGAAGATTAGTAACTTACCGCAGGAGCCGGGTTTTTTTTGCAGAAGGGAAGTAAACCGAAGGTATTGCTGGTTACAGTGCCCTCTTTCAATAGCGAATGGACTGTAGCATCTACCACATCATCTGGTAAGTCCTCAGGGCTATGACGCATTGGGTCTTCTTTGTCGCCTGTGTAAGTACACATTAAGCCGGAGCGGTGGCTTAATGGTAGTATCCGCTAGGTGACCCAGACCCGAACCAAATCAATGTCATTTAACCCGGTGCCTAAGAGCGCTTTGATCTTCTTGATGGTGGGATTAAGAGGCAGGCGCTCAATAGCAGTCAACTTGTCCGCCAAATGACGGTTGGACTCAAGACAGAGGGCACAAAAGCCGGGCAGAGGCTTCTCATTAGCTGGAGAGGTATCTTGACAGTAGAACCATGTCTGGTTCCAGTATTTTGGGTGACTCGGTAGCTCAGCGTAAGGAAAAAGGCAATCTCTCCGTCGCTGGATTGAGATGCCGCCAAGCTCAAGACTAGGCCCGTTGGCACGTTCGTTCTGCCGGTTCAAGTAAAAAAGTTCTCCAACAGCAGACTTGGCTCTTCTCCTAGGTATACCTCGCAGAAGACTTGGAAATTACACAAATTTGACACGAAATTGGGTCCAATGTCTTGAGGCTTCAGGTCAAAGAAATCCAAAACTTCCCTGAAGAATTTTGAGCCGGGAGGGGAAAAATCCCCGACTCATATGATCTGTGAAAACTACTACCTCCCCATCCTTGGGTTGAGGTATCTCCTCAGACGGGTGAGGGGCACGATAAGACATGGCTTCCTTCTTTGGCAAATGGCCAGACTTTACAAACTCGTCAAGATTGCTTTTGGTAACTCTGGATGGAACCCAATTGCAAGTCACAGGGGCCTTGGCCGCCTTAGGAGACATGACAATAGTTGACCTACGACAAAATAAGAAGGCTCCGGTTTAACTTTAATCCGGAGACATATCTAAATTGTTCACAGTGGCGGCTTAAGAAAGGGGCCTAATGATAGAAGGGTGCTTGTGCAATAATGTTTAAGCCGCTATCAATATCAAGAGCAATTCAAAAAAATTTAAGATCATGAGAAGAAGGCAAGGTCCACAGTTCAGTATCATTTATTCAAACCGGATGCTTAGACAGCAGTGATAGAAGCAAGCTTTACAGAGGAAACTTTCCGGGTGATATAAACAAGTTTCACAGATAACAGCTATTATCATGGATCAAATTATTGCTCTAAAAGGAAATTTTTCTAGACCTAGAAACAGAACAGAGAAGTTCATGCAGTTGAAGAGGGTTTTTAAGCAAGGAAACGGAGATCTATTTTTATGCAAGATTAATACAAACAACTACCGTGGCAGTTCTGTACAGTTTTACGACCTAACCAAGGCGTTGAAGGTGAGAACTAGCGAGGGTTTGTGTCGAGCAGTGATGAACGCCGACGAAATCAGCGGAGTTCCAATGCAGATCTGATAAAGGGGAGGAGAGGAACTCATGGATGAAGACGAGCTGCGGAGATTCGCCGATGTTTTCTGGTCAGAGTCAGGTCGATGCAGCGGCCTGAGTCGATGCAGACGAGGGGGTTGACGGCGGCGGCGGAGCTCGAGTGGCAGAGAGGAAAGGAAGAAGACGGCTGGAAGGAGAAGAATGAAAGACCTAAGGTAACGCCTATTTATAGGGAGAGGATAATGAGACGGCGCGGGAAACGAGGAGATAAGAATTACTATCCAGCGACCCCGACGCCTCGATTTTTGGAACACTTAATAAGGCAGAGATCCGTTGAAGGATACGACAGAATAGAAAACGAATTAAAGGAAGGATGACGTCAGGCCGGGTTAAGATGGATCCAGAAGATGACGTCACGGCGGGTTAAAAGAAAGCCTTCTGTACAATCAGAAGACTGAAGATTTATTCTTTAAAAGTATATTTTAAGATTAACATGAACATGTTCAAATCAATCTGGGGCCTAATGTTGGGGATATGACTATTTGTGTAAGCCGCCCAGGAGGGGCCGGGTTACGCAAAGAGGACTCATCAGAGGAAGCCCAAGACCAAGCATGAAGATGGCGGTTCAATAAAGGGCTTAAGGCCCACAGGCGGCTTAAGGCCCATTGTAGTAAATCGCCATCATGGCATGACTTGTAACATAAGGTAGATTTGACTAGTCACCGAGCCGGACACTGTTTATAAGCCGGCATGGACTCTGTGAGCCACAGGGCGTCGACCCGTGTATATAAGGGGATGACCTGCTGGAGGCTTAGGGCAAGAAAAAACTCACCGAGAGCCGGGCATAGCGTATCTCGCTCCCTGGTCATCGAAACATCAATACCAACCCAACTAGACGTAGGCCTTACCTTCACCATAAGGGGCCGAACTAGTATAAACTCTCTCGTGTCCTTTGTCCCGATTTAACCCCTTTGTCGGTGTCAAAACCGGCGGATCTCGGGTACGGGGTCCCAAACTGTGCGTCTAGGCGGATGGTAACAGGAGACAAGGGACACGATGTTTTACCCAGGTTCGGGCCCTCTTGATGGAGGTAAAACCCTACGTCCTGCTTGATTGATATTGATATTGTGGATGTTTACAAGAGTGGATCTACCACGAGATCAAGGAGGCTAAACCCTAAAAGCTAGCCTATGGTATGATTGTTGTACTGTATCTCCTACGGACTAGGGCCATCCGGTTTATATAGACACCGGAGAGGGCTAGGGTTACATAGAGTCGGTTACAATGGTAGGAGATCTACATATCCGTATCGCCAAGCTTGCCTTCCACGCCAAGGAAACTCCCATCCGGACACGGGACGAAGTCTTCAATCTTGTATCTTCATAGTCTTGGAGTCCGGTCGATGATGATAGTCCGGCCGATGATAGTTCGGCTGATGATGGTAATCCGGCTATCCGGACACCCCCCAATCCAGGACTCCCTCAGTAGCCCCTGAACCAGGCTTCAATGACGATGAGTCCGGCGCGCATATTGTTCGGCATTGCAAGGCGGGTTCCTCCTCCGAATAATTCATAGAAGATTGTGAACACCAGGATAGTGTCCGGCTCTGCAAAATAAATTCCACATTCCACCGTAGAGAGAATAATATACAAATATACACAAGTTCAATCTGCTGACGTTTTTTGCGGCGTGACGTCACACCACTACCAAGCCATTATGTTTTTTATTTTACCACCTCAGCGCATTTAGCGAAGCGGTTTCCTTGGCACGTCTTGTCGAAGCAGAGATCGTGTTTCCCCTTAATCCGGGATTCTCATCAATACGGACGTGGGTAACCCAACCGCGCCATTGATGGTGACGCTTGGGAGATAACCGAGTTTTACCAGGCAGGTGGGGACGCATAGTCTTTGTCTGCCTACATATAAGGGATAAGGATTCACCTTTTCACCTACGCCTTCTTCCTCCTTTGCTTATCCATCTCCGCGCACTCGAGCTCCAGCGCCCAAGTTCGCGCATCTCGTCTCGACCTTCTCCGACCATGTCCGGAGCGGGAGGCAAGTGGATCACCTCCTCCGTTACGGAGGAGCACATCGAAAGGTTGTGCGGCGCCGACTATCTGTCCGGCGACATCGCGCACCGGCTGCCCGACGAGGGGCAGCTCATCCCCACCCCCAGGCCCCATGAGAGGGTCGTTTTTCTTCCCCATTTCCTCCACGGACTGGGCTTTCCACTTCACCCCTTTGTCCGGGGGCTCATGTTCTACTACGGCCTGGATTTCCATGATCTGG
This sequence comes from Aegilops sharonensis, assembly GCA_904067115.1. Lineage (NCBI taxonomy): Eukaryota > Viridiplantae > Streptophyta > Magnoliopsida > Poales > Poaceae > Aegilops > Aegilops sharonensis. The sequence goes on from LR880970.1 coordinate 558,803,550, forward strand.
CGCCGAACTTCATCCTCAACATCTCAGCGTTTATCGTCGTGTGCGAGGCCTTCCTCTGCATCCAGCCCCACTTCGGCTTATGGCTCAAGACCTTCAATGTCAAGCCGAAGGTAGTGAAGGGCACTCAAGCGGAGTGCGGAGGCGCCATGTTGGGCAAGATGCCCAACGTCCTGCGGTTCGAAGGGGCCTTCGTGGAATCCGTCAAGGGATGGCAATCGGGGTGGTTCTATATCACCGAGCCACGCGACCCTACATGGGTGGCGGCCCCCGAGTTCAGATCTGGTATCCCCACACAGCTCACCTCCTGGAAAAAGAAGGGCCTGCTGTGGGGTAGTTCGGAGGAGGTGACGGGACTCCAAGCCTGTATCCAGAAGCTGGTGAAGAAGCTTAGGCTGGTTAACGTGGTCCAATTCATGCTCGTCCGCCGGATTCTCCCATGCCAAGAGAGGGCATTCAATCTGTGGCAGTTCGATCCGGAACAGCACCAGGCATTGAGCGAGCTCTTCGACACGACGTACGAAGGCGCCTGGAGGGTGCTGTTTAAGGGCGCCTAAGCCCCCACATCCGCGACTGAAGATCGCGGATTCCGCTCGCAGCGCCAAGCTGACGAGGTAAGTGATTCTACCCCTTTACGGGACACTTGCTTTTCATAGTTTGACTCTATGCGGGTTTTGATTTCCCCCTTTCCTTTGACAGGACTGGATGAGGAAGGCGGAGCAGATCAACTGCCCGGCTCCCATGCCAGAAGACCCAGTAGACACCCGTCTAGCGAGGCTGCTGGTCCCGGCACCGCACGTGGTGCCGGATAAGAAGGCCAAGAAGGAGGCCACGTGTACTCGAAAGAGTTCCCGTTTTCAGGTGTCCGACGACTCCGAGGCGGACTCCTCCCCCGAAAACGAGGAGGAGAAAGAGGACTCTCTCCCAGAGGAGGGAGAGAGGAAGAGGAAGGCTTCCCCAACAGGGGAGGCCGAAGGGTCCAAGAAGGGAAGGACTATTCCCCCGGACAGCTCCGCCAACATCAACATTGGCGAGGAAGAATGGCCTTCAAGGGCCAGGCCTCCGGCGAGATCGTAAGTACCCGGATTCCTGAATGATTTATAATTTCTTGTTATGTCACATAGCGTCCTTCTAATGCCGCATACTGCCTACAGTCCGGCCGATGATGATCTCCCTGCTTCATCGAGCGGGTCATTGGCTCCGTCGGATGTGGACTCCATCCCGACGGCCTCCACCCCTCGCGCCACTGAGGACGCCGAGGTGGGGTCCCAGGAAGGGACCCATCAGGGGGAGGCTCCGGAGGCGCCACAAGGCGGCCTCCCGGACTTTGCGTCGGACTCCACATCGGAACCCGCAGTGGTTCCGGAGTCCGGCCGGCGGCCCCTTCGCAAGAAGGGCAAGACCGTGACACCGGCGGCCTCCGTCCAACCGGAGGCGCCGGACAGTTTGTTGGAGGCGCTCCAAGGCACTTCCATCAAGGAAGAACACCGCACTATCATGAGTGCGGTGATTCAGAAGGTGCAGCTCGCCAAGAGCGGGCTGTCCGAAGCCTGCAGTAGCCTTCTAACAGGCTTTGAGGTAAGAAGTTAAAATTATGTAATGTAATACCGCATAGAGAGTAGCCCCTGATGCTCGGTTCGGTGTTCGGAAAGAAAAGCCGGACTGAGAATCTGAAAAAAAAAGATATACGTAGGGTTGCTAAAAAATTATGTCAATATGGGTGTGTAGGCTGCACTGCTGACCTCTGCCGCACTGACTGCGGAGGTCGATGCTTTGAAGCAGGAGCTTGAGTGGTCCGAGCAAGAGCTCGGCCATGCCAAGAAACAGCTCCAGGACAAAGAAGGTGAGTAACACCACTTTGAATAGTTACCTTACAGAAAAGGATTTAGGTTGCAATAAAAGAATAACAAGGGTAACATGGGTACTGCAGGGGCCACGAACGAGGTGGCAACCCTGAAGGAGGCCATGTCCGCGGCCGAACACAATGCGGCCGTGGAACGGATGGAGCGAGAAAAGCAGGAGGCGCAGGTGGCGGTGGTTCGGCAAGAGCTCCAGGCTCTCATGGAAAAGCATGAGAGTTTGGAGCGTGACTCCAAGACTCGAGAGTCCGAGCTTGCCTCGGCTCTCGAAAGTGCCAAAGCTGCCAAGGCCGAGGCCCATAAGGCTCTTCAGGAGGTAGAAGATGTGAAGAAAATAGCGGCGGGTAAGGCATTTTTCATGCAAAGCAAGCATGTTAATGTAAACTACCTGACACTTACCCGAATTCGGAGCTCTCCAGGGGCGTTTGCAGATTTGCCTCGTAGTGTATCCGATGCCGCCGTATTCTACCATGGCAAGGAGGGAAGCTCAACGGAGAAGGTCTTCTGGTCTCAGTATGCTGAGGCCGGCCATCCGGTGCCTCCTAGCGACCAGCTGAAGCAGCTGGTCAAACTCCACAAGGTAGCCGAGGAGGCCATGAAGGGCCTCATAGTCCGGCTGTGGCCTGGAGAGGCCATGCCCGAGAGCTATTTTGGCCTTGTACAGCGGCTGGTGGATGCGTGCCCCTGGGTGGAGGTCATCAAGCGCTCTGCCTGTATTGAAGGTGCTTGTCGGGCCCTTGCCCGCGCAAAAGTGCATTGGGGCAAGCTGGATGCAGAGAAGCTGATGGCTGACGCGCCGCCAACGGGCAAGGAATATTGTACGCCCAAAATGTACTATAAGATTGTCCTGAAGGGTGCCCGCAAGATTGCGGATGAGTGCCCCCAAGATGTAATTATTGAGTAAACTCGCTATGTAGTATCCTGTGCGCTTGAAAACGTTGTTCATACGCGCTAAGCAACGGTTGTTTTAATTTAAAATATTACCTTCTGTGCGGCCGTTTATAAAATCTGAGAGATGGCAAGTCGTTGGCTTCAGCCCCCATGGCACTAGTGCTGGGGTGTTCGGGATAAACTTGAGCACTCTTGTTCCCATATTTGGGTCCATCTAGGGAGGCGCTCAACACAACGAACAAGGCAACCGGACTTATAATGCTTGAACACTCTCACTTAGCCATAGAATTCTATAATTTTAAATTTCGGCGAAGCCCCTAGTATTCGGAAGACCGAATTTGGGGCGCTATCCACGCCTTCATCGGACATTATCCGGAACTTCGCTCGAAGCGGCGTAGGCCTTTAAGGACCCGAAAAAACCTCTCGAACAGCAACCAGTCTCTCGCCTTATCATGACGGTCAGTTTCAGCTTTCTCCACTGAGGCGTTAACCCGGCTCAACCGGGGCGCAATCGCAGTGGTTCTCCCAGTGCTACCTTAGCCGATAGAACGGAAACGTAAGGTGCCAAACATGGGAGCCGGGCAAACCCAACTATTGACCCAAGACATGATTCGGAGCCGATTCATATAATGCTATAAGTTCGGGGTGCCGCACTTGTGAAAGTGTTCGGACTTATCACACCATAATGCGGGGAACATAAGCCCCTAGTGTATTCGGCCATACCAAAAGTATACGGATGCAACATGTTGTAAATGAACATATATATAAAGCAATGCATTTATGGGCAGAAGATGCTGCATTTTATTCAAGAAGTTCTGCTATGAGTGCGAAATGATACAAATAGTGCGGAAAGCAAGGGATTGGACGAATTAAAGGCGTCTCCCTCCAGGGGTAGGCCGCGGAATGGTGTGTAAATTTAATGCTCGTAATGGAGACCACCTGACTGTTCGTCGTAGCCTTTGTCTCTCCCTGGCTGCTGCATCATGAGTTCGGCAGGTTCGCCGCCGGACAGAGTCCTGTAAAAAAAAAGAAAAAATAAAAGAAAAGAGCGACACACTTGGGAGCCCCTGGTGTGGTCGAGCCGCACACTGGGTTTGTTGTGGTCGTGCCCCTTCCCCTGGACCCATGGTATCTCTAGGGCGTAATTATCTACGCGGAGAGTCTGTCTTACAATTGTTCGAGGGCTGGGGTTGGGGCCGCATTGCTACGCGTGCTCGGAACGTGCCAGGTGGTCTTGGTTGATGTTGCTCCGGGCGCGTTTGGTCATGTCCGGCCGTTTAACGGCCGGACTCGAAAATTTCCTTAAAAAGCTGCTCTGTACTTCTGCCGCGAGAGCCGGTGTATGTTCGTCCGTCCGGAGGGAGCGTTCCGTGTTTCCATTGACCGTGATGACTCCTCGAGGGCCTGGCATCTTGAGCTTAAGGTATGCATAATGCGGCACCGCGTTGAATTTTGCGAACGCGGTTCGTCCGAGCAGAGCGTGATAGCCACTGCGAAACGGGACTATGTCGAAGATTAACTCCTCGCTTCGGAAATTATCCGGGGATCCGAAGACCACTTCTAGTGTGACTGAGCTTGTGCAGCTGGCTTCAACACCTGGTATGACGCCTTTGAAGGTCGTTTTTTAGGTTTAATCCTTGAAGGGTCTATGCCCATCTTGCGCACTGTATCCTGATAAAGCAGGTTCAGGCTACTGCCGCCGTCCATCAGGACTCTCATGAGGTGAAAACCGTCAATGATTGGGTCTAAAACCAATGCGGCGAATCTGCCATGGCGGATACTAGTCGGATGGTCTCTTCGATCGAAAGTGATCGGGCAAGAGGACGATGGGTTGAATTTTGGGGCGACTGGCTCCATCGCGTATACGTCCCTTAGTGCATGCTTCCGCTCCCTCTTGGGTATATGCGTTGCGTATATCATATTTACTGTCCGAACTTGAGGGGGGAATCCCTTCTGTCCTCTGTTGTTCGGCGGCCGGGTTTCTTCCTAGTCGTCGCTGTGTAGCCCCTTGTCATTGTTTTCGGCAATTAATTTTCCTGCCTGCTTAAATACCCAACAATCTCTGTTGGTGTGGTTAGCTGGTTTTTCGGGGGTTCCATGTATTTGACAAGAGCGGTCGAGTATTCGGTCGAAATTGGACGGACTCGGAGTAGTTCTTTTAAATGGCTTCTTCCATTGACCGGGTTTAGAGCCTCGTAATCCGGCGTTGACTGTCGTATCCTCATTGCTGACGCCGTTAATGCAGCGTTTGTTTTTGTATCGTCGCGATCTGCCATTGCGGTCCTTCGTATCCGGACTACCAGCATTTTTGCTCAGGTTGTTGCTGCGAGCTAGCCAGCTATCCTCTCCCGCGCAAAAGTGGGTCATGAGTGACGTGAGGGCGGCCATGGATTTCGGCTTTTCCTGTCCTAGGTGCCGGGCCAGCCACTCGTCGCGGATGTTATGTTTGAAGGCAGCAAGGGCCTCTGCATCCGGACAATCGACGATTTGATTTTTCTTTGTCAAGAACCGTGTCCAGAATTGCCTGGCCGATTCGTCTGGCTGCTGGATTATGTGGCTTAGGTCATCTGCGCCCGGTAGTCGCACGTACGTGCCTTGGAAGTTGTCGAGGAATGCGGCTTCCAGGTCTTCCCAGCATCCAATCGACTCTGCTGGCAGGCTGTTGAGCCAATGCCGGGCTGGTCCTAAGCTTGAGCGGGAGATATTTGATAGCGTGAAGATCGTCGCCACGGGCCATGTGTATATGAAGGAGATAATCCTCGATCCAAACCGTGGGGTCTGTTGTCCCATCATAGGATTCGATGTTAACGGGTTTAAACCCTTCAGGGATTTGATGATCCATTTCTTCGTTGGTGAAGCATAGTGGGTGTGCGGCGCCTTTGTACTGAGCAATATCGCGACGTAGCTCGTGAGAGCGTTGTCTGCTGTGTTCAGCCCTGCCGGAGAGGTTATGTCCGGCACGACGGTATTCATCGTGGGTCTTGGGGCGCCTGCGTGATCCGTAGATAGATCTGGATTGTCTTGCCTTATCCTCCAATATGTCTCGCAAGTCCGGCGCGTTCCCCCGTGTTTTCGTGCTTTTTGAGCGATGCCGAGGGACGGTTTTGGTGGAGGGCTTGCACGCCTCTCTGTCGCGGCCACGAGGTGGTCGGTCTGCCGTATTGTGCGCTGGTGATGCCGGACTGTATGCTTCCTCCTCTAGTCGGGGGAGCAACTTGCGTTTTGGGTAGCTTTTGGAGGGGCGTTCGAGTTCGTTCTCTTCGGCCGCGATGACCTCGGTCCATCTGTCGGCCAGCAGGTCTTGATCAGCTTGAAGTTGTTGCTGCTTTTTCTTTAGACTGTTTGTTGTGGCCATTAGCCTGCGTCTAAAACGCTCTTGTTCGGCGGGATCCTCAGGCACGATGAATTCGTCGTCGTCGAGGCTTGCCTCGTCTCCGGAGGGAGGTATGTAATTATCATCCTCGACCTCTTCGTCTGTCGCCCTCTCGTGAGGGCTTGCTTCTGCCTCCTCTTGCGCTGAATCTTGCTGGAGGGGGTTGTCCTCGGCACTTTCTGGGGTGTTGTTATCTCCTGTACCGGAATCTCCATTCTTGCTATGGCGGGATTTAGAGCGGCGCCGCTGACGTCGGCGCTTGGGCTGTTTCTTTAGGGAATCTGCCTCTGCTGCTTCTTCGCCGTCCCCGTCTTTTGGGGTGTCCACCATGTATATGTCGTATGATGAGGTGGTTTTCCAGTGTCCTGTAGGCGCTGGTTCTTGATAGTCTCCGGCATCGTCGTCCATACCGTCGATGTCTTCGGAGTCGTAGTCGAGCACGTCGGTTAGATCGTCGACTGTGGCTACGAAGTGGGTGGTGGGAGGGTTCAGAATTTCTTCGTCTTCCACGTCCCAAACATACCGGCCGTAGTCTGGCTAGGGCTCTCCGGATAACGAGAGATGCTTCAGCGAATTTAGGATGTTGCCGAAGGGTGAGTGCTGAAAGATGTCCGCAGCGGTGAATTCCATGACCGGCGTCCAATCGGATTCGACTGGCGCGGGCGTAGGAGGGTCGGAGTCCGGTAGAGAGTCCGGCACCTTGGAGTCATGAGCTTTATGCGGGACAAGGTCAGTGTTCGGCTCCATCGCCGTAGAAGTTGCAGCCCCCGAGGCGATGTCCAGCCACCCGTCCTCGATCTGCGCGATCGGCTCCGGACTATAGATCGGAGCGGATTCGAGTGCCGCTTCCAAGGCGCTGTCCGGCGGCAGAGTTAGGTCGTGCCCATCGTGACAGCACGGCACGCTCGGCTGTGGCTCGGATCCGTCGAGGATCAAGTCCCCGCGGATATCGGCCGTGAAGTTTAGGCTTCCAAACCTGACCTGACGGCCAGGGGCATAGCTTTCGATCTGCTCCAGATGGCCAAGTGAGTTGGCCCGCAGAGCGAAGCCGCCGAATACGAAGATCTGTCCGGGGAGAAAAGTCTCACCCAGGACCGCGTCGTTGTTGATTGAAGAGGCCATCAAGCCTATCGGTGACGACACAGAGGAACTCTCAATGAAAGCACCAATGTCGGTGTCAAAACCGGCGGATCTCGGGTAGGGGGTCCCGAACTGTGCGTCTAGGCGGATGGTAATAGGAGACAAGGGAAACGATGTTTTACCCAGGTTCGGGCCCTCTTGATGGAGGTAAAACCCTACGTCCTGCTTGATTGATATTGATATTGTGGATGTTTACAAGAGTGGATCTACCACGAGATCAAGGAGGCTAAACCCTAAAAGCTAGCCTATGGTATGATTGTTGTAATGTATCTCCTACGGACTAGGGCCATCCGGTTTATATAGACACCGGAGAGGGCTAGGGTTACATAGATTCGGTTACAATGGTAGGAGATCTACATATCCGTATCGCCAAGCTTGCCTTCCACGCCGAGGAAACTCCCATCCGGACACGGGATGAAGTCTTCAATCTTGTATCTTCATAGTCTTGGAGTCCGGTCGATGATGATAGTCCGGTCGATGATAGTTCGGCTGATGATGGTAATCCGGCTATCCGGACACCCCCCAATCCAGGACTCCCTCACCCTTCAAGCTTCCTAGTTGCGATGGCTCCACAACTAAGTCCTTTCACGAGGACATCTGACGTGACTATTCCACGACACTTGCCAAAAAGCAGCTCGAGGACAAGGAAGGTAAGTAATACCTTATGGAAGTATATAAAAGATGTGGTTGCAAAAACTGACAGGAATAATGAGAGTTTTGCAGGGGCCACGAACGAGGTGGCGACCCTGAAGGAAGCGGTGTCCAAGGCCGAAAGCAATGCGGCCGCGGAGCGCACCGAGCGAGAGAAGCAGGAGGCGCGGGTGGCAGAGTTGCGGCAAGAGCTCCAGGCTCTCGTGGAAAAATACGAGCGTTTCGAGCATGACTCAAAGACTCGAGAGTCCGAGCTCGCCTCGGCCCTTGAGAGCGCCAAAGCCTCTAAGGCCGAAGACCAAAAAGCCTTCCAGGAAATTGAAGCGATAAAGAAGATAGCGGCGGGTAAGGCATTCTTTATGCAAAGCAGGCGCGTGAAATTGAATTACTTGTTACTTACCCGAATCCGGAGCTCTCCAGGAGCATTCGCAGATCTGCCCCGCAGTGTGTCCGATGCTGCCGCGTTCTACCGAGCCGAGGAGGGGAGCTCGACGGAGAAGGTTTTCTGGTCTCAGTATGCTGAGGCCGGACAGCTGGTGCCCTTGAGCGACCAGCTAAAGCAGCTGGTCGAGCTCCATAAGGTGGCCGAACAGGCCATGAAGGGCCTCATAGTTCGGCTGTGGCCTAAGGAAGCCAAGCCTGGGAGCTACTTCGGGCTGGTGAGGCGGCTGGTGGACGCCTGTCCATGGATTGAAGTCGTCAAGCGCTCCGTCTGCATCGAAGGTGCCCATAGGGCCCTTGCCCGTGCTAAAGTGCACTAGGGCAAGATGGACGCTGAGAAGCTTGTGACGGACAGACCACCACCGGGCAGGGAGTATCGCAAGCCCAAGATGTATTATGAGGGCGTCCTGCCCGCCTTATAGCGGGTGAATGCTCCAAAGATGTAATTTTTGAGTAAACTCACATTTGTTATCCTGTACGCTGAAAACTTGTTCAGATGCGCTAAGCAACGCTTGTGAATTTAAAATATTACCTCCTGTGCGGCCGTTTATTAAATTTAAGAGATGGCGAGTCGTCGGCTTCAGCCCCCATGCCACGAGTGCTGGGGTGTTCGGGATAAACTTGAGCGCTCTTTTTCCCATTCTTGGGTCCTTCGAGGGAGGCGCTCAACGCAACGAACGAGGCAACCGGACTATAATGCTTGAACACTCTCACTTAGCCATAGAATTCTATAATTTTAAATTTCGGCGAAGCCCCTAGTATTCGGAAGAGCGAGTTCGGGGCGCTATCCACGCCTGGGCCGGACAAAGCCGACTCCTCGCTCTAAGCGACATAAGTCTTTAGGTACTCGAAAACCTCTCGAACAGCGACTGGCTCTCGCCCTATCATGACGGTCAGTTTTAGCTTTCTCCACTGAGGTGCTTAACCCAGCTCAACCGGGGCACAATCGCAGTGGTTCTCCCAGCGCTACCTTAGCCGATATAACGGAACGTAAGGTACCAAAACAAGGGAGCCGGGCAAACCCAACTATTGACCCAAGACATGATTCGGAGCCGATGCATATAATGCTATAAGTTTGGGGTGCCACACTTGTGAAAGTGTTCGGACTTATCACACCATATTTTGGGGTACTTAAGCCCATGGTGTATTTGGCTGTACCAAAGTGTACGGATGCAACATGTCATAAGTGAACATCTATAGATAAAAAAAGGAATGCAATAATAGGCAGAAGCTATGTATTGTTTATTGAAAAAGGCTGCGGTAAAAGCCGAACGATACAAATAGTGCGATAAGCAATGGACGGGACTATTTGACATGTCCCCCTCCAGGGGCGAGCTGCGGGATGATATGTGAAACAAGTATACTGCTTGCTATAGAGACCACCTGGACACTCGACGTAGCTTTCTGCTACCCTGGCTGTTGCATCGTGTGTTCGGCGATTCTACTGCCGGACAGGGCTTCTTGAGAACGGAGTGCTGAAAGTAAGAAAAAAAAGAATGACACAATTGGGAGCCCCTGGTGCGGTTGAGCCGCATTCTGGGCCTGCCGTGGTCGTGCCCCTCCCCCTATGCCCATGGTATTTCTAGAGCGTAATTATGTACGCGTAGTACTGGTTTCACAATTTCGTGAGGGCTAGGGTTGGGGCCGCATTGCTACGCGTGCTCGGAATGTGCGAGGCGGTCTTGTTGTAGGTTACTCCGGGCGCGCTTGACGGTGTCCGGACATTGAATAGCCGGACTCGAGGATTGCCTTGAGAGGCTGCTTTTTACTTCTTCGGCGAGGGCCGCCGTATGCTCCTCCATTCAGAGAGAGTGTTTGGTGTTTCCATTGACCGTAATGACTCCTCGAGGGCCTGGTATCTTGAGCTTGAGGTATGCGTAGTGCGACACCGCATTGAACTTTGGAAATGCGGTTCGTCCGAGCAGTGCGTGATAGCCGCTGCGGAACGGGACTATGTTGAAGATTAATTCCTCGCTTCGGAAGTTATCCGGGGATCCGAAGACCACTTCAAGTGTAACTGAGCCTGTACAGTTGGCCTCTACACCTGGTATGACGCCTTTAAAGGTCGTTTTTGTGGGTTTAATCCTTGAGGGGTCTATGCCCATTTTGCGCACTCTATCCTGATAAAGCTGGTTCAGGCTGCTGCCGCCGTCCATCAGGACTCTGGTGAGGTGAAATCCGTCAATGATTGGGTCTAGAACCAATCCGGCGAATCCGCCATGCCGGATGCTAGTGGGGTGGTCCCTTCGATCAAAAGTGATCGGGCAGGAGGACCACGGATTGAACTTTGGGGCGACTGGCTCCATCGCATATACGTCCCTTAGTGCACGCTTCCGCTCCCTTTTGGGTATGTGGGTTGCGTATATCATGTTCACCGTCCGCACTTGTGGGGGGAAGCCCTTCTGTCCTCTATTGTTTGGCGGCCGGGGCTCCTCCTCGTCATCGCTATGCAACCCCTTGTCGTTGCTTTCGGCATTTAACTTGCCTACCTGCTTGAACACCCAACAATCCCTGTTCGTATGGTTGGCTGGATTTTTGGGGGTGTCGTGTATCTGGCACGAGCGATCGAGTATTCGGTCCAAATTGGACGGGCCCGGATTGTTCCTTTTGAATGGCTTTTTCCGCTGACCGGGCTTAGAGCCTCTGAATCCGGCATTGACTGCCGTATCCTCAGCATTATTGCCGTTAATGCGGCGCTTGTGCTTGTTGCGACGCGACCTGCCGTTGGTGTCCTTGTTATCCAAATTACTAGGGCTCTTGGTCATGTTGTTACTATGAGCTAGCCAGCTGTCCTCTCCCACGCAAAAGCGGGTCATGAGTGTTGTGAGGGCTGCCATGGATTTCGGCTTTTCCTGTCCTAGGTGCCGAGCAAGCCGCTCATCGCGGATGTTATGTTTGAAGGATGCAAGGGCCTCTACATCCGGACGGTCGACGATTTGATTTTTCTTGGTTAGGAACCGTGTCCAGAATTGTCTGGCCGATTCCTCTGGCTGCTGAATTATGTGGCTTAGGTCATCGGCGTCTGGTGGTCGCACATAGGTGCCCTGGAAGTTGTCGAGGAATGCGGCTTCCAGGTCTTCCCAACAACCAATTGACTCCGCTGGCAAGCTGTTAAGCCAATGCCAAGCTGGTCCTTTAAGCTTGAGTGGGAGGTATTTGATGGCGTGTAGATCATCACCGCGGTCCATGTGGATATGAAGGAGGTAGTCCTCGATCCATACCGCAGGATCTGTTGTGCCATAGTACGATTCGATGTTTACGGGTTTGAAACCCTCAGGGATTTGATGATCCATTACTTCATCTGTGAAGCATAGTGGGTGTGCGGCGCCCCTGTACTGGGCTATATCATGACGTAGCTCAAATGAGCTTTGTCTACTATGTTCGGCTCGGCCAGATTTGTTGTATCCGGCATAAAGGTTATCGTCACGTGTAGTGAGGTTCCCACGTGATCCATAGATCGATCTTGTTTGCCTTGCCTAGTCCTCCAATATATCTCGCAGGTCTGGCTCATTTCCCCGTGCCTTGGTAATTTTTGAGCGGCGCCGGGGTGCGGCTTGAGTGGAGGGCTGAGAGGCCTCTCTGTCGCGGCCACGAGGTGGCCGGTCGGCCGTATCATGCGCTGGTGATGTAGGTTTCGGTGCTTCCTCCTCTAATCGGGGTAGCAGCCTACGTTTTGGGTAGCTCTTGGAGGGCGTTCGAGTTCATACTCTTCAGCCGCCAGGACTTCAGTCCATCTGTCAGCTAGGAAGTCTTGGTCAGCTCTAAGCTGTTGCTGCATTTTATTGAGGCTGCTTGCCGTGGCCATAAGCCTGCGTTTGAAACGCTCTTGTTCGACGGGATCATCAGGCACGACAAATTCGTCGTGGTCGAGGCTTGCCTCGTCTTCGGAGGGAGGCATGTAATTATCGTCCTCTACCTCTCTGTCTGTCGCTCTCTCATGAGGGCTGGCTTCTCCATCCTCCTGCACTGAATCCTGCTGGAGAGGGTTGTCTTCGGCACTGTCCGGAGTGTTATTGTCTCCCGTGCCGGAATCGCCGTTTTTGCTGTGGCGAGATTTAGAGTGGCGCCGCTGATGCCGGCGCTTAGGCTGTTTCTTGGAGGGGTCATCCTCCGTTGTTCCATCGCCATTCCCATCTTTTGGGATGTCCACCATGTATATGTCGTATGACGAGGTGGCCTTCCAGTGCCCTGTAGGCGCTGGTTCTTGGTCGTCTCCTGCATCGTCGTCCATACCGTCGATGTCTTCGGAGTCGAAGTCGAGCATGTCGGTTAAATCATCGACAGTGGCTACAAAGTGGGTGGTGGGTGGGCTTTGAATTTCTTCGTCGTCCGCATCCCAACCTTCCTGACCATAGTCTGGCCAGGGCTCTCCTAATAAAGAGAGAGACTTTAGTGAATTCAGGATGTCGCCAAAGGGCGAGTGCCGAAAGATATACGCGGCGGTGAACTCCATGATCGGCGCCCAATCGGATTCGATTGGTAGGGGCGCGGAAGGTTGGTGTATAGCTCAATCGCCGTAGAGATCGCAGCCCCCGAGGCGGTGTCCAGCCACCCGTCCTCGATCGGTGTAGTCGGCTCCGAGCTAAGGGTCGAAGCGGACACTGGTGCGGCCCCCAGGGCACTGTTTGGCGGTAGAGCTAGAGCATGCCCACCGTGACAGTGCGGCGTGCTTGGCTGTGGCTCGAACCCGTCGAAGATCAAGTCTCCGCGGACATCGGCCGTGTAGTTCAACCTTCCAAATCTGACCTGATGGCCTGGGGCGTAGCTTTCAATCTGCTCCAGATGGCCAAGCGAATTGGCCCGCAGTGCAAAGCCGCCGAATACGAAGATCTGTCCAGGGAGAAAAGTCTCACCCTGGACCGCATCGTTGTTGATGATCGGAGGAGCCATCGGGCCTAAAGATGACGACACAGAGGAACTCTCAATGAAAGCACCAATGTCGGTGTCAAAACGGCGGATCTCGGGTAGGGGGTCCCGAACTGTGCGTCTAGGCGAATGGTAATAGGAGACAAGGGACACGATGTTTTTACCCAGGTTCGGGCCTTCTCGATGGAGGTAAAACCCTACTCCTGCTTGCCTAATATTGATGATATGGGTAGTACAAGAGTAGATCTACCATGAGATCAGAGAGGCTAAAACCTAGAAGCTAGCCTATGGTATGATTGTTGTTCGTCCTACGGACTAAAATCCTTCGGTTTATATAGGCACCGAAGAGGGTTACGGTTACAGAGAGTCGGTTACAATGGTACGAGATCTGCATATCCGTATCGCCAAGCTTGCCTTCCATGCCAAGGAAAGTCCCATCCGGACACGGAACGAAGTCTTCAATCTTGTATCTTCATAGTCCAAGAGTCCAGCCAAAGGCTATAGTCCGGCCATCCGGACACCCCCTAATCCAGGAATCCCTCACCTATATCTATCATCCAGATTGTACTTGTATCACCATGTCTTCGCCGAACTAGTGCACTTGTTGTCACGCCCAATATGCGACCCTATCCAAAAGGAACTCAAAGGTCCCACCGAGGATAGACCCGCATATTAAAACGCTTTTGCAAGGTGGATATCATTACATCAACATTACATAATAGGTAGGGATACATACATAAGGCATACAATACCACACGAATACAACATCATCTTACATAAGAGCACCATCCGACTACGGATGAAACACAAACAGAAACTCGAACGACATCCACCCTGCTAGCCCAGGCTGCCGACCTGGAACCTATCCCCTGATCAAAGAAGAAGCGGAAGAAGAACTCCAAAACAAGCAAGCATCGCTCTCACATCATGATCATCGCATAACCTATACCTGCAACTGTTGTTGTAGTAATCTGTGAGCCACGAGGACTCAGCAATCCCATTACCATGGGTATCAAGACTAGCAAAGCTTAATGGGAAAGGAAGGGGTAAAGTGGTGAGGTTGCAGCAGCGACTAAGCATGATATGGTGGCTAACATACGCAAATAAGAGTGAGAAGAGATCAAACGGAACGGTCGTGAAACTAGCAATGATCAAGAGGTGATCCTGAACTACTACTTACGTCAATCAGAACCCAAAACCGTGTTCACTTCCCGGACTCCGCTGAAAAGAGACCATCACGGCTACACACGCGGTTGATGCGTTTTAAATCAGATATGGTGTCAAGTTATCTACAACCGGACACTAACAATTCCCATCTGCCACATAACCGCGGGCACGGCTCTCGAAAGTTTATACCCTGCAGGGGTTTCCCAACTTAGCCCATGATAAGCTCTCATGATCAACGAAGGATATTCCTTCTCCCAGGAAGACCCGATCAGTCTCGGAATCCCGGTTTACAAGACATTTTGACAATGGTAAAACAAAACCAGCAAAGCTGCCCGATGCGTCGACAATCCCGATAGGAGCTGCACATATCTCGTTCTCAGGGCAACACCGGATGAGCAATCCGTACAAATAAAACCAGACCTCGAGTTTCCCTGAGGGGGCGCTGCAAAGGGCTCTGGTCGGACCAGCACTTAGAGAAGCACTGGCCCCGGGGGGGCTAAAATAAAGATGACCCTCGGGTTGGCCGACCCAAGGGAAAGGTAATAGGTGGTGGTGAGGCAAATGGTAAAACCAAGGTTGGGCCTTGCTGGAGGAGTTTTATTCAAAGCGAACTGTCAAGGGGGTCCCATAAATCACCCAACCGCGTAAGCAACGCAAAATCAAGGAACATAACACCGGTATGACGGAAACTAGGGCGGCAAGAGTGGAACAAAACACCAGGCATATGGCCGAGCCTTCCACCCTTTACCAAGTATATAGATGCATTAATTAAATAAGAGATATTGTGATATCCCAACATAATCCTGTCCACCATGGAGCAATCTTCAACTTCACCTGCATCTAACAACGCTATAAGAGGGGCTGGGCAAAGCGGTAACATAGCCAAGCAACGGTTCGCTAGGAAGGGTGAAAAGGTTAGAGGCTGACATGGCAATTTGGGGAGGCTTGAAGAACAAGTGATAGGTAGCGCATCATAGCGATAGAACGAAGCAACTAGCATAGCAATGATAGTAGTGAGATCCAGGGTGACGGTCATCTTGCCTGAAATCCCGCAAGGAGGAAGAACGAGTCCATGAAGAAGATGAAGCCACGAAGACGAACCAAGCATAGACGAACAAATCCTCACGATCGCAACGAAATAGGAACTAACAAGAAGGAGCACAACCGGAAAGAAGCAAACAACAAGGTAAACAAGCAACACATAACCATGACATGATGCTCAACCAAGTATGATGCATGTCCGGTTTAAAGATCATGGCATGGCAAAGTGCAACAAACAACACTATAAATTAAGTGGAGCTCAATATGCAACGAGTTGCATATTGATGAAACACCACATCAATTACTTGGTTCTCTCTCGGTTTTGTACCCAACAATATTAAATGTTATTAAACATGGCAAGGGGGTGAAGCATATGAAAACTACCTATCTAGGCAAGTTTAAATGAGGCCGGAAACAACAAACAACAATTCCGGAAAATCCCCATGTGCATATTTCGAATTTGCTACTGTTCTTCCCTAAACACAATTTTAATGTTGTTAAACAACAAAATTAAGTGCATCATGTTAAACTAGGCATTATTCCACCCCATTTACATATAAAGTTTATTAAATTCGGAGCTACGGTTAATTAGTTATGAAATAAATCATTTTAACATGGCATTTGAGCAAATTTAATCAAACAGCACTTTAAACGTTTCAAATATGGATGAAAGCAGCATATTAAGAAACTAGATGAAAAACTAAACATTTTTCATGTT
Source organism: Aegilops sharonensis (assembly GCA_904067115.1). NCBI lineage: Eukaryota > Viridiplantae > Streptophyta > Magnoliopsida > Poales > Poaceae > Aegilops > Aegilops sharonensis. The sequence goes on from LR880970.1 coordinate 558,819,694, forward strand.
TAAGTTATTTACATAAGATGCATGGTTTGTGAGTAATTAAATGCATGAACTAGGGGGATTTTTTTGCCAAACAGTAAAACCTGGGGATAAAGGCTAATTTCGCAACAGGAAAAAAATATGACACAGGCCGAATCTGAGTGCAGTGCTGGGCCAACAGAGAGGAGGGGCTGGAGGGACTTCTCACCCATGGGCTTGGCCCGGTCGGTGGAGAGGCCAAAGCAGGCCGGCTGACTTGGCGCTGGGCCTTGACGAGGCAAGAGGAGGGTCAACGCGAGCGCTCGGGCAGAGGATTTCGATGCAGAAGAGTCGTAGCTCGTCTCCCTCGCTCGAACAGAAGGAGGCGGCGCTGAGGCCTCGCGGCAGGGCCAGCAGGCGCGGGACTTGGAGCTCGGGGAGGATCCGGGCGGCGGTGGCTTGCAGCCCGGGCGGGAGGTGAGGAGGAAGGCGGATTGGCGAGAGGAGGTCAAGGCAGAGGTGCGGGAGAGCAGAGGGGCCTGCGTGCGGCGGCGTGGCGAAGCAGAGCCCGACGGGGGGGTCTCCACGGCAGAAAGCGAGGCTGGAGGGGTACGGAATGGACGGGTCCGTCCGGGAACAGGGCGGGGGCGAGCTGGGCGTCGAGGAGCTGTAGGCCATGGCGACGACACGATCCTATTCAGGGAGAGAGAGATGTGAGCGAGAGAGAAAGGAGGAAGAAAGAGAGCTAGGGAAGGAAAAGAGCGGGACGAGGCCGGTCCTGGTGTTGCTGTTACTCCGGCGGGGCACGCCGACGAGACCACTTGCCGGCGCGGGGGCGAGGGCGTCGGGGAGGCATGAGGCCTCGGGCGCGAGCGATGCGGCTTCTGTCTCCTTGGACAAGTGGATGGATCGGATTTGGGTGTGCCTGGTTATGGTTGGGCGGCGGCGGAAAACGAGGAACGTGGTCGGAGATGATTTGGATCAAGGAGAAGGTGGCGGCTGTGGCTGGTGGTTTGGATCGGGAGGGATCCCGAGGAGGATTTGGAAGGGATAACTGGCGGCTGCGCGACGGGACATGGGGCTTGATTTTAGGGTTGCTGCCTAGGGGATTGGTCCATATATATAGCACTGGATTTTGGTTTGGGGCTACCTCGTCCCTCCGATCGAAAACGGACGATCGGGAAAAATAGGTTACGGAGTCCAATAAATAAAACGAAGATGTTTATGTTTGGGGATGATCCGGAACCGACGGTAAAGACTGAGCGGGTCGGGTTCGGGCAAGTTTCGGACGCGCACACGAGGGGGTCTGTGCACTGTGCAGAGGAACAAGGCGATCGCGAGCAAGTGGGTGGGTGGTCCCAGAACGGTCAACAAAGACAAGCGGTCTGACAATTGGTCAATAGAGACAAAGAGAGAATCGACAACTACGAATGGTACCGAGTTTTATGAAAAAAACATGCGAATGCAATGCACATGATGCCATGAGATGAAATGCCTGACATGAACCAAATGCAAAACAAAAGACAAAAACCCAACCACGAAGGAAACATCATATCGCATCTCCGGAAAAGGCAAGAGTGTATAGTTACGAATTTGGAAAGTTGTATCCGGGGCGTTTGAACACTCCACCACTACGAGAGGATCTCGTCCCGAGATCTAGGATGGTACCGGAGGGAAAAGGAAGAGGAAGATAAGAGGTAAACTAAGGTGCTTCTTCGACAAACGAGTGAAACCATGAACCTTGTGAGGTTGAGCAAAATGAAATAAAGAAAACAACGAAGATGAACAAAGTTGAAAACACTCCGTTAGAAAAGAGGAACAAGGGATACGACGAGTACCAAGAGGTTTAGTGATAAGATAGATATTGAAACCCCTCCTGTTAAAACTAGATAGAGAAGGAATAAGATTGATATAATTTGGGCAGCACTCCGACTGATAGATGAAGGAAAACTTGATAAGATGACAAGAACTTGAAGAGAAGACGCAACACACCGGTTAAATGGATAAGCATGAAAAACATGATCCTCACAATTCGAGATGATGAGTGAAAAGAGCAACATCACAATGCCTCTGGAAGAAAGAATAGAAGATAGATCATGGAATAACATAATGTAGGATAAAATGCCAACACAACTAGGAAAAGGGCTATAGATAGGACTAATTCTAATGGCGCACCAGGTAAACAGTGCGCCACTACTATATACTAATGGCGCACTGGTTGCAGGTGCGCCATTAGTGTGGAAGACACTAATGGCGCACCAGACTCACGGTGCGCCACTACTATTGATTTTTCCCCCATTTTTCCATACAAACTAATGGTGCATGATAACAAAGTGTGCCATTACTAGTTAGAACTAGTAATGGCGCACGACCAAGACAGTGCGCCATTAGTATTTTTTTTTACATTTTTGCAAACCTACTAATGGCGCACCGTATCAAAGTGCGCCATTACTAGTTTAAACTACTAATGGCGCACTTTTCCACAGTGCGCCATTAGTATACATATGTTTTTTTACTTTTCTGCAAAAAGTACTAATGGCGCACCACCTGCAGGTGTGCCATTAGTAACCAGGGTTACTAATGGCGCATTATCTGGTGGTGCGCCATTAGTAACCTGGGACCAACAAGATATTTTGGACAGCCCACCTACCCACTCACTTTCCCCACTTCATTCTCTACACCTCCTCCTCCAAGCTTGTCTCGGCTGCCTCCTCCTCCTCACCTCATTTCCACCATAGATTCATCAAAATTAAGTGGTGAAATTACCTCTTTTTGATAGGTAAGTAAGGGGAAAGCTATCTTCATGATGTAGATCTACTTTTTTTCTCCCTAGCTCGCTCTAACAACGTGCACATGCACTTTTTGTGGCCTAGCTAGATCTATGTATGTTTGTGGTGTTGCATGTGTTTGTGGTGTTGCATATATGTTTGTGTTTGAAGGTACCGGTATTTGAAATGCGATAGTTGCCAATATTTTGCCGGAATGTTTTGATTCATTTCTGTTTCGGCGAGAATTTTGGCACTATGCATTCTTTTTGGTCCTATTTTTAGGGAAGGTCATGCCAAATTTTTTCTTGGTTCTAAAATATCGTTTTGCTCTACCCCGCAGGCGACCATGGTCCGCACGATGACTGAAAGCATCGTGAATAGGTTTTTGAGCTCGGCGAAGGCCGAGATGCTTCAAAAGAACGAGACGGAGATAAGATGTCCGTGTCGAAGATGCAAGCTGAAGAGCCTTATTGCGGACCCGGATTCCGGGCAGGTGCGGGACCACCTGCTCTTGCGGTGTTTCATGGATGGCTATCGGTGGCAAGGTGATGAAGATGACTATGAAGTCGTCCATGGTGGCCGGGCAAGAAATGAGGAAGGGCAACAAGACAAGTACCACCGCGGCAAGGGCGGGCGAGAAGACGAAGAATCTCAAGGACATGATCACGACGGTCATGCTGTACACAGTCATCATGTAGAAGATGTCGTAAATGATGATGGGGAAGATCAAGAGGAAGGGCATGATCATGAATATGAAGATGCCGGAGCAGACGACGATGGAGGCTGGGTGCAGGACCCTCATATTCAAGAGCTGCTTCTCAAGCAGAAGGATAACGCAAGAGCTGCTGCCCGAGAGAAAGCCAAGCTGGATCAACTGGTGATAGACCCGGTTACTCCATTGTATGAAGGATGCAGGCCCGAGGATACCCGCCTGAAAGTAACGCTCATGGCTCTGGAGATGAAGGTATAACACAAAATGACCGACGCATGCTTCGACGAGAACATGTCATTCTGGCACGAACGTCTTCCCAAGGGGAACAAGTGCCCGACCAGTTTCGAGCAGGCGAAGAAAATCGTGTGTCCTCTGGATTTACCGCACGTGAAATACCTGTTGGAAATATGCCCTAGAGGCAATAATAAAAGCATTATTATTATATTTCCTTGTTCATGATAATTGTCTTTATTCATGCTATAACTGTATTATCCGGAAATCGTAATACACGTGTGAATACATAGAGTACAATACGTCCCTAGTAAGCCTCTAGTTGACTAGCTCGTTGGTCAACAGATAGTCATGGTTTCCTGACTATGGACATCAGATGTCATTGACAACGGGATCACGTCATTAGGAGAATGACGTGATGGACAAGACCCAATCCTAAGCATAGCACAAGATCGTGTAGTTCGTTTTGCTAGAGCTTTTCCAATGTCAAGTATCTCTTCCTTAGACCATGAGATCGTGCAATTCCCGGATACCGTAGGAGTGCTTTG
>LR880970.1:558842072-558869940 GCA_904067115.1 Aegilops sharonensis
AAAAATAAAAGAAAATGATGAAAATGTCAAAAAAATAAAAGAAAATAAGTTTCCCATGTGATATGTGGTCTAGTTGTTGGGAAAATTTGCAAATATGAATTTCGACTTCATTTGCAAAATCTCTCGAGAATTTGTAAAAATGGGCATAACTTTTGCATACTAACTCGGATGAAAAAGTTTTTTATATGAAAAATCATCTACTCGAAAAGTTACATCCAAATTTAACTGGGGGAACCCCGTTAAACATTTTCAAAATCCCGAAAAACCTAACAGAAAAACCGTGGATGTGGTGCGCCACTAGTAACAGAAAAAAAATTACTAATTTCAAAAAAAAAATTTGATTTTTTTTTTCAAAAAATAATACGTAATATGATCGAGAAGTTTGAAATATTTTTCAAAATTTCATCATAGTCATTAACATGAACAAAGTCCTAGACATCAATAAGGTATAACAGGATTGATATGCTAGATATATCAACAAGTGCCTGTGAAGTGAGCTATTGCTGGGGTTGGATAGAACTCTGAAGTTAAGCGTGCTTGGGCTGGAGTAGTGTGAGGATGGGTGACCTTTCGGGAAGTTTGACCACGGAGTGCGATTTGACCTGAGATTAAGCCATAGTGAACTGAGATTAAGAAAAAATTTAAAAAAATTTGAAAAAAATTAAAAAAAAACTGAAAAAATTTAAAAAAAATTTGAAAAAAAAATGTTACTATTGGCGCACTTCTATGTGGTGCGCCATTAGTATACCAGATACTAATGGCGCACCGTGGGCTATACATGGTGCGCCACGCCATTAATAGCCAAAATAGGTGCGCCATTAGTAGGGGTTTTTCTAGTAGTGTTGTTAAACAGCAAAATGAAGTGCATCCTGTTAAACTAGGCATTTTCGACCCCATTTACATATAAAGTTTATTAAATTTGGAGCTACGGTTAATTAGTTATGAAATAAATCATTTTAACATGGCATTTGAGCAAATTTAATCAAACAGCACTTTAAACGTTTCAAACATGGATGAAAGCAGCATATTAAGAAACTAGATGAAAAACTAAACTTTTTTCATGTTTAAGTTATTTACATAAGATGCATGGTTTGTGAGTAATTAAATGCATGAACTAGGGGGATTTTTCTGCCAAACAGTAAAACCTGGGGATAAAAGCTAAATTCGCAACAGGAAAAAAAAATGACACAGGCCGAATCTGAGTGCACTGTTGGGCCAACAGAGAGGAGGGGCTGGAGGGACTTCTCACCCATGGGCTTGGCCCGGTCGGTGGATAGGCCAAAGCAGGCCGGCTGACTTGGCGCTTGGGCAAGACGAGGCAAGAGGAGGGTCAACGCGAGCGCTTGGGCAGAGGATTTCGATGCAGAAGAGTCGTCGCTTGTCTCCCTCGCTCGAACAGAAGGAGGCAGCGCAGGGGACTCGCGGCAGGGCCAGCAGGCGCGGGACTTGGAGCTCGGGGAGGATCCGGGCGGCGGTGGCTTGCAGCCCGGGCGGGAGGTGAGGCGGAAGGCGGACTTAGAGGGAGGAGGTCGAGGCAGAGGCGCGGGAGAGCAGAGGGGCCTGCGTGTAGCGGCGTGGCGAAGCAGAGCCCGACGGGGTGGGGGGGGGGTCTCCACGGCAGAAAGCGAGGGCGGAGGGGTACGGAACGGACGGGTCCGTCCGGGAACACGGCGGGGGTTAGCTGGGCATCGAGGAGTTGTAGGCCATGGCGACGACACGGTCCTGTTCAGGGAGAGAGAGATGTGAGCGAGAGAGAAAGGAGGTAGAAAGAGAGCTAGGTAAGGAAAAGAGCGGGACGAGGCCGGTCCTGGTGTTGTTGTTACTCCGGCGGGGCACGCCGACGAGACCACTTGCCGGCGCGAGGGCGAGGGCGTCGAGGAGGAATGAGGCCTCGGGCGCGAGTGATGCGGCTACTGTCTCCTCGGACAAGTGGATGGATCGGATTTGGGTGTGGCTGGTTGTGGTTGGGCGGCGGCGGAAAACGAGGAAGGTTGTCGGAGATGATTTGGATCGAGGAGAAGGTGGCGGCTGTGGCTGGTGGTTTGGATCGGGAGGGATCCCGAGGAGGATTTGGAAGGGATGACTGGCGGCGGCGCGACGGGACAAGGGGCTAGATTTTAGGGTTGCTGCCTAGGGGATTGGTCTATATATATAGCACTGGATTTTGGTTTGGGGCTATCTCGTCCCTCCGATCAAAAACGGACGGTCGTGAAAAATAGGTTAGGTAGTCCAATAAATAAAACGAGGATGTTTTATAGATGTTAGGGGATGATCCGGAACCAGCGGTTAAGACTAAGCGGGTCGGGTTCGAGCAAGTTTCGGACGCGCACATGAGGGGGTCTGTGCACTGTGCAGAGGAACAAGGCGATCGCGAGCAAGTGGGTGGTTGGTCTCAGAACGGTCAACGAAGACAAGCGATCTGACAATTGGTCAATAGAGACAAAGAGAGAATCGACAACCACGAACGGTAACAAGTTTTATGAAAAAAACAGGCGAATGCAATGCACATGATGCCATGAGATGAAATGCCTGACATGAACCAAATGTTAAACAAAAGACAAAAACCCAACCACGAAGGAAATATCATATCGCATCTCCGGAAAAGGCAAGAGTTGGAGTTACGAATATGGAAAGTTGTATCCGGGGCGTTACACTTGTACAATTTACCAATTTATTGGGTGTGTTGGGGACACAAGAGACTCTTTGTTATTTGGTTGCAGGGTTGCTTGAGAGAGACCATCTTCATCCTACGCCTCCCATGGATTGATAAACCTTAGGTCATCCACTTGAGGGAAATTTACTACTGTCCTACATACCTCTACACTTGGAGGCCCAACAATGTCTACAACAAGAAGGTTGTGTAGTAGACATCAAAATACAACCGCTATGTAATTGCTTTAATTTATCACTAAGAGGTAGCGATAGTCATAGAACCAATGGTTGGCGAGACGACCTCGATGCTACAATGGAGATCAAGGTGTCAAGCTGGTGATGACGCCATCTTGGGCTCCACGGTGACCTCCGTCCTACCATCCTGCCGGTCTTCGTCTTGTTACACCGATATGGAAACCTTTCTTGATGCCTCGGTACTCCGCGCCTGCGCTTGCCCCCTTTGCACCAAAGAGGAAACGAGGACACTGCACGGGCTGGCGCCCGCCTAGTCTCGGTCGTCATGGCTTGCGTCATGGGCACCTCGCGAGGTACCCCTTGCCTTGATCTCTCCACCTCCTCGTGAGCCTACCTGGCGAGGCCACTCCTGGGGAGGCCTTGCATCGTTCGCGCCACGAGGCGTGGCCCCTCGCGAGGGTTTTGAGTGTTGGTTGATGAAGACGAGCCGTACTAGGCCCCCAATTGAGCCAAGCAGCAGGCCGCAGGTAGGCAAGTCTGGGGACCCCCGTTCCCGAAATGCGGATAGGAATAGTCAAAGAAAGAATTCTTGCCTGTGTTACAAGGTGTGAAGTTGAGTAAGACTAAAAACCCGACCATGGCAGAAAATAGAAAGAGAATGAAAATTCATTCCCTATGCCTCAGTCATAGTTTCTATAAAGTATGCCATGTAGTGTACCAGATCTATTGTATAGCCTACACTGAGTTTGGCAAGGGAGTAAAATAGTGATCTAGGAGTAGATCACTGGATAGCGGTCAATATTATCCTTAGTAAGGACTAAGGAAATGTTTCTCGGTGACGGGGGCGATAAATAGTTCGTCATAAAGAGTTACGTCGACGCAAGCTTTTACACCGATCCAGGCAACTCTAAGTCTCAATCTGGATACATATTGAAAGTGGGAGCAATTAGCTAGAGTAGCTCCATGCAGAGCATTGTAGACATAAAATATTTACAAAATACATATGGCTCTGAATGTGACAGACCCGTTGACTAAACTTCTCTCACAAGCAAAACATGATCATACCTTAGTACTCATTGGGTGTTAATCACATAGCGATGTGAACTAGATTATTGAATCTAGTAAACCCTTCAGGTCTTGATCACATGACGATGTGAACTCTGGGTGTTAATCACATACAGATGTGAATATTGGTGTTAAATCACATTGTGATGTGAACTAGATTATTGACTCTCGTGCAAGTGGGAGACTGGAGGAAATATGCCCTAGAGACAATAATAAAGTTGTTATTTATATTTCCTTATACCATGATAAATCTGTATTATTCATGCTAGAATTGTATTAACCGGAAACTTAGTACATGTGTGAATACATAGACAAACAGAGTGTCACTAGTATGCCTCTACTTGACTAGCTCGTTGAATCAAAGATGGTTATGTTTCCTAGCCATAGACATGAGTTGTCATTTGATTAACGGGATCACATCATTGGAGAATGATGTGATTGACTTGACCCATTCCGTTAGCTTAGCACTTGATCGTTTAGTATATTGCAATTGCTTTCTTCATGACTTATACATGTTCCTATGACTATGAGATTATGCAACTCCCGAATACCGAAGGAACACTTTGTGTGCTACCAAATGTCACAACGTAACCGGGTGATTATAAAGGTGCTCTACAGGTTTCTCCGATGGTACTTGTTGAGTTGGCATAGATCGAGATTAGGATTTGTCGCTCCGTGTTTTGGATAGGTATATCTGGGCCCTCTCGGTAATGCACATCACTATAAGCCTTGCAAGCATTGTGACTAATGAGTTAGTTGCGGGATGTTGCATTACAGAACGAGTAAAGAGACTTGACAGTAATGAGATTGAACTAGGTATTGAGATACCGATGATCGAATCTCAGGCAAGAAACATACCGATGACAAAGGGCACAACGTATGTTTTTATGTGGTTCGACTGATAAAGATCTTCATAGAACATGTAGGAGCCAATATTGGCATCCAGGTTCCGCAATTGGTTATTGACCAGCGAGGGGTCTCGGTCATGTCTACATAGTTCTCGAACCCGTAGGGTCCGCGCGCTTAACGTTCGTTGACGATATAGTATTACATGAGTTATGTATGTTGGTAACTGAATGTTGTTCGGAGTCCCGGATGAGATCACGGACATGACAAGGAACTCCGGAATGGTCTGGAGATAAAGTTTAATATATGGGATAATAGTGTCTGGTCTCCGGAAGGGTTCTGGAATTCACCGGAAGGGGTTCTGCATGTTTCCTGAAATGTTTGGGTACGAGAACACGTTATTTCACTACTGGAATCAGCTACTTTGCCATCTGCCAGCTGTTTGCCGTCAGCAAGCGGACGACAAAGAAGCTCTTTGCCATCAGCTACTTGAAAGCAGACGACAAAGAACTGGCTGATGGCAAAGAAAGCCTTTGCCATCAGCCTGTTCTTTGCCGTCTGCTCGCAGACGGCAAAGAGGGAGGAGGGCCCCACTGAGGAGCTGGTTAAAAAATACTTAACGGCCCCCCTCTTTGCCGTCCGCTAGCGGACGGCAAAGCGCACATTAGCGGACGGCAAAGATTAAACGTATCTAGCTAACGGCCGGCGCGCCCCACCACTCGCCGCCGCCCAGTCGCACCACCGCCCCGCCGCCCCACCGGCCCCCCGCCCCGTCGCCCCACCGCGCCGGCGCCCCCCCCCCCCCGCGCCCCCCCCCGCGCCGCCGCCCCGTCGCCCCACCGCGCCGGCGCCCCCCCCCCCCCGCGCCCCCCCCCGCGCCGCCGCCCCGTCGCCCCACCGCGCCGGCGCCCCCCCCCCCCCGCGCCCCCCCCCGCGCCGCCGCCCCGTCGCCCCACCGCGCCGGCGCCCCCCCCCCCCCGCGCCCCCCCCCGCGCCGCCGCCCCGTCGCCCCACCGCGCCGGCGCCCCCCCCCCCCCGCGCCCCCCCCCGCGCCGCCGCCCCGTCGCCCCACCGCGCCGGCGCCCCCCCCCCCCCGCGCCCCCCCCCGCGCCGCCGCCCCGTCGCCCCACCGCGCCGGCGCCCCCCCCCCCCCGCGCCCCCCCCCGCGCCGCCGCCCCGTCGCCCCACCGCGCCGGCGCCCCCCCCCCCCCGCGCCCCCCCCCGCGCCGCCGCCCCGTCGCCCCACCGCGCCGGCGCCCCCCCCCCCCCGCGCCCCCCCCCGCGCCGCCGCCCCGTCGCCCCACCGCGCCGGCGCCCCCCCCCCCCCGCGCCCCCCCCCGCGCCGCCGCCCCGTCGCCCCACCGCGCCGGCGCCCCCCCCCCCCCGCGCCCCCCCCCGCGCCGCCGCCCCGTCGCCCCACCGCGCCGGCGCCCCCCCCCCCCCGCGCCCCCCCCCGCGCCGCCGCCCCGTCGCCCCACCGCGCCGGCGCCCCCCCCCCCCCGCGCCCCCCCCCGCGCCGCCGCCCCGTCGCCCCACCGCGCCGGCGCCCCCCCCCCCCCGCGCCCCCCCCCGCGCCGCCGCCCCGTCGCCCCACCGCGCCGGCGCCCCCCCCCCCCCGCGCCCCCCCCCGCGCCGCCGCCCCGTCGCCCCACCGCGCCGGCGCCCCCCCCCCCCCGCGCCCCCCCCCGCGCCGCCGCCCCGTCGCCCCACCGCGCCGGCGCCCCCCCCCCCCCGCGCCCCCCCCCGCGCCGCCGCCCCGTCGCCCCACCGCGCCGGCGCCCCCCCCCCCCCGCGCCCCCCCCCGCGCCGCCGCCCCGTCGCCCCACCGCGCCGGCGCCCCCCCCCCCCCGCGCCCCCCCCCGCGCCGCCGCCCCGTCGCCCCACCGCGCCGGCGCCCCCCCCCCCCCGCGCCCCCCCCCGCGCCGCCGCCCCGTCGCCCCACCGCGCCGGCGCCCCCCCCCCCCCGCGCCCCCCCCCGCGCCGCCGCCCCGTCGCCCCACCGCGCCGGCGCCCCCCCCCCCCCGCGCCCCCCCCCGCGCCGCCGCCCCGTCGCCCCACCGCGCCGGCGCCCCCCCCCCCCCGCGCCCCCCCCCGCGCCGCCGCCCCGTCGCCCCACCGCGCCGGCGCCCCCCCCCCCCCGCGCCCCCCCCCGCGCCGCCGCCCCGTCGCCCCACCGCGCCGGCGCCCCCCCCCCCCCGCGCCCCCCCCCGCGCCGCCGCCCCGTCGCCCCACCGCGCCGGCGCCCCCCCCCCCCCGCGCCCCCCCCCGCGCCGCCGCCCCGTCGCCCCACCGCGCCGGCGCCCCCCCCCCCCCGCGCCCCCCCCCGCGCCGCCGCCCCGTCGCCCCACCGCGCCGGCGCCCCCCCCCCCCCGCGCCCCCCCCCGCGCCGCCGCCCCGTCGCCCCACCGCGCCGGCGCCCCCCCCCCCCCGCGCCCCCCCCCGCGCCGCCGCCCCGTCGCCCCACCGCGCCGGCGCCCCCCCCCCCCCGCGCCCCCCCCCGCGCCGCCGCCCCGTCGCCCCACCGCGCCGGCGCCCCCCCCCCCCCGCGCCCCCCCCCGCGCCGCCGCCCCGTCGCCCCACCGCGCCGGCGCCCCCCCCCCCCCGCGCCCCCCCCCGCGCCGCCGCCCCGTCGCCCCACCGCGCCGGCGCCCCCCCCCCCCCGCGCCCCCCCCCGCGCCGCCGCCCCGTCGCCCCACCGCGCCGGCGCCCCCCCCCCCCCGCGCCCCCCCCCGCGCCGCCGCCCCGTCGCCCCACCGCGCCGGCGCCCCCCCCCCCCCGCGCCCCCCCCCGCGCCGCCGCCCCGTCGCCCCACCGCGCCGGCGCCCCCCCCCCCCCGCGCCCCCCCCCGCGCCGCCGCCCCGTCGCCCCACCGCGCCGGCGCCCCCCCCCCCCCGCGCCCCCCCCCGCGCCGCCGCCCCGTCGCCCCACCGCGCCGGCGCCCCCCCCCCCCCGCGCCCCCCCCCGCCCCCGCCCCCGACACGGCACCCCGATCCCGACCCGGCACCCCGACCCGACAGCCCGACCCCGAGACCCCGACCCCGACCTCGACACCGACACCCCGACCCCGAGCCTGACCTGACACCCCGACCCCGACACCGACACGGCACCCCGACCCGACACCCCGACCCCGACCCCAACACGGCACCCCGACACCGACACGACACCTCGACCCCCGACACCTCCCGAAAAGGTGTTCTTTGGCCTTCCAGAGGCCGACGGGGCCATATATTTGTGAATTATTAGTTAGGTCATATATTTTTCGATTTTGTTATGAAAAACATCATATCTAATTGTGTTGATCGGGTAGTTTTAAATGTGCAGTTGTTTATGTTGTACTTGATGATGATACACTTCAGTGATATACATATTATTATTCATGTCGGAATTTTTTTTCATGTTGTACTAATTTCGTTTATTCTTTGTCATGGCAGGTGTTGACAGATGGTGGGCGCGGGTCGGGAGCGCGCCGAGGCCCCTTCTTCGTTGGCGCGTAGTGTGAGGTCTTCCATTCCACACGCACCTCTCCGCCGAGCGTTGCTGGACAGTATGGCGACACCGCCGGGCCCTTCTTCGTCGACCGCGGTGCCCAGCAGGGGACGAGGTAAGAAGAAGGGCCGAGGTGGAGTACATGGTCGCGGGAGAGGAGGTAGGGTGGCTCTTACGGTGCCTTCCTCGCCGCCGCCCCCAGCTGTTTCACCCGAGCATGTGACTGCTAAGGTGAACTCGTCTGAGGAGGAGGCTACACGGACTCCGGTCCACGAGCCTCCGGTCCACGGGTCTTCGGCCCACGAGCCTCGGGTCGACGGGCCTTCGTCCCACGAGAGTTGGGCCCACGAGACCCCGGAGGAGCACACGTCTGGATGGGGTACTTGGTCGGGTCAGCCTGAGGAGCCGACTGGCCATGCTGATGATGGCGTGGAGCCGAATGGCCATGCTGATGATGGCGGGGAACCGACTGGTCTTGAGGAGGAGGGGGAGGAGGGGGGCAACATCTACCAGCGTGGTGCTACAAGGCTCCCGTCCGTGCCGGCGACCCGCGAGCAGAGGTTGTTGATTTTCCCTGATGGGGAGAGGTAAGTGCATTTAATCTTTTTGTACCTTCTGCATTCACGTTTCTTAAAATAACTAATGCGTTGGCCTTGTCATGCTGCAGGGGTTGGGACCACCATGAAAATGTCCGCCGGCCCAACTCCGTCCTTGGAGTTCTGATTCGGCAAAACTTTCCGGGATTTGTCACGTTGCCTGGTGAGGGTCGGCTTCCAGAGGTTGGATTGAGTTGGGAGCACTACTTGGCTGCCCCGGCCCCGGCGGGTGAGATTATCGACGGTGTCTTGTGCAAGACGAGGGCAGACATGGTGATCAGAAAGTTCTGGGTAATTTCTCCTTTACACAATTAAAAATCTTCAACTAGCTAGTTATTAATTGTACTAATCAATATTGTCTCATTTGATTGCAGACATTCTACAGGTGTGAGGAGGGATACGAGGAGGAGGTGGAAGATGTTATCCACAAGGAGTGCAAGCGCCTACTTCAGAACTTACGGCATGAGGCTCGGGTGCAGTCTGTTCGAGACTACTACACCGACCGTGGTATCAAGAAGTCCAAGCAGGAGTGCCGCGATAAGTTCTTGAGTAAGGAGCAGTACATGAAGGTAATTCTTAAGGCCGTGTACTTAATTCCTTTATTTAGTAATTCATAGCCGTAGCGCTGAAGTTTCTATTTGCTAACTTAGGCCCCTCAAAGATGGTGTGCGGATCGGATGGATTGTTGGGAGGTGTTGGTCGATGGGTGGTGCTCAAAAGAATGGCTGGCCACCCACAACGAGGCCAAGGAAAAACGTGCCCAAATGGAAGGTTTGCAACACCACCAAGGAAGCTCCAACTTATTTCAGTACGGGCGGAACTGGGTATGTGGTTTGCTTCATGATTCATGCAATTCATTCATCATGCTAGCTTTAGCCCTTTAATTACTAATTTACTTTGTTTCTCTCTTTCAGGCACGCTACAATAAGGCGGATAAGGTGCCAGAGGTGTACGACCTGTATGCCATGGCCCACACTGGCTCTTACAAGAAAGTCAAGGCATTCTCTGCATCTGACCTCGATGATCCAAAGAACTTCACCAACATCTCCGCCCATGAAAAGCTCGTGCAATATAGAGAGCAGGGGAAGGCGAGGAAAGGGGAGGACTTTAACCCGAGTCAGGGTCCCGTTGATACAGAGTTGCTGATGATATCTGGTGGCGGGAGGTCCCATGGCTCCATAGCCATGGGAGATGGACTTATCCGTTGTCCTAGCACTATCCCGGAGATCAAGGCGCGCCAGTCGAGCTCCGCTCCTGAGATAAGGCCTCGTGAACGGCCAGTCCAACTCGCCATCAAGGTTAGTTATACGTACTCAGCTATCTTTTTCCATTACATTGTGTGCGCTTCCATCAATGATTACAAATGGTGATGTGAGTGGTGTTGCAGGCTGCTATACAGAGTGAGAGAGATAGAACGGAGAAACTTCTGGCGGAGGCAGCGGGAGTTGGAGGAGAGGACGACAAAGATGTTGGAGGAGGAGAGGGCACGGAATGACATGCAGGCAAGGGCCATGTATGAGCTCCTTGTGGTAAGTTTCTTCTGCAGATTACTTGCTAGTATTAACATTTGAGTCTCATTACTAACTAGTATGACTCTGTTGTGAAAACCAAATGTGCAGTCTGTGTGCGAGAAGTCCGGTCAGACCGCTCCGCCGATGCCAGTGATTGCTCCTGGGAGCACGGTGAGTTTAATTTGAATGGACATTACTTGCTAGTCTTAACATTTGAGTGTCATAATGCTAACGAGACATTGGAAATGATCTTTGGTGCAGCTTAACTCCAGAAACGCATCGCACGATCCTTCTCCAGCCACCGGCACGAGCCAGCCCGCTCCTACACCTCCCTGATCACGGTAAGTTTCTCTAGACTTAGACTTAGCTTTATTTCCTCCAATATGCTTACCATAATGACCCAGAGTTAGCTTCCTTTCCTTCAAAATGACTTAATAAGCTTACTTATGTCAAAAATTGCATAATTAACTAAGTTAGCTCATAAACGATCCATTTTACCTAAGTTAGCTCTAATATGACTCATTTTACCTTAGTTAGCTTACAAGTGATCCAATTTATCCAAGTTAGCTCTAAATGACCCATTTTAGTAGATTAGCTCGTAAATGATCCATTTTACCTACGTTAGCTTTAAAATGACCCATTTCACCTAGGTTAGCTCCAAAATGACCCATTTCACCTAAACTAGCTCTTAAATGATCCATTTCACCTAAGTTAGGTCATAAACGACCCATTTCAACTAAGTTAGCTCATAAAAGCTCATAAATGATCCATTTCACCTAAGTTAGCTCAAAAACGATCCATTTCACCTTACTTAG
Organism: Aegilops sharonensis; assembly: GCA_904067115.1. Taxonomy (NCBI): domain Eukaryota; kingdom Viridiplantae; phylum Streptophyta; class Magnoliopsida; order Poales; family Poaceae; genus Aegilops; species Aegilops sharonensis. The sequence continues at coordinate 558,853,239 of LR880970.1, forward strand.
CTCAAAAACTATGCCCTTCACCTTAGTTAGCTCATAGATGACCCATTTCAACTAAGTTAGCTCATAAATGATCCATTTCACCAAAGTTAGCTCATGAACAATCCATTTCAACTTAGTTAGCTCATATATGATCCATTTCACCTAAGTTAGCTCATAAATGACATATACTTCTTGTTCTAGTCTTCTTCTTGTTCTATTCACCTATTTCTAACTTTCTTATTTACCATTTTGCAGATTTCACTCACTTCATGGAAGCTAGCTTGCTATGATGGAGTGCTTGCTTTTTCTTTGCTAAAACTTTGCATTGTATCTAGCTTGCTATGATAGAACTTGCTATGTTGATGAAACTTTGCTATGTAATATGTATATGGAACAATGTGTATGGATGGAACTTGATGGAACTTGCTATGTTGATGAAACTTTGCTATGTAATATGTATATGGATGGAACTTGATGAAACTTTGCTATGTTGATGAAACTTTGCTATGTAATATGTATATGGATGGAACTTGATGAAACTTTGCTATGTTGATGAAACTTTGATATGTGATATGTTTGCTGTTAAATATATCTATATATGTCATATATATTTGCTGTGAGAATTGTTGGATTAAAAAAACAGAAAAAAAGAGACAATATGCAGGCTCTTTGCCGTCTGCCACCGACGGCAAAGGGCTCTTTGCCATCAGCAGCGGACGTCAAAGAGGCCACGTGGCAGGCAACTGTGCTTCCTGGGAGGCTGACCAATTTGGTCAGTTTGCCTATAGTAGCTGACGGCAAAGGCTTTGCCGTCCGCAGCGGATGGCAAAGGCCTGTCGTTAACCAACAAACGGAGTAACAACGCATTTATTGCCGTCCATCTTCTTTGCCGTCCGCTGCTGATGGCAAAGGACCCTTTGCCGTCAGCTGTCCGAAGCAGACGGCAACGCAACTCTTAGTCGTCCCCTACTTTGCCGTCACCTTTTGCCGTCCGCCATCCGTGCCTTTGCTGTCCGCCGTGGCAGATGGAAAAGTAGCAGATTCCTGTAGTGTTTGGGCCAAAGGGGAAAGCCCACAAGGTTTTTGGAAAGCGCAAAAGGAAGTTTTGCAGAGTCTAGGGGCTAGACGCCAGGGTCCCTGGCGCCTGGGTCTAGACGCCAGGAACCCTGGCGTTTGGCCCTGGAGTCCGAGAAGGACTCTTGCCTTTCGGGTGAAACCGACTTTGTGGAGGCTTTTACTCCAAGTTTCGACCCAAAGGCTCAACATATAAATAGAGGGGTATGGCTAGCACCCAAGACACATCAAGAAACACCAAGCCATGTGCCGGAAACCCTGTCCCCTCTAGTTTATCCTCCGTCATAGTTTCTGTAGTGCTTGGCGAAGCCCTGTAGATATTTTTCTTCACCAACACCGTCACCACGCCGTCGTGCTACCGGAACTCATCTACTACTTTGCCTGTCTTGTTGGATCAAGAAGGCAAGGACGTCATTGAGCTGAACATGTGTTGAACGCGAAGGTGCCGTATGTTCGGTACTTGATCGGGACGGATCGTGAAGGTGTACGACTACATCAACCGCGTTGATAAAACGCTTCTGCTTACGGTCTACGAGGGTACGTGGACTACACTCTCCCCTCTCGTTGCTATGCATCACCATGATATTGCGTGTGCGTAGGAATTTTTTTGAAATTACTACGTTTCCCAACAGGTGGCGCCTCAGGTGGGCGGATACAAATTCACTAAGGTGCTCATGGATGGAGGTAGCAACATTAATATCCTTTACTATGATACTTTCTGTCGCATGGGATTAATTGATAAAAATCTTAAGACTTCCAATATTGTTTTCCATGGAGTGGTGCCTGGTAAGTCGGCATACCCTGTAGGCAAGATTGAGCTTGAAGTTGCCTTTGGAGATGAGCATGGTTCCAGGGCCGAGAAATTAACCTTTGAAGTGGTCAAGATTAGAAGCCCGTACCATGCTCTGTTTGGATAACCGGCTTATGCTAAGTTCATGGCACGACCTTGTTATGTTTATTTGCAGCTCAAGATGCCAGGTTACAAAGGGACCATTACAGTGCATGGGAGTCGAAAAATAGCTTTGGAGTGTGAAGAGGGTGATGTTGCTTACGCTGATTATGTCTGTGCAACAGGTGAGTTGAAGTTCTATAAAGATAATGTTGACCCGGCTGATAAGACATCTCTGTAAAATCCTACTACAGAGCATGATCGGGTGTTGAAGTTTAAGTTGGCCGATAACACTAAGCTATTTGACTTTGTTCCTGGCGATTCATCCAAATAGTTCAGTATCAGTGCTAACTTGGACCCAAAATAGGAAAGCACGCTCATCGACTTCATCCGTGAGAACTGGGACATCTTTGCATGGAAGCCTTTTGACATGCCGGGTGTACCGAGGGAACTTGCTGAGCACACTCTTAATATTGATCCGAAGTTTAAGACGGTCAAGCAATTCCTTCGTCGCTTCAACGAGGGAAGGCGTAAGGCCATTGGTGAAGAAGTGGCCCGGCTCTTGGCGGCTGGGTTCATTGTTGAAGTCTTTCATCCCGAGTGGTTGGATAATCCAATGCTGGTGCTTAAGAAGAATGGCACTTGGCGTATGTGTGTGGATTACATGGACTTAAACAAGGCTTGTCCGGCTGATCCTTTTGCTCTCCATCGTATTGATCAAATCATTGATGCTACGACGGATTGTGAGGATTTGAGTGTGCAGAACTGTCTATGCCCTTTGGCCTTAAGAGTGCCTAGGGGACTTACCAGTGGTGTGTGCAGAACTGTCTCCACAGTAAGATTGGGCGCAATGTTCATGCTTATGTGGAGGATATTGTGGTGAAATCCAGAGACAAGGAAACTTTGATAGCTGATTTGAAGGAGACCTTCGACAATCTCCGGGTCTACAAGATGATGCTTAACACGGCCAAGTGCGTTTTTGGTGTGCCACAGTGCCAGCAGGCAAGCTTTTGGGTTTTCTGGTTTCTAGCAGAGGCATTGAGGCTAACCCAGAGAAGATCAAGGCACTTACCTCCCTGGCAAAGCCGGCGTGTATTAATGATGTTCATTGTCTGGCGAGTCATATTGCTGCCTTAAGCCGGTTCATAAGCCGGTTGGGTGAGAAGGCCATACCATTGTACCAGATGATGAAGAAAACAGATAACTTCATCTGGAGTGATGCTCCTAATGACGCGTTTGAAGCTTTCAAGAAACAGCTAGCTGAGCCGCCAATCCTTGCTACTCCTATTGATAAGGAGCCATTGCTATTATATGTGGCTGCTAACGCCCGGGCTGTCAGTGTAGCTATTGTGGTGGAACGGAAGGAAGCAGGCAAGGAATATCCGGTTCAACGGCCGGTTTACTATATCAGTGAAGTGCTTATTGAGTCCAAGCAGAGATATCCACACTGGCAGAAGCTCGTTTATGGGGTGATCATGGCCAGCCGGAAGCTTAAGCAATATTTTCTGGGTCATCCCATCACTATGGTCAGTTCTGCTCCCTTAGGGAATATTATTCAAAACAGAGAAGCCGCACTGCCATCAAGTCTCAAGCACTGGTGGATTTCATCAATGAGTGGATAGAACTGCAGATGCCTAACACATATTGTACTATCCACTTTGACGGGTCCAGGCAATTGGAGGGCTCGGGGGCTGGAGTTGTCTTAGCTTCCCCTCGAGGTGACAAGTTTTGTTATGTTCTAAGGTTGATGTTTCTCTGTACTAACAATGCAGCTGATTATGAAGCCTTACTCCATGGTCTCTGGATGGCTAAGGAGATGAACTTAAGACGGGTGAGATGTTTCGGCGAATCCGCTTTGGTGGCTCAGCAAGTCTCAGGCACATGGTATTCTAAGGATCCACCCATGGCGGCTTATCACCGCGAAGTAGACGCTATTGCTGGGCACTTCAAGGGTTATCAAGTGGAACACATTGATCGCAGGAAAAATGAGGCGGCTGATGCCTTAAGCCGGTTGGGGTCTCAGCGTAAGCCAGTGCCACCTAACACTTTCTTGGATATTCTGCATAACCCTTCTGTCAAATTGCCAACAGAGGAAGATTTGGCTATTCCTGACCCAGAGGCACAATTGGTGGCTGCTCTTCACGCTATCCCAGATTGGGTAACCATATTTGGCTTACATGACCCGGGGAAAGTTACGTAAGGATGAAACTTTGGCCAGACAGATAACCCGGCGGTCTAAGTCAATGACAATTGCCAATGGCGAGTTACACCATTGCAGTGTCACTTGGGTGTTTCAGTGTTGCGTCTCTCCTGAGGAGGGTCGTGAGATTCATGAAGGAGATTGTGGTCATCATGCCGGTTCAAAGTCCCTTTTGGCCAAAGCTTTTCGTCATGCATTTTATTGGCTAAAGGCTCACGCTGATGCAGAGGATTTGGTCAGTAAATGTGATGGTTGTCAGAAATTTTCATGGCAAGCTCATATACCGGCTCAAGAATTGAGGATGATTCCAATTACTTGGCCGTTTGTAGACTGGGGGCTTGATATATATGGTTGGGCCTTTTAAAAGGTCCGAGGATAAAAAGACCCACCTTTGGGTGGCGGTTGACAAATTCACAAGTGGGTTGAAGCAGAGCCGTTCAGTAAGTGTGACGCGGCAACGGCGGTTCAATTCATCAAAAAGGTGATCTTTCGCTTTGGCTTTCCCCATAGCATCATAACTGATAATGGCACTAATCTATACAAGGGTGCTATGAAAGAGTTTTGTCAACATGAGCACATTCGACTTGATGTGTCATCATTAGCTCACCCCCAATCCAATGGTCAAGCTGAAAGAGCCAATCAAGAAATTTTGGGAGGCATCAAGCCCCGGCTTATGGTTCCTTTGCAGAGGACACCGGGTTGTTGGGTGGAGGAGTTACCTTCAGTGCTATGGAGTATCAATACTACCCCCAACAGGTCTACGGGTTACATGCCTTTCTTCATGGTTTACAGAGCAGAGGCGGTTATCCCTAGTGACATCCGTCACGACTCACCCCGTGTGGCAGCTTATGTTGAGGCTGATAATGAAAGAGCATGTCAGGATGCACTTGACCTCTTAGATGAGGAGCATGACCTTGCGGCGGCTCGTTCGGCGATTTACCAACAAGACCAACAACGCTATCACAACCGGGTTAAGACCAGAGCCTTTCAAGAACGTGACTTGGTGCTCCGGCTCATCCAGGATCAGACTGACATGCACAAGCTATCCCCACCTTGGAAATGCGCCTTTGTGGTCAGCAATAATTTGAACAATGGGTCATATGATCTCATTGATGTTCCAGACCACAAGGACTCACGTCAGTCCGAGGAGGAGACCCACCGGCCATGGAATATTGCTCATCTTCGGCCTTACTACACTTGAGCCACCAGCTCTTATGATGTACATACCTCGACAATGTATATATTATGATGTTTATAATAAAGCCCGCGTCCCTGACAAAGCAGGGCCTCTGTTGTTTCATTTCCACAAATAATGAGTGTTTTTCATCATAATATTATGGTCATTTGGGGGCTTCCTGTTCAAACATAGGTGACTTCACCAAAGAGAACATAGATGTCGGTACCCTCATCAGCGTAATGCCAAACCTTATGGTCATTTGGGGGCTCCCTTTTCAAAAAAATTTGTCTTCACCAAAGAGAACATAACTGTTGGTACCCTCTTGATCAGCGCAATGCCAAACCTTATGGTCACTTGGGGGCTTCCTGTTCAAACATCGTTGTCTTCACCGAAGAGAATATAGTTGTCGGTACCCTCTTGATCGGCGCAATGCCAAAATATCATGGTCACTAGGGGGTTCTTGATCGTATGCAAATCATAGTTGTCGGTACCCTAGTGATCCACGCAATGCCACAAACCACTTGGGGGCTTCCTGATCGTATTCGAATCATAGCCATTAACCCTTTTGGTCCGGCTTCCTGCTCATATTCGAAGCATAGCCTCGTTTTTCTCATTTGGCTTGATTTTTTGAACATTTTTTCGGCTTTTCGTGATCTTATCTCGCCTTATGGTTTAAAGTGGTTCAGGCCATGTAGCCTCAATTCTCACAGGTCATATTTGAAGCATACTCGTGGGTTCTATTAACCTGGCCTGGCTCTGGATGATAAGTCACCAGTCCAGGACGATATTAAACACTTGGATGCATTGGCTTCTAAGCTTTGGGTTGTCACCCTTACTACACAGGTATCATCAGCCGGCAGTACAATTCAATATCACAGGTATGATATTTTTGTATCTAATTATGACTAGACCAGCCCTGTTTATAAATTGTCTTAAAACATTAGTGGCTTTATATGGGTATTATGACCCGCCCTGCGGTAAACCGCCAAGGGCTCTTGTGATCTACTTGTGTGTAGGATAATTCAAAATTTTCATCTACACAAATCAACGTCATGATAAGTTTAAAAGGATAATTATCAAGTGATGGCTCAACACTGTTGGGCAAAACATAAAACCAATTGCACAATGGCATGGCAGAGCAAAGTCACTGCTACCCTATTACATGACTCAAGGAGTCAAAATGATTAATTGTTTTTCAGAAGGTCACATATATGAACCGCCCAGCGGATCAATCTTCTTGACTCTGATGGCCTGAAGCTTCTGGGTCACCCCTCTCCGCTTCTTCATCCTGTTCTACTTCCTGCAAGGTTGGCGATGACCAGTCAATGCTATTCAAGGCTTGAAATTCAGCTTCATCATCAATAAGCTCGAATGGGTCATCTTTAGGAGCAAAAGTGTGCTTATAGATTGGGGGAATTAGATCCTTCACTTTGTAAGACAGCGTCGGCATCTCATGATTTTCCAAGTCATAAGCCAGTTGATATCTGGAAAGATCTGTTTCATTGGCAATCAGACTGGCCAGGGGACGTATGTCCTTCACGCAGGCAGCAAAGTCTTTCTTGTCAAAAGGGGTGCCGTCTTCTTTCAAGCTTGGATACCCGGTAGATATATCAGCCGGGTCTAGCTCCGGTAACCATGCTTTGGCCCGGCTTAAGGCATTCATAGCTCCATCTCTTGCAGATGATCGCTAAACCACTCAGGAAGAATAGAAAGCTTCCTCAACACATCAACCAAGAGAGTGGGGGCTTGATTAGAAGGAGAAATTGTGGCCAGTGCGCGTTGGGTCCCAGTGTAGAGTTGCTCCACGAGGGTGTAAAATGCCTTCAGCCTAACAAGCATCTCTTGGCTAAGGTTGGTGCTCCTGGGACCTGAATAATAATCACATTTGGATTAAAAGGTGGTTTAAATCATCAGGGAAGATATTCACATTTGATAATCACAAAGGCGGCTTACCAAAGATAGCAGAAACCATCTGAGACACATGGCGTTTAAGCCAGTGAGTTTAGTGGTCACCTCAAGATCCACCTCCGCCTTTTCAGCCCGCTGTGTCAAGGCAGTTTTCTCTTCAGCCCAGATGCTTCTTTCAACTTCAAAGTTAGTCTTCAGTTTTTCCGTTTCAGTCACGCTGAATTCGAAGTTTGAGTTTGCCTTCCGGGTCTCAGATTCTTTCAGCTGCAGACAAGTCTTCAAGTCAGACAGCTCTGATTGAAGTTGAGTAGTGGTGGTATGTACATACACCGGATCAAAATCATGATTCAAATATAGCTTACAAACATGAAAGTCCCAAGCCTTTTGCAAGCAACAACACTTGGCACTTGGGGGCTAATATCTGCCGAAAAAATTACTCATGCAACAGCTTATGTGAATAAGTCCCAAGCACTTTGCGAGCAAGAGTCCTTGACTTGGGGGCTAACTCATATTGTTTGTCTCGATACTGCTTTATGGTGACCCGGTTCTGCTGCAAACGGCCATAGCCTGCTCATGAGAACTACAGAAGTGAGTTCTGTTTTCTACACAAGGATATAAAGGACAGACTCATTCATGTTGATTAAACCAGCCCTTGGGGGCTAGGGATTCAGTGTTAGTCATTATAGATCTACTTTAAGCTGGATGCTTTAAGCCGGATTTTGAAGGATTCTATTAACAGGTATTATTTATGCTCATGGTTAATCTAAGTCTATAGCATATTCATCATAAACAATAGACTTGGGGGCTGACAGGAGGTGCATAATTCAACAAAGGAGGAGTTCATACCTCAAATTTCTGATGCATTTGCTTCACCATGTCAACTTCAAGTTCACGGCTGCTGAGTACTTGGCTGAGATAGCCAGAATATACTTCACCAATGCTTAATTGGGAGTACTCATCAACATCAAATCTTACTTTTCGGTGTTCAATATACTCTTCCTTGGTAGAGTGCTTGGCCAAGACAGTAGGCCTTCCCGACTCTCTAAAGCCAGTGTTGGTGATCACCACATCATCATCATGTGTCTCATTCATTTTAACCAGACTGGATGCTTCAGGGTTCAAAGGGCCATCGCTGGCTTGATCGATAGGAGGGTCAGAAGTCACTGGTGGAACGTCAAGAACTGGCTTCGACGATTGAGGAACAGAGATCTCAGGCGTTGGGGTTTGTTGCTCCGGCTTATTGACTTTAGGGTCTTCAGCCGGCTTAGTCACCTTTGCCTTTTTGCTAGGCTTGGCTTTTCCACTTCATGAATCATGAGAGGTCAGTATAAGTATAAAGGATCATAATGAGCAAATGATAAGTAATTGTTATTACCCGAGAGCAGTCTTGAAAGCAGGCAGATGAGACTGAGATGAATCTCCAGAAGAGGAACGAGACGTCTCCTGATAATTTGAGTCGAAAGAATTAAGTGGTTGGTGGATGAGACCCGCCAGAGGATAAAAAGAGTTAAAATCGGGGGTGACCTCATTTCGACGCTTCTTTGGAGTATTCGGTAAGCGGAAGATAATTCTTCGTCCCTGCTAGTCCGAGTCTGTCGCCGGCTCTTGTGCAGCTGTTGCTTCAAAAGAAAGTGAGGATCCAGATGAGCTAAGGGGTGTGAAAATCTTACTTTCCGGGTTACTCTTCAAGTTTTCTATCTTGGCAAGGGCTCGGAGTCAGAGGAAATGATAGTTACCTCTACTTCAATTGCTTGACTGGTCCTCGTGTCATCCTGACGATAATCAATGTCAATAAGATGGTTGAAAAAGGAGCCAAGAGAATCAAGGGCTACCTCTGACTCAGAGCTGTTGTTCAGTTCAAGCAGCTTGGAGGCACAGGGTTTCTTTCCCCTCTTCTTGGCGGTTCTCTTGGCGGCTTTCTTGGCTTTCCTGGCCCTTTTGGCAGCCTCATGCTCATATTCCTTCTTCCAAAAGTCATCATCAGCCTGTGAAAGTCATCAAAGTTGAGTTAAACAAAGTATTTAAGGATGAAGGTAAATTAAGTAATTTAAAGACTTACTTCTGGTGTCGGGTTAGATGTGCAGAAAGGGCTTAGGCCCACTTTGCTGTAGTCTACTGGGCCTTCATGCAGACGGGACTTCGTCATTTCGTTAATGGCGCCGTTAGTTAAATCCTCAGAGCTGTGGCACCGTGGATCCTTTTTGCCACCAGTGTAAGTGCACATTAAGCCGGTGCGGCGACTCAATGGAATGACCCGCCATGCAACCTAGCATCGAACCAAGTCAATGCCAGTTAAGCTGTTTCCCAACCGAACCTTGACCTTGGCAATGGTAGGGGCGAGTGTTTTGCGTTCAGGGCTGTCAGCTTGTCAGGGAGATGATGTTTTGAGTCGAAACTCGGGCAGTCGATTCTCATCAGCCGGAGAAGTATCCTTGCAATAGAACCAAGTCTGATTCCAATCCTTGGGATGACTCGGCAGGCGGGCATAATGGAAGATAGCATCTCTCCTTTGCTGAATTGAGATTCCACCAAGTTCTAGGCTGGGTCCATTTGAATACTCGTTCTGGCAGTTCAAATAAAAGTATTCTCTGAACAGCTCCACACTGGGCTCCTCTTGAAGGTACACCTCACAGAAAACATGGAAATTGCATATGTTTGACATGGAATTAGGTCCGATGTCTTGAGGATGAAGATTCAAAAAAGTGTAGAACGTCCCGAAAGATTTTAGAGCCGGGCGGTGAGAAGCCCCAGTTCATGTGATCAGTAAAGACAATGACTTCATCATCCTTTGGATGAGGTTTCTCCTCTTCCGGCTTGGGGGCGTGATAATGCATGACAGTCTTTTTTGGCAAATAGTTGGTTGTTACAAAGTCCTAAAGTTTTTTCTCAGTGACAATGGAGGGAACCCAGTTACAGAAAGTGGATGTCTTTCGAGCCATTGTGAAGAAAGAGGCATAAAAAGAAAAACAGCAAGTTTGCCAGTTCAAATTAAGCCAGAGGAAAAACGCTACAGCACATATTCAGAATGGCGGCTTAAAGGGGGGCCTAATGGTATATGACTAGTTACAGCGGGCTATGTAAGCCGCCATGACCAATTTTGATGTCTGTCAAAGGTGAAATCTGTTGAGCATTGAATCTAACTAAAACCGGTGATGAAAGCCACCATGGCCAGTTTGATTTATCAGGATCGAAATTTTTTGCTAAGTACTGGACAAACATGTTTAACAGATTACAATTATAATTCTGGATCAGTGGCAGTTCAGAAAAAGAAAATAAATCAAAACCTAAAATAGTGCGAGGGAGTTCACAGGTTCTGAGGAGATCTTTTATGAAGGAAAAGGGTCGCTAGCATTAAAAGCAAGGGGAAAACGGCTATTGCACGAGTTATATGCTATCTTCAGATCAAAGTATGCTAGGGTTGAAGATGGAGGGCGAAGAACTATGAAGAACACGAATAACTACAGAAACCCTAATGCGATCTGGAGCATAAAAGGAGGAACGCTTACAGAGGCAGGTGAACTGCGGTGGAGCATCTTCAATCTCTGGTCCTGTTCAGGTTGATGCAGCGGCCGAGGACGAGGAGGACGGTGAGCTTTGCGGTGGTGGTGGAGCTCAAGTGGCAGGAGAGTCGTGTGAGGAGGAAGACGAAGGAAAGGGGGGAGAATGAGAAGAGGCTGTTTGACCCTATTTATAAGGAAAAGGTAACAGGTGGGCGCGAAAAACAAGGAGGCCAAAACATGGCTATGTAGCTGCTCAGGCGCCTCGATTCTCGGGACAACTATTAAAGATAAAAGATCCGTTGAGATATATTGGATATTGTGTAAATTAATGGTAGGTGACGTCATGGTGGGTTATCACAAGTCCAGGAGATGATGTCATGGCAAGTTATAAATTCTCGCATAAATGAAGAAGGGAAGATTTTTTCCTGAGTTGAAGATTGGCATGAACAAGTTCAAATCAATGTGAGGCCTAATGTTGGGGATATAACTATTAGGTATGACCCGCCCAGGTGGGGTCGGGTTATACCTATGGAGATTCATGATATGAAGCCCACGAGGATATTGAAGATGGCGGTTCACAGGCAAGGGCCCAAGGCCCAAGGGCGACTTAAGGCCCGTAGAAATAAACCGCCATGTGTAAGACTTGTATTGTAAGGCATGTATAGATAGTCACCGAGCTGGGCATGTTGTCTATGAGCCGGCCGGGACTCCATGAGCCGCTGGGCCTCAACTTGTGTATATAAAGGGATGACCCGGCGGCGGTTCAGGTCAAGAAACAACAGATCGAAAGCTAGGTCAAGCGGATTCGCTCCATGGTAATCGAGACATAAGCAATACCACATGAAACTAGATTAGGCCGTTTACCTTCACCGCAAGGGACCGAACCAGTATAAACTCTTGTGTCCTTTGTCCCATTTAACCCCTTTAAGCTAACGTAGTTGTGATGGCTCCACGACTAAGTCCTTTCGCTAGGACATCTGTCGTGACTATTCCATGACACCAAGGCAATTGCTCTAGTATTGTCACAAAAGATTTTCATTGGACCCAATGCAATAGGTATTACACCTAGATCATATATGAACTCCTTCATACAGACTCCTTCATTAGCTGCTTCTGAAGCAGCTATGTACTCCGCTTCACACATAGATCCCGCCACGACGCTCTACTTGGAACTACACCAACTGACAGCTCCACCATTCAATAAAAATATGTATTCGGATTGTGACTTAGAGTCATCGGGATCAGTGTCAAAGCTAGCATCAATGTAACCATTTACGACAAGCTCTTTGTCACCTCCATAAACGAGAAACATATCCCTAGTCCTTTTCAGGTACTTCAGGATTTTCTTGACCGCTCTCTAGTGATACACTCCTGGATTACTTTGGTACCTCCTTGCTATACTTATAGCAAGGCACACATCAGGTCTGGTACACAGCATAGCATACATGATAGAACCTATGGCTGAAGCATAGGGAATGACTACCTTGTAACATAGGCAAGAACCCTTTCTTTGACTGATCCATTTTGAACTTCTTCAAAACTTTATCAAGGTATGTGCTTTGTGAAAGTCCTATCAAGTGTCTTGATATATCTCTATAGATCTTGATGCCCAATATGTAAGCAGCCTCACTGAGGTCTTTCATTGAAAAACTCTTGTTCAAGTATTCTTTTATGCTATAAAGAAATTCAACATCATTTCCATTCAACAATATGTCATCCACATATAATATTAGAAATGCTATAGAGCTTTCACTCACTTTCTTGTAAATACAGGCTTCTCCAAAAGTCTGTATAAAACCGTATGCTTTTATCACCTCATCAAAGCGTATATTCCAACTGCGAGATGCTTGCACCAGTCCATACATGGATCATTGGAGCTTGCACACTTTGTTAGGACCTTTAGGATCGACAAAACCTTCTGGTTCAATCATATACAACTCTTCTTTAAGAAATCCATTAAGGAATGGAGTTTTAACATCCATTTGCCAGATTTCATAATCATAAAATGTGGCAATTGCTAACATGATTCAGACATACTTAAGCATCGCTACGAGAGAGAAAGTCTCATCATAGTCAACTCCTTGAACTTGTCGAAAACCCTTTGCAAAAGCCAAGCTTTATAGACAGTAACATTACCGTCAGCGTCAGTCTTCTTCTTGAAGATCCATTAATTCTCTATGGGTCGCTGATCATCGGGCAGATCCACCAAAATCCACACTTTGTTCTCATACATGGATCCTGATACGTCTCCAACGTATCTATAATTTTTTATTGTTGCATGCTATTATATTATCTGTTTTGGATGTTTAATGGGCTTTAATATGCTCTTTTATATTATTTTTGGGACTAACCTATTAACCGGACTCCGAGTGCCAGTTTTTTTTTTTTTTGCCTATTTTAGAGTTTTACAGAAAAGGAATTAATACCAAATGGAGTTCAAATGGAAGGAAACCATCACGATGATCTTTCTTGGATCGAAAGCAATCCAGAAGACTTGGAGTTGAAGTCTGGAACTCCACAAGGAGGCCACGAGGTAGGAGGGCGTGCCCGGGGGGTAGGTGCGCCCCCACCCTCATGGGCACCTCGTAGCTCCACTGACGTACTTCTTTTGCCTATATATACTCTTATACCCTACAAACATCACAGAGAGCCACGAAACCACTTTCCTACCGTCGCAACCTTCTATACCAGTGAGATCCCATCTCGTGGCCTTTTCCGGTGATCTGCCGGAGGGGGAATCAATCACGGAGTGCTTCTACATCAACACCATTGCCTCTCCGATGAAGCGTGAGTAGTTTACCACAGAACTTCGGGTCCATAGTTATTAGCTAGATGGCTTATTCTCTCTCTTTGATTCTCAATACAAAGTTCTCCTCGATGTTCCTGGAGATCTATTCGATGTAATTCTTTTGCGGTGTGTTTGTTGAGATCCGATGAATTGTGGATTTATGAACAAGATTATCTATGAATATTATTTGGTTCTTCTCTGAATTTTTATATGCATGATTTGATATCTGTGCAGGTCTCTTCGAATTATCGGTTTAGTTTGGCCTACTAGATTGATCTTTCTTGCAATGGGAGAAGTGCTTAGCTTTGGGTTCAATCTTGCAGTGTCCTTTCCCAGTGATAGTAGGGGCAGCAAGGCACGTATTGTATTGTTGCCATCGAGGATAAAAAGATGGGCTTTATATCATATTGCTTGAGTTTATCCCTCTACATCATGTCATCTTGCTTAATGTGTTACTCCGTTCTTATGAACTTAATACTCTAGATGCATGATGGATAGAGGTCGATGTGTGGAGTAATAGTAGTAGATGCAGATTTTTTTTCGGTCTACTTGACACGGACGTGATGCCTATATTCATGATCATTGCCTTAGATATATTCCTAATTATGCGTTTTTCTATCGATTGCTTGGCAGTAATTTGTTCACCCACCGTAATACATGCTATATTGAGAGAAGCCACTAGTGAAACCTATGGCCCTCGGGTCTATTTCCTATTATATTACATCTCTTTTATTTACGTCGCATCTCGTTTACTATTTTGCAATCTTTACTTTCCAATCTATACAACAAAAATACCAAAAATATTTACTTTACTATCTTTATTAGATCTCACTTTTGCGAGTGACCATGAAGGGATTGACAACCCCTTTATCGTGTTGGTTGCAAGGTTCTTGATTGTTTGTGCAGGTACTAGGTGACTTGTGCGTTGTCTCCGACTGGATTGATACATTGGTTCACAAAACTAAGGGAAATACTTATGCTACTTTGCTGCATCACCCTTTCCTCTTCAAGGGAAAACCAACGCATGCTCAAGAAGTAGCAAGAAGGATTTCTGGTGCCGTTGCCGGGGAGATCTATGCCAAGTCAAGACATACCAAGTACCCATCATAAATTCTTCTCCCTCGCATTACATTATTTGCCATTCGCCTCTGGTTTTCCTCTCCCCCACTTCTAAAACAATTTTCGGAAACCTTTGCCTTTTCTTGGCCACTCTTTCGTTCGATCTTATGTTTGCTTGTGTATCCATGTGCCTTCTTTTTGCTTGCATCTTTGCTCACTAAAATTTTATGGATCCTCATCCACTTGCTAATCTTTTTAAGAGATCCAATTATGATGAACCTATTGCTAGTGAGTTGAGTGCACTAGATTATCTTTATGAGGTTTTGCTTGAAATTCATGAATCTGGAAATTGTGATGAAGTGATTCATGATAGATCTTTGACTAAAAAGCATGATTGAAATGATTTTACTATAAATCCTATTGATGTCAATTGTGCTAATAATATGCAAAACCCTAAGCTTGGGGATGCTAGTTTTGCTATGTCTACTATTTGTTGCAATGATCATGATTGGGGTGATTCTTGTTATAATCTTAAAAATTTATTTAAGCACCATGATCAATATGAGATTGATAATAGTGTTTGCAATATTATTGAAAGTGGGTTTGGAAGAGTGTCAACTTTAGATCCCATATATTGGGAGAACGTTCAATCTTATGAAATTTTTTATAAAAGTGGGTTTGGAGAGGTCATGACTTTAGCACTACTAGGAAAAGGCCTACTAATGGTGCACCGGTTTTGCATACTAATGGCGCACTATCGGTGCACCATTAGTAGCACACCATTAGAATTTTTTACTAATGGCGCACCACTGGTGCGCCATTAGTATCTGGTATACTAATGGCGCACCTGGCAGTGCGCCATTAGTATGTAACTCCATGCGCCATTAGTATGCCTCCTGTGGGGCCATATGTAACCATGTGCTTTGTCACACTAATGGCGCACTCTGCCTTGATGCGCCATTAGTATCCTTTGGCAAACTAATGGCACACTCTGCCTTGATGCGCCATTAGTATGAATATTTGGTTTTTTTATGCTTTTCTGATTTTTGCACAGGTTACAAAATATATTATTGGACAGAATATAGACAGCAGCACACAGCAACATCAGATTCATCGAATACAATAGAAGATTAGTCTCCGAATACAATTCATCATATTAGTCTATGAATTCAAAAGACCGAACAAAGATAAAACATTACAAGTCTCAAGACCGCGAGTATCGAGTTTGTCTTCACGTTACAAGTCGATATCGATCATCTAAACTACCATCACATAAAAGAGAGTTGTGGTCATCACGATGAGCATCATCGCGATCAAACTGGTCCTCATCCGGTTCCTCCACCGCTCCCTCCTCTCTCCCGCTAGATAGCGGGCATATCTAGATTCGGCCTCCGCCCTAGTGTGTACCCTTTGTAACTGCTACCGCTGAAACGGTGAAACTGTCTCCGACACTCCTCCCAGTCGTCGTAGACTCCGGCCCCTTACCCTTGTACTTGAGTGAATTCCTCCTTGACGGTGCGGAGCGCATTCGGACGCCGGTCCTTCCTTTGCTTCTTCGATTGGCTGCCATCTGTGTGTGCGCCGCCATCATCAGTGGTGGCATCCTCGGCGGCACCATCAGTGGTGTCATCCCCGACGCCACTAGGGGTTGTGTAATCAGGATCGGCGTCTTCCGCGGTGTCCTCATAGCGGTGAGGTTGTTCCTCCATCTCCTGGGACAGCTCCCAGAATTGCTTGCCGCCCGAACCACCGGCCTCATCGTTGTGGGCCATGTTTCGCTCTAAATAGGAAAAAAGTTTGGTCAAAAAGTTGGTTATTGTCAAGGAACAAGATCATGGTCTCATCATTTAGGGTTCGTCGACACCGAGGCACCCTAAAAGCCTAAGCTTTCATCATTTAGGGTTTGTCGACGCCGAGGCACCCTAAAAGCCTAAGCGTACATCATTTAGGTTCTCATCGACACCGAGGCATCTGGGGCAGCCAAGTTAAGTTTTCATCATTTAGGGTTTATCGATGCCGAGGCACCCTAGGTTGGGCCTAATCACTTGGCACTAATCACTTGGCTCTATTGCCACCTATGTTGGGTTTATCATCTAGGGTTTATCGATGCTAAGGAGAATTCTAAGTT
>LR880970.1:558870395-558883226 GCA_904067115.1 Aegilops sharonensis
GGCTCTATTGCCACCTATGTTGGGTTTATCATCTAGGGTTTATCGATGCTAAGGAGAATTCTAAGTTGGGCCTAATCACTTGGCTCTATTGCCACCTATGGTTTAATGCAGCAAGAATGGCGGGGCAGTTGATCCTACTTAACTAAGTACTAAGATACCCCGGCCCATGCATTAGTCGCAAGTACCCCATATGTCCTATTTTTAGCAAAGTCATGCTAAAATTCACAGAAAATTTCAGCATGACCTTTGCTGAAAATAGGACATATGGAGTACCCGAATTTGCCGGAACGGAAGTTAATCAACATTCCGACAAACTCAAGGGCCTCTCGGGGTACCTGCAAATTCATCACGACACGATGGTCGGAGACATGACCTCTGCAAAATGGTCGGAGACACGATGGTCTTTCTCAATGTGATCAATTGATGGATCAACACATAAAACATGTCCAATAAGTATGATTTATAGAGTCAACATCAGTATGACTATATATAAAGTTTTTCTTCATCAGCCAGGCCCATGCAAGTAACTGCATCCAACAACTATTTCTGCTACTCTGTAACTAACTACACTCTGTATTTATAGATTAATTTCAGATGAGATCAGATTGAGCTCCAACTGTAGCTGCAACTGAGGGATCCATGAGCCATCATGCCAGCCAGCCAGGAAATAAACTTTACTCTCCAAAGGAAATAAAAATACAACGCATACATACATACTTAAGCAGGTAGATAGATAGATAGATAGATAGATGAGCATGTTCAGTTCAAAAGAATGAATATAAACAAGCAAAGAATGCATGCAAGTTTAAAGTAAAACGTTTCAGTTAATGCAAGTACTCCTCTTGCTCTCTACTTTCTCTCTTCTCTTCTTCAGTTAATTAACTGAATTTTACTGATGTTGTTGTTAACTGAATTTTAATCAGCTTCTGAAGAACACCTTCAGTTTCGTCAGATATAGGTGTAGTTTTCAGTCTCTGTCAGTTTCGTCAGATATAAATGAATTTTACCACGTCTCCCCTCCTGGACGTTTCAGAAACAGGAGGGCCCACATCTCCCCTCCAAAGGGCAGGACGTTTGAGTTTTTGAGGCAACTCCCCACGTCTCCCCTCCACTAGCAACTCCCCACGACGCAAAGGGGGTTTTCTTCCCACGTCCAGGTAACTCCCCTCCTATTCCATTGCCGCTCCATCTTCCTCCCTCTGCCTCCCTCCTCATTCCATTGCCGCTCCATCTTCCTCCCTCTACCTCCCTCTGCCTCCAGCATCAAGCAACTCCCCTCTGCCTCCACCATCGCTGGCCAGGAGGGCAATGGCGGAGGAATCATGGAGCAACTCCCCTCCGTCTGCCAAGAGAATGTCGGAGGCATCATGGAGCAACTCCCCTCCGTCTGCCAAGCATCACCGTGGTGAGCCGTCTGGCAAGGAGCCACTGGTGGTCGACGACGACGTTCCGGTCCCTGGGCAGAAGCGGGACAACACCGTGCCGCTCAAGGTTGATATCCACCTGAAGGAGCCGCTGGATGTCGTATGCACCAGCAATCCAGACGAAGCCGACAAGATGATCCACAAGATGAGGAGGAGGCTCGGCGGGATGCTTCGTCGGAATATCGGCGTTGATGTCGAGTATACGAGGGAAGACAAACCTCCGCAAATTGCTGCAGTTCTGCAGTTATGCGTGGAGGATCTCGTCCTGGTATACCACATCACCGCGGCAACCAAATGGTAAAAACATCCAGTTCTGAAGTTTCTGTCAATTTAGTAGTTTCTGAAGTAGATGCAATAGTTATGAAGTTCTGAAGTAGATGCAATACTAGTTCTGAAGTTATGAAGTTTCTGTTTAATTATTAGTTTTTTGGTGATCATACAGAATGTTGTCTAGAAGTTTTGTGATCATTTAGTAGCTGTTATGAATGTTGTCTTGTAATGCAAAAGATTGCAAAAAAAAATATACATCATTGAGATGTTATGCTTGATGTTTTGATCATATAGAATGTTGTCTTGTAGTTGTTGTGATCATTTAGTAGTTGTTGTGATCATACTGTTTTAACTGAATTTTGGTCAGAACTGAAGATGCTATATTAACTGAATTTTGCTTCAATTGAACCCATTTTAATTCTGTAGTTTCTGAAGTTTTTGAAGTAGATGAATTTGATGCACCAGATTAATTTGATGCAGGCCCAAGGAACTCCGCCCGCTCCTGCAGGAGAAGAAGTTGTACACCTTTGTTGGCTTCTGCATTGGAGGCGACAAGGAGAAGCTGAAGTTGTCTGGTTTAGAGATCAACCCCGACATGTACGTCGACTTGCAGCGCAAATGGAGAGTTCCAAACAATGGAAAGAAGTGGCAGTCTTTGGCTGAGTTTGCAGGCAGCCTCATCCACCCATCCTACAAGGAAATTAAGCGGAAGATCGACAGGAAATCGGACCACCTACTATGGGGGGACAGCCCACTGCCAAACAACCTCATCGAGTATGCCACGAAAGATGCGTACGTCACCTACGAGGCATGGAAGAAAATCAAAATCACCAAAGAAGGTTTGGAGCTCTGGCAAGAGGCGGAGGATCATTGGGATGACCCCTACTACTGGGGATATTGAGTTGTTTGTGGTATTGGGATGACCCCTACTACTGTGTCTCAGTTTGTAGTTATGTGGTTGAACAAGTTTGCTTTTGTTATGTTGAACAAGTTTGCTTTTGTTATGTTGAACAAGTTTGCTTTTGTAATGATGAACAAGTTTGCTTTGGTTGTCAGTTGACATCACTCATCGCTGAGCATAGTTTAGTTTTACCTTTATCTATTTATTGTTTAGGCAGAGCTATTCAGGCATGGAAGATATAATCATCCTTATGGTGAGGATCGCAATGTTTTTAGCTTCCAAGTTTCTAATGACACATGATCTTTCCAACCACATAACTTAACTACAAACATTTCCCCCTGTAAATTGTAGTTACACATTCCAACCAATACCTGCAGGTTATAATTTCATACTGAATGACCATCAATGACTAAGTGAAGAAAATAATTGCTATGCATTTCTTAGCACGCGAGAAGGAAGAGGGGAGAGGAGGCGGAGCTCACCGGGGCGGCGCAAGGAGGCCCTGCGACAGCTTAGTAGCAACAGAGGTGGCCGAAGTTGAGGAAGACAACGGCGTCCCGAGGAAGAAGAGGTGGAGGGGGGGTGGAGGGGTCGAGCACCGTCGCGCCCTGGTTCCACGGCTCGCCGACCTGGTGTTGAAGCATATTCTGCCCGCCGCCTTGCCTGTCGCCTCGCACGGTGGAGCTCGAGGGCTGGGAAGGCGAGGGAGGGGGTGGATTGGGAGCGGACGGCGATGGGGGCAGGGCAGGGGCTAACTGGGGGCGGCGACGGAGACGGAGGCGCGGGGGCGGCGGCGGCGGCGTGGGTCGGGGCAGCGCGCGGGTGCATCTGGTGGCGAGGGAGAGAGTGTCGAAGGGGATCTGGCGAGAGGGAGAGAGTATAGCTAGGGGGAGGGTTCTAATGGCGCACCTTCCAGTCGTGCGCCATAAGTATGACTATTCTAATGGCGCACCACCCCGCGGTGCGCCATTAGAATTTTGTTTTAATCTAGCCCACTAACCATATCTACAACCTAACCCTATCTACAACAGAACCCACCCATTAGCCTGACTGGTCAGCACGCAGCACACACACCAGGAGGTCCTGGGTTCGATTCCCAGGCTCCCCAATATTTTTTTATGCATTTTAAATGCTGCTTTTTATATATGTTTGTGTTTAAATATGTTCAAACTTGTTTAAATCATAACTGTAATATTTTTTTATAAAGACAGTAATAATTTTTTAAAAAATATGTTCAAATTTCTTACTTGAAAATATCATCGGCGGCGGCGGTGGAGCGGGGGAGGGTGCGGGGATCGAGATCGAGATGGAGGGGGAATCGAGATCGATATGGAGGGGGATCGAGATCAAGTGTCCTCATGAATTCAAAAAGTGCCCATGAAATTTAAAAATATTCATGATATCAAAAAGTGCCCATGAAATACAATCGAGAAATGAAGACTACGATTTAAATACAATGGCATAGTGCGCCATTAGTAGGTTTGCAAAAAAGTTAAAAAAAATTATATACTAATGGCGCACTGTCTTAGTCGTGCGCCATTACTAGTTCTAACTAGTAATGGAGCACTTTGCCACCCCTGCGCCATTAGTTTGTATGGAAAATGGGAAAAAAAATCTATAGTAGTGGCGCACCGTGAGCACGGTGTGCCATTAGTGTCTTCCACTCTAATGGCACACGAGCAACCGGTGCGCCATTAGTATATAGTAGTGGCGCACTACTTACCTGGTGCGCCATTAGAATCAGTCCTATCTATAGCCCTTTTCCTAGTAGTTTAGTTTTTGACTGAACACTGTGAGGCAAAAGCCCCACAGCCTTTTATTAAAATAGAGCCCCAAGTCTTACAACAAAATAAAACTTAAATTAAAAGCTATCTAGGAGTTTAGGATACCTACCTATGAATATACAACAACAACAACATATATACAAATGTACAATACAAGGTTAGGTCACATAGGTCATGGCAGAGCATGAATCCAGTGTAGAAGCAATGGCTTGATCGAAGATTTCATCCTATGGGAGTGGAGGGTGATGTCATGTATAAATTTGACCTTCTAGCCCCCAAAGGTTGGCCTAATATGCCTGAAGATCTTGTCATTCCTCGTGGTCCAGATACTCCATGCAGCAAGGTAAAAAACCTCAAAGAAAAAAGGGTGTTTGAAACTCCTCTGTGCTGTCAGAATACATTATTTGGGAGATAACCCAGCATACCATGTAATCTATAGGTAATTCCAAACTCTGTTGCTGAAGATGCACTTGAAAAACAGGTGATCTATGTCTTCATGTATATTAGCCACACACACATAGGGCATAAATTATCCTCATCTTCAGATCTCCAATGCCTTCTTACAAGCATGTCTCTAGTGTTTAACCTATCATTCAGCATCAACCAAGCAAAAACCTTGATCTTAATTATGCATTTACTTCTCCAAATCCATTTACAAGGATCAACATCTGACAAATGAGCATGGGCTAGAGTATAGTAACTCTTAGCAGAATATAATCCTTTACCATGTGTCCATGACCAAGAGTCAGATTCCTGGGGGCATCTTTGCAATCCACTTAGATCAGAGTTACGAGAAACCAACTCATCCATTGCCTCCTGAGATATTGGTAATTGGAAATAAGTACCAATATCAAAGTCTTCAATAAAGTTCTTGACAGATATCTTGTCATCCAGAGCAAATGAAAAAAGTCTGGGGAATCTCTCCTTGATTGGCAAATGGCTTCCTCCCAAGATCCAAGCAACATGCCAAAACAGAGAGTTGTTTCCATCATTGATGGTGATAACAGTTTGAGATCTATAAACCTCATTTAGCTTCATGATATCTCTCCACCAAAAAGACCCACACTCCACAGTTGCATGGGGAACAACTCCATTGTAATATGTGTCCCAAATCAAGGAAACCCGAGGTATATCTGCTTTGTTATAGAACTTGTGCAAGTGCTTTGTGAGCAAAGCTCTATTTTGAACTTCAAGATTAATGATCCCCATGCCCCCTTTATCTTTTGGCTTACAAACCATTGGCCAGGCAACCAAATATTGTTTAGGTGTATGAGAATTACCTCTCCATAAACACTGCCTCATAATTCTCTCCAGTTGTTTAATAATAGTAGCTGGTAGACTCAGACTACAAAGAAAATAGATCGGCATAGAGGAGAGAACTGATTGCAATAGCTGAAATCTTGCACCTTGGGAAAGCAGAGAGGAACTTGCAGAAAGCCTCCTCTCAACTCTGTCAACAACAGGCAGCAGATCTTGAATTCTAGGCTTTGTGGTACCCACAGGCATACCCAGGTATGTGAACGGAAGGGGTCCAACCTGACATCCAAAAATAGCAGCCAATCTAACTGCTTCTTCTTGTGTGACATTGATGGGCAAGATGCAAGACTTATGGAAATTGACTTTTAAACCGGTTGAAGGCAATCAACATATTCTTAAGGGCTAGCAGTTGGGAATCATCAGCATGAACAATCAATAGGGTATCATCTGCATATTGGACTATTGGGAAATCATGATCATTAGAAGGAATTGGGAGAGACAGTAAACCTTGCTGAAGCATTTGATTAACCACAGATTGCAAGAGATCAGCAGCAATAACAAAGAGGAGTGGTGATAGAGGATCTCCTTGCCTGACAACTCTTTTGCAATTAAACTGCTTACCAGGGACACCATTTAGAAGTATGGAAGAAGATCGAGAAGAAAGAAGCTCTTTAATCCAACAAATCCATTTTGCATCAAAGCCCTTATATTTCAACATAAGTAAAACCAGATCATGCTCAATAGTGTCAAAAGCTTTAGCAAAGTCAAGCTTAAGGATGAGGATTGGTCTCTTGGACTGATGACACTCGTGAATGTATTCCAAACTCCATGCAATGCAATCCTGAATAGACCTTGATCTGAGGAAACCATACTGGTTTTTATGGATGCATGTGAGGATAACCTTCTGGAGTCTATTTTCCAGGAGTTTAGTGAGGAATTTAAGACATGTATTTGTGAGGGAAATTGTCCTATAATCATTGGGCCCTTCAGGAGACATTGTTTTGGGAATTAGGGTCACAAGGGAACCATTTATACTTTGCAGAGAAATTCTTCCATCATAGAAATGAGTGATTAGCTTTAGTAAGTCATCTTTGATGATAAGCCAGCACTTCTTTACAAAAAGACCAGTAAACCCATCTGGTCCAGGTGCCCATGACTTTAGTTAATGTTAATCCCACTATTTTGGAAAAGTGTCAACTTCGCATGCATGTGGATCGTGTTGAAAATATTTTATGTGATAGCTATCTTGTTGAATTTGCTTATGATCTCACATGTAATTATTATGAGAGAGGAAATTATGGTTGTAGAATTTTTCATGTTACTAAATTACCTCTCGTTATGTTCAGATTGCTATTGTTTCTTTCTGCTTCCTTGCATATGCTAGTTTTTGCTTGCTATGATAACTTGTTTGCCTATAATATGCCTATGAATAGTAATTATGTTAGACCTAGATGTGTTTTCACGTGTTTCATGATGCCCTCTTTGCACTTCAATTCTTGTCTTCCATGTGGGCATCAACGAAATTATCAATGCCTAGCTAGGGGCGTTAAACGATAGCGCTTGTTGGGAGGCAACCCAATTTTATATTTGTTATTTGCTTTTTGCTCCTGTTTAGTAATAAATAATTCATATAGACTCTGTTTAGATGTGGTTTTATGTTTTAATTAGTGTTTGTGCCAAGTATAACCTTTGGGAAGACTTGGGTGAAGTCTTTGCGATCTTGCTGTAAAACACAAAAACTTTTGCGCTCACGAGATTAGCTGTCATTTTTTACTGGAGAGTGCTTTTAGGTTCATTCTTTCTGCAGATGATTAATAGAAAAATTACTCACGTCCACAAATGTATTTAAGATTTTTTTAGAGTAATATAAGTATTCGGAAGTTACATATTGCTACAGACTGTTCTGTTTTTGACAGATTATGTTTTTCGTGTGTTGTTTGCTTATTTTGATGAATGTATGAGTAGTATCGGGGGTATGAACCATAGAGAAGTTGGAATAAAGTAGGTTTAACACCAAATAAATAAAGAATGAGTTCATTATAGTACCTTAAAGTGGTGGTTTATTTTCTTATACTAAAAGAGCTCATGAGATTTTCTGTTGAAGTTTTGTGTTCTGAAGTTTTCAAGTTTTTGGGTAAAGATTTGATGGATTTTGGAACAAGGAGTGGCAAGAGCCTAAGCTTGGGGACCCCCAAGGTAAAATTCAAGGACAAAAAAAACCCTAATCTTGGGTATGCCCCGTAAGGCATCCCCTCTTTCATCTTCGTCTATCGGTAACTTTACTTGAGGCTATATTTTTATTCACCACATGATATGTGTTTTGCTTGGAGCATCTTGTATGATTTGAGTCTTTGCTATTTCATTTACCACAATCATACATGCTGTACACGCCTTTTGGGAGAGACACGCATGAATTGGAATTTATTAGAATACTCTATGTGCTTCACATATATCTTTTGAGCTAGACAATTTTGCTCTAGTGCTTCACTTATATCTTTTTAGAGCAGGGTGGTGGTTTTATTTTATTGAAATTATTGATCTCTCATGCTTCACTTATATTATTTTGAGATTCCTTTAGAACAGCATGGTAATTTTCTTTGGATATAAAACTAGTCCTAGTATGATGGGCATCCAAGTTGGGTATAATAAAAACTTTCATATAAAGTGTGTTGAATACTATGAGAAGTTTGATGCTTGATGATTGTTTTGAGATATGAAGATGGTGATATTAGAGACATGCTAGTAGAGTAATTATTAATTTGAGGAATACTTGTGTTAAAAGTTTGTGATTCCCGTAGCATGCACGTATGGTGAACCGTTATGTAATGAAGTTGGAGCATGATTTATTTATTGAATGCCTTCCTTATGTGTGGAGGTCGGGATCGGGCGATGGTTAACTCCTACCAACCCTCCCCCTAGGAGCATGCATGTAGTACTTTGTTTTGATTACTTGTAGATTTTTGCATTAAGTACGTGATTTCTTTATGACTAATGTTGAGCCCATGGATTATATGCACTCTCACCCTTCCACCATTGCTAGCCTCTCTAGTACCTCTCAACTTCCGTCGGTACCATACACCCACCATATACCTTCCTCAAAACAGCCACCATACCTACCTATTATGGCATTTCCATAGCCATCCGAGATATATTGCCATGCTACTTTCCACCGTTCCATTTATTTTGACATGCTCCATCATTATCATATTGCCTTGCATGATTATGTACTTGACATCGTATTTGTGGCAAAGCCACCGTTCATAATTTTGCATACATGTCACTCTTGAATCATTGCACATCTCGGTACACCACCGGAGGCATTCACATAGAGTCATATTTTGTTCTAAGTATTGAGTTGTAATTCTTGAGTTGTAAGTAAATAAAAGTGTGATGATCTTCATTATTAGAGCATTGTCCTAGTGAGGAAAGGATGATCTTCATTATTAGAGCACTTTTGAGGAAGCCCAAATACAAAAAATGAGAGAAAAAGAGAGAAGGGACACTGCTACTATCCTTTTACCACACTTGTGCTTCAAAGTAGCACCATGATCTTCATGATAGAGAGTCTCCTATGTTGTCACTTTCATATACTAGTGGGAATTTATCATTATAGAACTTGGCTTGTATCTTCCAATGATGGGCTTCCTCAAAAGTGCCCTAGGTCTTCATGAGCAAGCAAGTTGGATGCACACCCACTTAGTTTCTTTTGTTGAGCTTTCATACATTTATAGCTCTAGTGCATCCGTTGCATGGCAATCCCTACTCACTCACATTGATATCTATTGATGGGCATCTCCATAGCCCATTGATATGCCTAGTTGATGTGAGACTATCTTCTCCTTTTTGTCTTATACACAACCACCATTCTATTCCACCTATAGTGCTATGTCCATGGCTCACGCTCATGTATTGCATGAAGATTGAAAAAGTTTGAAAATACTAAAGTATGAAACTATTGCTTGGCTGAAACCGGGGTTGTGCATGATTAAATACTTTGTGTGATGAAGATAGAGCATAGCCAGACTATATGATTTTGTAGGGATAGCTTTCTTTGGCAATGTTATTTTGAGAAGACATGATTGCTTTGTTAGTATGCTTGAAGTATTATTGCTTTTATGTCAATATTAAACTTTTGTCTTGAATCTTTCGGATCGGAACATTCATGCCACAATAAAGAAAATTACATTGATAAATATGTTAGGTAGCATTCCACATCAAAAATTCTGTTTTTATCATTTACCTACTCGAGGACGAGCAGGAATTAAGCTTGGGGATGCTTGATACGTCTCCAATATATCTATAATGTTTTCTTGTTCCATGCTATTATATTATCTGTTTTGGATGTTTAGTGGGCTTTAATATGCTATTTTATATTATTTTCGGGACTAACCTATTAACCGGAGGTCCAGTGCCAGTTTCTATTTTATTTTAGAGTTTTACCGAAAAGGAATACCAAACGGAGTCCAAACAGAATG
The DNA here is from genome assembly GCA_904067115.1 of Aegilops sharonensis. Taxonomy (NCBI): domain Eukaryota; kingdom Viridiplantae; phylum Streptophyta; class Magnoliopsida; order Poales; family Poaceae; genus Aegilops; species Aegilops sharonensis. The sequence continues at coordinate 558,880,507 of LR880970.1, forward strand.
AAACCTTCGCGATGGTCTTTCTTGGACCGAAAGCAATCCAGAACACTTGGAGTTGAAGTCTGGAACTCCACGATGAGGCCACAAGGCAAGAGGGCGCGCCCAGGGGGGTAGGGACGCCCCCCACCCTCGTGGGCCCCTCGTAGTCCACCGATGTACTTCTTTCGCCTATATATACTCTTATACCCCAGAAACATTAGGAAGAGCCACGAAACCACTTTTCCACCGCCGCAACCTTCTGTACCCATGAGATCCCATCTTGGGGCCTTTTCCGGCGATCTATCGGAGGGGGAATCGATCATGGAGGGCTTCTACATCAACACCATTGCCTCTCTCATGAAGCGTGAGTAGTTTACCATAGACCTTCGGGTCCATAGTTATTAGCTAGATGGCTTCTTCTCTCTCTTTGATTCTCCATACAAAGTTCTCCTCGATGTTCTTGGAGATCTATTCGATGTAATTCTTTTGCGGTGTCTTTGTCGAGATCCGATGAATTGTGGATTTATGAAAAAGATTATCTACGAATATTATTTGGTACTTCTCTTAATTCTTATATGCATGATTTTATATCTTTGCAAGTCTCTTCGACTTATCAATTTAGTTTGGCCTACTAGATTGATCTTTCTTGCAATGGGATAAGTGGTTAGCTTTGGGTTGAATCTTGCGATGTCCTTTCCCAGTGACAGTAGGGGCAGCAAGGCACGTATTGTATTGTTGCCATCANACCATAGCCTCTCCGATGATGTGTGAGTAGTTTACCACAGACCTTCGGGTCCATAGTTATTAGCTAGATGGCTTCTTCTCTCTCTTTGATTCTCCATACAAAGTTCTCCTCGATGTTCTTGGAGATCTATTCGATGTAATTCTTTTGCGGTGTCTTTGTCGAGATCCGATGAATTGTGGATTTATGAAAAAGATTATCTACGAATATTATTTGGTACTTCTCTTAATTCTTATATGCATGATTTTATATCTTTGCAAGTCTCTTCGACTTATCAATTTAGTTTGGCCTACTAGATTGATCTTTCTTGCAATGGGATAAGTGGTTAGCTTTGGGTTGAATCTTGCGATGTCCTTTCCCAGTGACAGTAGGGGCAGCAAGGCACGTATTGTATTGTTGCCATCAAGGATAAAAAGATGGGGTTTATATCATATTGCTTGAGTTTATCCCTCTACACCATGTCATCTTGCTTAATGCGTTACTCCGTTCTTATGAACTTAATACTCTAGATGCATGCTGGATACTGGTCGATGTGTGGAGTAATAGTAGTATATGCAGAATCGTTTCGGTCTACTTGACACGAACGTGATGCGTATATTCATGATCATTGCCTTAGATATCTTCATAATTATGCACTTTTCTATCGATTGCTTGGCAGTAATTTGTTCACCCACCGTAATACATGCTATCTTGAGAGAATCCACTAGTGAAATCTATGGCCCCCTGGTCTCTTTCCTATTATATTACATCTCTTTTATTTAAATCGTATCTCATTTACTATTTTGCAATCTTTAATTTCCAATCTATACAACAAAAGTACCAAAAATATTTACTTTACTATCTTTATTAGATCACACTTTTGCGAGTGACCGTGAAGGGATTGACAACCCCTTTATCATGTTGGTTACAAGGTTCTTGATTGTTTGTGCAGGCACTAGGTGACTTGTGCGTGGTCTCCTACTGGATTGATACCTTGGTTCTGAAAAACTGAGGGAAATACTTACGCTACTTAGTTGCATCACCCTTTCCTCTTCAAGGGAAAACCAACGCATGCTCAAGAGGTAGCAGATCCTATCTCAAATTTCATGGCCTCAAGCCATTTATTGGAATCAGGGCTCATCATAGCTTCTTCATAGTTTGTAGGTTCGTCATGGTCAAGTAACATGACCTCCAGAACAGGATTACCGTACCACTCTAGTGCAGATCGTGCTCTGCCAGACCTATGAGGTTCTGTAGCAACTTGATCTATAGTTTCATGATATCTATCGTTAGCTTCCTCTCTAGTTGGTGTAGGCATCACGGGAATTGATTTCTCGGATGAGCTACTTTCCAAATTGAGAGTAGGTACAATTACCTCATCAAGTTCTACTTTCCTTCCGCTCACTTCTTTCGAGAGAAACTCCTTCTCTAGAAAGGTTCCGTTCTTAGCAACAAAAATCTTGCCTTCGGACTTGTGGTAGAAGGTGTACCCAATTGTTTCCTTAGGGTATCCTATGAAGACGCACTTTTACGATTTGGGTTCGAGCTTATAAGGCTTAAGCCTTTTGATATAAGCATCGCATCCCCAAACTTTAAGAAACGACATCTTAGGTTTGTTGCCAAACCATAGCTAATACAATGTCATCTCAACGGACTTTGAAGGTGCCCTGTTTAAAGTGAATGCAGTTGTCTCTAATGCACAACCCCAAAACGATAGTGGTAAATCGGTAAGAGACATTATCGGTGTCAAAACCGGTGGATCTCGGGTAGGGGGTCCCGAACTGTGCGTACAGGCGGATGGTAACAGGAGACAAGGGACACGATGTCTTTACCCAGGTTCGGGCCCTCTCGATGGAGGTAAAACCCTAGTACTGCTTGATTAATATTGATTATATGGGTAGTACAAGAGTAGATCTACCACGAGATCAGAGAGGCTAAACCCTAGAAGCTAGCCTATGGTATGATTGTTGTTCGTCCTACGGACTAAAACCCTCCGGTTTATATAGGCACCGAAGAGGGTTAG
>LR880970.1:558902017-558916343 GCA_904067115.1 Aegilops sharonensis
GGGATCACATCATTAGTGGAATGATGTGATGGAGAAGACCCATCCATTAGCTTAGCATAATGATCGTTCAATTTTGTTGCTACTGCTTTCTTCATGGCATATATATATATTCCTTCGACTATGAGGTTATGCAACTCTCGGACACCGGAGGAATGCCTTTTGTGCTATAAAACGCCACAACGTAACTGGGTGATTATGATTATAAATATGCTCTACAGGTATCTTTGACGGTGTTTGTTGGGTTGGCATAGATCGAGATTAGGATTTGTCACTCCGAGTATCGGAGAGGTATCTCCGGGCCCTCTCGGTAATGCACTTCATATGAAGCCTTGCAAGAAATGTGACTAATGAGTTAGTTGTGGGATGATGCACTACGGAACAAGTAAAGAGACTTTCCTTTAAGGAGATTGAACTACGTATGAAGATACCGACGATCAAATCATGGGCAAGTAACATACCGATGACAAAGGGAATAACTATGTTGAAATTGCGGTTTGACCTATAAAGATCTTCGTAGAATATGTGGGAACGAATATGAGCATCTAGGTTTCGCTATTGGTTATTGACCGGAGAGGTGTCTCGGTCATGTCTACATAGTTCTCGAACCAGTAGGGTCCGCGCGCTTAACGTTCGATGACGATAGGTATTATATGAATTATGTGTTTTGGTGACTGAAGGTTGTTTGGAGTCCCGGATGAGATCATGTACATGAAGAGGAGTTTCGAAATGGTCGAGAGATAAATATTGATATATTAGAAAGTTATATTCGGACACCGGAATGGTTTCGTAAAGGTTCGGATACTTTTCGGAGTACCGGGAGGTTACCGGAACCCCTCGGGCAATTGTTGGGCCTACTTGGGCCATAGGAGAGAGGGGAGGCAGCCCACAAGGGGTGGCCGCACCCGCCTCCCATGGGGAGTCCGAATTAGACTAAGGGAGGGGGTGCGCCCTCCTTTCCTTCTCCTATTCCCTCTCCCTTCCCCCTTTTCCCCCTCCAAAAGAAGGAAAAAGAGGGGGGCGACTCCTACTAGGAGTGGAGTCCTAGTAGGACTCCTCCCTCCCTTGGCGCGCCCCTGGTGGCCGGCCTCTACCCCTCCTCCTTTATATACGGGGGCGGGGGGCACCCCAAAGCACAGCAATTGTTTAGCCGTGTGCGGTGCCCCCCTCCACCGTTTACTCCTCCGGTCATATTGTCGTAGTGCTTAGGCGGAGCCCTACGCGGAATCACTTCACCAACACCATCACCACGCTGTCGTGCCGACGGAACTCATCAACTCCTTTGTACCTATACTGGATCAAGAGTTCGAGGGACGTCATCGAGCTGAACGTGTGCAGAAATCGGAGGTGTCGTACATTCGGTACATGTCGATTGATTCGACAAGACATTTGACTACATCAACCACGTTAAGTTAATGCTTCCGCTTTCGGTCTACGAGGGTACGTGGACATACTCTCCCCCTCTCGTTGCTATGCATCTCCTAGAGAGATCTTATGTGAGCGTAGGAATTTTTTTGAAATTGCATGCTATGTTTCCCAATAGTAGCATCCAAGCCAGGTCTATGCGTAGATGATATGCACGAGTACAACACAAAGAGTTGTGGGCGGTGATCGTCATACTGCTTACCACCAATGTCTTATTTTGATTCGGCGGTATGGTTGGATGAAGCAGCTCTTACCAACCTTACATGACCGCGTGCATGAGACTGGTTCCACTGACACACATGCAACTAGTTTTGCATAAAGGTGGCTGGCGGGTGTCTGTTTCTCCAACTTTAGTTGAATCGAATGTCACTGCGGCCAGTACTTGTGAAGCTTAAAATAGCAAACTTGATAAACATCGTTGTGGTTTTTGTGCCGTAGGTATGTACGGTTCATGCTAGCAACCCATAGCAGCCACATTAAACTTGCAACAAACAAAGTAGAGGACATCTAACTTGTTTTCGCAGGGCATGTTGCGATGTGATATGGTCAAGACATGATGTCATATAAAGATTGTTGTATGAGATGATCATCTTTTGTAAAAGTTATCGGCAACTGGCAAGAGGCATATGGTTGTCGCTTTATTGCATGAATATGATAGGTCTCCAATGTATCTATAATTTTTGATGTATTCATGCCATATTTACAATATTTCTACATGATTTTGGTATGATTTAATTAGAACTAACCTAGACTGACGCTGTTTTCTGCAGAACTACCGTGGTGTTGCTTTTGTGCTGAAATAAAAGTTCTCGGAATGCGCTCAAAATCAACGGAGATTTTTTATGGAAAATATAAAAAATACTGGAATGAAGAGTTGCCGGAGGGGAGGCCCGTGGGCCCCATGAGGGTGGAGGGTGCTCCCACCCCCCTGGGACGCTCCCATGTGCCTTATGGACTCTCCGCGGGCCCCCTAACTTGTTCTCGACACCAGCCTCTCCTATAAATCCCCAAACCTCCAGAAAATAACCTAGATAGGGAGTTCTGCCGCCGCAAGCCTCTGTAGCCACAAAAAAACAATCGGGGCCCTGTTCCAGCACCCGGCCGGAGGGGTGATCCATCACCGGTGGCCATCTTCATCATCCCGGCGCTCTCCATGATGAGGAGGGAGTAGTTCACCCTCGGGGTTGAGGGTATGTACCACTAGCTATGTGTTTGATCTCTCCCTCTCTCTCTCTCTCATGTTCTTGATTTGGTACGATCTTGATGTATCGCGAGCTTTGGTATTATAGTTGGATCATATGATGTTTCTTCCCCTCTACCTTCTTGTAATGGATTGAGTTTTCCCTTTGAAGTTATCTTATCAAATTGAGTCTTTAAGGATTTCAGAACACTTGATTATGTCTTTCGTCGGATACCCGTGGTGATAATGGGGTATTCCATTGATTCACTTGATGTATTTTTTGGTGATCAACTTGCGGGTTCCGTGACCTTGGGAATCTATGCATAGGGGTTCGCACACGTTTTTTTCTTGACTCTCCGGTAGAAACTTTGGGGCACTCTTTGAAGTTCTTTGTGTTGGTTGAATAGATGAATCTGAGATTGTGTGATGCATATCGTACAATCATACCCATGGATACTTGTGGTGACGTTGGAGTATCTAGGTGACATTAGGGTTTTGGTTGATGTGTGTCTTATGGTGTTACTTTACTACGAACTCTAGGGCTGTTTGTGACACTTATAGGAATAGCCAAATGGTTTGATCGGAAAGAATAACTTTGAGGTGGTTTCCTACCTTACAATAATCTCTTCGTTTGTTCTCCGCTATAGTGACTTTGGAGTGACTCTTTGTTGCATGGGATTGTTATATGATCTAATTATGTTATCCTTGTTGAGAGAACTTGCACTAGTGAAAGTATGCACCCTAGGCCTTGTTTTGAAGCATTGCAATACTGTTTCCGCTCACTTTTATCACTTGCTACCTTGTTGTTTTTATAATTTCAGATTACAAAAACCTATATCTACCATCCAGATTGTACTTGTATCACCATCTCTTCGCCGAACTAGTGCACCTGTATAATTTACCATTGTATTGGGTGTGTTGGGGACACAATATACTCTTTGTTATTTGGTTGCAGGGTTTCTTGAGAGAGACCATCTTCATCCTACGCCTCCCACGGATTGATAAACCTTAGGTCATTCACTTGAGGGAAATTCGCTACTGTCCTACAAACATCTGCACTTGGAGGCCCAACAACGTCTACAAGAAGAAGGTTGTGTCAACTTTAGGAATTAATGATTCCACAATTTTGGAGGATGTTGAATCTTTTCACAATTTTGATAAAAGTGGATTTGGAGAGGTCATGACTTTATTTAGTGATGAATCCACTATTTCGAAAGAGGTTCAAATTGATTATGAGAACAAAGTTGCTATCTATGATGATTATTGTGATGACATTTATGCTATAAAGAATAATGATAATGAAACTTGTCATCTTGATTTTAACTTTCAATTGGATTATGCCTCAAATGATAGTTATTTTGTTGAGTTTGCGCCCACTACTATTCATGAGAAGAAATTTGCTTATGTGGAGAGTAATAAAATTTCTATGCTTGTAGATCATGAAAAGAATGCTTTATGCGATGGTTATATTGTTGAATTCATTCATGATGCTACTGAAAATTATTATGAGGGAGGAATATATTCTTGTAGGAATTGCAATAATATCAAGTTTCCTCTCTATGTGCTTAAAATCTTGAAGTTATGCTTGTTTGGCTTTCCTATGCTAGTTGATTCTTGTTCCCATAAGTTGTTTGCTCACAAAATACCTAGGCATGGGATGTGGGTTAGACTTAAAAGTTCTAGTCATATTCTTCATGATGCTCTCTTTGTGTTTCAATTCTTATCCTTTATGTGAGCATCATTGAGATCACCATGCTTAGCTAAAAGGCAATAAAGAAAATTGCTTGTTGGGTGACAACCAAATATTTACCCCTACTGTTTTTGTGTGTTCACATTATTAAGCTACTGTAGTAATCATGTTTTATAGCTTTTGTTTCAATAAAGTGCCAAGTAAAGCCTTTAGGATAGCTTGTGGTGATAGTTGTGTTTATCTTGCTGAAAATTGGAAACTTTTGTGCTCAGTAAATAATTTCCAGAATCTTATTGAAACGTGCTTTTGACCTGATTCTTTTTGCTATGGATTGGTGCACAAATTTCTCAGGTGTAACTTATCTTTTTCAGAATTTTTGGAGTTAGAGAAGTATTCGAGAGTTACATATTACTAGACTGTTCTGTTTTTGACAGATTTTGTTTTCTATGTGTTGTTCACTACTAGGAAAAGGGCTATAGATAGGACTGATTCTAATGGCGCACCAGGAAGATAGTGCGCCACTACTATATACTAATGGCGCACTGGCTTCAGGTACGCCATTAGTGCGGCAGACACTAATGGCGCACCAGCCTCACGGTGCGCCACTACTGTCGATTTTTTTCCCCATTTTTCCATACAAACTAATGGCGGATGGAGACAAAGTGTGCCATTAGTAGTTAGAACTAGTAATGGCGCACGGCCAAGCCAGTGCGCCATTAGTATATATATATTTTTTTTACTTTTTTCCGAACCTACTAATGGCGCACCGTATCACAGTGCGCCATTAGTAGTTTAAACTACTAATGGCGCACTGTGACACCGTGCGCCATTAGTATACATATGGTTTTTTTTACTTTTCTGCAAAAAGTACTAATGGCGCATCACCTACAGGTGCGCCATTAGTAACCAGGGTTACTAATGGCGCATTATGTGGTGGTGCGCCACTAGTAACCTGGGACCAACAAGATATTTTGGACAGCCCACCTACCCACTCACTTTCCCCACTTCATTCTCTCCACCTCCTCCTCCAAACTTGTCTCGGCTGCCTCCTCCTCCTCACCTCATTTCCACCATAAATTCATCAAAATTAAGTGGTGAAATTACCTTTTTTTGATAGGTAAGCAAGGGGAAAGCTATCTTCATGATGTAGATCTACTTTTTTTCTCCCTAGCTCGCTCCAACAACGTGCACATGCACTTTTTGTGGCCTAGCTAGATCTATGTATGTTTGTGGTGTTGCATGTGTTTGTGGTGTTGCATATATGATTGTGTTTGAAGGTACCGGTATTTGAAATGCGATAGTTGCCAATATTTTGCCGGAATGTTTTGATTCATTTCCGTTTCGGCGAGAATTTTGGCACTATGCATTCTTTTTGGTCCTATTTTTAGGGAAGGTCATGCCAAATTTTTTCTTGGTTCTAAAATATCGTTTTGCTCTACCCCGCAGGAGACCATGGTCCGCACGATGATTGAAGGCATCGTGAATAGGTTTTTGAGCTCCGCGAAGGCCGAGATGCTTCAAAAGAACGAGACGGAGATAAGATGTCCGTGTCGAAGATGCAAGCTGAAGAGCCTTATTGCGGACCCGGATTCTGGGCAGGTGCGGGACCACCTACTCTTGCGTGGTTTCATGGATGGCTATCGGTGGCAAGGTGATGAAGATGACTATGAAGTCGTCCATGGGGGCCGGGCAAGAAATGAGGAAGGGCAACAAGACAAGTACCACCGCGGCGAGGGCGGGCGAGAAGATGAAGAATCTCCAGGACATGATCACGACGGTGATGCTGTACACAGTCATCATGTAGAAGATGTCGTAAATGATGATGGGGAAGATCAAGACGTAGGGCATGATCATGAAGATGAAGATGCCGGAGCAGACAACGATGGAGGCCGAGTGCAGGACCCTCATATTCAAGAGCTGCTTCTCAAGCAGACGGATAACGCAAGAGCTGCCGCCCGAGAGAAAGCCAAGCTGGATCAACTGGAGATAGACGCGGTTACTCCATTGTATGAAGGATGCAGGCCCGAGGATACCCGCCTGAAAGTAACGCTCATGGCTCTGGAGATGAAGGTAAAACCCAAAATGACCGATGCATGCTTCGACGAGAACATGTCATTCTGGCACGAACGTCTTCCCAAGGGGAACAAGTGCCCGACCAGTTTCGAGGAGGCGAAGAAAATCGTGTGTCCTCTGGATTTACCGCACGTGAAATACCATGTGTGCATGAACAATTGTATCATTTATCGGGACGAGCACGCGGAGTCTACCATATGTCCGGTGTGCGGCGTCACTCGATACAAGAAGAGGAAGAAAGCTCCTCAAAAATCGGTGTGGTACTTTCCGATCACTCCTCGTCTACAACGGTATTTCGCGGACCCTAAGGTAGCAAAGCTCCTGCGTTGGCACGCGGATAGGGAGGAGAAGAAGCGGGAAGATGACGGAAATGATCCGGAGATAAATAAAAAAGACAAGATGCTGAGTCACCCTAAGGATGTGAGCCAGTGGCAAGCGTTGAACTTCGAAGACCCAGAATTTGGGAAGGATCCAAGGAACATCGTGCTGGGCACGAGCACCGATGGAGTCAATCCGTTTGGAAGCCAGAGAAGCACACATAGCACCTGGCCTGTGTTTGTGTGGATGTACAGCCTTCCCCCCTGGTTGTGCATGAAGAGGAAGTACATTCGCATGAGTATGCTAATTGAAGGGCCGAAACAACCAGGGAACGACATCAATCTGTATCTGGGGCTGCTGAAGGAGGAGCTAGACACGCTGTGGAAAACGCCAGCTAATACGTGGGACGCCGCAGAGAGAGAATATTTCCCTATGAGAGCCGCACTGCTCACGACGGTGCACGACTATCTCGGTTACCGATATCTCGCGGGGCAGGTAGTCCACGGATTTTCTGGATGCGTAAGGTGCATGGATGACACAACGTATTGCCAGCTAGATAGAGATCCCGGGTCTTCGAAAACTGTGTTCATGGGACATCGAAGGTGGCTTCGCGACGATGACCCGTGGAGGAAACACAAGGATCTGTTCGATGGTGAAACCGAACCCCGAAAACGCCCGTGTACGAGGAGCGGCGAGGAAATAGACAAGCTGTTGAAAAATTGGAAAGACTGCGCACTGCCGAGAAAGAAGCAAAAGGCGCCAGAGCCGGGAAAGAAGTGAAAGGCGCCAGAGCCGCTGCTGAAGGTATGGAAAACGAGGTCTATTTTCTAGGACTTGCCGTACTGGAAGATCCACCGTGTGCCTCACAGCCTTGATGTCATGCATATCACGAAGAACGTGTGCGAGAGTCTGCTTGGTACCCTGCTCAACATGCCAGAGAGGACCAAAGATGGGCCGAAAGCAAGGGCAGACTTGAAATCAATGGGCATCAGGCAGGAGCTTCATGCTAATGATGATGATGATGATGATGATGATGATGATGATGATGATGATGAGGCGAAGCAGGACACAGAAAGTCGTCGCAAAGGCAAAAAGGCCAAGAAGACCGGAAATGACTACGCTCCTGCGTGCTTCACTCTAAGTCAGGAGGAGATCGAGCAGTTTTTCACCTGCCTCCTAGGAGTAAAACTTCCTTACGGTTACGCGGGGAAGATAAGAAGATACCTAGACCCAGCGAAGCAGAAGTTCAGCGGGATGAAGTCTCATGAATGTCACGTGCTGATGACGCAGATACATCCAGTTGCAATCTGTGGGATCATGGACGTGCACGTCCATGAAACCCTATTTGGCCTATGCAACTTTTTCGACGTCATCTCTCGGAAGTCGATTGGCGTGAGGCAACTCAGAAGACTACAGGAAGAGATCGTGGTGATACTATGCGAGCTTGAGATGTACTTCCCGCCCGCATTCTTCGACGTTATGGTGCATCTGCTGGTCCATATCGTGGAGGATATCATCCAACTCGGGCCGACGTTCCTGCACAGCATGATGACGTTCGAAAGGATGAATGGTGTCATCAAAGGATACGTTCGCAACATGTCACGTCCAGAGGGAAGTATAGCCAGGGGCTTTCTGATCGAAGAGTGCATCTCCTACTGCACGAATTATCTAGGCATCGAGAACCCCGTTTTTCGGTGTACTGGAGTAGGGGTACCCAAGTACCCCGAACTCGTGCACGGGCAGTTGCAGCGCCCCACGGCAGGGCTGGCCCGATAGCCGCCAAGGCCCTCGGCGGCCCTTTCGGAGCCATTCAAGAACAAAGTAGTCAAGACCCCGGCAAGAGGAGCTTGCCGGGAAGGCCACTCAGGGTGCGAAGGAAGCAAGGCCCCGGCAAGAGGAGCTTGCCGGGAAGGCTTGGTGGGCGCCGAGCCCCCAGGCGCGACAAGGTTCCTACCGCGGCAAGGCGCTTGCCGGGGCGGGCGACCTCTCTTCATCTCCGCTCCAGCTCACCCGCCAACGTGTCGCCACGGGGCTCTCCCAAGCACACGTGTCGACGGGCTGTGCCGCCAGCGGAGAACAGCGACAAACGGCGCTGACAAGCTACCATCGTGGCAAACGGAGGTGCATTTGACGGTCCCTGTTACACTGTTCAGGCGACTGAGACGGGCATTGATGACTCTTGTCCCTTGCCGTCAGAGTTAGGTATAGATTACTGTACACTGTACAAAGCGGTGTACCAACTTATGTTTTTACTATCCTACCCTTGTCTACTTGCCATATTTGGTAACCCCTTGTGCCTATAAAAGGAGGCCTGAGGGCAACGTAGAGGGGGTTCGGTTCGATTCGGCTCAGCTCCGGCTTAGTTCATCCAGCGCATACGACACTCAGGCTAGGTCTTGTAGCTTCCATTGCTCCCTAGCAAGAACACAAGATAATCCACTAAAGCAGCAGTAGGAGTATTATCTTTCCGGAGAGCTCCGAAGCTGGGTAAGCCCGCTCGTGTGCATCGCCTCGATCCGCTCTTTGTGCAATCTCCGCCCCCCCTCCGAACCACAAGGGACCCAGGTCTCGTAGGTGTTTGCGGGACACGGTCAGGCTTCTCCCCCGACATCTTTGGCGCGCCAGGTAGGGGCGAGGCTGTGTGAACCCGATCCGGTGGTCACACGAGCAACTTCATCGACATCTTCGTCGACATGGCGCCGAAGAAGAAATCTTCGGCAGCAGCAGAGCCGTCCGCGTCTAACCCACCACCGCCGGAGCTGTCAGGTGGTGGGGGAAACGCTGGTGGGGGAGCCGGCATCGACGAAAGAGCCCACAACGCCGCCAGGTCCAAAGACAAGGCAGCGCAGGCGTCGGCGTCCGAATCCTCACCGCGTCCTTCTCAAGAGGCGAGAGACAGACAGCGTCGTGAAGCTCGCGGCACCATACGCTCATTGAACCAAGGCCAAGCTGGGGGATCCCGAGGCCCTCGAGACCCGCATGCACCCCAGCATGCAGGTACGAGCGGGGTACGGTCGCTTGGGCGGGATGCTGCTCCTCCTAACTTGGTTAGGAGTCCGAGCACATCCCGTTCTTCGCTCCGTACGCCGTTGCCGCCAACCACACCAGCGGAAGCCTTGGCAAGAGCTCAGTTACTTCTGGACTACCCTCCAACAGCCGACAAGGTCGACGAGTGGAGGGCCACGATCCAGAGTCTCATCGGCTTCGCCAACGGCGACGTCCCGCGGCAACCGAGCGCTTCGCAGCCGCGGCAAGGCGGCAAGGCGCGATCTGATGGCGATGAGACTTGCGGGGGTGCAGCCACCGTGCACTCCCCTTCCAGAAGACCCAGATCGCCGACTCGCCGGATCCGCCCTCGACAGCGACTCCACATCGTCGTCGGATCCACGAGCTCGTCGCGACCAGCGCCAAGTTCTTCGGGAACGGCAAGAAGAGGATGCTCGAACCCGTATCGAGCGCCGAAGGGAAGCGCGCCGTCAATCTGACCAACGCGCCGGGCCCACTGTCGATATGCATGCGCCAATGGAACCAGGCGACTTGCCGTACGCGGTAGGTTGCCCTGCGTTCACTCGTGAGCTGCGGCAAGTCCGGTGGCCCGACAAGAAAAACTTCAAACCAGATGTGCCGGAGAAGTATGATGGTAGGACGCACCCGTCAGAGTTCCTCAGCATCTACACCATCGCGGTGCAGGCTGCGGGGGGACGAGACGACAAGATCCTTGCCAACTACTTTCCCCTTGTGCTCAAGCCAAACGTCAGATCTTGGCTCATGCACTTGCCGGATAGCTCCATATCTTCTTGGGCAGATTTGTGCCACCAGTTTGTCGGCGCCTTCACAGGCGGCCACAAGCCTCATGGCCAAGAAAGTGATCTTCACCTGCTTGCCCAGAAGGAGGGAGAGTCCCTGCGCAAGTTTATCCAGAGATTCAGTCGTGTGCATTACAACATCCCGGACGTCCACCCTGCTGCAGTGATCAGTGCGTTTCATCAGAATGTACGAAACCGCAGGATGAGGGAGGAGATGGCGATGTGCAAAGTGAAAGACGTCAGCGAGCTTTACGCCCTGGCCGACAAGTGTGCACGCGCTGAAGAAGGAAGAAGGCTCCCAGGAGAGAATGTGGGAGCAGAGTCTGACAGTGAGGGGATCGCCCCGGAAAGGAAAAGCCGGCGGCGAAACAACAGGAGGAAGAAAAATCAAGAAGTGCTAGTTGTCGAACAGTCCGGCAAGGATGGGGGCGCCAACAAAACCAAGGCTAGTGGCCCCGGCAAGGAGGTTGCCGGAGATGCCGACCGCCAAGCTGTGGCGGCCGCCGACAAGCCTGACAGCTCCAACAAACCGTACTGCAAGATCCACCGCACCAAGGGCCACGATCTCCAGAGCTGCAAGAAAGTCGAGCAGCTTGTTGAGCTACAGAGAGCTGAATACGAGCGGCGAGATAAGGAGAAAGCTCAAGAAAGTGCAGGTGCAGCAAGTAAGAAGAGACCCGGCCGGGGAGGACGCCGCGGCAAGGCCAAGCAGCGGCAAGGAGACAGACCTCCCCGCGGCCACGACAAGGAAGAAGATGAAGATGAGGATGATGAGGACATGGAAGACGATGAAGCGGATGAGCAAGAGTTTCAAAAGGCAACAGAGGTCCTTTGCGTTGACGGGGGTGCTTCTCTGCATACCTCGCACCGCCAACCCAAACAATGGATGCGGGAGGTTAATGCAGCAGAACCATCCATAGAGTCACGCAAGCCTCTGAAGTGGTCCAGCACGCCCATCATCTTCGACACTGAGGATCACCCTGATCGCATCACTGCGGTCGGGTGCTTGCCGATGTTGGTCTCGCCAACCATCCGCAACCTCAAGGTCACAAAGATGTTGGTTGACGGTGGGGCCGGCCTGAACTTGATTTCCTCTGCGGTGCTTCAGAAACTTCAAATCCCTGAGAGCGAGCTCGAGGAAACTGGTACTTTTCAAGGAATCAATCCAGGAAGGAGCAAGCCCAAAGGGAAGATCACGTTGCCGGTAACGTTCGGCAGCGAACTCAACTTCAGAACTGAGAGGGTCACGTTTGACGTCGCCGACTTCCCATTACCCTACAATGGCATACTTGGCCGTCCAGCGATCGCCAAGTTCATGGCCGCCTCTCATTATGCTTACAACCTACTCAAGATGCCCGGCCCGATAAGCGTCATTTCTGTCCATGGCGACAAGAAGGACGCGCTTATCTGCGCCGACAAGATTTACCGGGAAGCAGCAGCCGCAACAGAAAGCAAACCACTTGCCGCTGAAGCTCTCGGGGGGAAGAAGGCCACCAAGTCCGGCAAGAGCTCTGTTGCCCACTCCGGCAAGCGCCCCTCCTCGGAGTGCTGCGCTACCGTCGAGGACGCACCATCGAGCTCCACCGGCAAGTGCAAGAAAACGATGGCAGCTCCGCCGAAGATCAAGATAGTGCCCGCCAAGGAGGACGGCACTGGTAGTACCTTCACCATTAGTGCCACGCTTGATCCTAAATAGGAAGGCGAGCTCGTTGCTTTCCTGCGGGCGAACGTCGATGTGTTTGCATGGCAACCATCTGACATCCCCGGTGTTCCCAGGAAAGTAATTGAGCACCACCTAGCTGTCTGTCCTCACGCGCGGCCCGTCAAGCAAAAAGTTAGGAATCAGACAGTGGAGCACCAAGAGTTCATAACAGAAGAAATCAAGAAATTAGAAGCAGCAGGGCTTATCAGAGGAGTTCTCCATCCCACGTGGTTGGCCAATCCGGTAGTGGTACGCAAGGCTAATGGGAAATGGAGACTGTGTATTGACTTCACTGATGTTAATAAAGCTTGTCCCAAAGACCCATTTCCCTTGCCGCGTATCGACCAGATTGTTGACTCCACGGCTGGATGTGATCTGCTTTCGTTCCTTGATGCATACTCAGGATATCATCAGATCTTCATGGCAGAAGAGGATGAAGATAAAACCGCATTCATTACACCATGTGGCACGTACTGCTTTATACGGATGCCTTTCGGTTTGAAGAATGCTGGTTCAACCTTTGCAAGGGTAGTCCATGATGCCTTTGAACCACAGATACACAGAAATGTAGAAGCGTACATGGATGACATAGTGGTCAAGAGCAAGGACAAAGCCACTCTGGTTCAAGATTTGGATGAAACATTTGCTAATCTGCGCAAGGTCAACCTCAAGCTCAACCCCGAGAAGTGCGTGTTTGGAGTCCCTTCCGGCAAGCTTCTCGGGTTCTTTGTGTCTCAGCGGGGAATTGAAGCCAATCCCGACAAGATCAGGGCCATTGAGCAGATCGAAGCACCAAAGCGCGTCAAGGATGTCAGAAGGCTTGCCGGTTGTGTGGCTGCTCTCAGCAGGTTTATCTCTAAGTCCGCTGAGCGCGCCCTGCCATTTTTCAAGATTTTGAAAAAGGCAGGTCCAATGAAATGGACTCCCAAAGCGGAGGACGCGCTGCGGGACTTGAAGAGATACCTGTCCTCCGCTCCAATACTTGTCGCACCTAGGCCACAAGAGAAGTTGCTGCTGTATATAGCAGCGACCAATCAAGTGGTTAGTGCTGCGTTAGTAGCGGAGAGGGAGGCAGATGATGAGCCGGCAACCGAGGCAGGCACATCCAACGACAAGCAAGGGACTTCGCCGTCAAGCTCTGATCCCGACAAGGACGGGTCAGCGCAGGGTTGCGACAAGATACAGAAGAAGATGGTGCAGCGCCCAGTCTACTTTGTCAGTTCCCTCTTGCAGGGGGCTAGATCAAGGTACTCTGGTGTGCAAAAGCTGCTTTTCGGCCTCCTCATGGCGTCGAGAAAGCTGCGCCACTACTTCCAAGCACATGAGATAACAGTTGTCACTCTCTTTCCGCTGAAGAGAATATTACAAAATCCAGAAGCAACAGGCAGAATCGTCGAGTGGGCACTGGAACTGTCAAGCTTTGGTCTTAAATTTGAAAGCACTTCAACTATCCAGAGCAGAGCATTGGCGGAATTCATAGCTGAGTGGACGCCAACGCAAGATGAAGAAATTCCAGAGACGAGCATCCCCGTCAAGGAGGCAAATAAAGAGTGGCTGATGTACTTTGACGGTGCCTTCTCGCTGCAAGGCGCCGGAGCCGGCGTTCTGCTTATCGCACCCACCGGAGAGCACCTCAAGTACATAGTCCAGATGCACTTTCCCAAGGAACAAGCAACAAATAATACTGCAGAGTATGAAGGCTTGCTTGCCGGTCTCAGGATTGCGGTGGACCTTGGGATCAAGAAGCTCATTGTCAGGGGGGACTCGTAGCTTGTCGTTCGACAAGTAAATAAAGATTATCAGAGTCCGTTGATGGAAGCCTACGTTGATGAAGTGAGGAAGCTGGAAGAGCACTTTGAAGGCCTGCAAATGGAACACGTTCCAAGAGCTTAGAATGATATAGCTGATAGCCTCTCTAAATGTGCCGCACTTAAGTTACCTGTGGAACCAGGGATTTTTGTGCTCAAGCTAACTCAACCGTCCGTAACACCATCAACAGGACAGAACAAGAAGAGAAAATTGGTTTCCGGCGACTACTTTCCGGCAGAGCTCCCCGAAGCCGCCGCCAAGAAGGTCCCTAAAATCAATGCAAAGACCACTGAGGAGAAGTCTGCTCCGACAAACCATGCAGTTTG
>LR880970.1:558916519-558931235 GCA_904067115.1 Aegilops sharonensis
GACCTTGGGATCAAGAAGCTCATTGTCAGGGGGGACTCGTAGCTTGTCGTTCGACAAGTAAATAAAGATTATCAGAGTCCGTTGATGGAAGCCTACGTTGATGAAGTGAGGAAGCTGGAAGAGCACTTTGAAGGCCTGCAAATGGAACACGTTCCAAGAGCTTAGAATGATATAGCTGATAGCCTCTCTAAATGTGCCGCACTTAAGTTACCTGTGGAACCAGGGATTTTTGTGCTCAAGCTAACTCAACCGTCCGTAACACCATCAACAGGACAGAACAAGAAGAGAAAATTGGTTTCCGGCGACTACTTTCCGGCAGAGCTCCCCGAAGCCGCCGCCAAGAAGGTCCCTAAAATCAATGCAAAGACCACTGAGGAGAAGTCTGCTCCGACAAACCATGCAGTTTGCGTCGTTGAAGCAAACGCTCCCGACAAGTTTCGCTCCGGCGAGCTTGCCGGGGATCATCAAGCTCCGGCGGACCCACGGGTTCTTGCCGCAGAAGCTGATGTTCCCGCAGTGATGGATGAGCCTTTAGTCTTTGTTGTCGAGCCACAAGCTCCAGCATGGGCACAGCAAATCGTCCATTTCCTTCAGACATGAGAACTTCCCGAAGAGCAAGAAGAAGCGGAAAAAGTAGCCCGGCAGTCAAGTATGTACCAGTTTGTTGACAACATTCTGTACAGAAGAAGGCTCAACGGTGTGAAATTGAAGTGTATTTGCCGGGAAGATGGACAGAAGCTGTTGGCGGAGATACATGGAGGCATATGTGGTCACCACATTGGTGCAAGAGCGCTTGCCGGCAAAGCTTTCCGGCAAGGTTTTTTCTGGCCAGAAGCCCTCCAGGATGCAACTGCACAAGTAACCAAGTGTGAAGCGTGCCAGTTCCATTCCAAACAGATACACCAACCAGCTCAAGCTCTCCAGGCGATCCCCATACCTAGACCATTCTCGGTCTGGGGGCTCGACACCCTCGGCCCTTTCCCTCGCGCTGACGAAGGCTTTGAGTACTGGTGCATAGCAATGACTTAGTTTCGCCTTGCCGGAAGCAAGCGACAGACAAGCTAAGTGGCTAAAGTTTGAGCATTCGATTTTCTTTAAAGTTATTTTCCTGTAACGACCGCGCTTTGTATGGAAAGCCTGTACGCAAAGGAACCAAATCGTGACTGGTCGCGCCCTTACTTTGTTTCGAGTCCGCTCAACAACTTAAGTGAGCTGCGGCTAGTCCGCGACAAGGTTGCTTGTCGGTAGCGACCCCGCCAGCAGGCTGCTGAAGTTCCGCACTCGGCACTCGCGGCAAGGGTGCCTGCACCGGCAAGTTTCCCCGAAAGGCGTAGGGCAGTAACATACAAAGCCAAGGGTCGAAGTAAAGGAAGTAACATAGCAAGTATTTCCCACAATAAAGTTATATTACTAAAATAACTTATTGCGGCGCTGGCTAAATCGTTCTCAGAACCGGAACGACAGCGAAGAGAAGAAGGGCGCGTCGGCACCCAAGTCCCGGCAAGCCAGGGTTGCCGGGGACTGCGGCAAGCCAGAGTTGCCGGGGGCTTCGGTATTAGATAAGCCTTTCGCCCCTCTTCAAACATCTCTTTTTCACTAAAAACATCCTTCTCAGATACAGTCCGTGGAGAATGAAAAACATGAAAGACAGGATTACAATTTTTAAAATGCAGATAAGGCCCGAATGCTTACAAATTAAAAAGATAAGATGCCCGTAATCCTTTTCCTGTCCCTATTTTCAGGAGATAGGTCAAAGAGGTGAGAAGGGCAAACGGAGCGCCTAGACGAGCTACAGGTGCCAGAAGGCACCAAGAGAACATCCCGGGAACCCTCTGAGGGCTTGACGGAGACGACAGCGTCGGAAGCGGGGTTCGAAGACGGGGCGGCAGGACGTCAGCACGCTGTCGAGGGCGCTACGCCCTTGTACTCCGACTTGACGGCCTTGTCGCCATCCCTCTTCCCCTTCCGCAGCCTCCCTACGCCAGCCGCCCAAGGAGACGACCCCGGGGAGTTCAAGGAGCCGGCGACGCGGATGATGGGGTTGCCGGTGACGCACGGAGCGGCGCCCGACAACTAGTTGGGCCCGCTACCCTCGTCGTCGCTGTCGCTCCCCTCCTCGTCACTCTCGCTCGAGGAGGAATCTTCGCTGTCGGAGGAGCTATCCACGCAACACCTCGCCCGAGTGCCGAGATCCCCGAAGACCTTGACGGAGAGGAGATCACCCTCCATTAACTTAAAATGGAAAGTGAACCCCGCCAGCAGGTTGTGGATGCGGGCGAACGTCTTCCACCCACGATCAAGATACATCACATTAGGGGCTGGGAATACAACACGGACTCGCGTGCCGCTGATCCCACAGCCCCTCATGTGCAATCTCAGCGTCTCGGGCGGATCCGACTCCATCGCGCTCGCGAACAGAGCTGGAAGCCGGAGGCGACGACGAGGCGCCCGGCGCAGCCTGACGAAGAACTCGCAAGGGTCGTCCCCTGTATGGACCGCCGCGGGGAGGAGAACCGCAAGCGGAGGCGGAGACGATGCGCCGCCCCGCCCGCCTCTTCCCCGAGCGCCTCGACCTCATCCACGACCTCGCCCCCGGAGGGGAACCGCCAGCGGAGGCGGAGACAACTCGCCGCCCCGTCCGCCTCTTCCCCGAGTGCCTCGACCTCGTCCACGACCACGCCCCCTCCCTCTTCCCCTTGCGGTGGGCTCTGCCACCCCAGGCGTGGAGTTGGGAGGGGTGCGCGGTCTAGCGGCGACCCTCGCCGCCACCGATGAAGAACCAAGGTTCCCTCTCGCCATGGCGAGCGAGAGAAAGGAGGAGATGGGAGAGTGCGGGATTGAGTGCGGGTCTCTACCCCCCTTCCGCCCTTCTTAAAAGGAGCAAGGTGGGGGCTCTACCGCCCCGTTCAGCGAATCAAGGCGTAGGAAGCGCAGGGAATCGGGGCAGACCTGCTGCCTCTGCTCGCAACGGCCCAGTTTCCCACATCCACCGTCCGTGACCCCAAGAGCATGGGAACCACGTGGCGGGGATTCAGAGCTGAAGCGGCAGATGAAACGACCTCGCACGCCGCCCACTCCCCCCCCCACGACACCGCAATTGACGCGTGCCGTTACAGGGGAACGCGGCGGATACGGAGTGGATTTAGTTCGGATCAAGACCACGCAAGCCCGTGCACTGTTTTGGGCCTGGTCCAACAGAGCTCGGCGCCGTGTGTGGCCCAGGCCCGGGGGCTCCTGTCGGTGTACTGGAGTAGGGGTACCCAAGTACCCCGAACTCGTGCACGGGCAGTTGCAGCGCCCCACGGCAGGGCTGGCCCGATAGCCGCCAAGGCCCTCGGCGGACCTTTCGGAGCCATTCAAGAACAAAGTAGTCAAGACCCCGGCAAGAGGAGCTTGCCGGGAAAGCCACTCAGGGCGCGAAGGAAGCAAGGCCCCGGCAAGAGGAGCTTGCCGGGAAGGCTTGGTGGGCGCCGAGCCCCCAGGCGCGACAAGGTTCCTGCCGCGGCAAGGCGCTTGCCGGGGCGGGCGACCTCTCTTCATCTCCGCTCCAGCTCACCCGCCAACGTGTCGCCACGGGGCTCTCCCAAGCAAACGTGTCGACGGGCTGTGCCGCCAGCGGAGAACAGCGACAAACGGCGCTGACAAGCTACCATCGTGGCAAACGGAGGTGCATTTGACGGTCCCTGTTACACTGTTCAGGCGACTGAGACGGGCATTGATGACTCTTGTCCCTTGCCGTCAGAGTTAGGTATAGATTACTGTACACTGTACAAAGCGGTGTACCAACTTATGTTTTTACTATCCTACCCTTGTCTACTTGCCATATGTGGTAACCCCTTGTGCCTATAAAAGGAGGCCCGAGGGCAACGTAGAGGGGGTTCGGTTCGATTCGGCTCAGCTCCGGCTTAGTTCATCCAGCGCATACCACACTCAGGCTAGGTCTTGTAGCTTCCATTGCTCCCTAGCAAGAACACAAGATAATCCACTAAAGCAGCAGTAGGAGTATTATCTCTCCGGAGAGCTCCGAAGCTGGGTAAGCCCGCTCGTGTGCATCCCCTCAATCCGCTCTTTGTGCAATCTCCGCCCCCCTCCGAACCACAAGGGACCCAGGTCTCGTAGGTGTTCGCGGGACACGGTCAGGCTTCTCCCCCGACACCGTTGGTCTGCCCGTCAACAGGCACCTCGACAGGCTCGCTGGATGGGGTCACCGTGAGGGTCGCCGCGAAATGCATGTCGACTTTGAGGGTCAACTCGCCGACTTTGAAAGAGCAAACCTAGTCGCGCTACAACACATAGACGTGGTCGATCCTTGGGTGGTAGAGCACAAAACCTTTATTGAGAAGATGTACAATGACTGAGGCCAATAGAGGACGGACGGAGATATACTCAAAGAGCACAACTCATGTTTCACGCGTTGGTTCAAGCAGAAGCTTCTGTCGTACCCTTTACATGAAGATTCTTCCGCGGAAGAACAACTCATATTCGCCTTGTCACAGGGCGCCGAGCACAACCTAATGACCTATGAGGCGTACAATATCAACGGCTACACATTCTACACCGAGGACAAGGACATGAAGAGTGATGGTTATCAGAACTCCGGGGTAATGATGGAATCCTACACCGGTAAGGACAAGGACAGATACTACGGAAGGATCGAGGAGATCTGGGAGCTGAGCTACGCTGGAGAGAAGGTGCCGATGTTCCATGTCAGATGGGCCAAGAGCGTCCTAAAAGAAGACCGATATTTCACCACCATGGTTATACCCGAAGCCAAATCCAAGACCGCGGGCACAAACATCACCGTGAAAGATGAACCATGGGTACTGGCTTCCCAAGTGGACCAATGCTTCTCCATTACCGACCCGTCAAAGCAAAGTCGTGTTGTCGTGAGGAGAGGCAAAAGGAAGATCATCAGAATGGATGGAGTAGCCAATGAGCAAGACTTCGACAAGTACGGCGACCCGAAGATCGAACATGACGACGACGATAAAGTAGCAGCACACACCACAAGAAGAAGCAGGACCACCCTACCTAAAGGACGTCCGTTCCACAGAAGAACTCCATTTGCGAAAAAGAAGGGCAAGAAGATTGTGAATAGATAGCTAGCTAAGATCGATTGTATTTAAATCGTAGTCTTCATTTCTCGATTGTATTTCATGGGCACTTTTTGATATCATGAATATTTTTAAATTTCATGGGAACTTTTTGAATTCATGAGGACACTTGATCTCGATCCCCCTCCATCTCGATCTCAATTCCCCCTCCATCTCGATTTCGATTCCCGCACCCTCCCCCGCTACACCGCCGCCGCCGATGATATTTTCAAGTAACAAGTTTGAACATATTTAAACACAAATAAATATAAAAAACAGCATTTAAAATGCATAAAAAAAATATTGGGGAGCCTGGGAATCGAACACAGGACCTCCTGGTGTGTGTGCTGCGTGCTGACAAGTCGGGCTAGTGGGTGGGTTCTGTTGTAGATAGGGTTAGGTGGTAGATAGGGCTAGTGGGCTAGATTAGAACAAAATTCTAATGGCGCACCGGGAGCTGGTGCGCCATTAGAATAGTCGTACTTATGGCGCACCTAGAGCTGGTGCGCCATTAGAAAGTTTCCCCCCACACTAAATCCCCAATCTTCCTAATCTCTCCCGCTGCCCCCCGTGTTCGTCGTCCCCCTCGCCTCCTTCGTTGTCCCCGAGCCGAGTGCCGCCTCCCTCGCCGCCTCCCTCGCCGTCCCCGAGCCGAGCACCATCCCCCCTCTGCCCGCGCCCGCGCCCTCGCCGTCCCCCTCCTCCCGCGGCCCCGCCTGCGTCAACCTCCCTCCCGAGCGCGACAGCTAGGGTTCCTAGCCGCCGCCACCGCTGACGGCCCGCCGCCGCGGCGCGCCCAGCCGGCCGAACCCTCCGCCGCCCCACCTCCACCGCCTCCTCCTCGACACGCCGCCTCCTCGACGCGCCACCTCCTCGACGCGCCTCCTCCTCCTCGACGCGCCACCTCCTCAACGCGCCTCCTCCTCCTCGACGCGCCGCCGCCCGCTGCCTCCTCGACACTGGCGTCCTCCTATGGCAGCCTGCCGTTATCCCACAGGTGATTCCTCACCTCTCCCCCCTTCCCCTCCTTCCCCCTCGTATTTGCTAAAACTGAGATGTAAACTAAAGGAGTTCGTGATTTGCAGAAGCTGTAGCATACTCCGACAAGTGATAAATGCACTCAAAAGTTCACTAAGAAAATGCAGATGCTTCTCACTTGTTACTGAAAGTTTTCTGGAGTGATAAATGCATGCAAAAGAAGTTTAGTTAACTGTTACTGTTGTTGTATGAATTCCAACCAGGTCAATTTGCAGAGTATAAGGATAGCGTAGAAGACAAGTAGCATAATAGCATAGAACACAACCAGGCTCTGTTGGAAAAGGCAGTGCCTAGGCGGCGCTTAGGCACGCCTAGGCGCAAGGCAATGGCCAAACGCCTCGCCTAGGGCATAAATGGAGGTCTAGGCAGGGCAACCAAGGAATTGCCTACCCAAGCAAGAAATCATGCCACATACTATACTGATACGCCAAACGGGTTATATTCCAATGGTAGTGGACGGTAATTAACTTATTTATATGCCCTAAACTAATATCAACAACCATATACTAATCACAAATACACTACGAGTAAAAACTATATTACCGCCTAGGCCGCGCCTAGGGCGCTTAGGCACCGCCTAGGCACTAGGCGAAGGCCAACCGCCTCGCTTACGCCTACCGCGAACCAGGTCAATTTGCTGTATATAGCCAAGACAAGTAGCATCTGTCTTAAGCAGAGTATAAGGATATCATAGAAGAAATAGACAGGGTAGCAAGTAAGCTGAGATAAAAAAAGTGTTTACTTTAAGTAATTATTTACAACAAGCATTGTGTAGGAAAATGTCATGCAGGCTGTAACTTGAACTTGAAGAACTCCTTAGATAGTTTTTTAGTCTCCTTATACAAAACAAGCTGATGTTTGAAACCTATTTCTCCTAAGCAGACACAGAAAAATTGCAGATAAGTAGACACTGAAAATTGCAGCCATGTCAAAGTGTCATTTCATTTGGGAGCAGTAACTATAAGTAAAGGAAGTGAGTTGAATTGCAAAAAAAATGGAAGGTGAAATGAAAAGAACATTGCTCTATGTGAAAACTGTATGTGCAATCTACAAATGTGAAAAACTGTATGTGCTGTCATAGGTGTTGTGTTGTCAAAACTATATGTGCAATCTCCAGAACAATTACACTTATGTGAAAACTGTATGTGCAATCTCCAAATGTATCATCATAATGTAGGTGCTGTGTTGTGTGATTCTTCATGCTGAGAACTTCAGCTTTTTCAACTTGCTGGACTATATGTTCATTGGTACTACTTGTGATGCTGCTGCTGTACTACTTGGGAATTTTGTCAACTTGATTAACTTCCGTTCCGGCCCTTGAGTTTGCCGGAATGTTGATTAACTTCCATTCTGGCAAATTCGGGTACCCATATGTCCTATTTTTCAGCAAAGGTCATGCTGAAATTTTCCGTG
This sequence comes from Aegilops sharonensis, assembly GCA_904067115.1. Lineage (NCBI taxonomy): Eukaryota > Viridiplantae > Streptophyta > Magnoliopsida > Poales > Poaceae > Aegilops > Aegilops sharonensis. The sequence continues at coordinate 558,924,064 of LR880970.1, forward strand.
AATTTTAGCATGACTTTGCTAAAAATAGGACATATGTGGTACTTGCGACTAATGCATGGGCCGGGGTATCTTAGTACTTAATTAAGTAGGATCAACTGCCCCTTTATTCTTGCTGCATTAAACCATAGGTGGCAATAGAGCCAAGTGATTAGGCCCAACTTAGAATTCTCCTTAGCATCGATAAACCCTAGATGATAAACCCAACATAGGTGGCAATAGAGCCAAGTGATTAGCGCCAAGTGATTAGGCCCAACCTAGGGTGCCTCGGCATCGATAAACCCTAAATGATGAAAACTTAACTTGGCTGCCCCGGATGCCTCGGTGTCGATGAGAACCTAAATGATGTACGCTTAGGCTTTTAGGGTGCCTCGGGGTCGACAAACCTTAATGATGAAAGCTTAGGCTTTTAGGGTGCCTCGGTGTCGACAAACCCTAAATGATGAGACCATGATCTTGTTCCTTGACAATAACCAACTTTTTGACCAAACTTTTTTCCTATTTAGAGCGAAACATGGGCCACAACGATGAGGCCGGTGGTTCGGGCGGCAAGCAATTCTGGGAGCTGTCCCAGGAGATGGAGGAACAACATCACCGCTATGAGGATGTCGCAGAAGACACCGATCCTGATTACACAACCCCTAGTGGCGTCGGGGATGACACCACTGATGGTGCCGCCGAGGATGCCACCACTGATGATGGCGGCGCACACACAGATGGCAGCCAATCGAAGAAGCAAAGGAAGGACCGGCGTCCGAATGCGCTCTGCACCATCAAGGAGGAATTTACTCAAGTGGACTCCGACGGGAATCCAACGAAGCCCAAACATATAGTCAAGGGGTACTCGGTTCAGCTCGGGTGCATTCTCTGGAGCACCATCTTGATCAACACCGATAACCTTAGGAATAAGGACCACGGGAATTTGCGCAACCTCCTCTTCACGAAGCTGCACGAACGATACAAGTTCCCCGCCGAATTTTTAAAACACACGCCTCTCAGGGAATAAAGTGAACAGTGCCGCCCTCACGAAGATGAGCACGGCCCTGTCTACTTGGAGAAGCACGGTGAAGAGAATGATTGATAAAGGTGATAGTTATGAGAAGATCAAGGCGAAATATCCTTTGATGAGCGAAGATGAGTACAAGGATTTCAAGATCAAGTGCTCGAGCAGCGCAACCTCCGAATCAAGTCAGTGGGGGAAAGAAATGTGGGAGTTGAACTTAGGGGAACACAAACTCGGTCCCGGCGGTTACAGAGTGGCGGAGCCTATATGGGACAAGGAGGACGCGGAACGTGCCGAGCAAGGCCTACCACCCCGCTTCGAGAAATACAACGGTAACAAGCAGACCAGGAACTATGTCAGGGCCCGGTACAAGGAGGACCCGATAACAAAGGAGTTTACCACGGATCCGAAGACCAGGGCGCTTGAGCTTGTTCTGGCAAGGAATACACCCCCGCGTAATTAGCTCCATATGGTTGCACTCTAATTAATCCCCAGTATTTCTAAATGGTTCACGTTCCTTCCGCAGGAAACTGAAAGCAGCAGCGCGGGGTCGTCTCAGAGCTCCCCTTTTGACACCCCTTTAAATAGGGCGTTGAACATAATGAAAAACAAGAATAAGCTCACTAAGCCGACGTCAGCTGGTCGTGTGGCCGGCAAAGGCTTGTCCACAAAATGGGGGTCATACTATACCGCTCGTGTGCGGAAGGAGAAAAAGGCCAGCTCGGAAAGCCAGACGCGCCAGGTTGAAGCACTCAAGGCACAAGTGGCGCGGATTCCGGAGCTTGTCCAAGAGCAAGTGGAACAACAGCTGGGAACGAAGCTCAACGCCATGGTGCCTACGTTGATACATGGGCTGACGACGTGGATTGCGGGCGGCCAACAGGGGCCTCCCCCGGTTCCCAGCTTCACGGCCAGCAACTCGCACAGCGCGCAGGCGGCGCCATTGGTGTCTCCGGCGGCGCCATTGGTGTCTCCGGCGGTGCCATTGGTGTCTCCGGCGGCGGCGCCATTGGTGTCTCCGGCAGAGGCGGTATTCGTGTCTCCGGCGCCGGCACGGGCATTGGAGCTTAATGCACCCGGGTGTATGCCGGCCGGCACCTCGCCAGCAAGCGCCCCCTCCGTCAGTTGCACGCCCGCCGTTGGCGGTTCCTCGACATTAGCCGAGCTCGACAGCATCACGATAACTAAGCCTCTCGGCCGATGACTTCATCTCCTTGCCTTTGACTGGGCATCCATGACGCCCTGTACATGTTTTCGAAGGGCACCACCAACGTTCCTTGCACTCTTCTGCACTTCGTGGGCGCCGAGCTGGTCGATGTCGCCAAGGGCAGAATCGTTCAACCGGGCAACCGCATGTTCCACGGTAATCCGATGCCACCCACAATGTATAGGGTTGAAGTGGTTCGGGTGCTGCCAGGCTGTGACGAGCTGTTATCTCCGGTTCGACCCGCTGGGGACGACGAAGAAGATGAGATGACCCTCAGCACCTGCGTAAGCTGGCCGCTGCTTTGGCCGAAGAGCCAGATTCGTTTGGGGACGGGGGACACCACCCCACAGACAAGACCGCCAGTCCTGCCGGCGCCAAGCCATGGCAAGAACGCCGCAACGCTACCAGACCCGCCAGACATCCCTATGTCGGACATCCCTATGGCACAGGATCCGGACAGCCCTATGGCACAGGATCCGAACGACGACGACAACGACAACGGTACATTTACCAAAGTGGATAAGTACTTTGCCGAACATGGGTACGCTGACGAGTTCTGCGGGCCTCTTTCTCAAGAACCCAACCAGGACGACCGCAATCTAGCTGGTATGTCGGAGAAATCCAATTGCAATAGACGTCGTCTGGCGTTCAGTTCTCAGGAGACGCCTCCAGCTCCCGCCTTCACCGAGCCTCAGATAGCTGAGGTGCGAAATATTATCAGCCCCAACACGCTCAAGAAGGCGGTCTGTGAGCAGAACTCGGTCCCATTACAGGAGATCAAGAAGAAGGGACGGAAACAAAAGACTAACAAGGGCGCCGGTGCGAGCCAGCCGGCACCGAGTACGATCCGTGCTCAGGACGGGCCACCTTCACCTAAGGATATCTCGAGGAGGGTGCATGTGGCGGGTAGGGCGATGCTACCGCCAAATATGCTGAATGCTGCAACCGGTGCTATGCGGACTCTGCACGACAGTGTTCTTTCTTTGGAGAAGCGGTGTCTCAGAGAGAAGGATGTGGCATACCCGGTTTTCGTGGCCAAGGTGCCAGAGGGCAAGGGCTTTGTGGATGGCGACATCGGGGGTACGATCATCCTGCGGTTTGATGACATCTTTAATATGTTTAACCTTCATCCGCTGCACTACACCTTCGTTCGGCTGTTTTCGCTGAGTATAGAGATGCGGATCATTAGAGACAAGATCCCGGACATCATGATAGTCGACCCCTTCTACATGCGTGCCAAGCACTTGAGTAGCGTTGGGGACCGCCAAGTTGCGAGTTCACACCTCAAAGGCATCATTCTGGCAAACCCAGATAAGGATAACTTCCTTGTGGCTTACTTTCCCGAGTAAGTCATCCCTTAATCGCCCCGTAACATATGATTTCTTAGATTTCGATCGTTCTTTTTTTTCTAACATTTCGTGTTCTGTGCAGTGACACACATTGCACACTCATCCTCTTAAGCCCGAAATATTCCATGGCCACGTATTTCGACCCGAACCGTAACTCCAAGATAGACTACACAAATGCCAAGAAAGTTCTTGATGATGTTCTCCCCGGCTACGCCAGATCTGGAGGCACCTTCACTAGGACTGTTCGTAAGTACGGCAAGCACATGTTCTCACACAATACGAAGTTTTGCTGCGTCAAGCAGCCGCCTGGCGGTCATAAGGATGCCTACTACGCCCTCCATCACATGCGGGCGATCGTAAGGGACCATCATCAACTTCTGCTACCAGATAATCTCAAAGATTGGGCCGCGAACTTGTCGGCAATCCAGGACGCGGACCTCAGACAAGAATTCTTTCGCATCCAGTCGGACTTTGCGGACATCATCCATCAAGATGTCCTTCATACGTCGGGGCAGTTCTTCCTCATATATCAACCATCCAACATTGAGATAGATGGAATGCTACAAATGCAGGGAGACAATGATCGCGATTTCATGACCATCGCGACAGACGGCGGCTTCATCCATGCTCCTGTCCGATGAGTCGAGCCGAAAGTAGTGATGTGTAGTTCTGAAACATTGATTGTCTCATGTTGTAATTAAACTTTAATGAATTTGTATGTCTCTTTGGTTTGGACAGTCGTTCAACTTAGATGTAATCGATGCTATTTATTAGTAGGACCATGAATCGTGCTATTAATGTCTTGCTTTTCTCTTCCGATCCTTTTGTTGCATACTTACATATTGCTTATGTATTGTCTGTTGTTTGGCTTGTGCATAGAGATGTCGTCGTATGTCGTGTACAAGGGTAAGGTTCCCGGAGTCTACGACGACTGGGAGGAGTGTCGGAGACAGGTTCACCATTTCAGCGGTAACAGTTACAAAGGGTACACCACTAGGGCGGAGGCCGAATCTAGATACGCCCGCTATCTAGCGGGAGAGAGGAGGGAGCGTTGGAGGAACCGGATGAAGACCAGTTTGATCGTGATGATGCTCATCGTGATGACCACAACTCTCTTCTATGTGATGGTAGTTTAGATGGTCGATATCGATTTGTAATGTGAAGACAAACTAGCTACTCGCGGTCTCGAGACTTGTAATGTTCTATCTTTGTTCGGTCTTTTGAATTCAGAGACTAATATGATGATTTGTATTCGAAGACTAATCTTCTATTGTATTGGATGAATCTGTTGTTGCTGTGTGGTGTTGTCTAAATTCCGTCCAATAATATATTTTGTAACCTGTGAAAATATCAGAAAAGAAAATAAATAATCCCTAATATTCATACTAGTGGCGCACTACGCAAGACACTAATGGCGCACTGTGATAATCACACTAATGGAGCAACAGCCACTGGTGCGTCATTAGTATGCGAAAGCACATGGGTACATATGGCCCCCTGAAAAGAATTCTAATGGCGCACTGTGGGCAATACTAATGGCGCACTACGTGGTGCGCCATTTGAACACCAGATACTAATGGCGCACCGGTGGTGCGCCATTAGAATTTAATTCTAATGGCGTGATGCTAGTGGCGCACCAGTAGTGCGCCATTAGAAGGCAAAACTGGTGCGCCACTAGCATGCCTTTTCCTAGTAGTGGTTTGCTTATTTTCTGTTTTTGGAAGAGTGTCAACTTTAGGAAGTAATGATCCCACTATTTTGTAGGATGTTGAATCTTTTCACAATTTCTATAAAAGTGGATTTGCAGAGGTCATGACTTTATTTAGTGATGAATCCACTATTTGGATGTCAGTGGTGCTGCATGTGCTAAATATTTCACCATGATGTTGGATGGGCCGGCTCGTACTTGGTTGAAAGGGCTGGCCGCTAACTCCATTGGGTCATGGACGGAGATGAAAAAGCGATTTATTCAAAATTTTAAAGACACGTGCAAGCAGCCTATGTTGATTCTTGATTTGGACTTTCGCGTCCAAGGTGAAGGTGAGTCAACAACCAATTGGGTGCACCAGATCTCAACTCTTATACACTCATCGGACAGTATCAACGTCGGTTCAGCAGTCCTGATGTTGGAGAAGAACTGTCGTTTTCTTCCCCTTAAGCAGAAATTGGGGTGGCTTAAGCGTAATTGCAATGATATGGGGGAGCTCCTGGCAGCTCTCGTCAAGTATGCCGACTCTGATAGCACGAAAGACCCTGAGTCTGATGAGGAGAAGGCTGGAAAGGGGAAGAAGAGTGGCAATGCAAAGGGATTATACGTCTCCAACGTATCTATAGTTTTGTTGTATTCATGCCATATTTATAATATTTTTACATGATTTTGGTGTGATTTGGTTAGAGCTAACCCGGACTGACGTTTCAGCGGAACTACTGTGGTGTAGTTTTTGTGCAGAAATAAAAGTTCTCAGAATGCGCTGAAAATCAACGGAGATTTCTTCTGGAAAATATAAAAAATACTGGAACGAAGAGTTACCAGAAGGGAGTCCCGTGGGGCCCATGATGGTGGAGGGCGTCCCCCACCCCCCTGGGGCGCGCCCCTGTGCCTCGTGGACTCTCCGTGGGGCCCCCTTACTTGTTCTCAATGCCAGCCTCTCCTATAAATACATAAACCTCCAAAAAAATACCTAGATCGGGAGTATCACCGCCGCAAGCCTCTGTAGCCACAAAAAGCCAATCGGGACCCTATTTCAGCACCCTGTCGGAGGCGGAATCATCACCGGTGGCCATCTTCATCATCCCAGCGCTCTCCATGACGAGGAGGGAGTAGTTCACCCTCAGGGCTGAGGGTATGTACCAGTAGTTGTGTGTTTGATCTCTCTCTCTCTCTCTCTCTCTCTCGTGTTCTTGATTTGGCACGATCATGATGTACCGTGAGCTTTGCTATTATAGTTGGATCTTATGATGTTTCTCCCCCTGTACTCTCTTGTAATGGATTGAGTTTTCCCTTTGAAGTTATCTTATCGGATTGAGTCTTTAAGGATTTGAGAACACTTGATGTATGTCTTGCGTGGGATACCCGTGGTGACAATGGGGTATTCTATTGATTCACTTGATGTATGTTTGGGTGATCAACTTGCGGGTTCTGTGACCTTGGGAATCTATGCATATGGGTTGGCACACGTTTTCATCTTGATTCTCCGGTAGAAACTTTGGGGCACTCTTTGAAGTTCTTTGTGTTGGTTTGAATAGATGAATCTGAGATTGTGTGATGCATATCGTATAATCATACCCGCGGATACTTGAGGTGACATTGGATTATCTAGGTGACATTAGGGTTTTGGTTGATGTGTGTCCTAAGGTGTTATTTTACTACGAACTCTAGGGCTGTTTGTGATACTTATAGGAATAGCCCAATGGATTGATCGAAAAGAATAACTTTGACGTGGTTTCGTACCCTACAATAATCTCTTCATTTGTTATCCACTATTAGTGACTTTGGACTGACTCTTTGCTGCATGTTGAGGGATAGTTATATGACCCAATTATGTTATTATTGTTGAGAGAACTCAAACTAGTGAAAGAATGAACCCTAGGCCTTGTTTCGAAGCATTGCAATACC
>LR880970.1:558956761-558967689 GCA_904067115.1 Aegilops sharonensis
GGCCCAATGCATGGTAGTAGCTGAATCATGGATCACAAACACAGAACTCAGTTCCTAAGGACGGCTTCAATGAGACAACCCACCATGTACTCCTACATGGCCTCTCACCGATACCTTTTACCAAATCGTGTTCACACACTTAGCTCACACACAGTAGGACATGCTCACACACCTCTGATTCATTCCCGATGAATCAGACCTAACTCAACTCTAAGCAGTAGCAGGCATGACAAACAAACATGAATGAGTAGGCACAACAGGCTCAAGCAACTCCTACTCATACTAGTGGGTTTCATCTATTTACTGTGGCAAAGACAAGTCATGAAGAGGATAAAGGGGTTCAGCTACCGCAGCAAGTAACAAATGACTCGTTGTTGTCCTAATGCAGTAAAAGAGAGCAGGGCCAGAGAGTAGGATTGTATCGGAATGAACAAGGGGGTTTTGCTTGCCTGGCACTTCTGAAGATAGCATTGAGTCTTCATTAGTGTCAACGATCACAACGTCGGTACAACGTCTACCGAGGGGGAAGAACATCGGCTAACAGAGAAGAAATACGATCAATGCAATGCACAATATGATGCATGCTATGACATGGCAATATGAATGTGTTTTGGGCTAGTGCAAGCTAGAACAGATTGAGATGAGTCCATTTGAACCAAAGATTCAAATGCAAACCCATTTTAAGAGGTTATATTAGTGCATTAACTTGTTTCACCTAAACAGCAAGGTTAATGTGTTCTAACATGCATGAAACCAGTGCAAATGGATAGATTGCATTTTTATGATCATTTTTCATATGTAATTTACTTCATTTGGAGTTACGGTTGAATTTCTATGAATTTTTGAAGTTTAGGCAAATTTCTGGATTTTTCTGAAAAAGAAAAAAATCCAGAAAAGAGTATTACTGCGTCAGCCTGACATCATCATGATGTCAGCAGGTCAACGAGGCACGGTCCAGGTCAAACCTGACCAGTGGGGTCCGCGTGTCAGTGTCACAGCTAATTAACGGAGTTAATTAGTGCTAAGTTAAATGCTAACCTAAGTTAATTAGGGCGTGGGCCCACATGTCAGTGACTTAGCTGGCTAACTAAAAGTTAATGAGCACTAAACTAGATTAGCAGGGCTCTGGGCCCACTTGTCTGGACCCAGGGGAGGTCAACTGGGTCATCCCGGGTCAAACTCGCCGGAGTTGACCCGGGGCTCGTCGCCGGCAAGGCCAGGGACGGCGGAGAGGTGCGGGTTTCCTCCTCCGGCAACCAAATGGCCGGCGGAGGGCGTCTATGTGACGCGGGTGCTCGTCCGCGTCGAGTAGTAGCAGCGGCTGGGCCTAAGATGGCCGGAGTCGTCACCGGCGTCGACCGTGGCTGTCGCCGGAGCTCGGGCGAGCTCGGGGTCGACGCTATGGTGGCCGGGGAGGCTCGTGCGAGGCACCTACGTGCTCTACGCAGCGCGGGAAGGAAGCTGAGCACGACAGCCGGGCCGCTAGGTGGCCGGAGGCGCGTCGGCGGCGGTCACAGGGGGCGACGGGTTTCGGTCATTGACAAAACGGCGACTAGAACTAGCAAACGTCGCGGAGACAAGGGGGAAATGGTGTAGAAGCTCAGGGGGATCGTGTAGGGCTGGTCGGCGAGCTCGTGGAGGCGTCAGGGAGGGCACACGGTCAACGGTGATCTCGGCGGTCGAAGCTTGAAGAAGAGGTCGTGGAAGCCGCTGCAGGGCGCGTCCGCTGGTGTGGTTTGGCGGGGACGGTGTAGAGGTCAGCGGCGGAGCTTCTGGACCTGGAGGTAGGGCGAGGGAGGGCTGGTGGCTGCGGCCGTGGCGAACGGCGGCGATGATGGCTTCGCTCTGCTTCGGAAGAGAGAGCGAGGGAGGCCAGCAGGGAGAGAGTGGAGCGGTCGAGGGGTCCAGGGGGTCTGCGTGGCAACGCCAGAGGCGTCCAGGGGAAGGGGGAGCTAGCCAGGCAGGGAGGAGGTGGCCGGCGTGTGGCCACGCGCGCCAGGCACGCGCCCCTGCCTACTGGCGCGAGGAGGAAGGCGATAGGAGCCAGGCGGTGGTGGGTTGGGCTGAAACAGGAGCTGGGCCGGTGGGCTGAGAGGTGAGCGCCAGGTACTTCTCTCTCTATCTCTCTTTTCCTGTTCTTCTATTTTTGTCATTTGTTTTGATTTAATTTAGAATATCAAATCATTTTATAAACTTTCTGTAAATTGATATGTGATCTCAGGACTAGCCCAAGGTCACATGCAACTTACAAAAATGTTTGGGCTTTATTTCTTATATAAAAGAAATAAATCCAACTCAAATATGTCATTGATTTAATTCAAAAGGCCCAAAATACATATTTCAGTCACTCCAAAAATATTGGTTTGCATTTTACCTCATGCCAATATTTTTACAGAATGACAGGAACATTTTCTTGGATTCATTTAATGAGATTTAAATGTTGGTTATTTTTAGAGGTTTTCTGAGGCTTTTTGAAAAATCCTCAATTCAAATTTTCATGAAATTTAAACATGATGCATGGATGCAAAGCCACTAGTTACAACAAACTCTAGGGTTGTGACAACTCACCCCTACTAAACAAGAATCTCGTCCCGAGATTCAAGACGTGAGGTAAGGAGACAAAGGGGACACTAAGTATCACAACTTCATGATCCAACTGTCTTCTCGAGGGTGTTGATCTGTTGACTCAATCGATCTTGACGTCTTTGCGTGCGAGGTCTTCATCCAACACGATGACGACAGAAGGAGACTCTCCAGAAAACGATCTCCTCGAAGATCGAGTATTCAAGATCAACTCATGGAGTGAAAGGTAAGAACATCTCTCGAGCTGAGATACGAAGCATTCATCCAAAAGGATGGAGTGGAACAGATGTCAAAGGTTCACTAGGTAGATAACAATTCCACACTTAAGAAGGTGGTAATCGGTTGTCAACCCAGCGAGGAGTTGAGTTGCCATGATATCGTAACTATGCACTTTAGGGAAGGTGACTCATAGAAATACCCCCTAAAGTTGCAAAAAGAATTACCTTTGATTCAAAGATCATTGAAACTCTTTATACCAGCCTAAGGCAATTCTCGAGCGATCGTTTAGAGGGGTTCGGTAGAATGGCATACCCGGATTAGAATGGATGATGTGGATTACCTTGTTGAAAACAACACAAGGGATGATTTTAGTAACTGGGGAAAAGCTCAACAGTAGAGAGTGAGTCCACTGTTGAAAGGGTTATAGCATAACCGAGGAAACTTAGAGCACTATGTAATTAATGCCGACAATAAAACCTAGAGCTTGAGCGTTCTCTCAAGAACTTGAGCATTTCCATAATCATCAAGGTTTTATCAACATCCATGTCAAGGGTGCTGACAACACAACATACTACCATGATGAATAGCGATGGACGATGCAGATGCAAAGGAAGATAACACTTTCTCAGATTCCACCTTAGCGAGACCAAGGGGACAAAATCTGGATGATCGACCGAGAGACATTTAGCACTCCGCTTCTAATGTTCTCCTTGATGTACTAGCGTATCCCATTCATAGATATGGTTTGATATCTAGAACATCAAGTAACAGGTCGGACTTCGGGAGCACAAAAATCATAAGGCACACAAATAGGGAATAATTCCTACGAAGTCCTTATGGAGAGGTGGCCAACTTCTTCAATCAAGATATTACAATAACAGGTCTTGCGGCTGGGTGTGTTGGCCACACATCCACTTTACCGGGTTACAGAGAGACCAATAATATAATTCTTGGGAAACGTTCCAACCATCATATCTGCCTGAGATTCAGATCTGGTTGGTGTCAGAATAATCTAGACTCATCGAGTCTAGAAAGTAAAATGAAAGTTTGCAACACAAGTCGACGAGATGACGTTGCGAGATTCTCGGGGAATGAACTGCGATAGCAAGCTCCAAAATATGAGCTGGTTCTGCTACAAACATGCGAACACGCTGTCCCAGACAAACATGATCCCATGGTAGTCTTACAATAAAACACTACCGAGTTCCGGTGGGGAACCATCATCGAGAATACCGAAGTCCTTGTATAAGTCTTGCTCTTAAGAAGGAACTTCTTCTCGAACAAATCAATCAGTGGCTTGGTGTGCTCGGGACACATATGGAATGAAGGTTGCAAGTCTCCAGACCACAGAATACTTCGCACGTATGCATGACTGATTTGGGATGATTCCAAAGAAGCAAAAATGAACTTTCTCGAATTCACGTCGGCAACTTGCTTCAAATGCACATGAACTAGAGGAAGCCACTTCTTTCATCCAACCTATTCTTCATGAACAGGCATGAAGATAATGCTTACAAAAGTTTCCAATGCTAGCTTTAATGTTTCACATGGATCATGGGGGGGGGGGACAAGATGTTGCTGATGGGCTCAACAGCAACTCATCGGAATTTCCATATCACTGGACTTCCACCATCATGTGAACACGGTGATAGCATTGGTCAGACCAAAAGATGTAATGGTGTATGCTCGAGGAAAATCCACGAGTAAGAGAACATTACGAACATCGTTGGTTCTGACTTGATTTGAGGATAGCCCATACTCAAATCAAAGTTTTGGCAAGACAGTATGTGCAACAACTGATCACGAGGATCAATCAATGAAGATATTACCTTTCTTCAACAAACACACACAAGGATATCCCTTGGAGATGAACTAAGTCAGGTGACATTTTATCTTCCAACTCTCCAAGTTGTTGTTTAGCTTAACCAACTAGCTCAGGGGTATCCAACACAGATTCTTGGAGAAGGGGATGGTTTATGAGAAACCAACTTGATCACGAACTCAACATAGCGGTCAGGTGACAACCAGGTAATACTTCCGAGAAGATCTTCGGAAAATCACGAACCACCGATATGTTACTAAGCTCGAGAACGACCTTGCTTTTCAGGGCAAGATGATATGATCAAAGAAGCGAGGGATTGACACAATCCTAACTCCTTGATCGAAGAGTGCACCATAAATAAGGACTAGGTAGCACGATCAATCTTAGGATGATGATTTGATAACCAACAAGCTAGGAATGAGAATATTGTCCATTAACTGCCAAGCAACGAGGTTGCTAGGAGTATTGATTTCACACATCACGATTCACTTGTCGACATTCCGGTTGCAACAACACGGGAACCGAGAAATGAATAATGATGGAGAGAAGTATCACTGTGTCAAGAGTTCATAGGATGGTGTGCAATTCCCATGACATTCTTGATATAAAGATGGTAATACTCCAAGGTAGAATAGAGCAAAAGCAAGATTAGCAACTTGATCTGCGGAGTACGACTGCTTTGACCCAATCCTGGAAATGGACAAGGTACTGGATTTTGTTTCTCCTAGTCATTCCAGAATAGAATGGCTTGACGGACCACAAGAGTAATAGGAATGCACGCATACTCTTGAATATCAAATGATAGACGAGGGTCAGAAGACAACTAAGAGGGACAACTCAAAGAACATAAAATTTTCTGAGTTGTGGATGCATAGATTAGTATGTCGAACCAAGTTCAACATGTTTCTTCCGGATAACCCATGCAGAGAGGTAGGACTGGCAGAGTCATGATTTATGAATGGAGAACTCCTCAAGAGTACTCTGATTGTGATCTTTTGGTTCAAATAACTTCTGCCTGAATGGTTCATGGTATTTGGAAGAAGGAAATACCACGGACCTCGAGGACTATCGCAAGGTTACTAATAACCTAAAGGAACTAGCAAACACTATCAACATGAAGTAAGTAGAGTGAATCTCGGGTTCAAGAACCCAGGAATAGAATATCTACTACTAAGTAGCATCACGGGATGCTTTCGAGAATAAAGGCCAGAATCATCACACTGGGACGCAAATCATGGCTAGATTACTAGATGATCCCCTAGGACACCTAGGGTCATAATAATAATTCCAACATATATGTCGAGGCAATAGAATACCTCAACTCAGCAATTAGTGTGATTAACCTGGCCTAAAGGAACATAAAAACCAGAGGGAAAGGATTTGCAAGTGCATCAGATTGTTTAGAAACCTGGGATGACTCGGACAGCATAACGGCTGTAAATGCTCAAAAGTTTGGAGACATACTACAGAAATGCTGGCATAGCTACTCAGAAGCACAATATCAAGGTTTCGAGATCATCAGTTAACATACAGAAGTAGTAGGAACTGGACTGAGGCTTGAAACCAGCAATCCTATAAGTCTATGGATTAGTATCACGTCATCCTGATAGATAGATGAAAAGGCCTAGTTCTTAAACCCCGTAGAAGAGAAGAGGATGACTCAGATCAGAGGGCCATGAGGTATAAGGAGTAAAAAGAGCCTTACGTTCCATCCCACAATCAATTCCCTTACATAACTAAAGCATTTCTAGACACAACTTCGACCAGTCTGGCTTGGTAATTCTACAGGCAGTCCAGCTCTGATACCAAAGCTGTCAGGACCCCGACTCAATGCCACATCGATCTAGCATGTAACACCTCATATCACTTTGCGGCCTCGCGCACGGTATTCCCACGGGTGCCGCCTTACCTTTGCCCGGGACCGTTTGCGCCTTTTGGCACACGTATATGATAGTGTCGCTAGCATCCATATGATAAGGAGCCCGGGCTGACATGGCTAGTCGTAAACCCAAAGTGGCACAAACCTACAGGGACAGGCATCCATGACCCAGCATCGAACGTGTCGGTCATCAGCGAGTGAATCCAGGCTGTAGCACTGGGCTAGCAGGACTCCGGTGAACCGGGCTATAGCGGGCTAACAGGACTCCGGTATTATCGCATGACATTTCCCCGAAGGGACAGACACAGGAACGAAGAAGGACACATGCCGGCCAGCCTAAGTGTTCCGGAGCAGTAGCAAGCTACCATGGCTCGGTGGAAACACTAGGAGACATTTCTCGGTAAGAGGGGCTACTGAGGATAAACAACTAGATAGTCAGATCCCACACATACCAAGCATTTCAATAACATACACACAATATGCTCGATATGTGCAAATACAACATGGCATCTCAACATGACTCTACGACTCAAGTATTTATTCATTAGGCTCCGAGGAGCGAGATATTACAAACATGGGTCTCATGACCCAACATTCAGAGCATACAAATCAAAGCACATGCGGAAGCTTAACATGTCTGAGTACAGACATCTACAAATGAAAAAGGCTGAGAAGCCTGACTATCTACCAGATCCTGCCAAGGGCACAAGATCGTAGCTGAGGTAACAAGCTAAACGTCGAAGTCCACGCGGAACTACTAGTGAGACTGAAGTCTCTCTGCAAAAACATAAAATAGGCAAACGTGAGTACAAATGTACCCAGCAAGACTTACATCAGAACTAACTACATATGCATCATTATCAACAAAGGGATGGTGGGGGTTTAACTGCAGCAAGCCAGCTTTGACTCGGTGGCTATCCTGAACTACGACTACAAGTAACTCTTTTGAGGTGGCGCACACGAGTCCACATATTCACCATGTCAATACACCACTATGGATCCGCTCCCGTCTCCCTACGAGAATGCCATCCATAGCACTCACACTTATCTTGCGCATTTTAGAGTATCCACTTTCACTTGTCTATGAACTGATATAAGCAACCCAGAAGTCCTTTACCGCGGACATGGCTATTCGAATAGATGATGTTAACCCTGCAGGGGTGTACTTCTTCATACATGTTTCCACCACTTAGCGTCTGCACACGACATGTGCTCGGCAGACTTCAAGCGAAAGCCGACGTGGGTGTAGACCACGACCTACCTAAACACTCAAGTCTCTAGTCCAGGTTTATCGCCTATTCGGGTTCCATCCATGAGGAGATCTGGCCGGGGTTTCGCTCACATCCCCAAACGATGTGAACAGGGTTCCATGACACCAAACGGGCTCCCGGTATACCTGGCCACGTGGCTACCGCATCACAGCCCACCCTTCCGGTCGGCGCTGCGCACGGCCTCCAGCATACTACAAACACCAGAAACTACTTGCAACTCCTGGACAGAGGACAAGGGTGAATAAGAAGTCGAGCGGGGTCATATTTCAGGGCCCAATGCATGGTAGTAGCTGAATCAAGGATCACAAACACAGAACTCAGTTCCTAAGGACGGCTTCAATGAGACAACCCACCATGTACTCCTACATGGCCTCTCATCGATACCTTTTACCAAATCGTGTTCACACACTTAGCTCACACACAGTAGGACATGCTCACACACCTCTGATTCATTCCCGATGAATCAGACCTGACTCAACTCTAAGCAGTAGCAGGCATGACAAACAAACATGAATGAGTAGGCACAACAGGGCTCAAGCAACTCCTACTCATACTAGTGGGTTTCATCTATTTACTGTGGCAAAGACATGTCATGCAGAGGATAAAGGGGTTCAGCTACCGCAGCAAGTAACAAATGACTCGTTGTTGTCCTAATGCAGTAAAAGAGAGCAGGGCGAGAGAGTAGGATTGTATCGGAATGAACAAGGGGGTTTTGCTTGCCTGGCACTTCTGAAGATAGCATTGAGTCTTCATTAGTGTCAACGATCACAACGTCGGTACAACGTCTACCGAGGGGGAAGAACACCGGCAAAAAGAGAAGAAATACGATCAATGCAATGCACAATATGATGCATGCTATGACATGGCAATATGAATGTGTTTTGGGCTAATGCAAGCTAGAACAGATTGAGATGAGTCCATTTGAACCAACGATTCAAATGCAAACCCATTTTAAGAGGTTATATTAGTGCATTAACTTGTTTCACCTAAACAGCAAGGTTAATGTGTTATAACATGCATGAAACCAGTGCAGATGGATAGATTGCATTTTTCTGATCATTTTTCATATATAATTTACTTCATTTGGAGTTACGGTTGAATTTCTATGAATTTTTGAAGTTTAGGCAAATTTCTGGATTTTTCTGGAAAAGAAAAAAAATCCAGAAAAGGGTATTACTGCGTCAGCCTGACATCATCATGACGTCAGCAGGTCAATGAGGCATGGTCCAGGTCAAACCTGACCAGTGGGGTCCGCGTGTCAGTGTCACAGCTAATTAACGGAGTTAATTAGTGCTAAGTTAAATGCTAACCTAAGTTAATTAGGGCGTGGGCCCACATGTCAGTGACTTAGCTGGCTAACTAAAAGTTAATGAGCACTAAACTAGATTAGCAGGGCTCTGGGCCCACTTGTCCGGACACAGGGGAGGTCAACTGTGTCATCACGGGTCAAACTCGCCGGAGTTGACCCGGGGCTCCTCGCCGGCAAGGCCAGGGACGGCGGAGATGTG
Organism: Aegilops sharonensis; assembly: GCA_904067115.1. Classification (NCBI taxonomy): domain Eukaryota; kingdom Viridiplantae; phylum Streptophyta; class Magnoliopsida; order Poales; family Poaceae; genus Aegilops; species Aegilops sharonensis. The sequence continues at coordinate 558,966,044 of LR880970.1, forward strand.
CGGGTTTCCTCCTCCGGCGACCAAATGGCCGGCGGAGGGTGTCTATGTGACGCGGGCGCTCGTCCGCGTCGAGTAGTGGCAGCGGCTGGGCCTAAGATGGCCGGAGTCGTCACCGGCGTTGACCGTGGCGGTCGCCGGAGCTCGGGCGAGCTCGGGGTCGACGCTACGGTGGTCGGGGAGGCTCGTGCGAGGCACCTACGTGCTCTACGCAGCGCGGGAAGGAAGCTGAGCACGATAGCCGGGCCGCTAGGTGGACGGAGGCGCGTCGGCGGCGGTCACAGGCGGCGGCGGGTTTCGGTCATCGGCAAAACGGCGACTAGAACTAGCAAACGTCGCGGAGACAAGGGGAAACAGTGTAGAAGCTCATGCGGATCGTGTAGGGCTGGTCGGCGAGCTCGGGGAGGCGTCAGGAAGGGCACACGGTCGCCGGCGATCTCGGCGGCCGAAGCTTGAAGAAGAGGTCGTGGAAGCCGCTGCAGGGCGCGTCCGCTCGTGTGGTTTGGCGGGGACGGTGTAGAGGTCAGCGGCGGAGCTTCTGGACCTGGAGGCAGGGCGAGGGAGGGCTGGTGGCTGCGGTCATGGCGAACGGCGGCGACGATGGCTTCGCTCTGCTTCGGGAGAGAGAGCGAGGGAGGCCAGCGGGGAGAGAGTGGAGCGGTCGAGGGGTCCAGGGGGTCTGCGTGGCAACGCCAGAGGCGTCCAGGGGAAGGGGGAGGCAGCCAGGCAGGGAGGAGGTGGCCGGCGTGTGGCCACGCGCGCCGGGCACGCGCCCCTGCCTACTGGCGCGAGGAGGAAGGCGACAGGGAGCCAGGCGGTGGTGGGCTGGGCCGAAACAGGAGCTGGGCCGGTGGGCTGAGAGGTGAGCGCCAGGTACTTCTCTGTCTATCTCTCTTTTCCTGTTCTTCTATTTTTGTCATTTGTTTTGATTTTATTTAGAATATCAAATCATTTTATAAACTTTCTGTAAATTGATATGTGATCTCAGGACTAGCCCAAGGTCACATGCAACTTACAAAAATGTTTGGGCTTTATTTCTTATATAAAAGAAATAAATCCAACTCAAATATGTCATTGATTTAATTCAAAAGGCCCAAAATACATATTTCAGTCACTCCAAAAATATTGGTTTGCATTTTACCTCATGCCAATATTTTTACAGAATGACAGGAACATTTTCTTGGACTCATTTGATGAGATTTAAATGTTGGTTATTTTTAGAGGTTTTCTGAGGCTTTTTGAAAAATCCTCAATTCAAATTTTCATGAAATTTGAACATGATGCATGGATGCAAAGCCACTAGTTACAACAAACTCTAGGGCTATGACACCGCCGCGCCACACCGGCTCTGTTTTTTTTCATTTTTATTAGTTTAATTTTTTTGTTCAATGTATATGTGTATGTATGTGGCTATATATATATGCGGCTCTGTTTTTTTTTCATTTTTATTAGTTTAGTTTTTTTGTTCATATATATATAATGTATATGTGTATGTATGTGGCTATGTGTATGTAGATGTTCAAAAATTGTTCAGAGCATGTTTTTGTTCATATATGTATTTTTTGTTCATATGTGTATTAATGTTTTCATATATGCAAAAGATAGATTTTTAGAAAAGTTAGGTTTTTTTTCTGTTCATAGATTTTTTT
>LR880970.1:558982237-559004118 GCA_904067115.1 Aegilops sharonensis
AGCCAAGCAGCTCGCTGGCGCGGCTGCTGGGCTGGGCCGGCAGGTGGGCCGGGCACAGGCGTCAGGTAAGGGTTTTTCCATTTTTAGTCTTTTTCTAATATTCTGCAACTTTGTGGGGTTTTTTAAAATACCAAAACTGTTTTAAAAATCACCAAAATGCTCCTGGTCCCTTGTTGGAATATTCCCAACATGAAACATTTTGGTTTGGCAATTTTTGAACATTTAAAATATTTTATATAATTTAAAATGCTCAAGTTCAAAACTTGTGGATTAATCCTAGGACCTTTGGGTGACCTAGAAAATGATCCACCTCCTTTGACATGGGTTCTGAACCAAAGCAAAGAGGATGAGCATTTTGAAGGGCATTTCGGATTCATTGAAATAATTTTTAGTAAACCCTAGTTGTTTTAAGGGGGGGTGTTCTGGGGTTTCCTGCCTTCCCCATTTCAAATTCAAATGGAATTTAAACATGATGCACACCCTAATGCATGGTCTAACTAGGATGTGACAATATCGATGCAGCGCAGCGAGGGACGTTCCTTCCAAACAGGGAGAAGGACGAGCTCACAATGGCCCTTGGGAATCCCGAGCACCCTGGACGGACACGAGGCACGCCAGGCTCCATTCCATGGAAGGTTGGTTTTCCGGACGCAGGGGGTTACAAAACCCACGAGAGGAGGAAGAAACTAGAGCAGGACCAAATGGCGCTGCACGAAAGGGTAATGGGGCTAGAGGAACGAGAAGAGGTACGAGAAGCAGCAGATCACAACAAACGACCTGCCGAAGCTTCCCCCGAAGCTACCCCGCCATCTCAGCGGAGAAGCAGCGCGGCTTCCACCGAGTTGCTTCAGCCGGAGCATGTCTTGACGGCTCCTGCCAGCTATCCCGTGGATGGTATCACGGAGTCTCAAAATTGCCACATTATGGCGCGATGGATGAATTTGAAGGTCAAGGCGGCTGTTGGCCAAGTTTATCCTAGTGGACCTGGCACAACTTATCACTGCCAGCCGATTCCAGAAGGATTTGCTAAGGTGATGGTGGATGAAATAACGGAGGGATTTGAGGACCTCATGCTTGAGCACCCTACCGATGAAGGGGAGATTAGGCTGGGTTCTGCTCTGAAGACTCCATGCCTATGGCAGAAGGAGCTCATCAACCTTCTGAACTGGACGCCTCCGCCGCCTCCTCCTCCTCCGGCGAGTCAGGGCACTCCGCCTCCTCCACCGCCTCCTCCTTCGGCGAGTGACGATCAGGGCACGCGTGGCAGCACTCCGCCTCCTCCACCGCCTCCTCCTCCGGCGAGTGACGATCAGGGCACGCGTGGCGACACTCTACCTCCTTCTCCAGCGCGTGGCGGCACTCCGCCTCCTCCTTCTCCGCCTCGCCAGCAAGGGCGGAAGAGACCCGCCGCCGCCCCGGCTACTCCGGCGCGTCGTAGTACTTCTCCTCCGCCTCGTAAGCAAGCACGAAAGAAGACAGACGCCGCAGCTGCTCCGTCTGCTCCTGCGTCTAGCAGCACAAGAAGAGAGAGGCAATACAGATACGGTCCACCTCTAAAGCCTCTAGAGAAGTTACCGTATGAGAGGACCAAGGAGGAAAACAATATGATCGTGCAGGCCCATGTGAAGGAGTTCTTTGAAGGGGTGAAAGCAAAGAGACATCCACCTCCGGAGGAGAAGGTAGATCCGGTGAAAGCAAAGCGCACTCTCGATGCCCTGAGGAAACCACCAAAGTCTCCGCCGAGAACCAACTATGAGCGCATTACTGAACAGACATATCTCCAAGCCAAGCGGTCGGGAACTACTGTCAGTGATAAAAGGTCAAAAGAAAAACGAGCAAAGGGGAAAAAAATTGCCCAGCTCGGCGAACAAGCACAGCAATCGTGCCCCCCGCTCAATGTGTAATCCTCCGGGGACGGTGGCCGGTTATGGCAATCTTGAAGATTACCTGCCTGACGATGCACTTCCTGATTTCATGGAGGTGGACGTATTCAGATACGAGTACGGGAAGCCTCTCGTCAAAGATGAAAAATCTTTGACAACAATGATGCGAAGATTCCATAGTTGGTACATGAAAACCTGCAGAGAGTCTGAGGGGATGAACAGTTTGTATCTGAACATTAAAGAGGAGCACGACCTCATTTCAAATGATCTGTTGTGTGTTCCATTTGAGGAGTTCTTCGAGTTCTTCAATCAAAAGGCCCTCGATAAATTAATGGTCTTTTGCTACTGCCTGTAAGTACTATTTCTGTCATTAAGTCTCTATATATAGCTCGGCTCTTTCATTGCATGTATTTATAATTAATTATCCTCAATATATTATGCAGATTGAAGATCGTCGAGTGCAAAAAACAAGAAATTTATGATATTGGGTTCATTAACACAAATATCATAGATGTATTTCTGGTTGAAAAGAATGTCGAAGAGGCCGAGGACAACTTGCTACAATCGTTGATCAAAAATCAAAACAAAGATACCATACTCTTTCCTTACAACGGCCCGTGAGTGTTACTGTCGTGTGCATATTCGGTTTCCCTTATTACTCGAGTGAGGTTAATGTAATTGATGAGTTATGCATGCGTGCGCAGGTACCACTATATTCTTCTAGAGATTAAGCTTGAGTGTGGACTAGTAACCGTCTTAGACTCGAGACAGAAAGATCCCAGCACCTATGCGGACATGACTGAAATGCTCAGCAAGTAAGTTCAATCGATCATTATCGCACCATATCGGCAACTTTTTGTTCATTTCCTGATATCTCAAGTAATAATAATTATTTTCTTTGTCTTGCAGGGTTTGGAAACAGTTCACAGCACAAGCTCCGGGACTGCCGAAGGAGCTGCGATATATATACCCAAAAGTAAGTACTACTGGCTAGCTAGTTGCGTGCATCTCCCGTTGATTCTATAGCTATACTTTCATCAATGCCATTTATAATGCTTCATTATCAGTTTGATTGACCTCTATTTCTCGTAAAGTGCTTGTGGAAAGAGGAAGGGAATGATTTATGTGGATACTACGTGTGCGAGTTCATCCACAACGCGACTTTGAAAAACAAGCGGGGCTACTCTAGAAGACAATATGAAGTGCGTAAGCAATAATATTCACAATTTCATTTTATTACACCATCATTTCTGTTGAGTTTCATTCATATATATGTATTAATTAACCCCCTTCTTCAAATTAGACGTGGCAGATGCGGGATGAACTCCTAGAACCAGATTGCATGAAAGCAATTAAAGATGAATTGGCGGGATTCTTTCTTGAACACGTCATCAGTAAAGCCGGAGAATACCATGTGGAAGTTGATTTCAAATGCTAGGGGTTTGTAATTAAGAGATCTTATACATATTGTACATGTATGTAGCCAGTAAAAAACTTGTTGTTCGACCAATCTCTCGGAGAAGGAGAGGTCGATCGATCACTTCTTGTCGGGGAAACTGATCCACGAACACCTATGGGACCGGCGGACCGAGCCCCTTACGGTTCGGCGGAGGGCGGAGGTCGCACGAAGAGCGGATCGAGGCAGTGCACACGAGCAGTTTACCCAGCCTCGTGGCGATCACTGTTTAATGCCCGTCTGTGTCGCCTAAACAGTGCAAACAGAGACCGTCAGGGGCGCCAGTGATCGCCACGATGGCCTTCTCGTCAGCGCCGCTTGCCACCGTGCACCCCTGGCTGCACAGCCTCCCGCCACGCGTGCCCGGGAGGGCCCCTGAGCGACACGTGGGTGGCTGTGCTGGAGCGCGGGTGCGGTGTGGCCGCTTGCCGCGGCAAGTGCCTTGCCGCGGTCGTTGTCTTGTCGGGCTCGGGAGCTTGTCGTTCACCGAGCCTTGCCGGGACGCATGGCGCGTCGCGGCAAGCTTTCTTGAGATACCTTGGCTGGCCTTCCCGGCAAGCTCCTCTTGCCGGGGCCTTGTCTTCTTGGTTTAAATACTTTATCCTTGAATGGCTTCCCGGCAAGCTCCTCTTGCCGGGGTCTTGTCTCCTGAGGAGCCACAGAAGATCTTGGCGGTCACCAGGCGAGCCTTGCCGCGGGGTGCTGCAACTGCCCGTGCACAAGTTCGGGATACTAGGGTACCCCTACTCTAGTACACCGATAGGAGCCCCCGGGCATGGGCCACACACGGTGCCGAGCACTGTTTGGCCAGGCCCAAAACAGAGCACGGGCACACGCGGCCTGGTTCGTGCCGTTTCCTACTCCGCATCTACCGCGCCCTCCCCGAACGGCACACGTTGAATGCGGCGTCGTGGGAGAGATCGTGGGTGAATACTTTATTCGAAAAAGCGTAACGTCCGCCCCCTCCCTCTTTATAAGCAGAGGAAACAGAGGTAGTTGCTCACTTCATCGGTTTACTACTCCAAAATCTCCGCCGTTCCCCTTTCCTCTGAGAGAGCAGTTCTCCGTCCCCCATCTCCGTCGTCGCCACCAACGCCGTCGATCTCCTCCACCACCTTCGCCATGGCTCCGAAGACCGGGAAGGTCGCGAAGTCGGCCGAGGCGCTGCGGCTCGAGGCGCTGTGAAAGGAGCGGGCCACTTTCCCCTCCGAACTTGACGCGGCGGGGCTGAGGCAATGGTTCTACCTCTTCTGGTCGACGGAGACGCGTGCGCATTCGCGCACGAAGGTACTCTCCGCCGCTGCTTCGAAACGGGCTTCGTATGGATACCCCTTCTTTCCATTGTTCTTCTATTGCGTGCTCTGCCCGCCCTTTTCAGAGTTTTTCTGCGACATCATGAACACCTACGGGTTTCATCTCCTTGACTTCACCCAAAAAGCCGTTCTAACCTTGTCCGTTTTCGCACATCTCTGCGGAAACTTTGTCGGAGTCCACCCAAACGTAGCCCTTTTCCGCCATTACTTCATGCCTCGGGTTGAGAGAGGAGAGCCACTTTCCGGCGGGATCGCCTGGATCTCGAGGGCCGGCAAGAAGGAGACGTATCTGGAGGGGGAGTTCCGCAGCAAGTGGGAGGAGTGGAGAGCTGATTGGTGCTGGATCATGGAGGAGGACCCGCAGCCATTCACCGCCTTGCGCCAAGTTCCGGTAGTACGTGGCAACGATTGGAGCAGCCTGGCCCCGGAGGACGCTAGGTTGAAGATAGCTGTCACCAGAATCCTACGCCTTAGGCTTGCCGGGCTGACTGTGGGCGCCGTAGGCGCAGACTTTCTCTGCCGCCGCATCGCCCCCCTGCAAGAGAGGAGGAGACCCGCTTGGGAGTTTGGCGGTCCGGCAGATATCATGAGGCTGCGCCCGGGCCTCAATTTTAACTTCACCGTGCTAGAGCTGGATGCGATGCTCAAGGAGCTGTTCAAGCATGACGCCCAACATCCAGAATGGTTCAGGCTGCCGGTGGGGGTCGTCCTGCTGTGCAACAATTCTTCCCTCGACCGCATCCGCGCGATGATGCCGCAGTGCGACTCGCACGGTCTTGTCCTAACGTGGCAAGAGCCAGCCGACGAAGTTGTGCAGCAATTCTTCGACGGACTGGTGGAGGTGGCGGTCCGCGCCAACGACCAGAGGAGCCTCACCCGCGACACTACCGAGGAGGAGATGCGACGCATCGCCACCAGGGCGGAAGAGGCGGCGGCAGCCGCAGCCGCGGGTGAGTTCGGGTTCACCGTGGAGGAGGCAGAGGCAGAGGCGGCGGCAAGCCTTGCCGAACGAGAGTGGATTGACGGCGAGGAAGAGCTTGCCGCGCCGGAGGCCGAGTCGAGCGAGCCCGCCGAGGGTGAGCCCGCCGAGGGTGCGAGCGGCCCGCCATCTCCAGGCCACTTGCCGTAGGCGGAGCTCACAGGGCAGCCCCCAGCCCAACCAAGAAGGCGCCTTCGCAGGGGCGGGGATGCAAAGGAGCCAGCAGCCGACGCGCCGCGCGACACGCTCCACCGTGGCAAGCGATGTTGCCGCGGGAGCGCCTCGTACCGCTGCGCCAACCGGAGCGGGATCTTCCCGCGCCACTGCCACCGCGCCCGCCAAGCGGACAAGGGATCCTACTCCTCCGCCTCGTCGCGCCGCAGGTGGGCCGGACTTCGACCTCTCCGCGCTCAGCTCCGACGAGGAGGAAGAAGAGTAAGATTCATCTACGCACTTGTAGTTCTTCAATTTTGTTGCTTTGTCTTGTATCTAACTTGCTTCGATCTGAACCTATTTCCTTTCAGGACGTTGGCTCAAAGAGCGGCGAAGAGAGCCAAGGTCCCGGTGGTTATCATCGAGGACGAGCCCACTGTGACGGCAGGGGGCATGCCTGAGACCACCTTGCCGGACTCGGCAACTGCTCCGCGAAGCAGCCCCCAGCGCAGCCCCCAGCGTAAGTACCTGGTTTACTTTCTGTTGTTTGGGCGTGCACGGGTGCTCTTTTCTTTGCTGACATCTGATCGTTGGTTTGTTTGTGTAGGAGCAGAACAGCTTCAGCAGGAGGGCTCGGAAACCGTCTCCAATGTGCCATCTGCTTCCACTACACCTCCAAGGGATGATTCCCCGGCAAGGGAGCGTTCTCCGGCAAGGGAGGAATCTTCGGCAAGGGAGGAGTCTCCGGCGAGGGGCGGCACTGGTGATCCTCCGATGGTGGAGCCCATGCCCATGGACCCCAGTGCAGGTAATCTCTTGCTTGAAGTTTCCCTTGTGTTTTTCTGCTGATTTTTCTTTTCGAATGTTTGTTTGACTTCTCCTTCTTCTCTGGTAGTCAGATCCACCCTCCACGGAGCCGATGGAGACCGAGGCGGGCGGCGAAGAGAACACGCGCGGCGATACTGATGATGCCGCAGCCATCGAAGAAGGAGCCAGCACTGACGAGCCTGTCGGCGAGGAGGCCGCCAAGGCGACTGCCGCGGAAGCTGGCGAGGGATCCGGCGATCGCACTGACGGCCCTGAGGCCGTAGGAGCGCCAGGCGCTGCACCGACCGCCGATCCCTCTGCTGCTGCCGCAGCGCCAGGCTCCGAGGAGCCCCAGCCCGGCGCCTACCTGAAGGCCGACGAGGGCATTTTCATCAAGCTCCCCTGGGCGTCAAGCTCCAGGGCGCCGGTTGAAGGAGAGACCCTGGATGGTGAGGTGCTTGCCTCCGCTGGGTTGTCGATCGTCGACGCGCCGGGAAGTAGCAGTGACGAGCCCGAGGAGGAGCGGCTGCTACAGAGGCTGATGTCACTCTACCGCGCCCGCCAAGCCAAGCTGGAGTCCCGGGAAGCACTTGTCGCGAAGGCGAGCGTGGATATTGAGAAGCGCGTGGAGGAGCTCCATGGTCTCCGCCAGGAAGCTCTCCGGGCCTTGGCGGAGGAGTGGGAGCAACTTGCTGATGAGCGAGAGGCCTTCCTCCTCGAGAAGGCCAAAGCTGAAGAGCAACAGCGGCTCGCCGGCGAGAAGCTGTATGCGCAAGAAGGTGAGCTGGCTCAAAGGAAAGTTAACCTTGATAGCCACGAGGAGGATCTTGCCGCGCGCGAGCAGGCACTTGGCGGGGCGCTCCAGGAAGCAAAGGACGCGGCCGCGGCTGCCGAGGCCGCCAAGAAGGAATTGGAGGCAAAGGTGGCGCAGCTGGAGGCAGATCTGAAGGCGGGCGGCGAAGAGCTTGCCGCGCTCAAGCTTGAGCGCGAGAGGGACGCCCTCGCCCACGGTGAGCTGCAGGGTCAACTCGCCGAGAAGGGAAAGGAGCTGAGCGCCGCCAAGGATTCCAACGCCGATCTGAAGCTGAAGCTGGCCACCTTGACGGATACACTGGACGGCGCCAAGAAGCGAGAGGCGGACTTGAAGGAGGAAATCAAGGGCAACGAAGCGCTGCTGGCGAGGGCCGCCGAAACACAGAACACCTTCAAGGATACGGTGGAGCTCTGGACGGAGGGCCTCATGAACATCGCTGCCGTCATTGACGGGGAGCTGGTGCAGCTGGGAGTGGAGGACTTTGGGTACTCCTCCGACGAGAACCTTCCACCCAGCGCCAAGCTCACCCTGTTCTTCAAAGGCGTGGCGACTGCCCTCCAGCAGCTCCGAGAGAAGATCCCGAAGCAGCTAGCCGACGAGTAGCGCACGATCTGCGGTAGAGTCCTGGAGAAGGTGTTGGTGAAGGTGGCCTTCCGCAACCCAGGCCTCAACTTCACCAATGCCCTCAAGAAGCTGCCGGCGGATGCTGATCTTGACGCGCTCAAAGCCCTTGTCCCACCCATTGTGGACAAGGTGAATGAAGTCAAGAGGGTTGACGGTGGCCGCGTAGATTAGGCCGCCCGTTTTCTTCTTTTCTTGTCGCCGCTAGTCATGTTATGAGAACACTTTATTAGAGCCGCGACAAGTTATTTTGTAATATAACTCTATCTTGGGTAGTGATTGCTATGTTATTTCCTTTGCTTGACTCTTGGCTTTGTATGTTTCTACCCTACGCTTTTAGGGAACTTGTCGGCGCAGGCACCATTGCCGCGAGCGCTGAGTGCAGAACGTCAGCAGCCTGCTGGCGATGCCGCTACCGACAAGCAACCTTGTCGCAACTAGTCGCATCTCACTTAAGTTGTTGAGCGGACTCGAAACAAAATAAGGGCGCAACTAGCCACGAGTTGGTTCCTCTGTGCACAGGTTTTCCATACAAAGCGTGGTCGTTCAAGGAAGATAACTTAAAAATTTAAAAACTGATCACTCAAACTTTGGCAAACTTAGCTTTTCTGTCGTTTGCTTCCCGGCAAGACGAAACTTTTCTTGAACGACGCTTGGTCCACACCATTATCTTCTCCTTTCCCCCCGGCAAACTTGTGTACGAGGGAACCTTTCCTTCTCTTGAGAAGGAGAAAGAAGAGAAAATAAAGATATGGAGCCTTACGGCTCGTTATTGCTTACCGGAGGTAGGTGCTGCACAAAGTGTCAGATAATACACGCAAGAAGGAGGAAAGCATGAAATCGACAAGCTGTGCGAAGCACATTAACTTTATTTACGCACGGGGTCTGCGCCCGGCTTTGTACGAAGGATTACATGCAACAGCAGCAAGACTTGTACAAAAGGTGGTTGCCGGAACGGGTTCCGGCAACCGTGCCCTATGGGTAAAACTTACGAAGATGCTCAATGTTCCAGGAGTTGCTCACCGGAATGCCATCTTCGGTCTCAAGGCGGACAGCGCCAGGCCTAGTGACTCGCTTCACCCGATAAGGGCCTTCCCACTTCGGCGTCAACTTGTTGGAATTCTTGGCGGACTGAACGCGCCGAAGAACAAGGTCGCCTTCCTCGAAACTTCCGGCTTTAACTTTGCGGCTATGGTAGCGATGCAAAGCTTGCTGATATCGAGCAGCTCGTACAGCAGCCTGAAGACGATCCTCCTCAAGGAGCAGCGCGTCATCTTGCCGCAACTGCTCTTGCTCAAGCTCATCATAAGCGAGCACTCGAGGTGACCCGTATACGAGTTCCGTGGGGATAATTGCCTCTGCTCCATAGACTAGAGCGAAAGGTGTCTGGCCAGTGGCTCGATTTGGCGTCGTTCTGATCGACCAAAGAACCACCGGCAGCTCCTCGATCCAGTTTCTTCCGCACTTGCGCAGCCTGTCGAAAGTTCTGGTCTTGAGCCCTCGCAGCACTTCAGCATTTGCCCTCTCTGCTTGACCGTTGCTTCTCGGATGAGCAACAGAAGCGAAGCAGACCTTGGCGCCAAGATCTTGGATGTACTGCATGAAGGTGTGACTCATGAATTGCGTGCCGTTGTCGGTGATGATCCTGTTAGGGATCCCGAAACGGCAAACAATCGACCTGGAGAACTTGATTGCTGACTGTGCTGTCACCTTCCTCACTGGTTCCACTTCCGGCCACTTTGTGAACTTGTCGATGGCGACGTACAAGATCTCAAAGCCACCGACAGCTCGGGGGAAGGGGCCGAGGATGTCGAGCCCCTAGACCGAAAATGGCCAGGATAAACGGATCGTCTTGAGAGCTTGAGCTGGCTGGTGTACCTGCTTGGAATGGAACTGGCACGCTTCACACTTGGTTACTTGTGCAGTTGCATCCTGGAGGGCTGTCGGCCAAAAGAAACCTTGCCGGAACGCTTTGCCGGCAAGTGCTCTTGCGCCAATGTGGTGACCACATATGCCTTCATGTATCTCTGCCAACAGCTGTTGTCCATATTCCCGGCGAATACACTTCAATTTCACACCGTTGAGTCTTATTCTGTACAGTGTGTTGTCGACAAACTTGTACATACTTGACTGCCGGGCTACTCTTTCCGCTTCTTCTTGCTCTTCGAGAAGCTCTCCTATCTGAAGGAAACGGACAATCTGCTGCGCCCATGCTGGAGCTTCTCGACAACAAGGACTAAAGGCATATTTGCTGCTGCGGGAACATCCACTTCTACGGCAAGAACCTGCGGCTCAGCCGGAGCGTGATGCTCCCCGGCAAGCTTGCCGGAGCAAAACCTGTCGGGAGCGTCTGCTTCAACGGAGCAAACCGAAAGGCTTGTCGGAGCAGACTGCTCCTCAGCACTCTTGTTGTTGATCTTGGGGACCTTCATGGTGGCGGCTTCGGGAAGCTCTGCCGGAAAGTAGTCGCCAGAAACCAACTTCCTCTTCTTGCTCTGTCCAGTTGATGGCGTCACGGATGGTTGAGTCAGCTTGAGCACAAAGATCCCTGGTTCCACAGGTAACTTTAGTGCGGCGCACTTTGACAGGCTATCAGCAATGTCGTTTTGAGCTCTTGGAACATGCTCCATCTGTAGGCCGTCAAAGTGCTCTTCTAGCTTTCTCACTTCATCAACATAAGCTTCCATCAATGGACTCTGATAGTTCTTGTTCACTTGGCGGACGACAAGCTGCGAGTCACCCCTGACAATGAGCTTCTTGATCCCAAGGTCTGCTGCGATCCTAAGACCGGCAAGCAAACCTTCATACTCTGCAGTATTGTTTGTTGCTTGCTCCTTGGGAAAGTGCATCTGGACTACGTACTTGAGGTGCTCTCCGGTGGGTGCGATAAGGAGCACGCCAGCACCGGCGCCTTGCAGCGAGAAGGCACCATCAAAGTACATTAGCCACTCTTTGCTTGCCTCTTTGACGGGGATGCTCGTTTCTGGAATTTCTTCATCTGGTGTTGGCGTCCATTCTGCTATAAACTCTGCCAATGCTCTGCTTTGGATCGTTCAAGTGCTCTCAAACTTGAGGCCAAAGCTTGACGGTTCCAGTGCCCACTCGACAATCCTGCCTGTTGCTTCTGGATTCTGCAATTTCCTCTTCAGCGGAAAGCGAGTGACAACCATTATCTCATGTGCCTGGAAGTAATGGCGCAACTTTCTCGAGGCCATGAGAAGGCCAAAAAGCAACTTCTGCACACCCGAGTACCTCGACCTAGCTCCCTGCAGAAGGGAGCTGACAAAGTAAACTGGGCGCTGCACCATTTTCTTCTGCACCTCTTCGCGCACCTGCGCAGATCCATCCTTGTCGGGACCAGAGCTTGTCGGCGAAGCCCCCTGCTTGTCGCTGGATGCACTTGCCGCGGTTGCTGGCTCATCATCCGCCTCCCTCTCCGCTACTAACGCAGCACTAACCACTTGATTGGTTGCCGCCAGATACAACAGCAACTTCTCTTGTGGCTTAGGTGCGACAAGTATTGGAGTGGAGGACAGATACCTCTTCAAGTCCTGCAGCGCAGCCTCCGCTTCCGGAGTCCATTTCATTGGACCTGTCTTTTTCAATATTTTGAAAAATGGCAGGGCGCGCTCAGCAGACTTAGAGATAAACCTGCTGAGAGCAGCCACACAACCGGCAAGCCTTCGTACATCCTTGACGCGCTTTGGTGCTTCAATCTGCTCGATGGCCTTGATCTTGTCGGGATTGGCTTCAATTCCCCGCTGAGACACAAAGAACCCGAGAAGCTTGCCGGAAGGGACCCCAAACACGCACTTCTCGGGGTTAAGCTTGAGGTTGATCTTGCGCAGATTTGCAAAGGTTTCGTCTAAATCTTGGATCAGAGTAGCCTTGTCCTTGCTCTTGACCACTATATCATCCATGTAGGCCTCCACATTTCTGTGTATCTGTGGCTCAAAAGCGACATGAACTACTCTTGCAAATGTTGAACCAGCATTCTTCAACCCGAAGGGCATCCGTACGAAACAGTATGTGCCACATGGGGTGATGAATGCGGTTTTCTCCTCATCCTCTTCTGCCATGAAGATCTGATGGTATCCTGAATATGCATCAAGAAATAAAGAAAATCACATCTGGCTACGGAGTTGACAATCTGGTCAATGCGCGGCAAGGGAAATGGATCTTTAGTACCAGCTTTATTGACATCAGTGAAATCAATACAAAGCCTCCATTTCCCATTGGCTTTGCGTACGACTACAGGATTGGCCAACCACGTAGGATGGAGCACTCCTCTGACAAGGCCTGCTGCTTCCAACTTCTTGATTTCTTCTACAATGAACTCTTGGCGCTCCACTGCTTGCTTCCTGACTTTCTGCTTGACGGGTCGCGCATGAGGACAAACGGCTAGGTGGTGCTCAATTACTTTCCTAGGAACACCGGTGATATCAGACGGTTGCCATGCAAACACGTCGACATTCGCCCGCAGGAAAGCAACGAGCGCGCTTTCCTATTTAGGGTCAAGAGTGGCACTGATGGTGAAGGTACCACCAGTGCCGTCCTCCTTGGCGGACACCTTCTTGGTCTCAGGTGGAGCTGCCATCGTCTTCTTACACTTGCCGGTGGAGCTCGATGGTGCGTCCTCGACGGTAGCGCAGCACTCCGAAGAAGTGCGCTTGCCGGAGTGGGCATCAAAGCTCTTGCCGGACTTGGTCTTCTTCTTCCCCTCTCCGTTACCGGACTGCTCGACAACTAGCACTTCTTTGCCCTTCTTCTTTCTGTTGCTCCACCGCCGGCCTTTCCTTGCCGGGGCAGCATCCTCACTGTCGGATCCTCCTGCTCCTGTATTCTCTCCGGGGAGCCTCCTCCCCTCTTCAGCGCGGGCACACTTGTCGGCCAGTGCATAAAGCTCGCTGACGTCCCTGATCTTGCACATCGCCATCTCCTCCCGCATCCTGCGGTTTCGCACGTTCTGATGGAACGCGCTGATGACCGCGGTAGGGTGGACATCTGGGATGTTGTGCTGTACACGGCTGAATCTCTGAATGTACTTGCGCAGGGGCTCTCCTTCCTTCTGGGCGAGCAGATGAAGATCGCTTTCTTGGCCATGAGGCTTGTGACCGCCTGTAAAGGCGCCGACAAACTGATGGCATAGATCTGCCCAAGAGGAAATGGAGATGTCCGACAAGTGCATGAGCCAGGATCTGACGTTAGGCTTGAGCACCAGCGGGAAGTAGTTGGCAAGGATTTTGTCGTCTCGTCCCCCGGCAGCTTGCACCGCAATGGTGTAGATGCTAAGGAACTCCGACGGATGCGACTTGCCGTCGTACTTCTTCGGTACATCTGGCTTGAAATTCTTCTTGCTGGGCCACTGGACTTGCCGCAGCTCACGAGTGAACGCAGGGCAACCTACCGCGTACGGCAATTCGCCTGGTTCCCCTGGCGCATGCATGTCGACAGAGGGCCCAGCGCGCTGGTCAGATTGACGCCGCGCTTCTCTTCGGCGCTCGATACGAGTACGAGCGCTCTCTTGCTGTCGTTCGTGCAAAACTTGGCGCTGATCGCGACGAGCTCGCGGATCTGATGACGCGGTGGAGTCGCTGTCGAGGTGGACCCGGCGAGTCGGCGATCTTGGCCTTCGTGGTGGAGAGTGCACGGAAGTCGCACCCCCATCGGTCTTGTCGCCATCGGCTCGCGTCCGGCAGTCTTGCCGCGGCAGCGAGGTGCTTGGTTGCCGCGCAGTGTCGCCGTTGGCGAAGCCAATGAGACTCTGAATGGTGGCCCTCCATTCGTCGGTCTTGTCCGCCGTCGGAGGGTAATCTAGGAGCAGTTGAGCTCGCGCCAAGGCTTCTGCTGGAGTGGTGGGCGGCAGCGGCGAACGGTGTGAGGAGCGGGATATGCTCGGACTTCTAACCATGTTAGAAGGAGCAGTATCCCGTCCAGGCGACCGCACTTCGCTGGGGCCAGCATGCTGGCGTGCATGCTGGTCTTGAACTCCGCGAGATCCACCAGCTTGACCTTGGCCCAGCGGACGTATGGCGCTGCGAACGCCATGATGCTGTTGGTCTCGCGCCTCTAGGGCGCGGTGCGCTTACGGACGCCGAGGTCTGTGCCGCCTTGTCCTTGGACTTGGCAGCACTGTGAGCACCCTCGTCGACGCCCGTTCTTCCGCCGGCGTCTACTCCACCACGCGTTTGCTCCGGTGGCGGTGGAAATGACGCGGACGGAACAGCTGCCTCCGAAGCATTCTTCTTCGGTGGCATGTCAATGAAGATGATGAAGATCTAGCTCATGTGCACACCGGATCGGGTTCACACAATCTCGACGCCCCCTACCTGGCGCGCCAAAGATGTCGAGGAAACTGATCCACGAACACCTATGGGACCGGCGGACCGAGCCCCTTTCGGTTCGGCGGAGGGCGGAGGTCGCACGAAGAGCGGATAAAGGCAGTGCACACGAGCAGTTTACCCAGCCTCGGAGCTCTCCGGAGAGATAACACTCCTACTGCTGCATCTAAGTGTATATTGAGTTCTTGCTCAGGAGCGATCAGCGCTGCGAAACCAAGCGTGGGAGCGTTTCTAGCCTCGAATGAGTCGAACCCTCCTCTACGTTGCGCATGGGCCTCCTTTTATATGCTCAAGGGGTCACCGACAGGTGGCAACGCAGACAAAAAGGGTAAAAATGGAAAAAGGATGCGGTAGGTACAGCTACCCATACTGTAGACACAGTGTATCATACCTAACTCTGACGGCAGGGGACAAGGGCATTTAATGCCCGTCTGTGTCACCTAAACAGTGCAAACAGAGACCGTCAGGGGCGCCAGCGATCGCCACGATGGCCTTCTCGTCAGCGCCGCTTGCCACCGTGCACCCCTGGCTGCATAGCCTCCCGCCACGTGTGCCCGGGAGGGCCCCTGAGCGACACATGGGTGGATGTGCTGGAGCGCGGGTGCGGTGTGGCCGCTTGCCGCGGCAAGTGCCTTGCCGCGGTCGTTGTCTTGTCGGGCTCGGGAGTTTGTCGTTCACCGAGCCTTGCCAGGACGCATGGCGCGTCGCGGCAAGCTTTCTTGAGATGCCTTGGCTGGCCTTCCCAGCAAGCTCCTCTTGCCGGGGCCTTGTCTTCTTGGTTGAAATACTTTGTCCTTGAATGGCTTCCCGGCAAGCTCCTCTTGCCGGGGTCTTGTCTCCTGAGGAGCCACAGAAGATCTTGGCGGTCACCAGGCGAGCCTTGCCGCGGGGTGCTGCAACTGCCCGTGCACAAGTTCGGGATACTAGGGTACCCCTACTCTAGTACACCGACACTTCTCTCGGTATGCATAACGAACTTCTGTACTGAATGGTTCTCTCGATCACTTATGTATATATACTACGTAGCGCCGACCAAGCACGGACATAAGAGAGGACACTTCTCTCTATTAATTAGCTAGCTAACACAATATACGAAACACCTAAATTAACCCCCCAAAATCCCCCAACCCCCCTCCTTTCAAAAAAAACAAAAACCCGAGCCACTGGAATGCAGACGCGTGGATGCCTTTTGGTCCCGGTTGGAGCCACCAACCGGGACCAAAGGCCCCATGACTGGGCTCGGCGCACAGGGCCACGTGGAGGCACATTGGTCCCGGTTCGTGTTTGAACCGGGACTAATGGGTGGAGGTATTAGTAACGACCCATTAGTCCCGGTTCATGAACCGGGACTAAAGGCCCTTACGAACCGGGTCTAATGGGTGGTTTTCTACTAGTGCATGTATGCCATAAAGAATAATGATAACCATGAAACTTGTCATCTTGATTTTAATTTTCAAATTGGATTATGCCTCACATGATAGTTATTGTGTTGAGTTTGCTCCCACTACTATTCATGAGAAGAAATTTTCTTATGTGGAGAGTAATAAAAATTATATGCTTGTGCATCGTAAAGAGAATGATTTCCATGATAGTTATATTGTTGAATTCATTCATGATGCTACTGAAAATTATTATGAGGGAGGAATATATGCTTGTAGGAGTTGCAATAATATCAAGTTTCCTCTCTATGCGTTAAAAATCTTGAAGCTATGCTTGTTTTGCTTTCCTATGCTAGTTGATTCTTGTTCCCATAAGTTGTTTGCTCACAAAATCCCTTGGCAGAGGAAGTGGGTTAGACTTAAATGTGCTAGACACATTCTTCATTATGCTCTCAATTCTTATCTTTCAAGTGAGCATCATTGAAATCATCATGCCTAGCTAAAAAGGCATTAAAAACGCTTGTTGGGAGACAACCCAATATTTACCCTTACTATTTTTGTGTGTCCACATGATTAAGCTACTTTAGTAACCATGTTTTATAGCTTTTGTTTCAATAAAGTGCCAAGTAATACCTTTAGGATAGCTTACGGTGATAGTTGTGTTGATCCTAATGATAATCAGAAACTTTTGCGCTTAGTAAATTAGTTTTGATAATTCACAGAAATGTGATTTTGATCTGATTCTTTTTGCTATGGATTGATACACAAATTTCTCAGGATTTCCATGTTTGGTAGGATTTTTGGAGTTACATAAGTACTCTAGAGTTACAGATTACTACAGACTGTTCTGTTTTTGACAGATTCTGTTTTCTATGTGTTTTTTGCTTATTTTGATGAATCTATGAGAAGTATCGGAGGGTATGAACCATAGAGAAGTTCGAATACAGTAGATATAACACCAATATGAATTTAGAATGATTTCACAACAGTACCAGAAGTGGTGATTTATTTTCTTATACTAACGGAGCTTACGAGTTTTCTTGTGAGTTTTGTGTTGTGAAGTTTTCAAGTTTTGGGTAAAGATTCGATGGATTATGGAATAAGGAGTGGCAAGAGCCTAAGATTGGGGATTCCCAAGGCACCCCATGGTAATATTCAAGGACAACCAAGAGCCTAAGCTTGGGGATGCCCCGGATGGCATCCCCTCTTTCGTCTTCATACATCGTTAACTTTACTTGGAGCTATATTTTTATTCACCACATGATATGTGTTTTGCTTGGAGCGTCATTTTGTTTTATTTTGTTTTCCTTGCTGTTTGAATAATATCCCAAGATCTGAAATTCTTAAATGTTAGAGAGTCTTCACATAGTTACACAATTATTCGACTACTCATTGATCTTCACTTATATCTTTTGGAGTAGTCTGTCATTTGCTCTAGTGCTTCACTTATATATTTTTAGAGCACGGCGGTGGTTTTATTTTGAATAAATTGATGAACTCTCATGCTTCACTTATATTATTTTGAGAGTATCTAAACAGCATGGTAATTTACTTTGGTTATGAATTTAGTCCTAATATGATGGGCATCCAAGAGGGATACAATAAAAACTTTCATATAAAGTGCATTGAATACTATGAGAAGTTTGATTGCTTATGATTGTTTGGAGATATGAGGATGGTGATATTAGAGTCATGCTAGTAGAGTAGTTGTGAATTTGAGAGACACTTGTGTTAAAGTTTGTGATTCCCGTAGCATGCACGTATGGTGAACCATTATGTGATGAGCTTCGATCATGATTTATTTATTGATTGTATTCCTTATGAGAGGCGGTCCGGGACGAACGATGGTTTTTTTCCTACCAATCTATCCCCCTAGGAGCATGGCGGAGTACTTCGTTTTGATAACTAATAGATTTTTGCAATAAGTATGTGAGTTCTTTATGACTAATGTTGAGTCCATGGATTATACGTACTCTCATCCTTCCACCATTGCTAGCCTCTCTAGTACCCTGCAACTTTCGCCGGTACCATACACCCACCATATACCTTCCTCAAAACAGCCACCATACCTACCTATTATGGAATTTCCATAGCCATTCCGAGATATATTTCCATGCAACTTTCCACCGTTCCGTTTATTATGACACCGTTCATCATTGTCATATTACTTTGCATGATCATGTAGTTGATATCGTATTTGTGGCAAAGCCACCATTCATAATTTTTTCATACATGTCACTCTTGATTCATTGCACATCCCGGTACACCTCCGGAGGCATTCATATAGAGTCATATTTTTTTCTAAGTATCGAGTTGTAATTCTTGAGTTGTAAGTAAATAAAAGTGTGATGATCTTCATTATTAGAGCATTTTCCCAGTGAGGAAAGGATGATGGAGACTATGATTCCCCCACAAGTCGGGATGAGACTCCGGACGGAAAAAAAGAGGCCAAAAAAAGAGAAGGCCCGAAAAACAAAAAAAATGAGAGAAAAAGAGAGAAGGGGCAATGCTACTATCCTTTTTCCACACTTGTGCTTCAAAGTAGCACCATGATCTTCATGATAGAGAATCTTCTATGTTGTCACTTTCATATGCTTGTGGAAATTTTTCATTATAGAACTTGGCTTGTATATTCTAATGATGGGCTTCCTCAAAACTGCCCTAGGTCTTCGTGAGCAAGCAAGTTGGATGCACACCCACTTTGTTTCTTTTTAGCTTTGTTACACTTATAACTCTAGTGCATCTGTTGCATGGCAATCCCTACTCGCTCACATTGATATCTATTGATGGGCATCTCCATAGCCCGTTGATACGCCTAATTGATGTGAGACTATCTTCTCCTTTTTTGTCTTCCCCGCAACCACCATTCTATTCCACCTATAGTGCTATGTCCATGGCTCACACTCATGTATTGTGTGAAGATTGAAAAAGTTTGAGAACATCAAAAGTATGAAACAATTGTTTGGCTTGTCATCGGGGTTGTGCATGATTTAAATATTTTGTGTGATGAAGATAGAGCATAGCCAGACTATATGATTTTGTAGGGATAACTTTCTTTGGCCATGTTATTTTGAGAATACATGATTGCTTTATTAGTATGCTTGAAGTATTCTCATTTTTATGTCAATATTAAACTTTTGTTTTGAATCTTATGGGTCTGAATATTCTTGCCATAATAGACAAGATTACATTGATAAATATGTTAGGTAGCATTCCACATCAAAAATTCTATTTTTATCATTTACCTACTCGAGGATGAGGAGGAATTAAGCTTGGGGATGCTGATACGTCTCCAACGTATCTATAATTTTTGATGTATTCATGCCATGTTTATAATATTTTTACATGATTTTGGTATGATTTGGTTAGAATTAACCCGGACTAACGTTGTTTTCAGCAGAACTACCGTGGTGTTGTTTTTGTGCAGAAATAGAAGTTCTCGGAATGCACTGAAAATAACCGGAGATTTTTTCTGGAAAATATAAAAAATACTGGAACGAAGAGTTACCGGAGGGGAGTCCAGTGGGGCCCATGAGGGTGGAGGGTGCCCCCACCCCCCTGGGGCGCGCCCCTATGCCTCATCGACTCTTCGTGGGCCCCCTGACTTGTTCTCGACGCCAACCTCTCCGATAAATACATAAACCTCCAAAAAATAACCTAGATCGGGAGTTCCACCACCGCAAGCCTCTATAGCCTCAAAAAACGAATCGGAACCCTGTTCCGGCACCCTGTCGGAGGGGGAAATCATCACCGGTGACCATCTTCATCATCTCGGCGCTCTCCATGATGAGGAGGGACTAGTTCACTGTCACATCCCTAGTTCTTGTAATGCTTAGTGCTTGCATTAGAGTGTTGCATCATGTTTATTTTTTTTTAAAAATGAAATGGGGATTGATCAAACCCTAGCATCAGAAAGAATTCAACTAGGTTCAAATAAAAATCATTTTCAATGAATCCAAAATGCCTTTAAAAATGTTCATGATTTTTGATAAAGGTGAAAACCTCTGCCAACAATGGTGGACATATTTTTAGGTCATCTTTGGATTTTTGAATTAACACAAAAGTATTTGAATTGGAGCCGTTTAAATACTATATATATTTTAAATGGTCCAAATATTCTGAAGCTATTTGTGGAGCCTGAAATAAATCAGTTAACCACCAAAATAATTTCCAGAATTATCTAAAATGATTTAGTTCCAAAACTAAATCAGAACAAAGAAAAACAGAATAGAAAAAGAAAATAGAAAAGAGAGAGAGAGATAGTACCTGGTCACTTACCTGGCGCCCCAACCGGCCCACCTCTGTAGCAGCCCGGCTGGGCAAAGCCAGCCCAACCCACCAGGGGCAAGGTTGTCTTCAACCTTGCGCCAGTAGGACGCCGAGCGTGTGCTCGCCGCACGCGCGCCCTCCGAGCGCCACCACCTGCCTCTCTGCTCGCTTCCCCGACCCCCCTGGAGATGCCACGCACCTCCCTGGCGCCACGTCCACTTCTCCCTCCGTCCCTATCCCCCTCTGCTCTCTCTTCCTCCCGCGACCGAACGGAGCCCGCCGCCGCCGCTCACTACCGCTGCGCCCACCGACGTTCCCTTGCACCGTGGCCGTGACCCCGAGCTCCGCCCGGACCCCTAGCCCCTCTACGTCGACCCACTGAAGCTCGGATGCCCCAAGACGATGCCGCGGTTTCTTCCCCGACCACGGCCGCCGAATGCCTCCGTCGATTCGGCCACTCCGGCGCGCCCCCGAGCCCACTAACCATCCCTACAGCTCCGCGGTGAGCCATTAACCCGATTCCCCCTTGCCCCGTCGTCCCTCGCGTGCTCTAGCCCCGATCCCCAACCATGACCGAAGCATCTCGCCGCCGGTTTCTCCTCTAGTGCACCGTAGCATCGCCACCGCCTGCACCCGAACTCCGGCCGCCGCCGATTTAGTCGCCGCCGTCGATTCCGACCACCGTAGCTGCTGCCGCCACCACCACTAGATGCGCGAGTCTTCCAGCTCGTTGTAGCCGCAAACCCCGAGCAAAACGGTGCCCTGTAGCGCGAACCCGAGCCCCTTCGCCGCACCTATCGTCGCTGGCGCTGAGCCGCCGGCGAGTTAGCCTCAGTTGACCAGGGGGTTGACCTCCCCTGGGTCCATGACATGCGGGCCCCGCCCGGTTAACTAATCTAGTTTAGGTTTAAACTAAATTAGCTTAACCTAGGTTAGTGCTAATTAAACTATGTTAGTTTAGTTAGTCACTGACATGCAGGACCCACGCGTCAGGTTTGACTTGGACCGGGTCTGTTGACCTGCTGAGGTCAGCATGACGCAATGCTGATGCAGTTAATGATTTTCTGGAATTTAAATAATTCAAGAAATTCCAGAAAATAGCTAAAACTTCTAAAATTCATAGTAATTCAACCGTAGCTCCAAATCAAATAATTTATATATGAAAAATGATCAGAAAAATCCAATTTATCCATCTGTACCATTTTCATGCATGTTAGAGCAACTTATAGCTGTTGTTTAGCACAAACCATTTAAATTGCATTTAAATATCCACATATGGAGTTTGAATTTGAATCTTGGATTCAAACCAACTTCATTTATTCTGGTCTTAGCTGCATTAGCACAAACCACAGCATATTGCCATGTCACATTCATGCATCATATTGTTGCATTGCATTGATTGTGTTCTCCCTTGTTTGCCGGTATCTGTCCCCTCTCGATAGACGCCTTTCGACGATGTGATCGATGACACCGATGAAGAACTATACTATCTTCAGAAGTGCCAGGCAAGCAAAATCCCCTTGTTCATTCCGATACAAGCCCACCCTCTCGCTCTGCTCTCTTTTACTGCATTAGGACAACAACGATTCAACTGTTACTTGCTGCGGTAGTTGAACCCCTTTCCTCTGCATGACCTGTCATTGCCACAGTAAATAGATGAAACCCACTAGCATGAGTAGGAGTTGTTTGAGCCCTGATGTGCCTACTCATTCATGCTTGTTTGTCATGCCTGCTATTGCTTAGAGTTGTGTCAGGTCTGATTCATCGGGGATGAATCGGAGGTGTGTGAACATGTCCTACTGTTGAGAGCTAAGTGTGTGAACACGATTTGGTAAAGGTAGCGGTGAGAGGCCATGTAGGAGTACA
>LR880970.1:559013608-559026262 GCA_904067115.1 Aegilops sharonensis
TGGGTACATTTGTACTCACGTTTGCCTATTTTACGTTTTTGCAGAGAGACTTCAGTCTCGCTAGTAGTTCCGCGTGGACTTCGACGTTTAGCTTGTTACCTCAGCTACGATCTTGTGCCCTCGGCAGGATCTAGTAGATAGTCAGGCTTCTCCGCCTTTTTCTTTTCTAGATGTCTGCACTCAGACATGTTAAGCTTCCGCATGTGCTTTGACTTGTATGCTCTGAATGTTGGGTCATGAGACCCATGTTTGTAATATCTCGCTCCTCGGAGCCTAATGAATAAAATATTTGAGTCGTAGAGTCATGTTGTGATGCCATGCTGTATTTGCACATATCGGGCATATTGTGTGTATGTTATTGCAATGCTTGGTATGTGTGGGATCTGACGACCTAGTTGTTTATCCTTAGTAGCCTCTCTTACCGGGAAATGTCTCCTAGTGTTTCCACTGAGCCATGGTAGCTTGCTACTACTCCGGAACACTTAGGCTGGCCGGCATGTGTCCTTCTTCGTTCCTGTGTCTGTCCCTTCGGGGAAATGTCACGCGATGAATACCGGAGTCCTGTTAGCCCGCTACAGCCCGGTTCACCGGAGTCCTGTTAGCCCAGTGCTACAGCCTGGATTCACTCGCTGATGACCGACACGTTCGATGCTGGGTCATGGATGCCTGTCCCTGTAAGTTTGTGCCACTTTGGGTTTACGACTAGCCATGTCAGCCCGGGCTCCTTATCATATGGATGCTAGCGACACTATCATATACGTGTGCCAAAAGGCGCAAACGGTCCCGGGCAAAGGTAAGGCGACACCCGTGGGAATACCGTGCGTGAGGCCGCAAAGTGATATGAGGTGTTAGATGCTAGATCGATGTGGCATTGAGTCGGGGTCCTGACATTCACCCTCGGGGCTGAGGGTGTGTACCTGTAGCTATGTGTTTTATCTCTCTCTCTCTCTCTTGTGTTCTTGATTTGGCACGATCTTGATGTACCGCGAGCTTTGCTATTATAGTTGGATATTATGATGTTTCTCTCCCTCTACTCTATTGTAATGGATTGAGTTTTCACTTTGAAGTTATCTTATCAGATTGAGTCTCTAAGGATTTGAGAACACTTGATGTATATCTTGCGTGGGATACCCGTGGTGACAATGGGGTATTCTATTGATTCACCTGATGCATGTTTTGGTGATCAACTTGCGGGTTCCGTGACCTTGGGAATCTATGCATAGGGGTTGGCACACATTTTTGTCTTGACAATTCGGTAGAAACTTTGGGGCACTCTTTGAAGTTCTTTGTGTTGGTTTGAATAGATGAATCTGAGATTGTGTGATGCATATCGTATAATCATACCCGCGGATACTTGAGGTGACATTGGAGTATCTAGGTGACATTAGGGTTTTGGTTGATGTGTGTCTTAAGGTGTTATTTTACTACGAACTCTTGGGCTGTTTGTGACACTTATAGGAATAGCCCAATGTATTGATCGAAAAGAATAACTTTGAGGTGGTTTCGTACCCTACAATAATCTCTTCGTTTGTTCTCCGCTATTAGTGACTTTGGAGTGACTCTTTGTTTTTTAAGGTTAAGACAGTATGAAAGGCTCCTACTAAATGTAAATATAAATAACCAAAAGAACAGCTACATGGTGGTATTTACAAGGGAGTGTGGGGGGGGGGGGTTAGATGCAACACACGACCCTAACTATGCTGACGCAAATTTTGCAAGAAGGAAGAGAGAACATGTCTCTTATCACTAGGTAGTCTATATCTAATATTGCCAAAGTCTTCCTTGAATCTAGTGAACCAAGAAGAAATGGAGGGTGACACATGCCTAAAATAATTATTATTGCGTTCCTACCAAAGGCTCCAAGCAGTAGTGAGAAATATTTCCATGATCATCTTGCGTGGGTGTTGTGTCTTTAGGTTCTCCACCAGTTGCAACCTATCACCCCTCATAGCCCAAGATATACTTAGCAAACTCCAACATTCCATACTGAAGGTGCAACGAAAGAAAAGATGCTCCACCGTTTCTTCGATATGATGCCCACAGAGTAAACAGTCAAGATTGCTACCAATGTTGTAGTGACGCCGCTTGAGCATATTCCTCGTGTTTAGCCGGTCCGAAAGTAAAAACCAACCAAAGGTTTTGATTTTGGTTATGCATTTAGTCTTCCAGAGCCACTTGAAAGCCACGTGGGCAACCACATCTCAGAAAACAAACTGATAGTAGGCTGTGGTTTTGAACACAGTTGATCCCCAACAATAGGACCAAACATCATCACGATCTTCCAAAGTCACCACAACCATATCGGTTTGGAGGAGCTTGAGTTCGTCATGAGCTTGCAGCGAAAGTGGTAGTTGAAAGGTTTGTCGAAGGGCGTGGGCAGTCAAAAACCCATGCACGGACAAGTCCTCATTAAGGACATAAGAGAAAGCGCATGGATATTGTTCTGCCAAAATGGACTGGTTCCAGTTGTCTTTCCAGAATAGGACAGAAGCGCCACATTTAACTTAAACCTGAGTAATGCCACGATAGACTGGCATAATATTTGCTAGGTCGCGCCACCAAAAGGAGCCACAACTATCCGAAGCATGTGGGATGGAGTCAACATAGTAGGTTTCCCATATGAGTCGAACCCAGGGGACATCCATTCTGTTGTAGAATTTATGCAGAAATTTGAGCAAAAGCGCATCATTTTGAATTTTAAGATCATGGATACCCAAACCACCACACTTTTTGGGTCGACACACCATGTCCCAAGAAGCCAAAGAGTTCTGTTTATCACCATCAGTCGTGTGTTTATTCCAAAGGCAGTGTCTGCGGATTTTATCAAGTTGAGCAAGCATCTTGGGTGGCAATCTAAGAGTTCCCATGGGGTAGATAGCCATCGAGGTGATGAGCGAGTTCACCAAAGCTAGCTTGCCTGCGTAGGACATTAAGGACATCGTAGCTGTGATTTTCCTTTCGGCTTTGCAGACGAACGGCGTCAGATCAAGGACTGAGGGTCGGGTGGTGCCAAGGGGCATTCCGAGATAAGTAAAGGGCATGCTGGCCTGTGTGCATTCAACAAGGTTGGCCAGGTCATTGCACTTGCTCGGCGGCGTATTAATTGACACAAGTGTGGATTTATGGAAGTTTATCTTCAAACCAATAGAGGTGGCATAATCTTCGAGGATTAGTTTGATCCTAGCAGCTTGGTCCATGCAGGCCGGAAGGACAATAATCATGTCATCTGCGTATTGGATTACAGGGTATTTATCATCACCAGTAGGAGGGATTGGATGTCTGATCAAGCCCTGATGGAGTGCTGCATTGATAGCACTTTGAAGTAGATTAGCGGCCAGGACGAAGATTAGGGGAGACATCGGATCACCTTGACGAACACCACATTTACACAGAAACTGTCGACCTGGCACCCCATTCAGAAGCACAGAAGATTTACCCGATGAAAAGATGCTCTCCATCCAAGCCAGCCATTTGGGCGGGAAACCCCTGCTCTTAAAAATTAGGAGCATGGCAGAGTGCTCGACCGTGTCAAACGCCTTCGCAAAGTGTAGTTTAAGGATAACAATCTCTCGTCTGGAGGCTTGACACTGGTGAATATATTCAAAAGCCCAGGCAAGGCAGTCATGGATCGATCTGCCACGAAGGAAACCATATTGGTTTCGGTGCACAATTCGGAGGATGTTTTTTGGAGTCTATTCGCCAGAATTTTAGTGATCAACTTCAAACAGCAGTTAAGGAGCATGATCGTTCGGAAATCATTAACACATTCAGGTGAGCTAACCTTGGGGATCAGAGTGATAAAACCTGCATTAATACTTTCAAGATTAAGGCCGCCTTGATGAAACTCATCACAGAGAAGATAGAAATCATTTTTAATGATTGGCTAGCATGCTTTTAAGAAAGCTCCATTAAAGCAATCCGGGCCAGGGGCCCGATCAGGTGGCATTTCAGACACCACATCATCAATTTCTTTGCGAGTGAAAGGTGCAATGAGATCCGAGAAATCCACATCCTCCTTTAGTATGGTTTCTAAGTTGAACTTCATAGGTTGAGGATTAGCTTGCCCCATTCGTCCTTTGAACGCCTCGAATAAAATGGACTCTTTCCCAGCATGGTCATTAATTTCCACTCCAGCAGAGGTTTTGAGTGAACTAATGCAGTTTCTTCTGAAGCGTTCGGTGGCAATGGTTTGAAAGAACTGGGAATTCTCATCACCGAACTGAATCCATCTGATCGTACAACTCTTTTTCCAGTAATCTTTTTGATATTGCAGGAGACCGAGCAAGTGATTTTTGAGAATGCGTCGAAAGTTTCGTTCTGGTGTAGTCAGAGTCCGACGATCCTCAATATTGTCAAGCTCCAAGAGAGCTTTATTGGTGTTTTAATGGCTATTTTAAGGCGAGAAATATTCTTACTCCATTGTTTGAGAGCATGACGAACTGAGTTGAGCTTTTGCCCGATTCTTGCCGCGGAATTATGGTTCTTATTGAATCTGATAGGTTTGTTCCAAGCGTGTTCTACGACCTCCATAAACACAGGATGAGCAATCCGATATGTTTCGAACCTGAAGAGTTTGCTTTTTGGGATTGAAGTTTGGATGATCACAGAACAAGGAGTATGGTCAGAAACAGGTTTGCCTAGAGGATTCACCAAGGTGTTGGGAAATGTAATAGTCCAATTCAACGTGGTGAAGAACCAATCGAGTTGTTCAAGGAGTGGTTGAAGCTGCATATTCGACCAAGTATAAGCACGCCCCTTGATGGGTAATTCAGTGAGGTTTTGTTCCCGAATAAAGTCGTTGAAAGTGAACATGTCTTGGACATTTGCACCTGGTTTATTGTGATTGTCAGGTGAACGAATGTAATTGAAATTGCCTAGTAATAACCAGTCTTCAGCAGAGGGTATATTCAAATCAAATAGCCAATTAGTGAACGTGACACGATGCTCACCCTGACAAGGGCCATATACGTTAACAAGCTTCCAACAATGATTGAACTACGTGGAGGTGAATTCGACGCCTAATGCAAACTGTTCAGATAAAAATACCCGGCCCGTAAAGATACTGCTATTCCATACCGTGATTATTCCACCCGATGCTCCTTGAGAGGGAATGTACGCAAATTGATCAAAACGCCGAGGGAAAATAGATTTCAAGACAACAGAATCAAATAAAGGCATTTTAGATTCCTGCAAACAAACGATCGCGCATCCACTAGAATTGATTGCATTGCCGAGCGCTAAGTGCTTATGGGGCGCATTAAGACCACGTACATTGCAGCATAGTACGTTCCAATTATGCAAAAGCATTGAAAAGTAATCAAGTTCCAGCAACGATGAAAGCAAAGAAAGCAAATCAAACTACTCCTTAGAGAGGGCCTAAGTAGATAGTTCTTCAGCAGGTATCGCGCAAAGATTCATGCCAATTGCCTGCATAGAAGGGATTGATGTGGGCGGAGGAGCAGCAGCATCATCAACTTCAGCAGTAGATATCTCAGATGAGGAATCATCCCCAGAAGTATGCTCCGAAGCTCCAACAGCAGCAGAAGGGATTATGCGAGGCTTGACTTTGGACTTGGTAGGGCGAGCATCAGAATGCTGAGGAACCCGGAATCCATCGTATTTGTTGTTCCTGTTGCTGCGTCGCAGAGTGGATGTATCAACGGGAGCTTGCATCTTACCTTTGTGTTGCTTCTGAGTCTGATTAACAGTGGTCATGCAGCCCTGATTCTCAACTGACATGGCCATAAAGGTGCCTGAAGTATCCGGCAGAGCTGGAGCAGAGTTGATAGCAGAAGTGACTGAGAGGGCAAGTTGGTCAACCTGCTGCGCAACCACAGAGTTGCTTGGTGCCACTAGTGGTTCAGATGGTTCCCAAGTAAGAAGCAGAGGTGGCGTGGCTGAAGGCACATGTGTGTCAACCAGAGAGTCCAACACAGAAAGTGACTCGGGCAGAGCAGACAGAGCAGGCTCAGACATAGCAAATGCAGGTACCTGTTGGCGTGCCACCTGAGAGAACTGAATATTCCCCCCAGACAAAGAAACCTGGATTTCCACCTAGAAAGAGTTCTGCTGCATACCCAAACCAGAACGCCACGGCCCAAAAGAAGCCAACATCGAGCGAAGGGCAGAGAAGATAGCATTGTTAAGCTACTGACGAGGAATGGTGTTTTCCAACAGTAAAGCCATGAGAGCATCCCCATGAGCCGAAAGGCCAAAACGCAGACCATGATTATGGAGTTCAACTGAAATCGTGAGCGATTCATCAACCAAAGGGGCAACAGCAGACTCCTGACCAGGAATCACCAGCATATCAAACGTGGAGCTATCCGAATCAGTCTCAGTCTCATCAGAAGAAGTGATGGAGTCATGCCACGCCTGCATAGCATTGTCAGAGATGTTATTTCCAGGCGCAACACCATCTTGCACTTGTAGACCCTGTGCAGCGAGCCATGCTTGAAAGTTCATAAGATACTGCGGCAACTGAGGCAGCGGAGGAGCAGCCGGCACAGGCCATGCGCCCCATCCAGCATTTTCCTGATCATGTTGCTCATTAGGCTCTTCTGGAGCGCCTTTGGGAGGTGCAGCATTCTGCACAAACCAATTGTGCACCTGTTGCTGGTACAGTTTGTCCGGTCCAAATTGAGGATGGGGGATGCCATCAGGTGGTGGGGGTTCCTCCCCGGCAGGCAGAACTTCAGGCAGAAGACCATTCCAGTCAATGCTTCGGAGGATTGTGATCTACACAGTCCAACAGTCACGAGCCCCACCTAGCTGGCAAACGACAAAGCTTTTTGGCACCAGGTTCAGACGCAGAACTCGAGCTTTGATCAACATGAGACGGCGATCTTGGCGGGGATTATACCAAGAAACCAGAGCACCAAAACCACCTAGTGACTTATTGATGTAATAATCAGTCTGGTAATCATAAGGAAAGCCAAAATACATTAACCAGATCTCTGGACCGAAGGAGGTGGTGCGACGGTTCAACGCTTCATTGTGAGGAACGAAAGTGATGAGTAGATCTTCTTCCTCAAGCTCTAAGGGAGTGGCAACCGCAGTATCTCTCATGAAAGAATCCCGAAAACCAAAAATCCCTATTCCGAACGGATGATCGCTAACTTCAGTAGTGAAAAGCTGGGCCTCATGAAGCAAACCTCTGAAGGCATGACGGATGATGGCGTGGCGATGCAGAGGAACATAATGGCTGGTCTCCGCAATGGCCAAAAAGTCGTGGTTGAGCGGCAGAAGAGGCCCGACCACCATGCCACTGCGGACGACACGGTCCGCCGGACCTTGTTCGACGGTGAATCCGGGCAGCAGGAATGACACCGGATTGAGGGTGTAGTTCGCCATGGTGGTGTTGCGGATGGAGAGCGACCGAGGTGACGGGGGTGGCAGAGGTGACGAATGGATGAGTCAGGGCGGTGTCGTTTGGGGAAGTCGAGGAGAACTGGAAACGTGAGGGGCATTTTTGGTAGGTTGGGGATATTTAGGAATCCACTACCAACGCTCACGCCAACGTTTCGATCGACATGATTGTGCCACGTGTCCATAGTGACTGCAGGCCTCGCAACGGACGGTCAATTTGCGGGTACGTTTGTGCACAGGAGCGACCGGAGCAATGGAAAAACTGGGTAGATTGATATTATGAGGCTTGACAGCATCAGCCAGTCTAATTTGTTGCCGAGTAAACCGAGTCGGGCAATTATTTACCTTGTGATTAGGTGCAGAGCACTTAATGCAAATCAGCCTAGCCGGGCATTGAATCTTTGAATGACCCAGTTGTAACCATCGAACACACAAAACCGCCCAATTATTAGCGAGTGTGGTAATTTCCTCTTCAGAATAGGAAGCTTGGGCCAAATCAGCCTTATGCTGGGCCGAAAGTTTAGGGGGCCAAAGTGAATGGGAAGGAGCATATTTGAACGCGAATTAAGGAAACACTGCGGCGGGACAAGATAAGGAACATTAATGGGGCATTTAAACATACCCAAATTGAGACACGCCGGAATATGCTCTTCCTCCAATTCTGCCTCCCGAAGATATTTCTTCAGTAATGAGATCCTCGGTGAATCCAGAATTATGGGCTCCTCATTCTGAGTTGCCAAAAAAGATCCAAATTGAATTTGAATACCACGAGTGTTCTTCGGGATAGATGAGGATGAAGAACCTTCCTGAGCATTTTTGTTGGAGAAGACCATATGATCAATAGGCACCAAAGAGAATTTGCATAACTCATAGGAAGAATCAACCCCAGAAGGGTGAGATCTCAGAAATTCCAAATCTGATTTGATAGCCATTGGGTGTCTAGCTGAAATTTCTGGTAATTCCTCATCAGGATGCCAAGTATCATTAGACGTGTAAACCCGGGCAGAACCTCCCTTGTACAGATGAAAATGACAAATAAAGTCCGGCCAAATACGATCTTTAAGACCGTAAATAAAATGACCCACTTTATTGTTGGCAACCGAGAAACGGAACACACGAGGTTTGATCTTGTGCACTGAAAAACCAACACTAATGCTGCTAATGCAACATTGAAGAGCAACACCCACAGATTCTTCATGGAGAGGAAAGGAGGCCGAGGAAAAGGAGACAACCAGGAAGAATTCCTTTTCACCTCGGGAGGGAGATAAATGCACCGTGGAACCGAATTTTCTTCTCACCTGGTCTGCAAGGGCTAAGCCAGGGGAAAAATCCCAATGCAAAAGGCCTGCCATCTTGAATCACCTTAGAGATCGCCATGAATATGGGTGGAGCAGGTGGGAGAGGAGAGGAGAGGGAGGTGGGAGGTGGGAGTCATCTTGTCCCCCTTGCTGAGTGACTCTTTGTTGCATGTTGAAGGATAGTTATATGATCTAATTATGTTATTATTATTGACAGAACTTACACTAGTGAAAGTATGAACCCTGGGCCTTGTTTTGAAGCATTGCAATACCGTTTTCGCTCACTTTTATCGCTTGCTACCTTGCTGTTTTTATATTTTCAGATTACAAAAAACTATATCTACCGTCCATATTGCACTTGTATCACCATCCCTTCCCCGAACTAGTGCACATATACAATTTACTATTGTATTGGGTGTGTTTGGTACACAAGAGACTCTTTGTTATTTGGTTGAAGAGTTGTTTGAGAGAGACCATCTTCATCTTACACCTCCCACGGATTGATAAACCTTAGGTCATCCACTTGAGGAAAATTTGCTACTGTCCTACAAACCTCTGCACTTGGAGGCCCAACAACGTCTACAATAAGAAGGTTGCGTAGTAGACATCAAGGGACAACATAACATGGCAAGTCAAGGTGGCAATGGTAAACGTAAAGCGGACGACGGTTTGGACTTGGTGGCTAACACCAATACGCAGAGTAATAACCAGCATCGTAAGGGGAAAATGCCAGCGCCCCAGTTTTGAGGGCCGAAGTTCAAACTTGAGGCCATGATGAATCAGCCTTGCCCAAAGCACGGAACCCAGGATAAGCCGGCCAGTCATCTATGGAAGGATTGCTTCATCATGAGGGAATATAGAAACTCTATTTTTTCCAGAACAATCATGGCCCGCATGGCGGTTCAAGATCCGGCCCTCATGGACCTGGGTTTGGAAATAGCGGTTCAAGCTCTGGTTTCCAGGGCCAAGGCAATCAAGGAGGTTTTAATCAGCAATCCGGCCAAGGGAATCAGCAGTAGCAGTCTGGTTATCAGAGCAATCCAAAGCAGTTGAATAGTGGTCAATATCATGTGTTCACTGATACGTCTCCAACGTATCTATAATTTTTGATTGCTCCATGCTACTTTATCTACTGTTTTAGGCAATATTGGGCTTTATTATCCACTTTTATATTATTTTCGGGACTAACCTATTAATCGGAGGCCTAGCCCAGATTTGCTGTTTTATGCCTATTTCAGTGTTTCGAGGAAAAGGAATATCAGACGGAGTCAAAACGGAACGAAATCAACTGGAGAAGTTAATTTCGGAAGGAAACCAATCAGATGGGCTTGTAGTGCACGTTAGGGGATCCCCGGGCTGCCCACGAGGGTGGGGGGGGCCCTACCTCATGAGCCCCCTGGAGGTCCACCGACGTACCACCTGCACCCATATATACCTACGTACCCTAAAACTTCCAGAACAGAAAATAGATCGGGACTTCCGCCGCCGCAAGCCTCTGTAGCCACCAAAAACCAATCGGGACCCTTTTCCGGCACCCTACCGGGGGGGATCCCATCACCGGAGGCCATCTTCATCATCCCGACGCTATCCATGACGAGGAGGGAGTAGTTCACCCTCGGGGCTGAGGGTATGTACCAGTAGCTATGTGTTTGATCTCTCTCTCTCTCGTGTTCTCTCTCGTGTTCCTCTATTGCACGATCTTGATGTATCCCGAGCTTTGCTATTGTAGTTGGATCTTATGATGTTTCTCCCCCTCTACTCTCTTGTGATGAATTGAGTTTCCCCTTTTGAAGTTATCTTATCGGATTGAGTCTTTTATGAACACTTGATGTATGTCTTGCGTGGGATAACTATGGTGACAATGGGTTATTCTATTGATCCACTTGATGTATGTTTTGGTGATCAACTTGCGGGTTTCGTGACACTTGGGAACCTATGCATAGGGGTTGGCACACGTTCTTTACTCTCCGGTAGAAACTTTGGGGCACTCTTTGAAGTACTTTTATGTTGGTTGGATGAATCTGAGATTGTGTGATGCATATCGTATAATCATGCCCACGGATACTTGAGGTGCCAATGGAGTATCTAGGTGACATTAGGGTTTTGGTTGATTTGTGTCTTAAGGTGTTATTCTAGTACGAACTCTTTTATAGATTGAACCGAAAGAATAGCTTTGTGGTGGTTTCGTACCTGACCATAATCTCTACATTTGTTCTCCGCTATTAGTGTCTTTGGAGTGACTCTTTGTTGCATGTTGAGGGCTTGTCATATGTTCTATCTATGTTATTATTGTTGAGAGAACTTGCACTAGTGAAAGTATGAACCCTAGGCCTTTTTTCCTATCATTGCAATACCGTTTACGCTCACTTCTACTACTTGTTACCTTGCTGTTTTTATTATTTCAGATTACAAAAACCTATATCTACTATCTATTTTGCACTTGTATCACCATCTCTTCGCCGAACTAGTGCACCTATACAATTTGCTATTGTATTGGGTGTGTTGGGGACACAAGAGACTCATTGTTATTTGGTTGCAGGGTTGTTTGAGAGAGACCATCTTCATCCTACGCCTCTCACGGATTGATAAACCTTAGGTCATCCACTTGAGGGAAATTTGCTACTATCCTACAAACCTGTGCACTTGCAGGCCCAACAACGTCTACAAGAAGAAGGTTGTGTAGTAGACATCAAGCTCTTTTCTGGCGCCGTTGCCGGGGAGGCTAGGTAAGTGAAGGTATATCTTTAGATCTTGCCATTGAATCTTTTTGTTTCTTGTTTTAGCACTAGTCTAGTTTATAAAAGAAAATTACAAAAAAATGGAGTTTAGTTTGTCTCATACACTTCACCTTTTTAATATCTTTCGTGAGTATGATGGAAAGGATAATTGTGCTCAAGTGCTTGAAGAAGAAATCTATAGAATGTTTGGTACTAAATTTTTGAATGATGAGCATGATTGCAATGTTGTTAGTATGAATTCCTTGAATATCCATGATGCTAATGATATGCAAAGCCACAAGCTTGGGGAAGCTATGTTTGATGAAGATGATATTTTTTGTCCCCCAAGCTTTGATGAGCAAATTTACTATGATGAAAGCATGCCTCCTATTTATGATGATTATTGTGATGATACGTATGCTATAAAGAAGAAGTTTGCTTATGTGGAGAGTAGAAAATTTTCTATGCTTGTAGATCATGAAAAGAATGCTTTAGGTGCTGGTTATATTGTTGAATTCATTCATGATGCTACTGAAAATTATTATGAGGGAGGAACATATGCTTGTAGGAATTGCAATAATGTCAAGTTTCCTCTCTATATGCTTAAATTCTTGAAGCTATGCTTGTTGTGCCATCCTATGCTAGTTGATTATTGTTCCCATAAGTTGCTTGCTCACAAAATCCCTATGCATAGGAAGTGGGTTAGGCTTAAATGTGCTAGTCATATGCTTCATGATGCTCCCGTTATGTTTCAATTCTTATCTTTTATGTGAGCATCATTATCATCATCATGCCTAGCTAAAAGGCATTAAAGAAAAGCGCTTGTTGGGAGACAACCCAATATTTATCCTTACTGTTTTTGTGTGTACACATGATTATGCTACTGTAGTAATCATGTTCTATAGCTTTTGTTTCAATAAAGTGCCAAGTAGAACCTTTGGGAAGACTTGGGTGAAGTTTATGTGATCTTGCTGTGAAAAACAGAAACTTTAGCGCTCACGAGTTTAGCTGCCATTTTTTACTGGAGAGTGCTTTTAGGTTAATTATTTTTGCAGATGATTAATAGACAAATTGGTCAGGTCCAGCAATTTATTTCGTAATTTTTGGGGTTCCAGAAGTATACGTTTTATACAGATTACCACAGACTGTTCTGTTTTTGACAAATTCTGTTTTCTATGTGTTGTTTGCTTATTTTGATGAATCTATGAGTAGTATCGTGATGGGGAACGTAGTAATTTCAAAAAAATTCCTACGCACACGCAAGATCATGT
>LR880970.1:559064426-559081918 GCA_904067115.1 Aegilops sharonensis
GTGGAGCTCGATGGTGCGTCCTCGACGGTAGCGCAGCACTCCGAAGAGGTGCGCTTGCCGGAGTGGGCATCAGAGCTCTTGCCGGACTTGGTCTTCTTCTTCCCCCCGGGAGCTTCAGCGGCAAGTGACTTGCGATCGGCTGCGGCTGCTGCTTCTCGGTAAATCTTGTCGGCGCAGATAAGGGCATCCTTCTTGTCGCCAGGGACTGAGATGACGCTTATCGGGCCTGGCATCTTGAGCACGTTGTATGCATAGTGAGAGGCTGCCATGAACTTGGCGAGTGCCGGACGGCCGAGGATCCCATTGTAGGGCAATGGAAAGTCAGCAACGTCAAAAGTTACCCTCTCAGTTCTGAAATTCAGCTCGCTGCCGAATGTGACCGGCAACGTGATCTTTCCCTTCGGCTTGCTCTTTCCCGGGTTGATTCCCTGGAACGCGCCGGTCTCTTCGAGCTCGCTGTCAGGGATCTGGAGTTTCTGGAGGACCGCGGAGGAGATCAGATTCAAGCCGGCCCCGCCGTCAACTAGCATCTTCGTGACTTTGAGGTTCCGGATGGTTGGTGAAACCAACATCGGCAAGCACCCGACCGCAGTTATGCGATTAGGGTGATCCTTAATATCGAAGATGATAGGCGTGTTGGACCATTTCAGAGGCTTGCGTGACTCCATGGATGGTTCTGCTGCATTAACTTCCCGCATCCACTGCTTGAGTTGGCGGTGCGAAGTATGCAGAGAAGCACCACCGTCAACGCACAGGACCTCTGTGGCTTTCTGAAATTCCTGCTCATTGGCCTCGTCATCATCCATGTCTTCATTGTCGACGTCGTCTTCATCCTTGTCGCGGCCGCGGGGAGGTTTATCTCCTTGCCGTTGCTTGGCCTTGCCGCGGCGTCCTCCCCGGCCGGGGCGTTTCTTGCTGGCTCCCCTAGCACCTTCCTGGGCCTTCTCCTTGTCGCGTCGCTCGTACTCAGCCTTCTGCTGCTCAACAAGCTGCTCAACCTTCTTACAACTCTAGAGGTCATGGCCCTTGGTGCGGTGGATCTTGCAGTACTGCTTGCCGGAGCTGTCTTGCTTGTCGGCGGCAGCTACAGCCTGGCTCTCCTTGCCGGAGCCAGCAGCTGTAGCTTTCTTGGCGCCACCTCCGTCGCCGGACTGCTCGACAGCTAGCACTTCTTTGCCCTTTTTCCTTCTGTTGTTCCGCCGCCGGCCTTTCCTTGCCGGGGCAGCATCCTCACTGTCGGACCCTGCTGCTCCTGTATTCTCTACGGGGAGCCTCCTCCCCTCTTCAGCACGCGCACACTTGTCGGCCAGGGCATAAAGCTCGCTGACGTCCCTGATCTTGCACATCGCCATCTCTTCCCTCATCCTGCGGTTTCGTACGTTCTGATGGAACGCGCTGATGACCGCGGCAGGGTGGACATCTGGGATGTTGTGCTGTACGCGGCTGAATATTTGAATGTACTTGCGCAGAGGCTCTCCTTCTTTCTGGGGAAGCAGATGAAGATCGCTTTCTTGGCCATGAGGCTTGTGGCCGCCTGTAAAGGCGCCGACAAACTGATGGCACAGATCTGCCCAAGAAGAAATGGAGCTGTCCGGCAAGTGCATGAGCCAGGATCTGACGTTAGGCTTGAGCACCAGCGGGAAGTAGTTGGCAAGGATCTTGTCGTCTCGTCCCCCGGCAGCTTGCACCGCGATGGTGTAGATGCTGAGGAACTCCGACAGATTCGACTTGCCGTCGTACTTCTCCGGTACATCTGGCTTGAAATTCTTCTTGCTGGGCCACTGGACTTGCCGCAGCTCACGGGTGAACGCAGGGCAACCTACCGCGTACGGCAAGTCGCCTGGTTCCCCTGGCGCATGCATGTCGACAGAGGGCCCAACGCGCTGGTCAGACTGACGCCGCGCTTCTCTTCGGCGCTCGATGCGGGTACGAGCGTCCTCTTGCTGTCGTTCGTGGAGAACTTGGTGCTGATCGCGGCGAGTGCGCGGATCTGATGACGCGGTGGAGTCGCTGTCGAGGTCGACCCGGCGAGTTGGCGATCTTGGCCTTCGTGGCGGAGAGTGCATGGAAGTTGCACCCCCGTCGGTCTTGTCGCCATCGGCTTGCGTCCGGCAGTCTTGCCGCGGTAGTGAAGTGCTTGGTTGCCGCGCGGTATCGCCGTTGGCGAAGCTGATGAGACTCTGAATGGTGGCCCTCCACTCGTCGGTCTTGTCCGCCGTTGGAGGGTAATCTAGAAGCAGTTGGGCTCGCGCCAAGGCTTCTGCTGGAGTTGTGGGCGGTAGCGGCGAACGGTGCGAGGAGCAGGATATGCTCGGACTTCTAACTATGTTAGAAGGAGCAGTATCCCGTCCAGGCGACCGCACTTCGCTGGGGCCAGCATGCTGGCGTGCATGCTGGTCTTGAACTCCGCGAGATCCACCAGCTTGATCTTGGCCCAGCGGACGTATGGCGCTGCGAACGCCATGACGCTGCTGGTCCCGCGCCTCCTGAGACGGGCGCGGTGTGCGTACGGACGCCGTGGTCTGTGCTGCCTTGTCCTTGGACTTGGCCGCACTGTGAGCATCCTCGTCGATGCCCGTTCTTCCGCCGGCGTTGGTGGCGACGGCGGAGATGGGGGGGCGGAGCGCTGTTTTCTCAGAGGAGAGGGGAACGGCGGAGATTTTGGAGTAGTAAACAGACGAGGTGAGCAACTACCTCTGTTTCCTCTGCTTATAAAGGGGGAGGGGGCGAACGTTACGCATTTTCCGAATAAAGAATCCCCCCACGATCTCTCCCACGACGCCGCAATCAACGCGTGCCGTTCGGGGAGGGCGCGGTGGATGCGGAGTAACAAACGGCACGACTAGGCCGCGTGTGCCCGTGCCCTGTTTTGGGCCTGGCCCAACAGCGCTCGGCACCGTGTGTGGCCCAGGCCCGGGGGCTCCTGTCGGTGTACTAGAGTAGGGGTACCCTAGTATCCCGAACTTGTGCACGGGCAGTCGCAGCACCCCGCGGTAAGGCTCGCCAGGTCACCGCCAAGATCCTCTGTGGCTCCTCAGAAGACAAGACCCCGGCAAGAGGAGCTTGCCGGGAAGCCATTCAAGGCATTTCACGAAAGCTTGCCGCGACGCGTCTTGCGTCCCGGCAAGGCTCGATGGGCGACAAGATCCTGAGCCCGACAAGACAACTCCCGCGGCAAGCCACTTGCCGCGGCAAGCGGCCGCACCGCACCCGCGCTCCAGCACATCCACCCACGTGTCGCTCCGGGGCCCTCCCGGGCACGCGTGGCGGGAGGCTGTGCAGCCAGGGGTGCACGGTGGCAAGCGGTGCCGACGAGAAGGCCATCGTGGCGATCGCTGGCGCCCCTGACGGTCTCTGTTTGCACTGTGTAGGCGACACAGACGGGCATTCAATGCCCTTGTCCCCTGCCGTCAGAGTTAGGTATGATACACTGTGTATACAGTACGGGTAGCTGTACCTACCGCACTCTATTTCCATTTTTACCCTTTTCTGTCTACGTTGCCACCTGTCGGTGACCCCTTGAGCATATAAAAGGAGACCCATGCGCAACGTAGAAAGGGTTCGGCTCATTCGAAACACCAAGAACACTCTCACGCTCGGTCTGGTAGCGCTCATCGCTCCTGAGCAAGAACTCAATACAATCCAACCAAGCAGCAGTAGGAGTGTTATCTCTCCGTAGAGCTCCGAAGCTGGGTAAACTGCTCGTGTGCATTGCCTCGATCCGCTCTTCGTGCAACCTCCGCCCCCTTCCGAACCGAAAGGGGCTCGGTCCGCCGGTCAAGGACAAGGCAGCACAGACCTCGGCGTCCGTACGCGCACCGCGCCCGTCTCAGGAGGCGCGGGACCAGCAGCGTCATGGTGTTCGCAGCGCCATACGTCCGCTGGGCGAAGATCAAGCTGGTGGATCTCGCGGAGTTCAAGACCAGCATGCACGCCAGCATGCTGGCCCCAGCGAAGTGCGGTCGCCTGGACGGGATACTGCTCCTCCTAACATAGTTAGAAGTCCGAGCATATCCCGCTCCTCGCACCGTTCGCCGCTACCGCCGACAACTCCAGCAGAAGCCTTGGCGCGAGCCCAACTGCTTCTAGATTACCCTCCAACGGCAGACAAGACCGACGAGTGGAGGGCCACCATTCAGAGTCTCATCGGCTTCGCCAACGGCGATACTGCGCGGCAAGCAAGCACTTCACTGCCGCGGCAAGACTGCCGGACGCGAGCCGATGGCGACAAGACCGACGGGGGTGCAACTTCCATGCACTCTCCGCCACGAAGGCCAAGATCGCCAACTCGCCGGGTCGACCTCGACAGCGACTCCACCGCGTCATCAGATCCGCGCACTCGCCGCGATCAGCGCCAATTTCTCCACGAACGACAGCAAGAGGACGCTCGTACCCGCATCGAGTGCCGAAGAGAAGCGCGGCGTCAATCTGACCAGCGCGCTGGGCCCTCTGTAGACATGCATGCGCCAGGGGAACCAGGCGACTTGCCGTACGCGGTAGGTTGCCCTGCGTTCACCCGTGAGCTGTGGCAAGTCCAGTGGCCCAGCAAGAAGAATTTCAAGCCAGATGTACCGGAGAAGTACGACGGCAAGTCGCATCCTTCGGAGTTCCTCAACATCTACACCATCGCGGTGCAAGCTGCCGGGGGACGAGACGACAAGATCCTTGCCAACTACTTCCCGCTGGTGCTCAAGCCTAACGTCAGATCCTGGCTCATGCACTTGCCGGACAACTCCATTTCTTCTTGGGCAGATCTGTGCCATCAGTTTGTCGGCGCCTTTACAGGCGGCCACAAGCCTCATGGCCAAGAAAGCGATCTTCATCTGCTTGCCCAGAAAGAAGGAGAGCCTCTGCGCAAGTACATTCAAAGATTCAGCCGCGTACAGCACAACATCCCAGATGTCCACCCTGCCGCGGTCATCAGCGCGTTCCATCAGAACATACGAAACCGCAGGATGAGGGAAGAGATGGTGATGTGCAAGATCAGGGACGTCAGCGAGCTTTATGCCCTGGCCGACAAGTGTGCGCGTGCTGAAGAGGGGAGGAGGCTCCCCGGAGAGAATATAGGAGCAGCAGGGTCCGACAGTGAGGATGCTGCCCCGGCAAGGAAAGGCCGGCGGCGGAACAACAGAAGGAAAAAGGGCAAAGAAGTGCTAGCTGTCGAGCAGTCCGGCGACGGAGGTGGCGCCAAGAAAGCTACAGCTGCTGGCTCCGGCAAGGAGAGCCAGGCTGTGGCTGCCGCCGACAAGCAAGACAGCTCCGGCAAGTAGTACTGCAAGATCCACCGCACCAAGGGCCATGACCTCCAGAGTTGTAAGAAGGTTGAGCAGCTTGTTGAGCAGCAGAAGGCTGAGTACGAGCGACGCGACAAGGAGAAGGCCCAGGATGGTGCTGGGGGAGCCAGCAAGAAAAACGCCCCGGCCGGGGAGGACGCCGCGGCAAGGCCAAGCAGCGGAAGGAGATAGACCTCCCCGCGGCCGCGACAAGGATGAAGACGACGACGACGACGAAGACATGGATGATGACGAGGCCGATGAGCAGGAATTTCAGAAAGCCACAGAGGTCCTGTGCGTTGACGGTGGTGCTTCTCTGCATACTTCGCACCGCCAACTCAAGCAGTGGATGCGGGAAGTTAATGCAGCAGAACCATCCATGGAGTCACGCAAGCCTCTGAAATGGTCCAGCACGCCTATCATCTTCGATATTGAGGATCACCCTGATCGCATAACTGCGGTCGGGTGCTTGCCGATGTTGGTTTCACCAACCATCCGCAACCTCAAAGTCACGAAGATGCTAGTTGATGGCGGGGCCGGCTTGAATCTGATCTCCTCTACGGTCCTCCAGAAACTCCGGATCCCTGACAGCGAGCTAGAAGACACCGGCGCGTTCCAGGGAATCAACCCGGGAAAGAGCAAGCCGAAGGGAAAGATCACGTTGCCGGTCACATTAGGCAGCGAGCTGAATTTCAGAACTGAGAGGGTAACTTTTGACGTTGCTGACTATCCATTGCCCTACAATGGGATCCTCGGTCGTCCGGCACTCGCCAAGTTCATGGCAGCCTCTCACTATGCATACAACGTGCTCAAGATGCCAGGCCCGATAAGCGGCATCTCTGTCCCTGGCGACAAGAAGGATGCCCTTATCTGCGCCGACAAGATTTACCGGGAAGCAGCAGCCGCAGCCGATCGCAAGTCACTTGCCGCTGAAGCTCCCGGGGGGAAGAAGAAGACCAAGTCCGGCAAGAGCTCTGATGCCCACTCCGGCAAGCGCACCTCTTCGGAGTGCTGCGCTACCGTCGAGGACGCACCGTCGAGCTCCACCGGCAAGTGTAAGAAGACGATGGCAGCTCCACCTGAGACCAAGAAGGTGTCCGCCAAGGAGGACGGCACTGGTGGTACCTTCACCATCAGTGCCACTCTCGACCCCAAATAGGAAAGCGCGCTCGTTGCTTACCTGCGGGCGAATGTCGACGTGTTTGCATGGCAACCGTCTGATATCCCCGGTGTTCCCAGGAAAGTAGTTGAGCACCACCTAGCCATTTGTCCTCATGCGCGGCCCGTCAAGCAAAAAGTCAGAAAGCAAGCAGTGGAGCGCCAAGAGTTCATTGCAGAAGAAATCAAGAAGTTGGAAGCAGCAGGCCTTGTCAGAGGAGTGCTCCATCCTACGTGGTTGGCCAATCCTGTAGTCGTGCGCAAGGCTAACGGAAAATGGAGGCTTTGTATAGACTTCACTGATGTCAATAAAGCTTGTCCTAAAGATCCATTTCCCTTGCCACGCATTGACCAGATTGTTGACTCCACGGCCGGATGTGATTTGCTTTCATTTCTTGATGCATACTCAGGATACCATCAGATCTTCATGGCAGAAGAGGATGAGGAGAAAACCGCATTCATCACCCCATGTGGCACATACTGTTTCGTATGGATGCCCTTCGGGTTAAAGAATGCTGGTTCAACATTTGCAAGAGTAGTCCATGTCGCTTTTGAGCCGCAGATACACAGAAATGTGGAAGCCTACATGGATGATATAGTGGTCAAAAGCAAGGACAAGGCGACCCTGATCCAAGACTTAGATGAAACCTTTGCAAATCTGCGCAAGATCAACCTCAAGCTCAATCCCGAGAAGTGCGTGTTTGGAGTCCCTTCTGGCAAGCTTCTCGGGTTCTTCGTGTCTCAGCGGGGAATTGAAGCCAACCCCGACAAGATCAAGGCCATCGAGCAGATTGAAGCACCAAAGCGCGTCAAGGATGTGCGAAGGCTTGCCGGTTGCGTGGCTGCTCTCAGCAGGTTTATCTCTAAGTCTGCTGAGCGTGCCCTGCCGTTTTTCAAAATATTGAAAACGGC
This sequence comes from Aegilops sharonensis, assembly GCA_904067115.1. Taxonomy (NCBI): domain Eukaryota; kingdom Viridiplantae; phylum Streptophyta; class Magnoliopsida; order Poales; family Poaceae; genus Aegilops; species Aegilops sharonensis. Next base: position 559,071,770 of record LR880970.1, read on the forward strand.
AGGTCCAATGAAATGGACTCCGGAAGCGGAGGCTGCGCTGCAGGACTTGAAGAGGTACCTGTCCTCCACTCCAATACTTGTCGCACCTAAGCCACAAGAGAAGTTGCTGCTGTATCTAGCATCAACCAATCAAGTGGTTAGTGCTGCGTTAGTAGCAGAGAGGGAGGCGGATGATGAGCCAGCAACCGCGGCAAGTACATCCAGCGACAAGCAGGTGGCTTCGCCGGCAAGCTCTGGTCCCGACAAGGATAGATCTGCGCAGGTGCGCGAAGTGGTGCAGAAGAAAATGGTACATCGCCCAGTTTACTTTGTCACTCCCTTCTGCAGGGAGCTAGGTCAAGGTACTCTGGTGTGCAGAAGTTGCTTTTCGGCCTTCTCATGGCCTCGAGAAAGCTGCGCCATTACTTCCAGGCACATGAGATCACAGTTCTCACTCGCTTTCCACTGAAGAGGATACTGCAGAATCCAGAAGCAATAGGCAGGATCGTCGAGTGGGCACTGGAACTGTCAAGCTTTGGCCTCAAGTTCGAGAGCACTTCAACTATCCAAAGCAGAGCATTGGCAGAGTTCATAGCAGAGTGGACGCCCACGCCAGATGAAGAAATTCCAGAAACGAGCATCCCCGTCAAGGAGGCAAGCAAAGAGTGGCTGATGTACTTTGATGGTGCCTTCTCGCTGCAAGGCGCCGGTGCTGGCGTGCTGCTTGTCGCACCCACCGGAGAGCACCTCAAGTACATAGTCCAGATGCACTTTCCCAGGGAGCAGGCAACAAACAATACTGCAGAGTATGAAGGCTTGCTTGCCGGTCTCAGGATCGCGGCAGACCTTGGGATCAAGAAGCTCATTGTCAGGGGCGACTCGCAGCTTGTCGTCCGCCAAGTAAACAAGAGCTACCAGAGTCCGTTGATGGAAGCCTATGTCGATGAGGTGAGAAAGCTAGAAGAGCACTTTGACGGCCTACAAATGGAACATGTTCCAAGAGCTCAGAACGATATTGCTGATGGCCTGTCAAAGTGCGCCGCACTAAAGTTGCCTGTGGAACCAGGGATTTTTGTGCTCAAGCTGACTCAACCATCCGTGACACCGTCAACTGGACAGATCAAGAAGAGGAAGTTGATTTCTGGCGACTACTTTCCGGCAGAACTTCCCGAAGCCGCCGCCAAGAAGGTCCCCAAGATCAACACCAAGAGCGCTGAGGAGCAGTCTGCTCCGGCAAGCCTTACGGTTTGTTCCGTTGAAGCAGACGCTCCCGACAACTTTTGCTCCGGCAAGCTTGCCGGGGAACATCAAGCTCCGGCTGAGCCGCAGGTTCTTGCCGTGGAAGCGGATGTTCCCGCAGCAACAGATATGCCTTTAGTCCTTGTTGTCGAGCCGCAAGCTCCGGCATGGGCGCAGCAGATTGTCCGTTTCCTTCAGACAGGAGAGCTTCCCGAAGAGCAAGAAGAAGTGGAAAGAGTAGCCCGGCAGTCAAGTATGTACAAGTTTGTCGACAGCACACTATACAGAATAAGACTCAACGGTGTGAAATTGAAGTGCATTTGCCGGGAAGATGGACAACAGATGTTGGCAGAGATACATGGAGGCATATGTGGTCACCACATTGGCGCAAGAGCACCTGCTGGCAAAGCGTTCCGGCAAGGTTTCTTCTGGCCGACAGCCCTCCAGGATGCAACTGCACAAGTAACCAAGTGTGAAGCGTGCCAGTTCCATTCCAAGCAGATACACCAGCCAGCTCAAGCTCTCCAGACGATCCCTTTATCCTGGCCATTTTCGGTCTGGGGGCTCGACATCCTCGGCCCCTTCCCCCGAGCTGTCGGGGGCTTCGAGTTCTTGTACGTCGCCATCGATAAGTTCACAAAGTGGCCGGAAGTGGAGCCAGTGAGGAAGGTGACAGCACATTCAGCAGTCAAGTTCTTCAGGTCGATTGTTTGCCGTTACGGGATCCCTAACAGGATCATCACCGACAACGGCACGCAATTTACGAGCCGCACCTTCATGCAGTATGTCCAAGATCTTGGCGCCAAGGTCTGCTTCGCTTCTGTTGCTCATCCGAGAAGCAACGGTCAAGCGGAGAGGGCAAATGCTGAAGTGCTGCGAGGCCTCAAGACCAGAACTTTCGACAGGCTGCACAAGTGCGGAAGAAGCTGGATCGAGGAGCTGCCGGTGGTTCTTTGGTCGATCAGAACGACGCCAAATCGAGCCACTGGCCAGACACCTTTCGCTCTAGTCTATGGAGCAGAGGCAGTTCTCCCCACGGAACTCGTATACGGGTCGCCTCGAGTGCTCGCTTATGATGAGCTCGAGCAAGAGGAGCTGCGACAAGATGACGCGCTGCTCCTTGAGGAAGACCGTCTTCAGGCTGCTGTGCGAGCCGCTCGCTACCAGCAAGCTTTGCGTCGCTACCATAGCCGCAAAGTTAAAGCCAGAAGTTTCGAGGAAGGCGACCTTGTTCTTCGGCGAGTTCAGTCCGCCAAGAATTCCAACAAGTTGACACCGAAGTGGGAAGGCCCTTATCGGGTGAAACGAGTCACTAGGCCTGGCGCTGTCCGCCTTGAGACCGAAGATGGCATTCCGATGAGCAACTCCTGGAACCTTGAGCATCTTCGTAAGTTTTATCCGTAGGGCGCGGTTGCCGGAACCTGTTCACCTTTTGTACAAGTATTGCTGCTGTTGCATGTAATCCTTTGTACAAAGCCGGGCGCAGACCCCGTGCATAAATAAAACTCATGTACTCCGCACATCTTGTTAGTTTCATGCTTTCTTCCTTTTTGCATATGTTATCTGACATTTTGTGCAGCACCTGCCTCCGGTAAGCAATAACGAGCCGTAAGGCTCCATATCATTACTTTCTTTTTCTGTCTCTTTCTCAAAAGAAGGAAGGTTCCCTCGCCCACAAGGTTTGCCCGGGGGGAAGGAGAAGATAATGGTGTGCACTGGGCCGTTCAAGAAAGTTTCGCCTTGCCGGGAAGCAAACAACAGAAAAGCTAAGTTGCCAAAGTTTGAGCAATCGGTTTTTAAGTTTTTGAGTTATTTTCCTTGAACGACCGTGCTTTGTATGGAAAACATGTGCGCGGAGGAACCAACTCGTAGCTAGTTGCGCCCTTACTTTGTTTCGAGTCCCCTCAACAACTTAAGTGAGCTGCGACTAGTTGCGACAAGGTTGCTTGTCGGTAGCGGCCCCGCCAGCAGGCTGCTGAAGTTCTGCACTCGGCGCTCGCGGCAAGGGTGCCTGCGCCGGCAAGTTTCCCTAGAAAGCGTAGGGTAGAAACATACAAAGCCAGGAAACAAGTAAAGGAAGTAACATAGCAATCATTACCTAAGATAGAGTTATATTACAAAAATGGCTTGTCGCGGCTCTAATAAAATGTTGTCATGACATGATTAGCAACGGCAAGCAAAGGAGAAAACGGGCGGCCTAATCGACGCGGCCACCATCGACCCTCTTGACCTCATTCACCTTGTCCACAATGGGTGCGACAAGGGCTTTGAGCGCGTCAAGATCAGCATCCGCCGGCAGCTTCTTCAGGACGTTGGTGAAGTTGAGACCTGGGTTGCGGAAAGCCACCTTCACCAACACCTTCTCCAAGACCCTGGCGCAGATCGTGCGCGACTCGTCAGCCAGCTGCTTGGGATCTTCTCTCGGAGTTGCTAGAGGGCAGTCGCCACGCCTTTGAAGAACAGGGTGAGCTTGGCGCTGGGTGGAAGGTTCTCGTCGGAGGAGTACCCAAAGTCTTCCACTCCCAGCTGCGCCAGCTCCCCGTTGATGACGACAGCGATGTTCACGAGGCCCTCCGTCCAGAGCTCCACCGTGTCCTTGAAGGTGTTCTGGGTTTCAGCGGCCCTCGCCAGCAACGCTTTGTTGCCCTTGATCTCCTCCATCAAGTCCGCCTCCCGCTTCTTGGCGCCGTCCAGCGTCTCCGTCAAGGCGGCCAGCTTGAGCTCCAGATCGGCATTGGAATCCTTAGCGGCGCTCAGCTCCTTGCCCTTCTCGGCGAGTTGGCCCTACAGCTCACCGTGGGCAAGGGCGTCCTTCTCGCGCTCCAGCTTGAGCGCGGCAAGCTCTTCGCCGCCCGCCTTCAGATCAGCCTCCAGCTGCGCCACCCTTGCCTCAAATCCCTCCTTGGCAGCCTCGGCAGTCGCGGCCGCGTCCTTGGCTTCGTTGAGCGCCCCGCCAAGTGCCTGCTCGCGCGCGGCAAGCTCCTCCTCGTGGCTGTCGAGGTTCACTTTCCGTTGAGCCAGCTCACCTTCTTGCGCATAGAGCTTCTCGCCGGTGAGCCGTTGTTGCTCTTCAGCTTCGGCCTTCTCGAGGAGGAAGGCCTTCCGCTCCTCAGCAAGCTGCTCCCGCTCCTCCGCCAAGGCCCGGAGAGCTTCCTGGCGAAGACCCCGGAGCTCCTCCGCGCGCTTCTCTATATCTACGCTCGCCTTCGCGACGAGCGCTTCCCGGGACTCCAGCTTGGCTTGGCGGGCGCGGTAGAGCGCCAGCAGCCTCCGTAGCAGCCGCTCCTCCTCAGGCTCGTCGCTGCTGCTTCCCGGCGCGTCGACGATCGACAGCCCGGCGGAGGCAAGCACCTCCCCATCCAGAGCTTCTCCTTCCACTGACGCCCTGGAGCTTGACGCCCAGGGGAGCTTGATGAAGATGCCCTCGCCGGCCTTCAGATAGGCGCCGGGCTGGGACTCCTCGGAGCCTGGCGCTGCGGCAGCGGCGGAGGGATCGGCGGTCGGTGCAGCGACTGGCACACCTGCGGCTTTAGGGCCGTCAGTGCGATCGCCGGATCCCTCGCCAGCTCCCTCGGCGGCAGCCTTGGCGGCCTCTTCGCCGGCGGGCACATCAGCACCGGCTCCTCCTTCGGTGGCCGCGGCATCGTCAGTATTGCCGCGCGTGTTCTCCTTGCCGCCCGCCTCGGTCTCCATCGGCTCCGTGGAGGGTGGATCTGACGACCGGAGAAGAAGGAGAAGTCAAACAAGCTTTCGAAAAGAAAAATCTGCAGAAGAACACAAGGGAAATTTCAAGCAAGGGAGTACCTAAACCGGGATCCATAGTCATGGGCTCCACCACCGGGGAGTCACTGGTGCTGCCCCTTGCCGGGGACTCCTCCCTTGCCGGAGATTGCTCCCTTGCCGGAGAGCGCTCCCTTGCCGGGGAATCATCCCTTGGAGGTGTAGTAGAAGCAGATGGCACGTCGGAGACGGTTTCCAAGCCCTCCTGGTGAAGCTGTTCTGCTCCTGCACAAGCAAACCAACAATCAGATGTCAACAAAGAGAAGAGCACCCGTGCGCACCCAAAAGCAGAAAGTTAATCATATACTTACGCTGAGGGCTGCGCTGGGGGCTGCTTCGCGGCGTAGTTGCCGGGTCCGGCAAGGTGGTCTCGGGCGCCCCTCCTGTTGTTTCGACGGGCTCGTCCTCGATGATAACCACCGGCACCTTGGCCCTCTTCGCCGCTCTTTGAGCCAACGTCCTGAAAAGGAACAAGTTCAATTTGAGGCAAGTTAGATACAAGATAAAGCTACAAGATCGAAGAACTACAAGTACAACAGAAAAAATCTTACTCTTCTTCGTCCTCGTCGGAGCTGAGCGCGGAGAGGTCGAAGTCCGGCCCACCTGCGGCGCGGCGAGGTGGAGGAGAAGGATCCCTTGTCCGCTTGGCGGGCGCGGTGGCGGTGGCGCGGGAAGATCCACCTCCAGCTGCCGCGGCAGTACGAGGCGCTCCCGCGGCAACATCGCTTGTCGCGGTGGAGCGTGTCGCGCGGCGCGTCGGCTGCTGATTCCTTTGCCGCCCTGCTGCATCCCCGCCCCTGCCAAGGCGCCTTCTTGGTTGAACTGGGGGCTGCACTGTGAGCTCCGCCTGCGGCAAGTGGCCTGGAGAAGGCGGGCCGCTTGCACCCTCAGCGGGCTCACCCTCGGCGGGCTCGCTCGACTCGACCTCCGGCGCAGCAAGTTCTTCCTCGCCGTCGATCCATTCTCGCTCGGCAAGTCTTGCCGCCACCTCTGCCTCTGCCTCTTCCACAGTTAAGCCAAACTCACCCGCGGCAGCGGCTGCCGCCGCTTCTTCCGCCCTGGTGGCGATGCGTTGCATCTCCTCCTCGGTAGTGTCGCGGGTGAGGCTCCTCTTCTCGTCGGCACAGACCTCCACCTCCACCAGCCCGTCGAAGAACTGCTGCACCACGTCGTCCGCTGGCTCTTGCCACATCGGGACAAGACCGTGTGAGTCACACTGCAGCATCATCGCGCGGATGCGGTCGAGGGAAGAATTGTTGCACAGCGGGACGACCCCCACCGGCAACCTGAACCACTCTGGATGCTGGGGATCATGCTTGAACAGCTCCTTGAGCATCGCATCCAGCTCCAGCACGGTGAAGTTGAAATTGAGGCCCGGGCGCAGCCGCATGATATCTGCCGGGCCGCCAAACTCCCAAGCGGGTCTCTTCCTCTCATGCAGGGGGGCGATGCGGCGGCGGAGAAAATCTGCGCCTACGGCACCCACAGTCAACCCGGTAACCCTGCGACGCAAGATTCTGATGGTGGCAATCTTCAGCCTAGCGTCCTCCGGGGCCAGGCTGCTCCAATCTTTGCTGCGCACTACTGGAGTTTGGCGCAAGGCGGTGAACGGCTGCGGGTCCTCCTCCATGATCCAACACCACTCAGCTCTCCAGTCCTCTCACTTGCTGCGAAGCTCCCCCTCCAGATACGCCTCCTTCTTGCCGGCCCTCGAGATCCAGGCGATCCCCCCGGAAAGCGGCTCTCCTCTCTCGACCCGAGGCATGAAGTAGTGGCGGAAAAGAGCAACATTTGGGTGGACTCTGACAAAGTTTTCGCGCAAATGTGCGAAAACGGACATGGTCAAGACGGCGTTGGGGGTGAAATCAAGGAGGTGAAACCCGTAGGTGTTCATGATGTCGCAAAAAAATTCCGAGAAAGGTGGGCAGAGGCCGAAGTAGAAGAACAGCGGGAAGAAAGGATACCCGTATGGAGCCCTTGTCGAAGCGGCGGCGGAGAGTACCTTCGTGCGCGGATGCGCACGCGTTTCCGTCGCCCAGAAGAGATAGAACCACTGCCTCAGCCCCGCCACGTCGAGCTCGGCGGGGAAAGTGGCCCGCTCCTTTCGCAGCGCCTCGAGCCGCAGTGCCTCGGCCGACTTCGTGACCTTCCCGGTCTTCGGAGCCATGGCGAAGGTGGTGGAGGAGGTCGACGGCGTTGGTGGCGACGGCGGAGATGGGGGGCGGAGCGCTGTTTTCTCAGAGGTGAGGGGAACGGCGGAGATTTTGGAGTAGTAAACAGACGAGGTGAGCAACTGCCTCTGTTTCCTCTGCTTATAAAGGGGGAGGGGGCGAACGTTACGCATTTTCCGAATAAAGAATCCCCCCATGATCTCTCCCACGACGCCGCAATCAACGCGTGCCGTTCGGGGAGGGCGCGGTAGATGCGGAGTAACAAACGGCACGACCAGGCCGCGTGTGCCCGTGCCCTGTTTTGGGCCTGGCCCAACAGCGCTCGGCACCGTGTGTGGCCCAGGCCCGGGGGCTCCTGTCGGTGTACTAGAGTAGGGGTACCCTAGTATCCTGAACTTGTGCACGGGCAGTTGCAGCACCCCGCGGCAAGGCTCGCCAGGTCACCGCCAAGATCCTCTGTGGCTCCTCAGAAGACAAGACCCTGGCAAGAGGAGCTTGCCGGGAAGCCATTCAAGGCATTTCACGAAAGCTTGCCGCGACGCGCCTTGCGTCCGGCAAGGCTCGATGGGCGACAAGATCCCGAGCCCGACAAGACAACGCCCGCGGCAAGCCACTTGCCGCGGCAAGCGGCCGCACCGCACCCGCGCTCCAGCACATCCACCCACGTGTCGCTCCGGGGCCCTCCCGGGCACGCGTGGCAGGAGGCTGTGCAGCCAGGGGTGCACGGTGGCAAGCGGCGCTGACGAGAAGGCCATCGTGGCAATCGCTGGCGCCCCTGACGGTCTCTGTTTGCACTGTGTAGGCGACACAGACGGGCATTCAATGCCCTTGTCCCCTGCCGTCAGAGTTAGGTATGATACACTCTGTATACAGTACGGGTATCTGTACCTACCGCACTCTTTTTCCATTTTTACCCTTTTCTGTCTACGTTGCCACCTGTCGGTGACCCCTTGAGCATATAAAAGGAGGCCCATGCGCAACGTAGAAAGGGTTCGGCTCATTCGAAACACCAAGAACACTCTCACGCTCGGTCTGGTAGCGCTCATCGCTCCTGAGCAAGAACTCAATACAATCCAACCAAGCAGCAGTAGGAGTGTTATATCTCCGGAGAGCTCCGAAGCTGGGTAAACTGCTCGTGTGCATTGCCTCGATCCGCTCTTCGTGCAACCTCCGCCCCCCTCCGAACCGAAAGGGGCTCGGTCCGCCGGTCCCCATAGGTGTTCGTGGACCAGTTTCCCCGACACAGAGGCATTTAGTATTCACTGTTGAATAATAATGTTAGTGATTTGCTACGGTAGAATATGATAAGGTTTTGCATTGGTTTATACTAACCTATCTCACGAGTTCTTGTTGAGTTTATTGTGAATGAAGCTTTTGATAAAAAGAGAAACCATGATATGAGAGGAATTAAGGAGGCACAAAAGCTCAAGCTTGGGGATGCCCAAGGCACCCCAAGATAATATTTCAACAAGTCTCAAGCATCTAAGCTTGGGGATGCCCCGGTAGGCATCCCACCTTTCTTCTTCAACAACTATCGGTTAGTATCGGTTGAGCCCAAGTTTTTGCTTCTTCACATGAGTTGTGCTACCATTGCATTGTAGTTTTCTTTAGCTTTGCTTGCTGTTTGAATAAAGTATCAAGATCTGAAATTCTTTAATGAGAGAGAGCCATACATGATTTGGAATTTGATAGAATACTCTATGTGCTTCACTTATATCTTTTTGAGCGTGATAATTTTTGCTCTAGTGCTTCACTTAGATTATTTTGAGAGTCATTAATAGCATGGTAATTTGCTTAATGTTAATATACTTAGTGTTCAAGATATGTGAAACTTTCTTTTGAGTGAATTGAATGCTAAGATAAATTTAATGCTTAATAATTGTTTTGAGATATGGAGGTAATAATATCAAAGTCGTGCTAGTTGAATAGTTGTGAATTTGAGAAATACTTGTGTTGAAGTTAGCAAGTCCCGTAGCATGCACGTATGGTTAAAGTTGTGTAACAAATTTGAAACATGAAGTGTACCTGGCTTGTGCATCCTTATGAGTGGCGGTCGGGGACGAGCGATGGTCTTTTCCTACCAATCTATCCCCCTAGGAGCATGCACGTAGTACTTGATTTTTGATGACTTCTAAATTTTTGCAATGAGTATATTAGTTCTTTTGACTAATGTTCAGTCCATGGATTATACGCACTTTTACCTTTCCGCTATTGCTAGCCTCTTCGGAACCGTGCATTGCCTTTCTCACATTGAGAGTTGGTGCAAACTTCTCCGGTGCATCCAAACCCCGTGATATGATACGCTCTTTCACACATAAACCTCCTTATATCTTCATCAAAACAGCCACCACCTACCTATTATGGCATTTCCATAGCCATTCCGAGATATATTGCCATGCGACTTTCCACCGTTCCGTTCATCATGACATACTTTATTTTTGTCATATTGCCATTGCATGATCATGTAGTTGACATCGTATTTGCGGCAAAGCCACCATGCATTATTTTTCATACATGTCACTCTTGATTCATTGCACCATCCCGGTACACCGCCGGAGGCATTCATATAGAGTCATATCTTTGTTCTAGATATCGAGTTGTAATATCGAGTTGCAAGAAAAATAAAAGTGTGATGATCATCATTATTAGAGCATTGCCCTAGTGAGGAAAAGGATGATGGAGACTATGATTCCCCCACAAGTCGGGATGAGACTCCGGACGAAATAAAAAAAGAGAGAGAAAGGCCAATAAAAAAAAGAGAAGGCCCAAAAAAATGAGAGAAAAAGAGAGAAGGGGCAATGTTACTATCCTTTTACCACACTTGTGCTTCAAAGTAGCACCTTGTTCTTCATGTAGTGAGTCTCATATATTTGTGCTTCAAAGTAGCACCATGTTTTTCATATAGTGAGTCTCATAAATTTTCTTGTTTATACTAGTGGGAATTTTTCATTATAGAACTTGGCTTGTATATTCCAATGAT
>LR880970.1:559095730-559107840 GCA_904067115.1 Aegilops sharonensis
CCACTTGATGTATGTTTTGGTGATCAACTTGCGGGTTTCGTGACACTTGGGAACCTATGCATAGGGGTTGGCACACATTCTTGACTCTTCGGTAGAAACTTTGGGGCACTCTTTGAAGTACTTTTATGTTGGTTGGATGAATCTGAGATTGTGTGATGCATATCGTATAATCATGCTCACGGATACTTGAGGTGGCAATGGAGTATCTAGGTGACATTAGGGTTTTGGTTGATTTGTGTCTTAAGGTGTTATTCTAGTACGAACTCTTTTATAGATCGATCCGAAAGAATAGCTTTGTGGTGGTTTCGTACCCGACCATAATCTCAATGTTTGTTCTCCGCTATTAGTGTCTTTGGAGTGACTCTTTGTTGCATGTTGAGGGCTTGTCATATGTTCTATCTATGTTATTATTCTTGAGAGAACTTGCACTAGTGAAAGTATGAACCTAGGCCTTGTTTCCTATCATTGCAATACCGTTTACGCTCACTTTTCTACTTGTTACCTTGCTGTTTTTATTATTTCAGATTACAAAAACCTATATCTACTATCTATTTTGCACTTGTATCACCATCTCTTCGCCGAACTAGTGCACCTATACAATTTGCTATTGTATTGGGTGTGTTGGGGACACAAGAGACTCTTTGTTATTTGGTTGCAGGGTTGTTTGAGAGAGACCATCTTCATCCTACGCCTCTCATGGATTGATAAACCTTAGGTCATCCACTTGAGGGAAATTTGCTACTGTCCTACAAACCTGTGCACTTGCAGGCCCAACAACCTGTGCACTCTCATGGATCATGTAAATACCCCTCAACATGCAACAAAGAGTCACTCAAAAGTCACTAATATCAGAGAACAAACGAAGAGATTATTGTAGGGTACGAAACCACCTCAAAGTTATTCTTTCTGATCAATCCATTGGGCTATTCCTATAAGTGTCACAAACAGCCCTAGAGTTCGCAGTAAAATAACACCTTAAGACACACATCAACCAAAATCCTGATGTCACCTAGATACTCCAGTGTCACCTCAAGTATCCGTGGGTATGACTATATGATTTGCATCACACAATCTCAAATTCATGTATTCAAACCAACACAAAGTACTTCAAAGAGTGCCCCAAAGTTTCTACCGGAGAGTCAAGACAAAAACGTGTGCCAACCCCTATGCATAGATTCCCAATGTCACGGAACCCGCAAGTTGATCACCAAAACATACATCAAGTGAATCAATAGAATACCCCATTGTCACCACGGGTATCCCACGCAAGACATACATCAAGTGTTCTCAAATCCTTAAACACTCAATCCGATAAGATAACTTCAAAGGGAAAACTCAATCCATTACAAGAGAGTACAGGGGGGAGAAACATCATAAGATCCAACCCTAATAGCAAAGCTCGCGGTACATCAAGATCGTGCCAAATCAAGAACACGAGAGAGAGAGAGAGAGAGAGAGAGAGAGAGAGATCAAACACATAGCCACTGGAACATACCCTCAGCCTCGAGGGTGAACTACTCCCTCCTTGTCATGGAGAGCGCAAGGATGATTAAGATGGCCACCGGTGATGGATTCCCCTCCATCACGGTGCTGGAACAGGGCCCCGATTGGTTTTTGGTGGCTACAGAGGCTTGCAGCGGCAAAAATCCCGATCTATGTTTCTTTTCGGGGGGTTTTGTATTTATAGGAATTTTTGGTGTCGGTCTCACGTCAGGGGGGTCTCTGAGTCATCCACGAGATAGGGGGCGCGCCCGGGGGGTAGGGCACGCCCTCCACCCTCGTGGATGGCTCAGGACTCTTCTAGCCCAACTCTTTTACTTCGGGGGCTTCTTTTGGTCCATAAAAATCCACAAAAATTGGCAGGTCAATTGGACTCCGTTTGGTATACCTTTTCTGTAGAACTCAAAAACAAGGAAAAAACTGGCACTGGGCTCTAGGTTAATAGGTTAGTCCCCAAAATCATATAAAATAGCATATAAATGCATATAAAACATCCAAGATTTATAATATAATAGCATGGAACAATAAAAAAAGTTATAGATAAGTTGGAGACTTATCAGTAAGTTAGCGTATCCAGTAGGTAACATAACCCTGGAAGTGGCCTTTGGAGACGACCATGATTCCAAAGCTGAGAAATTTACCTTTGAGGTGGTTAAGATCAAAAGCCTGTACCATGCTTTGCACGGGCGGCCGGCTTACGCCAAGTTTATGGCGCGACCATGTTATGTTTATTTGCTGCTTAAAATGCCGGATCATAAGGGCACCATCACGGTGCATGGTTATAGGTAAATTGCTCTAGACTGTGAAGAAGGTGATGTTGCATATGCTGAGTCGGTATGTACCACTAAGGAGTTAAGGTTTTATAAAGACAATGTTGACCCGTCAGATATGACACCTTTGAAGAAGCCAACTACAAAGAATGACCCCCTGTTGAAGTTTAAGTCGGCAGATGACACTAAGATGGTTGATTTTGTTCCTGGCGACTCGTCCAAGCAGTTCAGCATCAGTGCAAATATGGATCCGAAATAAGAAAGCGCGATCATCGAGTTCATCAGTGAGAACCGGGACATCTTTGCATGGAAACCTCCTGACATGCTAGGTGTACCAAGGGAACTCGCTAAACACACTCTTAATGTGGATCCTAAGTTTAAATCGGTCAAGCAATTCCTTCGTTGTTTTAATGAAGAAAGGTGCAAGGCGATTGGTGAGGAAGTAGCCCGGCTCTTGGTGGCAGGCTTCATCATTGAAGTTTTTCATCCTGAATGGTTGGCTAATCCGATGCTGGTACTTCAGAAAAATGGCACTTGGCGTATGTGTGTGGATTATACAGACCTTAATAAGGCATGTCCAGCTGACCCTTTTGCTCTACCTTGTATTGATCAGATTATTGATGTTACGCCGGGTTGTGAGCGTTTGAGCTTTTTGGATGCTTATTCTGGTTATCATCAGATCAAGATGGCAGTTAAGGAAACAGTAGGAGACAGCTTTCATCACTCCCTTTGGAGCCTTCTGCTATGTGCCTATGCCTTTTGGGCTCAAGAGTGCCCAGGCGACTTACCAACGGTGTGTCCAGAATTGCCTTCATGACCAGATTGGACGCAATGTTCACGCCTATGTGGATGATATTGTTGTGAAATTCGGGAAGAAGGAGACTTTGATAGATGATTTGAAAGATACCTTTGACAATCTCCGGGTCTATAAAATGATGCTTAACCCGGCCAAGTGTTTCTTTGGTGTTCCAGCAGGTAAACTATTGGGTTTCCTAGTTTCTGAGAGAGGCATTGAAGCTAACCCAGAGAAAATCAAGGCTATCACTTCTTTGGCTAAGCCGACATGTATCAATGACGTCCAGCGGTTGGACGGTCATATTGCAGCCTTGAGCCGGTTTTATAAGCTGTCTGGGAGAGAAGGCCATCCCTTTGTATCAAATGATGAAGAAGACAAATGACTTTGTCTGGAGTGATGCTGCTAATGAGGCGTTTGAGGCGCTTAAGAGACAACTGGTTGAACCACCGGTTCTTGCACCTCCTATTGAAAATGAGCCCTTCCTTTTATATGTGGCTGTAAAAAACAGAGCTGTCAGTGTGGTAGTTGTGGTTGAAAGGAAGGAGTCAGGCAAGGAGTACCCGGTTCATTGGCCGATTTATTATGTCAGTGAGGTTCTCATTGAGTCTAAGCAGAGATACCCACACTGGCAGAAATTGGTTTACGGCGTGTTCATGGCTATCCGCAAGTTGAATCAATATTTCCTTGGTCATCCCATCACTGTGGTTAGTTCTGCTCCCTTGGGGGATATTATTCAAAACAGAGAAGCCACAGGTCGTCTAGCTAAGTGGCCCCTTGAGCTTGGACCCCATGGCTTGAAGTATGTGCCTCGGACGGCTAAAAAATCTCAAGCACTTGTGGACTTCATCAATGATTGGACAGAACTGTAGGTGCCTGAGGATAAGCCGGATAACACATATTGGACTATTCATTTTGATGGATCTAGGCAATTGGAAGGCTCGGGGGCTGGAGTTTTATTGACTTCCCCATGAGGTGATATTTTTATGTTTTAAGGTTAATGTTCCCTTGTACTAACAATGCAGCTGAGTATGAAGCCTTACTCCATGGTCTTCGGATGGCTAAAGAGATGAATCTAAGTCGGGTGAGGAGTTTTGGTGACTCACACTTGGTGGCTCAGCAAGTGTCAGGAATTTGGGATTCAAAGGATCCACTCATGGTGGCTTACCGCCAAGAGGTTGATACCATTGCTGGTCATTTCAAAGGTTATCAAGTGGAGCATGTTGATCGCAGGAAAAATGAAGTTGCTGATGCTTTAAGCCGGTTGGTGTCTCAGCGTAAGCCGGTACCCCCTATTGTCTTCCTCGATGTTTTGCATAACCCATCAGTTAAATTGCCTACGGAGGAAGATCTTTCAATTCTTGACCCGGAGGCACAGTTGGTAGCGGCTCTCCATGTTATTCCTGATTGGACTATTCCATATTTGGCTTATATGACCCGGGGCGAGTTACCTGAGGATGAAACCTTGGCCAGGAAAATAACCCGGAGGTCTTAGTCATTAACTATTGTCAATGGTGAGCTACACAGATGCAGTGTTACAAGAGTGTTTCAATGATGCATTTCTCCTAAGGAGGGCTGTGAAATTTTAAGGGAGATTCATGAAGGAGATTGCTGTCATCATGCCGGCTCTAAGTCTCTCGTTGCTGAAGCTTTTCTTCATGGGTTCTATTGGCTGATGGCTCATGCCGATGCGGAAGATCTGGTCAGTAAATGTGATGGCTATCAAAAAATTTCAAGACGAGCTCATGTGTCGGCTGAAGAATTGAGGATGATTCCAATTACTTGGCCGTTTGCAGTCTGGGGACTTGATATGGTTTGGCCTTTTAAAAGGTCCAAGGACAAAAAGACTCATCTCCTGGTAGCTGTTGACAAGATTATAAAGTGGGTGGAAGCTAAGCCGATCAGCAAATGTGATGCAGCAATGATGGTTCGGTTCATCAAAAAGGTGATCTTTCATTTTGGATACCCTCATAGTATCATGACTGATAATGGTACTAATCTGTCTAAGGGTGCAATGAAAGAATTCTGTCAACAAGAGCATATCCGGCTTGATGTATCATCGATGGCTCACCCCCAGTCTAATGGTCAAGCTGAAAGATCCAATCAAGAAATCTTGAGAGGTATCAAACCCCAGCTTATGGTCCCTTTGCAAAGGACACTGGGTTGTTGGGTGGAAGAGTTGACTTTAGTGCTTTGGAGTATCAATACCACCCCCAACAGATCCACAGGTTACACGCCTTTCTTCATTGTTTACGGAGCAGAGGCGGTTCTCCATAGTGACATATGTCACGACTCGCCCCGTTTGGTGGCTTATGTTGAAGCTGATAATGAGAAAGCACGTCAGGATGTTGTTGACCTGTTGGATGAAGAGTGTGACCTTGTGGCGGCTCGTTCGTCGATTTACCAGCAAGATCTGGGTCGTTATCACAGCCGCCGGGTTAAAACCAGGACCTTTCAAGAAGGAGATTTGGTGCTCTGGCTCATCCAGGATCAAACTGACATGCACAAGTTATCCCCCCCCCCCTTGGGAAGGGCCTTTTGTGGTCAGCAAAAATTTGAACAACGGGTCATACTACCATATCGATGTTCGAGACCACAAGGACTCACGGACATCGGAGGAGGAGACCCACCGGCCATGGAATATTGCTCATCTTCGGCCTTATTATACGTGAGCCACCGGCTCTTGTGATGTACATACTTTTACCAATGTATATATTATGATTAGTATAATAAAGATGGCAACCCTAGTGATTCAGGGCCTCTGCCGTTTCATTTATGAGAATCTGAGTCTTTATTATTACTTCATAAGGTCACTTGGGGGCTTCCTGCTCATTGAGCATAGCTATGACTACCCTTTTTATCCAGCTTGTATGCCTTGATTACAAAATACTTGGGGGCTTCCTGCTCATTGAGCATATCTATGATTACCCTACTAGTCCGGCTTGTACGTCTGGATCAAAATATTACTTGGGGGCTCTTTGTTAATTGAACAGAGCTTTGTTGTCCCTCGTAATAGGCTTGGACGTCAGGTGTATTCACCAAAAATCCAGGTTATCCTGCCTTTGTATGCTTGCCACTCCAACCAGGTAATCCTGGAATGACTCGCCGTACGCTTGACAGTCAATCTTATAAAGACCCTAAACTTGTCAAAGTTAAAACGGCGATTGGTCATGTGAGGCCCGGCTTACAGGTTTGAATTAAGGAGTGACTCAGTGCTTGTGCAGCCCTTGAATAGCACTTGATGTTGAGGCTTGGCAGCCATTGAATGCCTTGGTTTTCTGTTTTCTATTGCCTTTGAATCTTTTTTGGTGATTTATGTTTGTACCATGTTGATATATGGTTAAAACTTGATTCAGGCCATGATGCCTTGATCTTTATTTGATTGTATCCTGTTTTTTGTTAACACGGCCTGGTTTTGGACGATAAGTCGCCAGTGTATGATGATCAGGTGTTTGGAGTCCTGTACTCTAAAGATATTGGGATGTCACCCTTTGCTGTCTATGGTGTTGTAAGCCGACAATATGAATAAATTGCATAGAGAGTTACGCTATGAGTCTGGGCTATTACCCTTACTGCATATGGCATGGTAAGCCGACAATACACATAAGTATCACAGGTATGATATTTATTTTATTATGATTATATGAGGTTTTGATAAACTGGCCCTGGTTATTGACGATGCAGTCACCAGTGGTTTTTATGGGGCATTGTGACCCGCCTTGGGGTAAACCGCCAAGGCACTTGTGCTCTGTTTGTATGCAGGGTTTTATGACAACATGATCAGCAAAATTGGTAATGATTATGAGCATACACAGTGCATCGTCAAATAAGATCAACCGGTTCATAAGTGTTATGCAAATCAACATGCGTGATGGCATGGCAGATCATTGTTTTCAAGCTAGCCTATTACAAGGCAACAGACAACCCAAAAGAATAAAGTGTTCGATAAAAAATTTGAATGGCAGATGCTAAGCCGGCCTTCGGATTACTGGTCTTGGCCTTAGCGAGTTGAGGGTTCCGGGTCATCTAGCATCAGTTCATCATCCTCCTCTTCACCCATTGGCTGGAAGTCAGAGGTTGCCCAGTTAATCCCAGTCAAAGCTTTGAATACAACCTCGTCAATGTCAGGGGAAAAGTGTGCTTATGAATTGGAGGAGTAAGGTCCTGAGATTCATGGATCAGCGCTTTGACCTTCTTGTTGTCAGCATCATAAACTGCCTGATAATGTGACAGGTTGGTGTCCTCAGCTAGTTTGCTTGTTAGCGGGCGCATTTCTCTTGCTATTGCTGCAAAATCATCAGCGCTGAAGGGAGACCCGTCCTCCTTGACACTGGGGCATCCAATGGCCAAGCCTTCCGGGTCAAGATCTGCTTGCCATGATTTTGCCCGGGTTAGTGCGGTGACTGCATTGGCTCTAGTAGCTAATTTCTTCAGTTCTTCAACTTGTTGGGGCAACACAGATAACTTCTCTAGTGTGTCCTTGATGAGGGTTGGTGGTTGTTTTTTATGCGAGGCAGCAGAGATAACTCGTTGCGCGCCAGTGTACAGTTGTTCTATAAGAGTATAGGCGGCTTTCAGCTTCTTGCACATGTATGAGCCAAGATGGGCGATTCTGGAGCCAGCAGTACCAAGTAAATCTATAAGCTGGATGAATGAGTATTACCATGCATTGATAGTAACAAATTGAGATGAAGTTACTTACCGAAGATGGTAGCAGTCATGGCATTTATTTGATGTTTTAAACCGGCAAGCTCTTCAGCCACTAGCTTAAAAGCCGCTTCTGCTTCCTCGGCTCTCTTCAACAGAGCTGTTTTCTCTATCTCCCAGCCTGCCTGGTCAGCCTTGAAGTTCTTCTTAAGCTTTTCCATCTCTACCAAGGCGGTGGTCAATTCTGTTTTGGACTTCGAGGTTTCAGATTGCTGAGACTTTATATTCTCTTGAAGATCGACGACTTGGAATTCTTTGACATTAAGTTCAGCCTACAGGATATAAACAATAGGCGGGGTTACAATCATGTTATTTAAAAGTCCCAAGCACAATACAAGTATTTCACTTGGCACTTGGGGGCTAATGCACATTGCTCATTTTTTAAGACAATTTTATGATGACCCGGCTACAGTATGGTGACTATAGCTGATTCATGGGGGCTATATGATTGAATTTTATGGGAAAATATGGTAATGAGACCCAGCTGATCTTGACAGTTTAAGCCGGTCCTTGGGGACTACAGGTGCAAAATTGAATCATTACTATTTGAAGTCCCGACTTATCTTGAATGTTTAAGCTGGCACTTGGGGGCTACACATGCAAAGTTCAAGGATTACTGATTGAAGTCCCGACTTATCTTGAAGGTATAAGCCAGCCCTTGGGGGCTACTGGATCTGATCTACAAGGTTATCTAAAGTCTACAGTGCATTCGATTCTATCATATCCTGTAAACTTGGCGGCTGATATAAGTATATTCATATGAAGAGGGCTATAATGTTTACCTCAAAACGCTCCTTCATCAAGTTGACTAAGCCGGCTTCAAAGTCACGGCTTGTGTGCAGACGATTCAACTGCCCAGAGTGGATCTCTTGGAGCACTGAAGTGGGCATAACTCCCTAAATTGACTGACCACTTGCCTCTGTCAGCAACAAAAATTTCTTCCTTGGCACTATGCTTTGACAAGACAGTGGGATTGTCTAGCACTGTATAACCAAGCCCAGTGATGATAACATCATCAACCTTTTCTTTAGTAGGCTTCATGGGGTTTGGTGGCTTGATGGGAATTGGCGGCTTGGTGGTGGCTAGGTCAACATCCATATGATCTATGGAGATGTTGTGTTCTTCCAGTGGCGGCTCATTGGCTGTGGCTTCAGGGGCATGGAGGGAGGTCTTTGTTGACTGCTGCTCCGGCTCAGAAGGGTTTTCAGTGGTTTTTGTCACCTTCATTTTCTTGCTGGGCTTTGCGATAGCTCTGTAAAGGCAGCATAAGACAAGGTCAATATGACACTTGAGTACATGATTGAAAGTACAAACTTAAGAATATTACCCAGGCACGGGTTTGAAGGTTGGACCCGTTGAGTCGCCAGAAGAGGAATGAGACGTTCCCTCGTAATTTGAGTCGGAAGGATTAAGAGGTTGTCAAAAAAGACCCGCCTTGGGATAAGTTAAGTCGGAAATTGTTGAGACCTTTGGACAACGCTTGTGGGGAGCTGGAGTGTTTGGTAAGCCAGAGGAAAGGATCCCACCTCCGCTGTTCCGGGTTGTGCGGCGAGCTTCATGTTGTTGCTTCTCCAAAATAAAGTTGGGATCCAAATAAGCCAAAGGATGAGAAAACCTTACTTTCCGGCTTGCTAGTCGAGTTTTCTGTTTTGGCAGAGATTCTGAGCCGGAGGAAAGAACAATTACCTCTTTGTCACCCGCATGCCTGGCTTCCGCTTCATCCTGATAATAGTCATTATCAATGAGATGTACAAAAAATGAGCCAAGAGAATCAAGTTCTACCTCCTACTCATCATCATCCAAGTCAAGTAACTCGGACGGGTCGGTCTTCTTCTTGGCAGGCTTTTTGTTAGCCTTGGTCTTGGTCCGGGTCTTTGTAACACTCCAAAAAAATTGATTTGGTTTTTATTAAATTCTTTATTTGATTTAAAGGGGGGTTATTTGAATTTTTCTAAAAGAGGGGCTCTCCTTCTCAAATCCTTTTGTGACAAATATTTTTTTATGAGTTCTTCCCAATATTGATTTTTGGTCTTGAGGGTTTTTCAACATGTGTTGGGTCAACACAAATAATCTTGGGTTGTTTTAATATTTCTTTTATTAAAAAAGAGTTCCTTTAAATTATGGGTTATTCCTTCCCACTCAAAAAAAATCTCTCTTGCCATGACCTATGTTGAAAACCTTCTTCCAAACCCACCTCCCTACCTTGGGTCCAGTCAAACATCCTAGTCCAGCAAGTTTCAACCTCTTTTAGATTTTATTCCTATTTATTTTATCCTCAAATCTTTTTTTGTATTTTATTTTGGACTCTTGCGATTTACAAAGGAGGTACCAGATCCTTTGAGCTTTTAATCCCAAGCAAATTACCCTAGCTACTCCTTAGCACCCTCAACCTAGATCCATCAAGAACTGCTGGTCCACAGTTCAAATTTTTCAAATTGTGCTTGCTGCAAGTTTGGACCTGATTTGCCATTTTTGGTGAAATTCATTTTTTTTTATTTTCCTAAAAATCTGAGATAATTCATGACGTCCGCAGATGCATCAAGAGATCACCTCACCAAGGATCAACTCAAAGGAAATTTTCCACATGCCAAAATCATTTCGTCAAATAGCTAGTGTGCATTGTTTCTATTCAAAATTCAGAAAAGTTCTGTTTCAGTCAGAGACAGTGTTGTTTTCGTCAGTCGGCAGCGTCAATCTCGCCAGTGCCCTCGTTGGCTCGTTGCCCACTACTCCTTCTTCTTATCCAGTGCGTCGCACGGTTGTTTGGCCGGTCGTGAGCATCGGTGGCGACGTGGCGCGTCAGCTCCGGCGTCTTCCGTGGTGGCAGAACCGCCCGTGGCGGCCAACAGGGGCCAGCCCTGCCAAACGGAGCCGTCCAGCACCGCCCACACCACCAGGAGCCTCCGCGTGGCCATCCCCTTCTCTGCATGCGCTGCCAGACCGTCGCCGTGGCCTGGAAAGCACAGGGCACACTCTCTGCCGTCGACGTGCCCGTGAGCTCCGTTCCATCGAGACCATGGGAGCAGGGCAAATCCGACCAAGTTTAGACGTTGAATGGTACTAGTAGACCAATCCGCAGCTGCCTAGTCACCTAAACCTCCAGCCCGATCACTGCCTCGCCGTAATTGCTCGCCGGAGATACCCCGTTCTCGGAAACCGCCTCGACCGGCTATAAAAGGAGGCCTCGAGCTCGTTCTCAACCTAGCACTACCCCTCCAACTCGCCAGAACTGCGCCTAACCACTAGAAGAACCTCGAGGAGGCCTTCTTCCTCGACTCCGGCCGCCCCGATCCGCTACGGGCTCCGGCAAGATCCTCTCTGGTGAGAGCACCCCCGCCTCCCGTATTGTGCCAGTAGCCTCCTAGTGCACCCACTCTTCTAACCCCAGTCCCAATTTGACGTTTGCAGCCCTCCTCGGCGAGTTCCATCACCGCCCGAACCACCGTCCGCCGGAGTGACGGTCGCCGTTGACGTGGTGCTCGCCGACGACCAACTCCACCACCCATAGACGCGGGAGAGCTCCGTGAGTCCGTATGTACCCTCCACACTCTCTGCCTTGTCGTGGATCGATGCCGGCGACCACCGCAAGCCTCGGGCGCCGGCGGGATGATACGTCTCCAACGTATCTATAATTTTTGATTGCTCCATGCTACTTTATCTACTGTTTTGGACTATATTGGGCTCTATTTTCCACTTTTATATTATTTTTGGGACTAACCT
Organism: Aegilops sharonensis; assembly: GCA_904067115.1. Lineage (NCBI taxonomy): Eukaryota > Viridiplantae > Streptophyta > Magnoliopsida > Poales > Poaceae > Aegilops > Aegilops sharonensis. The sequence goes on from LR880970.1 coordinate 559,107,221, forward strand.
ATTAACCGGAGGCCCAGCCCAGAATTGCTGTTTTTTGCCTATTTCAGTGTTTCGAAGAAACAGAATATCAAACGGAGTCCAAACGGAATGGAACCTTCGGGAACGTGATTTTCTCACCGAACGTGATCCAGGAGACTTGGACCCTGCTCCAAGGAACAACCGAGGCGGTCACGAGGGTGGGGGGCGCGCCCTCCCCCCTGGGCGCGCCCCCTACCTCGTGGGCCCCCTGTTGCTCCACCGATGTACTCCTTCCTCCTATATATACCTACGTACCCCCGACAGATCAAATACGGAGCCAAAAACCTAATTCCACCGCCGCAACTTTCTGTATCCACGAGATCCCATCTTGGGGCCTGTTCCGGAGCTCCGCCAGAGGGGGCATCCACCATGGAGAGCTTCTACATCAACACCATAACCCCTCGAATGAAGTGTGAGTAGTTTACCTCAGACCTACGGGTCCATAGTTAGTAGCTAGATGGCTTCTTCTCTCTTTTTGGATCTCAATACAATGTTCTCCCCCTCTCTTGTGGAGATCTATTCGATGTAATCTTCTTTTTGCGGTGTGTTTGTTGAGACCGATGAATTGTGGGTTTATGATCCAGCTTATCTATGAATAATAT
>LR880970.1:559141247-559157759 GCA_904067115.1 Aegilops sharonensis
CCCTTGAGTCCGAATAGGACAAGGAAGGGGGGGGGGGCGCCCCCTTGCCTTCCCCCTCTCCCACTCCTTCCTTCCCCCTCCTTCTTGGACTAGGAAAGGGAGGGGGGAAACCTACTTGGAGTAGGTTTCCCCCTCCTAGGGCGCGCCTCCCCTTAGGCCGGCCCCCTCCTCCTCTCCTCCTTTATATACGGGGGCGGGGGGCACCCCATAGACACACAAGTTGATCTACGGATCGTTCCTTAGCCGTGTGCGGTGCCCCCTTCCACCATATTCCACCTCGGTCATATCGTCGCGAAGCTTAGGCGAAGCCCTGCGCCGGTAGAACATCAACATCGTCACCACGCCGTCGTGCTGACGGAACTCATCTCCGGAGCTCTGCTGGATCAGAGGCCGGAGATCGTCATCGAGCTGAACGTGTGCTGAACTCGGAGGCTCTGTACGTTCGGTGCTTGGGTCAGTCGGATCGTGAAGACGTACGACTACATCAATCGCGTTGTTATAACGCTTCCGCTAACGGTCTACGAGGGTACGTGGACATACACTCTCCCCTCTCGTTGCTATGCCATCAACATGATCTTGATTGTTGCGTAGGAATTTTTTTGAAATTACTACGAAACCCAACAGGGGCACCCCTTAGAGCACGCGATATAAATTTGATCCCATGCTACTCGAGGTTGTGGCCTCCCCGTCTGAAAGTTTTGCTTGAACGTTGCCTAGGGTGATTCCTGGCAGTGAAATGTGGAATGGGTATGTACTGGTTAGATGTGTTTCTTCTAAAATACCGTAAATGGAACTAGTCCTTTGGGACTACGGAAATCCGTTGGCTGTGGGTAAAAAGTATAAACTCTGCAGAGTCAAAACCATTCGAGTAACCGTGTACACGGTCAAGGACTGTGATCAACATATCAATGTCTGTGTCAGTGTCAGTCTCAACGTCCGTCTCATCGTCAGTCTCAGTGTCAGTTTCAGTGACAATATCCGGTGAATAAACATGAGTGGTAAACCCGGCTGAATGTTATTCCTGTGGATGGACTAACCCGTTTACTATTATGTACTGAGTATTTCCTTGGGATGATTTAAATTTATGATCTACTTGAATTCGAATGGTGAAATATAAGCCCTTTATGTGATGTCGCTCAGACGTCCGACTGTGGCATTCTCGTTATTTACTTTTGATATAAGCCCATTATGTGATGTCGCNGGTCTACGAGGGTACGTGGACATACACTCTCCCCTCTCGTTGCTATGCCATCAACATGATCTTGATTGTTGCGTAGGAATTTTTTTGAAATTACTACGAAACCCAACAGGGGCACCCCTTAGAGCACGCGATATAAATTTGATCCCATGCTACTCGAGGTTGTGGCCTCCCCGTCTGAAAGTTTTGCTTGAACGTTGCCTAGGGTGATTCCTGGCAGTGAAATGTGGAATGGGTATGTACTGGTTAGATGTGTTTCTTCTAAAATACCGTAAATGGAACTAGTCCTTTGGGACTACGGAAATCCGTTGGCTGTGGGTAAAAAGTATAAACTCTGCAGAGTCAAAACCATTCGAGTAACCGTGTACACGGTCAAGGACTGTGATCAACATATCAATGTCTGTGTCAGTGTCAGTCTCAACGTCCGTCTCATCGTCAGTCTCAGTGTCAGTTTCAGTGACAATATCCGGTGAATAAACATGAGTGGTAAACCCGGCTGAATGTTATTCCTGTGGATGGACTAACCCGTTTACTATTATGTACTGAGTATTTCCTTGGGATGATTTAAATTTATGATCTACTTGAATTCGAATGGTGAAATATAAGCCCTTTATGTGATGTCGCTCAGACGTCCGACTGTGGCATTCTCGTTATTTACTTTTGATATAAGCCCATTATGTGATGTCGCTCAGACGTCCGACTGTGGCATTCTCGTTATTTACTTTTGATATAAGCCCTTTGTGTGATGTCGCTTAGACTTCTGACTGTGGCATTCTCGTTATTTACTTTTGATGTAAGCCCTTTATCTGATGTCGCTCAGATGTCCGACTGTGGCATTCCCGTTATTTACTTTTGATATAAGCCCTTTATGTGATGTCGCTCAGACGTCCGACTGTGGCATCCATGTTATTTACTTTTATTATAAGCCCTTTTCGAGATGTCGCTTAGACGTCCGATTGTGGCACGCTCTGTCATTTACATTTCAATATAAGCCCTTTATGTGGTGTCGCCCTGACGCCCGACTGCGGCATGTTAAATTTATTTTTACCTTTCGAGGCGTCGCTTCAGACACCCGATCGGTCTTTAGTTATTTTATTGAGATTTCGAGGAACTATCGCCTGACTTCCTTTTCATTTAACATGCCGTGAAAATTTATTATCTGAGTGTGCATTACTAATCTGCTCATGTGCATCATGTTTGCATTTTTTATATCATATGTCCAAACTGTCTTGCGAGTACATTCAAAGTACTCACCTGGCTTGTTGATTTGGCCAGATATTGACGAAGGCGATCTTATGGATGAAGAGTACGATAGCGAGTCCGACGCCTAGAGGAGTCCCGGTCAGTCCCGTGCGATCCTGGAATTGGTCACTTGTATCATATACGCTTCCGCTACCCAAATAAAATCATCGAGCCTCACTCCGGCGCTCGATGAGCTGTAAGATTTAGGAGTCATGTCAACCACGTCACTGTGACATATCCACCACCACTTTTACTACGAGGCGGTAGTTATGCCACCATACCCTTGTGTCATATCCGCCTTTGTGTATAATATCAGCGTTCTTGTAATAAATTGTTGAGCAGCCTCAGCTCAACCTTGTATAATATTTAGTACTTCTGGATTTCTGTATCAAGGATTTGTCTACTAGTAAGGAAGATTTTCCTGTACTGGTCGGATAAAATGGTCAATTTTTCAATAAATATTTTATTGGAAAACCGGTCCTCGCAGTCTTCTTGGCCGGCTTGTCCTGCCGCTTCTTCTTCCAAAAATGGAAATTGTTTTGTGGAGGTCAGATGATTATAAGAGGACAGTGTTAAAGAAAACATGATTCAACTAAAAAATTGTGTGCAACACTTACAGCTGACGGCTGGTTGAAGGTGCAGAAAGGACTAAGTCCAGTTTTGCTGCACTCAACCATTATTTCATTCAATAAAGCCTTGGTTGCGTCATTGATTTCTGTGTCAGATAATTGGATTTCGCAGTGGTGTTGTGGATCTTTCAAATCACTGGTGTACTCGCACATTAAGACGCGGCGATAGCTTATGGGCAGAATCCTCCAGGAGACCCAACACCGAACAAGGTCGATGTCGGTTAAGCCGTTAGCCATGAAGGCTTTGATCTTTGAAAAAATGGGTACATACTTGGCCCGTTCCTTCATGCTGATCCGCTCTGGGAGCCGATGTGTGTTGTTGAGCCGGTGTTCACGGTTACCCAGTAGGGGATTTTCACCCTCTGGAGATGTATCTTGGCAATAGAACCAAGTCTGGTTCCAGTCCTTGGGATGACTGGGCGGCTTGGCATATGGGAAGGTGGCTTCTTTCAGTTTCTGAATTGAAACTCCGCCTAGTTCCAAGCTGGCCCGTCGGTGAACTCTGTCTGCAGGTTCAAATAAAACGAATCCCTGAACAGTTTGACAGTGGGTTCTTCTTGAAGATAAGCTTCACAAATGACTTGGAAGTTACAGATGTTGAAGACAGAATTGGGCCCGGTATCTTGAGGATGAAGCTGGAAAAAGTGTAACACGTCTCGAAAGAATTTTGAGCTAGGCGGGCTAAACCCCTGGATCATATGATCAGTGAAAATGTTTACTTCTCCTTCTTTGGGCGTAGGAGGATTTTCGGGGCCTAGGACTCTCCAGTGGATGTCTTTCTAGCGAACAGATCTCAAACAGTCTGATCTCTGTGCATTAGTGTCATCCCTGGATCGGTAATGCCAACACGCACAGTACTTGAAGGATTTGTAACAGAGTAGCAATCACACACTTATTACATCGAATGTCTCAAAAGAGAACTTATTACAATAAGATGGCTTAAGGCCATCTAATAACGATAACAGCAGAAGGCTTGGAAGATAAAGTGAGTCCATCAACTCCAACGACATCACTTAGTGAAAGGTCACGACCTAAGGTACCTTACTTGTCGTCTGAAAAGTCTGCAACATGAACGTTGCAGCCCGAATATGGGTCAGCACATGGAATATGCTGGCAATGTAACACATAGAGTAATGAACAGATAATTGCTATCACTACATGCAATATGGCTGGTGTAAAGCTCTATGGTTATAGTTTAGCATAAAGCCAATTTTTTCCTACAACAAAGGAATAACTTTCTTTAACTATCATGGTGGTTGTTAAACATTGAGAATGTTACTCCAACTCAATCCAAGCATCATCATTAAACCCAATCAATTCATTTAAGTAACATGATGAGATCAACATGATAATCCAAGAACCAGATACTCAAGATGTCCATAACCGGGGACACGGCTAACCATGATTAGTTTGTACACTCTGTAGAGGTTTGCGCACTTTTCCCCACAAGACTCGATTGCCTCCGTTGGATTTCTCGCACTACATGGTGTTTGAGAAACGGATGACTGAGACACAGTCTTTCGGAAACAATTACTCTTTACTCTGGGTGGACAGTTACACCTACTTTCCCCTACATCTGCTAGCCCACCACTGAAAGAGGTCTTGCAACTTAATCAACTATGCTAGAGCCCATAATAGCTTGTGGTTGCACAAGGAAGTTTCTAGCATGAATAATCTTACGATCCCTTTGAGCCTGGGTGGCGATCCATAGGAAAATCAGACGGTACCCAGGGATTTCCAGAAAAACAGACAACACTGGGTTCTCCAGGTGCCTCAATCCACCCAGATGTGTATTAAAGTTGACACCTTAAGTTAACCATTAATTAACAAAACTCACATCTGTCATGGATACACTCACCCAATCCACGTCTACTACCATCGCATAGCAATATAAGCAGTACGTAGAAGTAACTCGCAAAGGTTTGATATAAACAGGTGAATAGGTACTACCTCATCTACTTCCCAAAACCCACACATTAATGAGATCATAATCATGCAATGTGTGATGGATTGATCTAATGCACCAAAACTTGGTAGTAAAAAGGTATAATCAAAGTGTTACTTGCCTTGCTGATGATCCGTGAAACCTAGAGACTCGTAGTAGCACGCTTCGCACTCCGGGTACTCTATCGCAAACAAACAAGCATGCAATAAGCAATCAATCTAAGGCATGGGTAAAAATAAAATAAGAGATCTAACCAGAAAGCTCAACTTAAGAACACCCGTTTGCAAAAAGAATCAAATCAAACGAAGCAACGAAACTCAAACTACGAAAGAAACAAGATCCGATTACTAATCTAGACTTAAGTCAAATTTTACAATACCAAAGCTTGTTCAAGTTGTCTAAACAGAAAGAGGGCTAAACTCTAGGCGCTTGAATCGCCTGATTCTGACAAACGAGCGGAAAGATAAACTAAAACTAAGATTCGAGCTGAAATCGTGATCGACAATAATCGCGGAAAAACCCTGGAAAAAGAAAAAACTAGCAAACAGGCTAACGAACGAACGGTCAATGTCTGTGGCTAAAAGGTGAAAACCGTTCGTTAAAACGAACGTACGGACGGGCGTTGCTAAATAACTAAACCGGGAAAAAATAAATAAAACCAATCTAAACAAAAAAATAAAACCTAGGGTTTTCTTAAAAAACTGATTTGCTTTTCCTCGAAAACCGAGCTTCCTTGGTACGCGCGTCAGCGGCGGCGTACTTCGGCGAGGCGGCGGCGGCGACAGCGGGCGCCGGGGTCCGGCGGGAGGCAGGAGCGCAGGCGGAGCGGTACGGCGGCAGCCTAGGGTTAGGGTTTGGTGGCGTGGGTCGGGGCGACGGTGGGCTGGGGTGGACTGAGGCGGCTGCTCGGGCGGCTTATAAGAAGGCCGGACGGAGGAGTCCGGGTCGGGTACAGCCCAGCTAAGGCGGTAATTTTTTTAAAAATAATATTCCGCGACAGAAAAACAAATAATATAAATACTAAACGGACTCCAACAATCCTGAAATAAATTTTCCCCGTCCTCTAAAAATAAGACGGACCGGGTGAACATTTATTTGGGCCTCTAATGCAATTTTCAAAAACCCATATTTTTCCTAATTCAAATAAAATTGCAATAAAACTCCAAATAAAATTCTTATTTGATTTTATATATTAAATCTCCAATATTTCTTTATTTTGGGAAAGTCATTTTATCCCCTCTCTTTTATTTTCATAAGAGAAATATTCGAAGATAAAATAATTAAAATCAAACGATCCTCTTTTCAAAATTTGAGAAAACTCAAATATGAAAATAACGAAATCCCCAACTCTCTCCGCGAGTCCTTGAGTTCCATAGAATTTCTAGGATCAAGCCAAAATGCAAGAAGATATGATATGCAATGATGATCTAATGTATAACATGCCAAATTGAAAATTTGGGATGTTACAAACCTACCCCCCTTAAGATGAATCTCACCCTCGAGATTCGGGTTGGCTACCAAATATGTGAGGGTGGTCCTTCCGTAGGTCTTCCTCTCGCTCCCAGGTTGCTTCCTCCTCGGTATGGTGGCTCCACTAAACTTTGCACAATTTGATAACTTTGTTGCGTGTGACTCGGCTGGCAAACTCGAGAATCTTCACTGGTTTCTCCTCGTAAGTCAAATCGCTAACCCACCAAATCGCTTCTAGTGGCACTGTATCTCTTAGTGGAATATCCGCCATCTCAACGTGGCACTTCTTCAGCTGGGAAACGTGGAACACACCGTGAACTCCTGACAATCCTTCAGGCAATTGCAATTTGTAAGCAACTTCTCCCATACGCTCCAAAACTTTGTATGGTCCCACAAAACGTGGCGTTAACTTTCCCTTGACTCCAAAACATTCCATTCCTCGAAGTGGGGACACTCGAAGATAAACTTTGTCTCCAACTTCATAAGCTGTCTCCTTGCGTTTTGAATCTGCATAACTCTTCTGCCTAGACTGGGCTACTTTGAGTCTATCGTGGATCAACTTAACCTTCTCCTCAGGCTCTTTAATCAAATCTGGTCCAAACAACTGACGGTCTCCAACTTCATCCCATAGCAAAGGGGTCCTGCACCTCCTTCTGTACAAGGCTTCGAAAGGGGCCATCTTCAAACTGGCTTGATAGTTGTTGTTGTAGGAGAACTCTGCATCTGGCAGATTGTCGTCCCAACTAAATCCATAGTCTAGCGCACAAGCTCTCAACATATTCTCCATAATCTGATTTACTCTCTCAGTCTGTCCATCTGTCTGCGGATGAAAGGCTATACTGAACTCTATCCTGGTACCCAAAGTTTCATGCAACTGACTCCAGAACTTTGAAGTAACTTGGGTTCCTCTATCTGATACAATGGTTGCCAACTTAGCACTAGTGTAAGTGGTCTTCACTGGGATGAAATGAGCTACCTTCGTCAAACGATCGACTACAACCCATATCGAGTCATAGCCTAAACGAGTCATGGGCAATCCCGTGACAAAATCCATGCCTAACTTGTCCCACTTCCATTCGGGTATCGGCAATGGCTGCAGCAATCCTGATGGCTTCTGATGCTCTGCCTTCACTCTCTGACAAACATCACAAATTGCTACGTACTCAGCAGTATCTTTCTTCATCCCGGTCCACCAGAAACCATCCTTCAAATCCAAATACATCTTGGTGTTTCCTGGGTGAATCGAGTATTGCGAATCATGGGCCTCCTGCAGTATCAACTTCCTGATCTCCGGAACATTGGGCACATAAATGTGGTCCTCAAACCATAGGGTATCGTGTTTGTCCTCACGAAATCCCTTAGCTTTTCCTTTACTCAATCTTTCCTTGATCTCGGCAATCTCCTTGTCCGACTTCTGGGCTTCTCTGATCTTAGTCATCAAAGTAGACTGAACTTCCAATGTTGCTACATAGCCTCTCGGAACTATCTCCAAACATAGCTCACGAAGATCTTCTGCTAACTCCTTGGGTAACTCTCCGGTTATGAGTGTATTGACATGGCTCTTGCGACTCAGCGCATCAGCTAGGACGTTAGACTTTCCGCGGTGATAATGCAGCTTCATATCATAATCTTTGATGAGCTCCAACCATCTCCTTTGCGTACGATTCAGCTCCTTCTGTGTGAAGATATACTTCAAACTCTTGTGATCCGTGTACACCTCACAGTGATTTCCAATGAGAAAATGTCTCCACGTCTTCAACGCATGCACTGTTGGGGAACGTTGCAGAAAATTAAAAATTTTCCTACGGTTTCACCAAGATCCATCTATGAGTTCATCTAAGCAACGAGTGATAGGAGTGCATCTACATACCCTTGTAGATCGCGAGCGGAAGCGTTCAAGAGAACGGGGATGATGGAGTCGTACTCGCCGTGATCCAAATCACTGATGACCAAGTGCTGAACGGACAGCACCTCCGCGTTCAACACACGTACGGAGCGGATGACGTCTCCTCCTTCTTGATCCAGCAAGGGGGAAGGAGAGGTTGAGGAAGAAGACTCCAGCAGCAGCACGACGGCGTGGTGGTGGTGGAGAAGCAGTACTCCGGCAGGGCTTCGCCAAGCAACTGCGGGAGGAGGAAGAGGTGTAGCAGGGGGAGGGAGGCGCCAAGACTCAGGGGTGCGGCTGCCCTCCCTCCCCCCTCCTTTATATAGGCCCCCAGGGGGGTAGCCGGCCCTAGAGATGGGATCTCTAGGGGGGCGGCGGCCAAGGGGGGTGGAGTGCCCCCCAAGGCAAGTGGAGGCGCCCCCTCCCCTAGGGTTCCCAACCATAGGCACAGAGGGGGGCCCAGGGGGGCGCACCAGCCCAACAGGGGCTGGTCCCCTCCCCACTTCAGCCCATGGGGCCCTCCGGGATGGGTGTCCCCACCCGGTGTACCCCCGGGACCCTTCCGGTGGTCCCGGTATAACACCGGGTGACCCCGAAACTTTCCCGATTGCCGAAACAACACTTCCTATATATAAATCTTCACCTCCGGACTATTCCGGAACTCCTCGTGACGTTCGGGATCTCATCCGGGACTCCGAACAGCATTCGGTAATCTCATACAAGTCTTCCTAATAACCCTAGCGTCACCGAACCTTAAGTGTGTAGACCCTACGGGTTCGGGAGACACGCAGACATGACCGAGACGGCTTTCCGGTCAATAACCAACAGCGGGATCTGGATACCCATGTTGGCTCCCACATGTTCCACGATGATTTCATTGGATGAACCACGATGTCGAGGATTCGATCAACCCCGTATTCAATTCCCTTTGTGAATCGGAACGTTACTTGCCCGAGACTCGATCGTCGGTATCCCAATACCTCGTTGAGTCTCGTTACCGGCAAGTCACATTACTCGTACCGTAATGCATGATCCCGTGACCAAACACTTGGTCACTTTGAGCTCATTATGATGATGCATTACCGAGTGGGCCCAGAGATACCTCTCCGTCATACGGAGTGACAAATCCCAGTCTCGATCCGTGTCAACCCAACAGACACTTTCGGGGATACCTGTAGTGCACCTTGATAGTCACCCAGTTAAATTGTGACGTTTGGTACACCCAAAGCACTCCTACGGTATCCGGGAGTTACACGATCTCATGGTCTAATGAAAATATACTTGACATTCGAAAAGCTCTAGCAAACGAACTACACGATCTTGTGCTATGCTTAGGATTGGGTCTTGTCCATCACATCATTCTCCTAATGATGTGATCCCGTTATCAACGACATCTGATGTCCATAGTCAGGAAACCATGACTATCTGTTGATCAACGAGCTAGTCAACTAGAGGCTTACTAGGGACATGTTATGGTCTATGTATTCACACGTGTATTACGATTTCCGGATAATACAGTTATAGCATGAATAAAGACAATTATCATGAACAAGGAAATATAATAATAATCTTTTATCATTGCCTCTAGGGCATATTTCCAACAGTCTCCCACTTGCACTAGAGTCAATAATCTAGTTACATTGTGATGAATCGAACACCCATAGAGTTCTGGTGTTGATCATGTTTTGCTCGCGAGAGAGGTTTAGTCAACGGATCTGCGACATTCAGATTCGTATGTACTTTGCAAATATCTATGTCTCCATCTTGAACATTTTCACGGATGGAGTTGAAACGACGCTTGATGTGCCTGGTCTTCTTGTGAAATCTGGGCTCCTTGGCAAGGGCAATAGCTCCAGTGTTGTCACAGAAGAGTTTGATCGGCCTCGACGCATTGGGTATGACTCCCAGGTCGGTGATGAACTCCTTCACCCAAATTGCTTCATGCGCTGCCTCCGAGGCTGCCATGTACTCCGCTTCACATGTAGATCCCTCCACGACGCTCTGTTTGCAGCTGCACCAGCTTACTGCTCCACCATTCAACATATACACGTATCCGGTTTGTGACTTAGAGTCATCCAGATCTGTGTCGAAGCTAGCGTCGACGTAACCCTTTACGACGAGCTCTTCGTCACCTCCATAAATGAGAAACATGTCCTTTGTCCTTTTCAGGTACTTTAGGATATTCTTGACCGCTGTCCAATGTTCCTTGCCGGGATTACTTTGGTACCTTCCTACCAAACTTACGGCTAGGTTTACATCAGGTCTGGTACACAGCATGGCATACATAATAGATCCTATGGCTGAAGCATAGGGGATGACACTCATCTCTTCTTTATCTTTTGCCGTGGTCGGGCATTGAGCCGAGCTCAATCTCACACCTTGCAATACAGCAAGAACCCTTTCTTGGACTGTTCCATTTTGAACTTCTTCAAAATCTTATCAAGGTATGTGCTTTGTGAAAGACCTATGAGGCGTCTCGATCTATCCCTTTAGATCTTGATGCCTAATATGTAAGCAGCTTCTCCAAGGTCCTTCATTGAAAAACACTTATTCAAGTAGGCCTTAATGCTGTCCAAAAGTTCTATATCATTTCCCATCAAGAGTATGTCATCTACATATAATATGAGAAATGCTACAGAGCTCCCACTCACTTTCTTGTAAACGCAGGCTTCTCCATAAGTCTGCATAAACCCAAACGCTTTGATCATCTCATCAAAGCGAATGTTCCAACTCCAAGATGCTTGCACCAGCCCATAAATGGATCGCTGGAGCTTGCATACTTTGTTAGCATCTTTAGGATCGACAAAACCTTCCGGCTGCATCATATATAGTTCTTCCTTAAGATGTCCGTTAAGGAATCCCGTTTTGACGTCCATCTGCCATATCTCATAATCATAGTATGCGGCAATTGCTAACATGATTCGGACGGACTTCAACTTTGCTATGGGAGAGAATGTCTCGTCGTAGTCAACCCCTTGAACTTGTCGATAACCCTTAGCGACAAGTCGAGCTTTATAGATGGTAACATTACCATCCGCGTCCTTCTTCTTCTTAAAGATCCATTTGTTTTCTATCGCTCGCCCATCATCGGGCAAGTCTGTCAAAGTCCATACTTTGTTTTGATACATGGATTCTATCTCGGATCGCATGGCTTCAAGCCATTTGTTGGAATCTGGGCCCGCCATCGCTTCTTCATAGTTCGAAGGTTCACCGTTGTCTAACAACATGATTCCAGGACAGGGTTGCCGTATCACTCTGGTGCGGAACGTGTCCTTGTGGACCTACGAAGTTCAGTAGCAACTTGATCCGAAGTACCTTGATCATCATCATTATTTTCCTCTCCAGTTGGTGTAGGCATCACAGGAATATTTTCCTAAGCTGCACTACTTTCCTGTTCAAGAGGTAGTACTTCATCGAGTTCTACTTTCCTCCCACTTACTTCTTTCGAGAGAAACTCTTTTTCCAGAAAGGATCCGTTCTTGGCAACAAAGATCTTGCCCTCGGATCATAAGTAGAAGGTATACCCAATGGTTTCCTTAGGGTATCCTATGAAGACGCATTATTCCGACTTGGGTTCGAGCTTTTCAGGTTGAAGTTTCTTGACATAAGCATCGCATCCCCAAACTTTTAGAAACGACAGCTTAGGTTTCTTCCCAAACCATAATTCATACGGTGTCGTCTCAACGGATTTAGACGGTTCCCTATTTAAAGTGAATGTAGCTGTCTCTAGAGCGTATCCCCAAAATGATTGCGGTAAATCGGTAAGAGACATCATAGACCGCACCATATCCAATAGAGTGCGATTACGACGTTCGGACACACCGTTACGCTGAGGTGTTCCAAGCGGCGTGAGTTGTGAAACGATTCCACATTTCCTTAAGTGTGTACCAAATTCGTGACTTAAATATTCTCCTCCACGATCTGATCGTAGGAATTTTATCTTTCGGTCACGTTGATTCTCTACCTCATTCTGAAATTCCTTGAACTTTTCAAAGGTCTCAGACTTGTGTTTCATTAAGTAGACATACCCATATCTACTCAAGTCATCAGTGAGAGTGAGAACATAACGATATCCTCCGCGAGCCTCAACGCTCATTGGACCGCACACATCGGTATGTATGATTTCCAACAAGTTGGTTGCTCGCTCCATTGTTCCGGAGAACAGAGTCTTGGTCATCTTGCCCATGAGGCATGGCTCGCATGTGTCAAACGATTCATAATCTAGAGACTCTAAAAGTCCATCAGCATGGAGCTTCTTCATGCGCTTGACACCAATGTGACCAAGGCGGCAGTGCCACAAGTATGTGGGACTATCGTTATCAACTTTACATCTTTTGGTATTCACACTATGAATATGTGTAATATTACGCTCGAGATTCATTAAGAATAAACCATTGACCATTGGGGCATGACCATAAAACATATCTCTCATATAAATAGAACAACCATTATTCTCGGATTTAAATGAGTAGCCATCTCGTATCAAACGAGATCCAGATACAATGTTCATGCTCAAACTTGGTACTAAATAACAATTATTAAGGTTTAAAACTAATCCTGTAGGTAAATGTAGAGGTAGCGTGCCGACGGTGATCACATCGACCTTGGAACCATTCCCGACGCGCATCGTCACCTCGTCCTTCGCCAGTCTCCGCTTATGCCGCAGCTCCTGCTGTGAGTTACAAATATGAGCAACGGCACCGGTATCAAATACCCAGGAGTTACTACGAGTACTGGTAAGGTACACATCAATTACATGTATATCAAATGTACCTTTAGTGTTGCCGGCCTTCTTGTCCGCTAAGTATTTGGGGCAGTTCCGCTTCCAGTGACCCTTCCCCTTGCAATAAAAGCACTCAGTCTCAGGCTTGGGTCCATTCTTTGACTTCTTCCCGGCAACTGGTTTACCGGGCGCGGCAACATCCTTGCCGTCCTTCTTGAAGTTCTTCTTACCCTTGCCCTTCTTGAACTTGGTGGTTTTATTGACCATCAACACTTGATGTTCTTTCTTGATTTCTACCTCTGCCGACTTCAGCATTGAAAATACTTCAGGAATGGTCTTCACCATCCCCTGCATATTGTAGTTCATCACAAAGCTCTTGTAGCTTGGTGGGAGCGACTGAAGGATTCTGTCAATGACCGCCTCGTCCGGGAGGTTAATGTCCAGCTGGGACAGGCGGTTGTGCAACCCAGACATTTTGAGTATGTGCTCACTGACAGAACTATTTTCCTCCATCTTACAACTGTAGAACTTGTCGGAGACTTCATATCTCTCGACCCGGGCATGAGCTTGGAAAACCATTTTCAGCTCCTCGAACATCTCATATGCTCTGTTTTGCTCAAAACGCTTTTGGAGCCCCGGTTCTAAGTTGTAAAGCATGCCGCACTGAACTCTTGGTTCTCTGGGATGGGTGCTTCACCTAGCGGTCCATCTAGGACATATGCTTTCTTGGCAGCTATGAGGATGATCCTCAGGTTCCGGACCCAGTCCGTATAGTTGCTGCCATCATCTTTCAGCTTGGTTTTCTCTAGGAACGCGTTGAAGTTCATGTTGACATGAGCGTTGGCCATTTGATCTACAAGACATATTTGCAAAGGTTTTTAGACTAAAGTTCATGACAATTAAGTTCATCTAATCAAATTACTTAATGAACTCCCACTCAGATTAGACATCCCTTTAGTCATCTAAGTGTTACACGATCCGAGTCGACTAGGCCGTGTCCGATCATCACGTGAGATGGACTAGTCATCATCGGTGAACATCTCCATGTTGATCGTATCTTCCATACGACTCATGTTCGACCTTTCGGTCTCTGTGTTCCGAGGCCATGTCTGTACATGCTAGGATCGTCAAGTTAACCCTAAGTGTTTTTGCATGTGTAAAACTGTCTTACACCCGTTGTATGTGAACGTAAGAATCTATCACACCCGATCATCACGTGGTGCTTCGAAACGACGAACTTTAGCAATGGCGCACAGTGAGGGGAGAACACTTTCTTGAAATTGTTATAAGGGATCATCTTATTTACTACCATCGTTCTAAGTAAACAAGATGCATAAACATAATAAACATCACATGCAATTATATAGTAGTGACATGATATGGCCAATATCATATAGCTCCTTTGATCTCCATCTTCGGGGCTCCATGATCATCTTCGTCACCGGCATGACACCATGATCTCTATCATCATGATCTCCATCATCGTGTCTCCATGAAGTTGCTCGCCAACTATTACTTCTACTACTATGGCTAATGGTTTAGCAATAAAGTAAAGTAATTACATGGCGTTGAATCATTGACACGCATGTCATACAATAATTAAGACAACTCCTATGGCTCCTGCCGGTTGTCATACTCATCGACATGCAAGTCATGATTCCTATTACAAGAACATGATCTCATACATCACAATATATCATTCATCATTCATCACAACTTTTGGCCATATCACATCACAAGACACTTGCTGCAAAAACAAGTTAGACGTCCTCTAATTGTTGTTGCAAGTTTTACGTGGCTTCTATAGGTGATCTAGCAAGAACGTTTTCTTACCTACGTTAAAGCCACAACGTGATTTGTCAACTTCTATTTACCCTTCATAAGGACCCTTTTCATTGAATCCGCTCCAACTAAAGTGGGAGAGACAGACACCCGCTAGCCACCTTATGCAACTAGTGCATGTCAGTCGGTGGAACCTGTCTCACGTAAGCGTACGTGTAAGGTCGGTCCGGGACGCTTCATCCCACAATACCGCTGAAGCAAGATAAGACTAGTAGCGGCAAGAAAGTTGACAACATCTACGCCCACAACAAAATTGTGTTCTACTCGTGCAATAGAGAACTACGCATAGACCTAGCTCATGATGCCACTGTTGGGGAACGTTGCAGAAAATTAAAAAATTTCCTATGGTTTCACCAAGATCCATCTATGAGTTCATCTAAGCAACGAGTGATAGGAGTGCATCTACATACTGTTGTAGATTGCGAGCGGAAGCGTTCAGGAGAACGGGGATGATGGAGTCGTACTCGCCGTGATCCAAATCACTGATGACCAAGTGCTGAACGGACAGCACCTCCGCGTTCAACACACGTACGGAGCGGATGACGTCTCCTCCTTCTTGATCCAGCAAGGGGGAAGGAGAGGTTGAGGAAGAAGACTCCAGCAGCAGCACGATAGCGTGGTGGTGGTGGAGAAGCAGTACTCTGGCAGGGCTTCGCCAAGCAACTGCGGGAGGAGGAAGAGGTGTAGCAGGGGGAGGGAGGCGCCAAGACTCAGGGGTGCGGCTGCCCTCCCTCCCCCTCCTTTATATAGGCCCCCAGGGGGGGTAGCCGGCCCTAGATATGGGATCTCTAGGGGGGCGGCGGCTAAGGGGGGTGGAGTGCCCCCCAAGGCAAGTGGAGACGCCCCCTCCCCTAGGGTTCCCAACCCTAGGCGCAGAGGGGGCCCAGCGGGGGGCGCACCAGCCCACCAGGGGCTGGTCCCCTCCCCACTTCAGCCCACGGGGCCCTCCGGGATGGGTGGCCCCACCTGGTGGACCCCCGGGACCCTTCCGGTGGTCCCGGTATAATACCGGGTGACCCCGAAACTTTCCCGATGGCCGAAACAGCACTTCCTATATATAAATCTTCACCTCCGGACTATTCCGGAACTCCTCGTGACGTCCGGGATCTCATCCGGGACTCCGAACAACATTCGGTAATCTCATACAAGTCTTCCTAATAACCCTAGCATCACCGAACCTTAAGTGTGTAGACCCTACGGGTTCGGGAGACACGCAGACATGACCGAGACGGCTCTCCGGTCAATAACCAACAGCGGGATCTGGATACCCATGTTGGCTCCCACATGTTCCACGATGATTTCATCGGATGAACCACGATGTCGAGGATTCGATCAACCCCGTATTCAATTCCCTTTGTCAATCGGTACGTTACTTGCCCGAGATTCGATCGTCGGTATCCCAATACCTCATTCAGTCTCGTTAACGGCAAGTCACTTTACTCATACCGTAATGCATGATCCCGTGACCAAACACTTGGTCACTTTGAGCTCATTATGATGATGCATTACCGAGTGGGCCCAGAGATACCTCTCCGTCATACGGAGTGACAAATCCCAGTCTCGATCCGTGTCAACCCA
>LR880970.1:559177111-559198147 GCA_904067115.1 Aegilops sharonensis
TCTAGCACTTGTGTCAACCAACTCCTACGACATATTTGATTCACCAAATGAAGGACTTGGAAGATGCTTCATGGCTAAAGGCCCTAAGGTAACACACCCCGAGTATGTTGATTTCAATAGTGATGAAGATGACTTGTTAGGTGATGATGATTTACTTATTGACAACTCTAGTGATGAATACTATGATGAAACGTCAATTAATCATGCTAATCAAGATAAAACAAATGGCAATGATAAGGAGAAGATTGAGCTTCTTACTAAAGAACTAAACACTCTTAAGTTAGCTCATGAAACTATCTTAGAAGATCATCGAGAACTTTTAAGGACTCATGAGAAATTACGCTTTGAAAAGCTCAACATTGAGCAAGAGCATGAGTTCTTAAAGTCAATCAATGATGATCTCCGCAAGAAAAGTTCTTCTTACATTGCCAAGCGTTTACTCTTATCTACTTACATGCCTCAAGTCAAGTCTAGTAACAAAAACAAGAAGGATTCTTCCTCTAGTAGTAACAATCATCATGTTAAATCCAATATTGTTGCTTCTAGTAGTTCTCTTGATTCCACTAATGATTCTCTTAGCCAAGTTACACTTGAGCAAGTTGAAGGGAATTATAGAGAAAGATGTTTACAAGAGCCTTGCCGGGAGTAAGCAATTCGAGGAAATTGTACGCAAGCAAGGAAGGCACCGGAAGAACCAAGGTGTTGGTTTTGAACGAAAGTTCAATGCCAATGGAGTTGAGTGGGAAGAAGATCAATATCCCAAGACGAAGTTTGTTCCTCAACAAGAGAAGTATGATCCTACTTCCTTCAAGGGGACACAAGGTCAAGATGATTGAGGGAGTCCTAGACTAGGGGGTGTTTGGATAGCCAGACTATCATCATCGGCCGGACTCCAAGACTATGAAGATACAAGATTGAAGACTTCGTCCCATGTCCGTATGGGACTTTCCTTGGCGTGGAAGGCAAGCTTGGAATTACGGATATGTAGATCTCCTACCCTTGTAACCGACTCTGTGTAACCCTAGCCCTCTCCGGTGTCTATATAAACCGGAGGGTTGTAGTCCGTAGGACAACAATCACAACAACAATCATACCATAGGCTAGCTTCTAGGGTTTAGCCTCCTTGATCTCGTGGTAGTTCCACTCTTGTACTACCCATATCATCAATATCAATCAAGCAGGAGTAGGGTTTTACCTCCATCGAGAGGGCCCGAACCTGGGTAAAAACATCGTGTCCCTTGTCTCATGTTACCATCCGCCTGGACGCACAGTTCGGGACCCCCTACCCGAGATCCGCCGGTTTTGACACCAACATTGGTGCTTTATTGAGAGTTCCTCTGTGTCATCACCGATAGGCTTGATGGCTCCTTTGATCATCAACAACGACGCAGTCCAGGGTGAGACTTTTCTCCCCGGACAGATCTTCGTATTCGGCGGCTTTGCACTGCGGGCCAATTTTCTTGGCCATCTGGAGCAGATCGAAAGCTACGCCCCTGGCCATCAGGTCAGATTTGGAAGCCTAAACTTCACGGCTGACATCCGCGGAGACTTGATCTTTGATGGATTCGAGCCACAGCCGAGCGCGCCGCATTGTCTTGATGGGCATGATTTAGCTCTGCTGCCGGACAGTGCCCTGGAGGCCGCACATGAGTCCGCTTCGACCCTTAATTCGGAGCCGACCGCGCACATCGAGGACGGGTGGCTAGACACCGTCTCGGGGGCTGCAACCTCTACGGCGATGGAGCCGAATACTGACTTTGTCCTTTGTGAGGCTCATGACTCCGAGGTGCCGGACTCCTTTCCGGACTCCGAACCTCCCGCACCCCCTCCAACCGAATCCGATTGGGCGCCGATCATGGAGTTCACCGCTACGGACATCTTTCAACACTCACCTTTTGGCGACATCCTGAATTCGCTAAAGTATCTCTCACTATCAGGAGAGCCCTGGCCGAATTGCGGTCAGGATGGTTGGGATGCGGACGGCGAAGAAATTCAAAGCCCACCCACCACACACTTTGTAGCCACTGTCGACGATCTAACTGACATGCTACACTACGACTCCGAAGACATCGACGGTATGGACGACGATGCCAGAGACGACCAAGAACCAGCGCCTACGGGGCACTGGAAGACCACCTCGTCATATGACATATACATGGTGGACATCCCAAAGGATGGGAATGGCGAAGAAGCAGCGGAGGAAGACTCCTCCAAGAAACAGCCCAAGCGCCGGCGTCAGCGGCGCCGCTCTAAATCCCGCCACAGCAAGAATGGAGATTCCGGCACCGGAGATAATAACACCCCAGAGAGTGCCGAAGACAACCCCCTCCAGCAAGATTCAGCACAGGAGGACGGAGAAGCCAGCCCTCACGAGAGAGCGGCAGGTGAAGAGGTAGAGGATGATAATTACATGCCTCCCTCCGGAGACGAGGCAAGCCTCGACGACGACGAATTCGTCGTGCCCGAGGATCCCGTCGAACAAGAGCGTACCAAACGCAGGCTTATGGCCACGCCGAACAGCCTAAAGAAAAAGCAGCAACAGCTTAGAGCTGATCAAGGCCTGCTAGCCGACAGATGGACTGAAGTCCTTGCGGCCGAAGAGTATGAACTCGAACACCCCTCCAAAAGCCACCCCAAACGCAAGTTGCTCCCCCGATTAGAGGAGGAGGCATATAAACCTGCATCACCAGAGCACAATACGGCTGACCGACCACCTCGTGGCCGCGACAGAGAGGCCTTTAGGCCCTCCATTAGAACCGTACCACGGCAACGCTCGAAAAGCACAAGACTACAAGGGAACGCTCCGGACTTGCGAGACATATTGGAGGATAAGGCAATACAATCAAGATCGATCTACGGATCGCGTGGGCGCCCCATGGCATGCGACGACAACCGTCGCGCCGGACACAGCAAGTCCGGTCGGGCCGAACACAGTAGACAAAGCTCGTTTGAGCTACGTCGTGATATAGCCGAATATAGAGGTGCCGCACACCCACTATGCTTCATAGATGAAGTAATGGATCATCAAATCCCCGAAGGGTTTAAACCCGTGAACATTGAATCCTACGATGGCACAACAGACCCCGCGGTTTGGATCGAAGACTATCTCCTTCATATCCACATGGCCCGCGGTGACGATCTTCACGCCATCAAATATCTCCCACTCAAGCTTAAAGGACCAGCTCGGCATTGGCTTAACAGCTTGCCAGCCGAATCAATTGGGTGTTGGGAAGACCTGGAAGCCGCATTCCTTGACAACTTCCAGGACACATATGTGCGACCACCAGACACCGATGACCTAAGCCACATAATTCAGCAGCCAGACGAATCGGCCAGACAGTTCTGGACACGGTTCTTAACAAAGAAAAATCAAATCATCGACTGTCCGGACGCAGAGGCCCTCGCAGCCTTCAAACATAACATCCGCGACGAGTGGCTGGCCTGGCACCTAGGACAGGAAAAGCCGAAATCCATGGCGGCCCTCACATCACTCATGACCCGCTTCTGCGCGGGAGAGGACAGCTGGCTAGCCCGCAGTAACAATTTCAGCAAAAATTCTGGCAGTCCGGATACCAAGGACAGCAATGGTAGGTCGTGTCGCAACAAAAACAAACGCCGTGGTAACGGCGATAACACTAAGGATACGGCAGTCAACGCTGGATTCAGAGGCTCTAAACCCGGTCAGCGGAAAAAGCCATTCAAAAGAACTACTCCGGGTCCGTCCAATTTGGACCGAATACGCGACCGCTCGTGCCAGATACACGGCACCCCCGAAAAGCCAGCCAATCGCACAAACAGGTATTGTTGGGTATTCAAGAAGGCAGGCAAGTTAATTGCCGAAAACAATGACAAGGGGCTGCACAGCGATGACGAGGAAGAGACCCGGCCGCCGAGCAATAGAGGGCAGAAGGGTTTCCCCCCACAAATGCGGACGGTAAATATGATATACGCAACCCACATACCCAAGAGGGAGCGGAAGCGTGCACTCAGGGACGTATACGCGATGGAGCCAGTCGCCCCGAAGTTCAACCCATGGTCCTCCTGCCCGATCACTTTTGATCGAAAGGACCACCCCACTAGTATCCGCCACGGGGGATTCGCCGCATTGGTTTTAGACCCAATCGTAGATGTATTTCACCTCACTAGAGTCCTGATGGACGGCAGCAGCAGCCTGAACCTGCTTTATCAGGATACAGTGCGCAAGATGGGCATAGACCCCTCAAGGATTGAACCCACAAAGACGACCTTTAAAGGCGTCATTCTAGGTGTAGAGGCCAATTGCACAGGCTCAGTCACACTTGAAGTGATCTTCGGATCCCCGGATAACTTCCGAAGCGAGGAGTTAATCTTCGACATAGTTCCGTTCCGCAGCGGCTATCACGCTCTGCTCAGATGGACCGCGTTTGCAAAGTTCAACGCGGTGCCGCATTATGCATACCTCAAGCTCAAGATGCCAGGCCCTCGAGGAGTCATTACGGTCAACGGAAACACTGAACGCTCCCTCCGAACGGAGGAACACACAGCGGCTCTCGCGGCAGAAGTACAGAGCAGCCTCTTAAGGCAATTTTCGAGTCCGACCGTTAAGCGACCGGACACGGCCAAACGCGCCCGGAGTAACCTACAACAAGACCACATGGCACGTTCCGAGCACGCGTAGCAATGCGGCCCCAACCCCAGCCCTTGCAAAATTGCAAGACTGGTCCTTCGCGTACATCATTACGCTCTGGAGATACCATGGGCATAGGGGGAGGGGCACGACCACCACAGGCCCAGAATGCGGCTTAACCGCACCAGGGGCTCCCAAGTGTGTCACTCTTTTTCTTTTTCTTTCTTTTTTTCTTACCCACAGGACTCCGTTCACTAGAGGCCCTGTCCGGTAGTAGACCTGCCGAACTCACGATGCAACAACCACGGAAGGAGAAAGGCTACGACGAACACTCAGGTGGTCACCATTACGAGCATTAAATCTGTTTTATACACCATTCCGCAGCCTACCCCTGGAGGGGGACATGTTTAATAGTCCCATCCCTTGCTTACCGCACTATTTGTATCGTTCTGCATTCATGGCAGTATTTCTGGAATAAACAATGCATCGCTTTTTGCTTATAATTGCATTTCTTTCTTATACATATGTTCATTTATGACATGTTGCATCCGTACACTCTGGTACGGCTAAATACACCAGGGGCTTAAGTTCCCCACATTATGGTGTGATAAGTCCGAACACTTCCACAAGTGCGGCACCCCGAACTTATAGCATTATATGCATCGGCTCCGAATCATGTCTTGGGTCAATAGTTGGGTTTGCCCGGCTCCCATGTTTTGGTACCTTACGTTCCGTTGTATCGGCTAAGGTAGCACTGGGAGAACCACTGCGATTGCGCCCCGGTTGAGCTGGGCGAGCGCCTTAGTGGAGAAAGCTAAAACTGACCGTCATGATAAGGCAAGAGCTGGTCGCTGTTCGAGAGGTCTTTTCAAGTCCCTAAAGACTTATGCCGCTTAGAGCGAGGAACCGGCTTTTGTCCGGCCCAGGCGTGGATAGCGCCCCGAACTCGGTCTTCCGAACACTAGGGGCTTCGCCGAAATTTAAAATTATAGAATTCTATGGCTAAGTGAGAGTGTTCAAGCATTATAAGTCCAGTTGCCTCGTTCGTTGTGTTGCGCGCCTCCCTAGATGGACCCAAACATGGGAACAAGAGCGCTCAAGTTTATCCCGAACACCCCAGCACTAGTGGCATGGGGGCTGAAGCCGACGACTTGCCATCTCTCAGATTTGATAAACGGCCGCACAGAAGGAAATATTTTAAATTAACAAGCGTTGCTTAGCACATATGAACAAAGTTTTCAGTGCACAGGATAACAAAATGCGAGTCTACTCAAATATTACATCTTTGGAGCACTCACCCGCAATCATGCTGGCACCCTTCAAGACACTCTTATAATACATTTCGGGCATGCGATACTCCTTGCCCGCCGGTGGCGCGTCCGTCACAAGCTTCTCAGCATCCATCTAGCCCCAGTGCAGTTTTGCACGGGCAAGGGCCCGACGGGCACCTTCAATGCAGGCGGAGTGCTTGACGACCTCAACCCAGGGACATGCGTCCACCAGCCGCCGCACCAGGCCGAAGTAGCTCCCAGGCATGGCCTCCTTGGGCCACAACCGAACTATGAGGCCCTTCATGGCCTGTTCGGCTACCTTGTGGAGCTCGACCAGCTGCTTCAGCTGGTCGCTAAGGGGCACCGGATGTCCGGCCTCAGCATACTGAGACCAGAAGACCTTCTCCGTTGAGCGCCCCTCCTCGGCCCGGTAGAAAGCAGCAGCATCAGATACACTGCGGGGCAGATCTGCGAATGCTCCTGGAGAGCTCCGAATTCGGGTAAGTAATAGGTAATTCACATTCACATGCTGGCTTTGCATGAAAAATGCCTTACCTGCCGCTATTTTCTTCAAATCCTCGATTTCCCGGAGGGCCTTGTGGGCTTCGGCCTTGGCGGCATTGGCACTCTCAAGAGCCGACGCAAGCTCGGACTCCCGAGTCTTCGAGTCACACTCCAAACTCTCGTGCTTTTCCACGAGAGCCTGGAGCTCTTGCTATACCGCCGCCACCCACGCCTCCTGTTTCTCTCGCTCGGTGTTACTCACCTTCCTTGTCCTCGAGCTGCTTCTTGGCACGACCGAGCTCGCTCTCGGACCGCTCGAGGTTTTTCTTCAAAGCATTGACCTCCGCAGTCAGTGCGGAAGAGGTCAGCAGCGCAGCTTGCAATCCCATATTGACATATTTTTTAGAACTCCTGCGTATATCTTTTTAGATCCTCAGTCCGGCTTTTCTTTCCGAACACCGAACCGAGCATCAGGGGCTACTGTCTATGCGGTATTATATTACATATCTTAAAAATTCTTACCTCAAAGCCTGTTAGAAGGTTGCTGCAGGCTTTGGTCAGCCCGCTCTTGGCACCCTGAACCTTCTGAATCACCGCACTCATGACAGTGCGGTGTTCTTCTTTGATGGAAGCGCCTTTGAGCGCCTCCAGCAAGTTATCCGGCGCCTCCGGTTGGACAGAGGCCGCCGGTGTCACAGTCTTGCCCTTCTTACGAAGGGGCCGCTCGCCGGACTCCGGAACCACTGCCGGTTCCGGTGCGGAGTCCGGTGCAGAGTCCGGGAGGTTGCCTTGCGGCACCTCCGGGGCCTCCTCCTCCTGGCGGGTCCCTTCTCGGGATCCCACCTCGGCGTCGTCGGCGTCACGGGGAGTTGAGGCAGTCGGAAGAGAATCCATGTCCGACGTGTCCAAGGACCCGCTTGACGAAGCGGGAAGATCATCCTTGGCCGGACTACAGGTTGTATGCGGCATTAGAAAGACACTGTGTGGCAAAAAGAAAAATTATAAACTATCTAGGAGTCCGCATACTTACGATCTCGCCAGGGGCTTGGCCCTTGAAGGCCACTCGTCGTTGCCATCGCCAACATTGGCGGAGCAGTCCGGGGGAAGGGTCCTTCCCTTCTTGGACCCTTCGGCCTCCCTCGTTGGGGAAGCCTTCCTCTTCTTCGCCCCCCCCCCCCCCGCTGGGGGAGAGGCCTCTTTCTTCTCCTCCTCGTCCTTAGGGGAGGAGTCCGCCTCGGAGTCATCGGACGATGAGTCCGATACCACCTGACGCCGGGAACTCCTTTGGGTTCCCGTGGCCTTCTTCTTGGCCTTCTTCTCCGGCACCACATAAAGTGCCAGGACTAGCAGCCCCGTCAAGAGGTTGTCCGCTGGGTCTTCTGGAAGAGGAGCCAGACAGTTAACCTGTCCGGACGTCTTCTACCAGTCCTGTTAAAGGCATTGGGAGTTTATATCCCGCATAGAGTCAAACTATGAAAAGCAAGTTTCCCATAAAGGATAACATAGCTTACCTCGCCGGCCGGGCGCTGTGTGCCGAATCCGCGATCTTCGGTTGCGGATGCGGGAGCTTTGCCGCCCTTGAATAGCACCCTCCAGGCGGCTTCGTACGTCGTATCAAAGAGCCCGCTCAAGGTCCGGTGCCGTGTTGGATCAAACTCCCACAAATTAAAGGCCTGTTGCTGGCAAGGGAGAATCCGGCGGACGAGCATGACCTGGATCACGTTGACAAGCTTAAGCTTCTTGTTCACCAGGGTCTGGAGACAGGACTGGAGTCCGGTCAGCTCCTCCGAACTACCCCATAGCAAGACCTTCTCTTTCCAGGAGGTGAGCTGCATAGGGATGACAGATCTGAACTCAGGGGCCGCTGCCCATTTAGGGTCACGCGGCTCGGTGATGTAGAACCACCCCGATTGCCACCCTTTGATGGATTCCACGAAGGCACCATCGAGCCAAGTGACGCTGGGCATTTTGCCCACCATGGCGCCTCCGCACTCCGCTTGGCTGCCCTTCACAACTTTCGGCTTGACATTGAAGGTCTTTAGCCACAAGCCGAAGTGGGGCTGGATGCAAAGGAAGGCCTCGCACACGACGACAAAAGCCGAGATATTGAGGATGAAATTTGGGGCCAGATCGTGGAAATCCAGGCCGTAGTAATACATGAGCCTTCTGACAAAGGGGCGGAGTGGGAAGCCCAGTCCACGGAGGAACTGGGGAAGGAATACGACCCTCTCATGGGGCCTGGGGGTGGGGATGAGCTGCCCCTCGTCGGGCAGCCGGTGCGCGATGTCGCGGGACAGGTATCCGGCACTGCGCAGCTTGTCGATGTGCCCCTCCATAACGGAGGACGCCATCCACTTGCCTCCCGCTCCGGACATGGCTGGAGGAGGTTGAGGTGAGATGAGCGGACTTGGGCGCTGGAGCTCGAGTGCGCAGAGATGGATAAGCAAAGGAGGAAGAAGGCGTAGGTAAACGAGGAGGATCTTTATCCGCTTATATATGGGCGGACGAAAACTATGCGTCCCCACCGGCCTGGTAAAACTCGCTTATCTCCCAAGCGCCACAATCAATGGCGCGGTTGGGTTACCCACGTCCGTATTGATGGGAATCCCGAAATAAGGGGAACACGATCTCTGCTTCGACAAGACGTGCCAAGGAAACCGCTTCGCTAAACGCGCTGAGGTGGTATAATAAAAACGATTCAAGTAACGGCTTGGTAGTGGTGTGACGTCATGCCACAAAATACGTTAGCAGATTGAACTTGTGTAAATATTATTCTCTCTACGGTGGTATGTGGAATTTATTTTGCAGAGCCGGACACTATCCTGGTGTTCACAATCTTCTATGAATTATTCGGAGGAGGAACCCGCCTTGCAATGCCGAAGACAATATGCACGCCGGACTCGTCATTGAAGCCTGGTTCAGGGGCTACTGAGGGAGTCCTGGACTAGGGGGTGTCCGGATAGCCGGACTATCATCATCGGCCGGACTCCAAGACTATGAAGATACAAGATTGAAGACTTCGTCCCGTGTCCGGATGGGACTTTCCTTGGCGTGGAAGGCCAGCTTGGCAATACGGATATGTAGATCTCCTACCCTTGTAACCAACTCTGTGTAACCCTAGCCCTGTCCGGTGTCTATATTAACCGGAGGGTTTTAGTCCGTAGGACAACAATCACAACAACAATCATACCATAGGCTAGCTTCTAGGGTTTAGCCTCCTTGATCTCGTGGTAGATCCACTCTTGTACTACCCATATCATCAATATCAATCAAGCAGGAGTAGGGTTTTACCTCCATCGAGAGGGCCCGAACCAGGGTAAAACATCGTGTCCCTTGTCTCCTGTTACCATCCGCCTAGACGCACAGTTCGGGACCCCCTACCCGAGATCCGCTGGTTTTGACACCGACAATGATCTTCCACCACAAGACCACAAGCAAAAAAGGCAAGGACAAGCTTCAAGAGGAGATTGATGCATTTGAAGAAGCTCCTAAGGCCTTGGTCAAGTGGGTTCCCAAGACTACGTCAAGTTCTACTTCATCAAGTATGACTACAACTCCAAGGATTCCCATCAAGATGATGTGGATCCCGAAGAATAAGAACTAGAGAGTTCTTGAGGGTGACTCCACCAACATTCTTCACTCATATCATTATGGCAAGGACAAGTGCAATCAACTTCCACATCTTGCACTAGTTCAAGGAGTCACAAACCCTCTTGTTCGTAAGACAAGGGACAAGGTAACCTAATGCTTTCATAGACATCATCTTGTGTATGCATCACTCTATGTCTATGGATATACTTGTTTGTTCCTTGTGGGACTAACCCGTGTAGGTATTGAAAGTGCAACTCACTCCAAAGGATTGCTCCAAATGATCTTCATCGACATTGAGCATCCACATCTTCAACACCTACATGTAGTCATCATCGACAAAACCCAAGGTTAGTTCATCCCTCTAAGGGGGGATCTCACATCTAGGGGGAGCTTAACTCTAAGAATTGAGTCAAAGCAACTCTAATGGTGTGAACACATCAATGCATTATGTAAAAGTGGTAACCCCACTTGAGCTTAAACGATGAGTATGACCTATGATCAAATGTTCTCATTTGACTCCTAAGTCAATATATTCATATATAGATGACCTAGTCATCGCCAATTGTTTGATAGATGCTAGAATTGGTTGTGCATGCTTTGCCACATATTTCATTTATCATTTTATTGTGTGAGCATGTTGGTTGCATATTT
Organism: Aegilops sharonensis; assembly: GCA_904067115.1. Classification (NCBI taxonomy): domain Eukaryota; kingdom Viridiplantae; phylum Streptophyta; class Magnoliopsida; order Poales; family Poaceae; genus Aegilops; species Aegilops sharonensis. The sequence goes on from LR880970.1 coordinate 559,187,735, forward strand.
TACTCATTCGAGGACATCCACTTGTAGTTTTGCTTGTCTGGCTTCTTTTCTTTTGCCAAGTGGATGAACAAGAATGCCTAAGAACCTTCTATTGCTATCTATGCTTTTCCTGTCTCAAACTCTATTCATGCTACATCACAAAATTTGATCAAGTCAGATTCGAACCACTCTATGTGAGGAGCCCTCGGAGTCCCCGATTCGTCATAGACTTAAACTTCCAAAACTTCTTTGTGCGTTTCGGTCTGACCGATTCTTCCATTTCGGTCATACCAAGATCACTAAGTCGATCTAGGTTTTTAATCTCGGTGCAACCGATTTGAACTTTTCGGTCTCACCGAGTTGCTGTAACTGTCAACAGTTATGCATCTCGGTGCCACTGAGTTGTTCCACTCGGTCACACCGACAGGGTCGGGCTATATATACTCACGGGCAAAAATTTGGATACTTTCTCCAAACCCCTTCGCGCGCGCATTGCTCGCTCCGCCTCTAGGGTCTCCGGATCATCGACTTCGTTGCCAGCCGCCTCCAGTTGCTGGTTTCCGCCGTCGTCAACGGAATTCAACCCCGCCGTTGCCGCCGGAGCGAGTTCATCGCCAAGCTAGGGTATGGACTCGATCACAGTGCTATCCCCATCCGATTCCTAGCACATTGTGTTCATCATGATTCTTGCCACGATTGAAACAATTCTATCCAGTCAAAACAATCCATAGATTAGAAGTGAATTGGAAATTTAGGGTTAGGTTTCCGCCGAAACCATCTCGGACCCACCGAGTTGTAAAACTCGGTTCCACCGATTCGGCTAAGGCCATTGCACAAGTGATTCTCGGTCTGACCGAGAATTGCAAATCGGTGTGACCGAGTTCAAGACTCTGTGAAACCCTAGTAGTCTCAGTGCCACCGAACTGTGACTTGGTCTGACCGAGTTCACTATTTTAGGTTCCAAAAGCTGCTTCGGTATCACCGAGTTTGCAAATCGGTTGATCCGAAATGCTTTCTGTGGAAAACTAAAACTAAGTTCCTGAATCATTCTTTAGCAAAAACCTCTGTATTTTGTGATGCTCATCCATTCTATCTCATCTATATCTATTCACGGGGCCAGCAGTCAGTGTTTGCAGTATGTCTGACCAAAGTGATAGCTAGAACAGGGAAGAGGAGCAGGTTCATATGAGTGAGGGCACTAGTCCCTCTAGCACCTCAGATGATGGCAGCAGGAGCACCCCAAGCAACTTGCCCAAAGCTGCCACCAGGGCCAGAAAGAAGAGAACCTCAGACTCTGAGGATGAAGACTATGTGGCAGAAGAGGATGAGGCCACCTCCAGGAAAGTGCTCAAGAAAGAATATGGCACAGCTGCAGCCACCAAGCCAGGACTAAACAGGAAGGTCCCTGCTAAGAGGACACCTATGTTAAAAGTCAGAGCTTCAACTCAAGAACCTGAGAAATCTGATCCCAAAGAGGTTGCTGCAGAAGGGAAGAAGAGGAAGGAAAGGGTCAAGAAGACCATGGCCAGAGTTGTTGGACAGCCTTCCATGATGGAAGAGGAAGAGGAAGAAGAAGCTGTTGCTCCAGCACCCAAGGCTCAAAAGCTTATGGGTGATGCTATTAGGTCAGGGGCCGCATCATCAAAGCCCAAAGAAGCACCCAAAGCTGCCTCCAAGCCCAAGACTGCACCTAAAAGGAATACCAGAAGCATACCAGCTGCTGAGAAGAACAAGGCCCCAATGCCCGAAGTTGCTGAAGAAGAAGAAGATGAAGGACAAGTTCTGAGAAAGCTGAAACCTAAGATTCCAGACTACAATGATGCTCATCCAGTGGCTGAGAACATGAAGCTGAGGAAGGATGCAGGACTCAGACAGTGGAGATTGTCTAATCCTTATGCAATCAGGTGAAGGACTGCTGTTGACTACAGGTTCCACACTAAGGAACAGCAGGATTTCTATGAGACTGTGTTGTTGGACAAGAAACCTATTGTATGTGACATGAGGTGGGTGGACTGGAAATACATGAAGGAGAATGAGGAACACTATCCAGGTGTGTATGACAGTTTCAGTGCTTGTGGAGTTGCAGACTTTGTTGGACAGAAGTTCACAAAGTGGAATGATGAGCTCATAATGCAATTCTACTCCACATCACACTTCTATCCAGATGGCAGGATAGTATGGATGTCTGAAGGTACAAGGTATCAATCAACTATTAAAGAATGGGCAAATATGATAAATGCACCTAAGGAGAGTGAAGATGACTTGGATGTCTATGCCAAGAAGAAGAAGGATCACAATTCTATTGCACAAATGTACAAGGAGATCCCAGATAAACTCTTGAAACTCATAAGTTTGGGTCTGTCCATTTCCTTCTGTCAGGACTGCCAACGATCAACTGGATCCTTAGGCACACTCTCTTGCCCAAGTCAGGTGACCACAACATGATCAGAGGCCATGCAATAAACTTGCTACACATATTTGATGTGCCACAGAAGTTCAAGGTCATGAGCCTCATAGTTGAGACTATCAAGAGGACAGCAGCTGACCAGAAGAGAAGTTGTGGGTATGCCCCACAGATCCAGGAGCTGATAAACTCCAAGATGGGCACAGGCACATACTTGTTGGATAAGGAACACTTTGCTATCTATCAAGACTTTGAGGATAACCAAGTGGTTATGAATGAAGATGAACCATCTTCTGTGCATGCTCAAGCAAAGAAGGAGAAGGCAAGGACAGAGAAAGCTACCAACATGCCAATAATGGAAGAGGCATCTCAGTACTTTTTGAAGAGCAAACAAGATCAACTAGGCTACTTGATTGCATCCACTCTGAGGATTGAGAAGGGGCTGGCCACCTTGACTCAAAACCAGGAGAGCCTGGAGAGGATCATGGAGCAAAAGTTCTATGACTTGGATGTGAAGGTAAGTGAGATCCAGTCTGTTGTTGAGCAGCTTCAGGATGATATGCAGGAGAGGAAGGGCAAGACAACCACTGATGCTTTTGCCAGAGTGCCTAGAGCTCAGAGATCAGTTGCAGTGCCAGTGACAGACACCAGAGCCACTTCATCTGCACCTCCTACAGCTCCAGTGCAACCAGCTCCAGCACCTACACCTCCAGCTCCATCCACATCAACTGAAGTCTTCGTCCAAGGAGCCATCTCTACACCACCACCTGAAGATCAAGCCTGAGAGTCGATCTAGTACTATGCATTTTCTATGAACTTTTTGGTAAGTTGTTGCCAAAGGGGGAGAAAAATGTATACATCATAGGCTTCGAGAGACAGTGTTGCTTTTTGTTCTCTCTTGCTTTGGTGGTTGAACTTTATTTGTTTTTTCTTGCTTGAGATACTACTTTATTGCCTGTGTGATACAATGATGATCATGTGTTTGATCATATGCTACATTTATGCTTGTTGGATGACATTATCCCATTTATCTCTATATGATCATTCACTTTGCTTGGTGATGAGTGCATGTATTCACTCTTTATTATTTTGAGCGCTCCACCAAGATGTATGTGACATGGAAGAGTAACCCATGAGCCTAACTCCTTGTGCATTTGTAGTCCAAGCAAATATTAAAACTATGCACAAATTTAGGGGGAGCTCTTGCTTATCACATACTTCTCAAAGCGACGATGTTTTTCACTCTTATTATTATTTGTCGAAGCTTTGATCTATATGTTGTCATCAATTACCAAAAAGGGGGAGATTGAAAGTGCAACTATCCCTAGGTGGTTTTGGTAATTCCTAACAACATTTAGCTCATTGAGCTAACATCATTCCAAGATGAACATTTCAGGAAAAGCTCAATGAATGGCATGGCATGGATGAGGAAAGTGGATCCCTCAAAATACTAAGGATAAAAGGATTGGCTCAAGCTCAAATGCTCAAGACTCTACATTTTATACTTTAGTGATCCAAGATCACATTGAGTCTATAGGAAAAGCCAATACTATCAAGGCGGGATGAGGTGTTGCTTAATGAGTTTCTTGCTCCATAGTGCTTAGTGATATGCTCCAAAAACCCTCAACTACTTTCTCATATCCACATATGACCCAAACCAAAAGTCAAACTCGGCCCCACCGATTCTTTCTATCCGGCGCCACTAAGTTCAGATGTCACAACCACTGCTACAAACCCTAGGCAAATCGGTCTCACCGATAGGGATCTTGGTCTCACCGAGATGGGATTCTAATCTCTCTGTTTCCCTTCGTAACATTTCGGTACCACCGAGATGAGCGATCGGTCCCACCGAGATTGCAATGTAAACTCTCTGTTTCCTTTTCCTAACATTTCGGTCCCACTGAAATGAGCGAACCGGTCCCACCGAGTTTACCTAACCAACTCTCTGGTTAGCTTATTACCAAAATCGGTCTCACCGAGTTTGTGTAATCGGTCTCACCGAGATTACATTATGCCCTAACCCTAACCATATCGGTCCTACCGAGTTGCACGTCGGTCCCACCGAAAATCCTAACGGTCACTAGGTTTACTAAATCGGTCAGACCGAGTTTGTTGATTTGGTCCCACCGAGATTGGTAAATTGTGTGTAACGGTTACATTTTGTGTGGAAGCTATATATACCCCTCCACCTCCTCTTCATTCGTGGAGAGAGCCATCAGAACAAGCCTACACTTCCAACTTACCATTTCTGAGAGAGAACCACCTACTCATGTGTTGAGGCTAAGATATTCCATTCCTACCATATGAATCTTGATCTCTAGCCTTCCCCAAGTTGCTTTCCACTCAAATCTTCTTTCACACCAAATCCAAATCCTGTGCAAGAGAGTTGAGTGTTGGGGAGACTATCTTTGAAGCACAAGAGCAAGGAGTTCATCATCCACACACCATTTGTTACTTCTTGGAGAGTGGTGTCTCCTAGATTGGCTAGGTGTCACTTGGGAGCCTCCGACAAAATTGTGGAGTTGAACCAAGGAGTTTGTAAGGGCAAGGAGATCGCCTACTTCGTGAAGATCTACCGCTAGTGAGGCAAGTCCTTCGTGGGCGACGGCCATGGTGGGATAGACAAGGTTGCTTCTTCGTGGACCCTTCGTGGGTGGAGCCCTCCGTGGACTCGCGCAACCGTTACCCTTCGTGGGTTGAAGTCTCCATCAACGTGGATGTACGATAGCACCACCTATCGGAACCACGACAAAAACATCCGTGTCTCCAATTGTGTCTGAATTCTCCAAACCCTTCCCCTTTACATTCTTGCAAGTTGCATGCTTCACTTTCCGCTGCTCATATACTCTTTGCATGCTTGCTTGAATTGTGTGAAGATTGCTAAGATAGCTAATATCTGCCAAAGACTAAAATTGGGAAAAGGTTAAGTTTTTAATTGGTCAAGTAGTCTAATCACCCCCCCTCTAGACATACTTCCGATCCTACAGTCACCGAGCCGGACACATTGTGTATGAGCCGGCCGGGACTCTGTAAGTCGTCGGGCATCAGCCTGTGTATATAAAGGGGTGACCCGGTGGCGGGTTAGGGCAAGAAAAAAGACAAGCCAAGAACTAGGTCAAGCGTATTCACTCCCTGGTAATTGAAACCCAAGCAATACAACCTAAAGCAGGAGTAGGCCTTTACCTCGCTGCGAGGGGCCGAACCTGGGTAAAACTCTCTGTGTCCCTTGTCCCATTTAAACCCCTTCAAGCTAACTACGTCGCGATGGCTCCACACCTAAGTCTTCATGCTTGGGCATCTACCGTGACAATTCCATGACAATTGTGTCATTGATAGAGTTCTTCAATCACTGCCACCAAGCTACAAAGGCTTCGTGATGAACTACAATATGCAAGGGATGGAAAAGACTATTCTCGAGCTCTTTGCGATGCTAAAGGCGGTGGAGGTAGAAATCAATAAGGAGCATCAAGTGTTAATGGTTAACAAGACCACTAGTTTCAAGAAGGGGAAGGGTAAAAAGAAGGGGAACTTCAAAAAGACTGACAAGCAAGTTGTCACTCCCGGGAAGAAACCTAAGAATGGATCCAAGCCTGAAACTGAGTGCTTCTACTGTAAAGGGACTGGTCACTGGAAGCAAACTGCCCCAAGTATTTGGCGGATAAGAAGGATGGCAAAGTGAGCAAAGGTCTATTTGATATACATGTTACTGATGTGTACCTAACTAATTCTCGTAGTAGTGCCTGGGTATTTGATACCGGTTCGGTTGCTCATATTTGTAACCTGAAGCAGGGACTACGGATTAAACGAATATTGGCTAAGGACAAGGTGACGATGCATGTCGGAAATTGTTCCAAGTTTGATGTGATCGCCGTCAGCACGCTACCTCTACATCTACCTTCGGGATTAGTTTTAGACCTGAATAATTGTTATTTGGTGCCAGCGTTGAGCATGAACATTATATTTGGATCTTGTTTAGTGCGAGACGTTTATTCATTTAAAGCAGAGAATAATGGTTGTTCTATTTATATGAGTAATATATTTTATGGTCATGGACCCGTGAAAAGTGGTCTATTTTTGTTGAATCTTGATCTTGATGGTACACATATTCATAATATTGATGCTAAAATATGCAAAGTTGATAATTATAGTGCAATTTATTTGTGGCACTGCCGTTTGGGTCATATCGGTGTAAAGCGCATGAAGAAACTCCCTGAAGATGGACTTTTGGAATCACTTGATTATGAATCATTTGATACTTGCGAACCGTGCCTTATGGGCAAGATGACTAAAACTCTGTTCTCCGGAACAATGGAATGAGCAAGTGACTTATTGGAAATAATAAATACCATTGTATGCGGTCCAATGAGTGTTGATGCTCGTGGCGGGTATCATTATTTTCTGACCTTCACAGAAGATTTGAGCAGATATGGGTATATCTACTTAATGAAACACAAGTCTAAAACGTTTGAAAAGTTCAAAGAATTTCAGAGTGAAGTGGAGAATCATCATAAAAAGAAAATAAAGTTCCTATGATCTAATCATGGAGGAGAATATTTGAGTTACGAGTTTGTCCTTCATTTAAAACAATGTGGAATAGTTTCACAGCTCACGCCACATGTATGACCTGTGGTTTGGCAACAAACCTAAGCTGTCGTTTCTTAAAGTTTGGGGATGCGATGCTTATGTCAAAAGGCTTCAGCCTGATAAGCGCGTACCCAAATCGGAAAAATGTGTCTTCATAGGATACCCTAAGGAAACAATTGGGTACACCTTCCACCACAAGTCCGAAGGCAAGATTTTTGTTCCTAAGAATGGAACCTTTCTAGAGAAGGAGTTTCTCTCGAAAGAAGTGAGTGGGAGGAAAGTAGAACTTGATGAGGTAATTGTACCTTCTCTCAATTTGGAAAGTATCTCATTCAAGAAATCAGTTCCCGTGATGCCTACACCAACTAGAGAGGAAGCTAATGATAAAGATAATGAAACTATAGATCAAGTTGCTATAGAACCTCGTAGGTCTAGTAGAGCATGATCCGCACCAGAGTGGTACGGTAATCCTGTTATGGAGGTCATGTTCCTTGACTATGACGAACCTATGAACTGTGAAGAAGCTATGATGAGCCCAGATTCCGACAAATGGCTTGAGGCCATGAAATATGAGATAGGATCCATGTATGAGAACAAAGTGTGGACTTTGGTGGATCTGCCCGATGATCGGCGACCCATAGAGAATAAATGGATTTTCAAGAAGANAAGTGGAGAATCATCATAAAAAGAAAATAAAGTTCCTATGATCTAATCATGGAGGAGAATATTTGAGTTACGAGTTTGTCCTTCATTTAAAACAATGTGGAATAGTTTCACAGCTCACGCCACATGTATGACCTGTGGTTTGGCAACAAACCTAAGCTGTCGTTTCTTAAAGTTTGGGGATGCGATGCTTATGTCAAAAGGCTTCAGCCTGATAAGCGCGTACCCAAATCGGAAAAATGTGTCTTCATAGGATACCCTAAGGAAACAATTGGGTACACCTTCCACCACAAGTCCGAAGGCAAGATTTTTGTTCCTAAGAATGGAACCTTTCTAGAGAAGGAGTTTCTCTCGAAAGAAGTGAGTGGGAGGAAAGTAGAACTTGATGAGGTAATTGTACCTTCTCTCAATTTGGAAAGTATCTCATTCAAGAAATCAGTTCCCGTGATGCCTACACCAACTAGAGAGGAAGCTAATGATAAAGATAATGAAACTATAGATCAAGTTGCTATAGAACCTCGTAGGTCTAGTAGAGCATGATCCGCACCAGAGTGGTACGGTAATCCTGTTATGGAGGTCATGTTCCTTGACTATGACGAACCTATGAACTGTGAAGAAGCTATGATGAGCCCAGATTCCGACAAATGGCTTGAGGCCATGAAATATGAGATAGGATCCATGTATGAGAACAAAGTGTGGACTTTGGTGGATCTGCCCGATGATCGGCGACCCATAGAGAATAAATGGATTTTCAAGAAGAAGACCGACACTGATGGTAATGTTACTGTCTATAAAGCTCAACTTGTCGCAAAAGGTTTTCGACAAGTTCAAGGAGTTGACTATGATGAGACTTTCTCACCCGTAGAGATGCTCAAGTCTGTCCAAATCATGTTAGCAATTGCTGCATTTTATGATTATTAAATCTGGCAAATGGATGTCAAAACTGCATTCCTAAATGGATTTCTTAAAGAAGAGTTGTATATGACGCTACCAGAAGGTTTTGTCAATCCTAAAGGTGCTAAAAAGTGTGCAAGCTCCAGTGATCCATTTATGGACTGGTGCAAGCATCTCGCAATTGGAATATACGCTTTGATGAGGTAATCAAAGCATATGGTTTTATACAGACTTTTGGAGAAGCCTGTATTTACAAGAAAGTGAGTGGGAGCTCTATATCATTTCTAATATTATATATGGATGACATATTATTGATTGGAAATGATGTATAATTCCTGAATAGCATGAAAGGATACTTGAACAAGAGTTTTTCAATGAAAGACCTTGGTGAAACTGCTTATATATTGGGCATCAAGATCTATAGATATAGATCAAGACGCTTGATAGGACTTTCACAAAGCACATACCTTGATAAAGTTTTGAAGAAGTTCAAAATGGATCAGTCAAAGAAAGGGTTCTTTCTTGTGTTACAAGGCATGAAGTTGAGTCAGACTCAATGCCCGACCACTACAGAATAGATAGAAAATGAAAGTCATTTCCTATGCGTCAGCCATAGGTTCTATCATGTATGCTATGATGTGTACCAAACCTGATGTGTGCCTTGCTATAAGTTTAGCAGGGAGGTACCAAAGTAATCCAGGAGTGGATCACTGGACAGCGATCAAGAACATCATGAAGTACCTGAAAAGTACTAGGGATATGTTTCTCGTTTATGGAGGTGACTGATATGTCCATTTTGCATCATGCTTTTATATTGATATTTATTGCATTATGGGCTGTTATTACACGATATGTCACAATACTTATGCCTATTCTCTCTTATTTTACAAGGTTTACATGAAGAGGGAGAATGCCGGCAGCTGCAGTTTTGGGCTGGAAAAGGAGAAAATATTAGAGACCTATTCTGCACAACTCCAAAAGTCCTGAAACTCCACGAAAGTCGGTTTTGGAGTTAATAAAAAATATTGAGCGGAAGAAGTTGCAGAGGGGGCCCACCCACCGTCCACGAGGGTGGGGGCGCGCCCTACCCCCTGGGCGCGCCCCCTGCCTCGTGGGGCCCCTGGCAGCCCTCCGATGACCATCTTCTGCTATATGAAGTCTTTTACCCTGGAAAAAATCATAGCCAAGCTTTCGGGACGAAACTCAGCCGCCATGAGGCAGAACCTTGGTGGAACCAATCTAGGGCTCCGGCGGAGCTGTTATGCTGGGGAAACATCCCTCCGGGAGGGGGAAATTATCGCCATCGTCATCACCAATGATCCTCTCATTGGTAGGGGGTCAATCTCCACCAACATCTTCACCAGCACCATCTCCTCTCAAACCCTAGTTCATCTCTTGTATCCAATCTTTGTACCAAAACCTCAGATTGGTACCTGTGGGTTGCTAGTAGTGTTGATTACTCCTTGTAGTTGATGCTAGTTGGTTTATTTGGTGGAATATCATATGTTCAGATCCTATATGCATATTAATACCCCTATGATTATGAACATGAATATGATTTGTGAGTAGTTACATTTGTTCCTGAGGACATGGGTGAAGTCTTGCTATAAGTAGTCATGTGAATTTGGTATTCCTTCGATACTTTGATGAGATGTAAGTTGTCTCTCCTCTAGTGGTGTTATGTGAACGTCGACTACATGACACTTCACCATTATTTGGGTCTAGAGGAAGTCATTGGGAAGCAATAAGTAGATGATGGGTTGCTAGAGTGACAGAAGCTTAAACCCTAGTTTATGCGTTGCTTCGTAAGGGGCTGATTTGGATCCACATGTTTCATGTTATGGTTAGGTTTACCTTAATACTTCTTTTGTAGTTGCGGATGCTTGCAA
>LR880970.1:559215535-559226611 GCA_904067115.1 Aegilops sharonensis
AAGGCTCGCTTGAGTAAGAAAGCGAAAACCCTTGATCCTACTGCGGATGTTGATCCGGAAAAGACCCCAGAGCAAACCCATGAAAATCCTGAAGTCACCAAAAATAGCTCTGGCGAGTTGTACCGAGACGACATTGCTGATCCGCCAGAAACTGAACCGGAGGCCCAAGTGGAAACCTCGCATCCTGCTCCACCGAGTCTGGCCACAGAGCGGGTCGTAACTGCTGAACCGCCGAGCCAGAGTATGAAGGCACCAAGCCCAAAGAAGACCGCCAATCCGGCCAGCCCAGTCAACAATGATGATGTTATTGTGACGGGCACTGGCTTCACCACTCCTGGCCAACCGGTCGCTTTAGCAAAACACAGCGCCAAGGACGAGTCTGCCGCCATGAGTAAAGATAAGGGAAAAACTGATCTGTCAGCTTATGACAACTTCTCTGCCCAAGAACTTCACTCCGGGTTTCTGAACCGGCTCTATACCAGCCGTGACTTTGAAGCTGGTCTGGTAAACCGTATGAAGGACCGCTATGAGGTAATGAATTATGTCTTTCCTGTACTTTGGCTGTATAGTAGCCCCCAAGGGTCGGTTCAACTTAGCATAGTTAAACCGGGACTTAACTTTACATAAAGAACATACGCTTTAAACTGCAGTATTGTAGCCCCCAAGGGTCGGTTCAACTTAGCATAGTTAAACCGGGACTTAATTTCTGTATCCTCATAGCAAACTAAGATCAACTAGCCATTAGCCCCCAAGTGCCAAGGTGAACATTTATATTGATCTTGGGACTTTATAATGAAATAACTAACGTGCTCCCTTTGTTACCAGAATGAAATATACCAGCAAACCGTGCAACTCAAGGACCTGCGAGCCAATCTGGAAACTCAACAAGCAGAAACCACTAAGGCCAAGGACGAATTGAAAACGGCCTTGGCCACTATGGAACAGCTGAAGGAGTGGTATAAATCCGAACGGGCCAACTGGGACACCGAGAAGGCCGGTTTGAAAAAACGGGCGGAAGAAGCTGAAGCAACCCTTAAACCGGTGACTGAAGAGCTTACCGGACTCAAGCGCCAAGTGCATGCCATGACCTCTGCCGTCTTTGGTAAGAAAATTTGCACTGATTATCTCAATGTTGATATTTCCGCCGGTTTACCCTGAGTTGTCTGAAACCGGTGCAGGCAAGCGTATTACGCATATGGGCTCTGATGTGCGGAAGAAGCTCAAGGCCGCTTATACGCTGATTGAACAGCTGTATACCGGCGCCCAGCGAGTCATATGTGCTACATCATACGACAACACGGCGCCGTCCCTGATCAGAGAGACACTGGACCGGCTGGCCATGGTTCCGGGGCAGCTCGAAGAGTTGAAGCGATCCGCGGCTCGGGCTGGCACCCTACTGGCTCTGACTCGCGCCAAGGCGTGGATAGCAGATCTTGATCCGGCTGACATAGCCAAAGGTTTCCCCAGCGCTCAAGAGAACGGTGAAGCCTTTGATAACGACGCCCTGAAACGAATAACAAAGGAAATGCGTCCGTTGGCGAGTCAACTGGCAGCCGAAGCCAACCTGGCGGTTCACCGCTCTTTTTATGACGCCAACAACAAACGGGTGGAGTTTGTCATTCCTGAAGTGCAGAGCCTTGTTCCTCCAATCCATAAGCACACTTATGCCCCTGACGTTGATCCGGGTGAGCTGATAAGTGAAGAAGCTGTCTTTCAGGCCTTAACCCGGATTGACTGGTCTACCAATGACTTTCGGGCTTTGGGTGAGGAAGAAGAAGAAGTTGAACCGACGCCAGGCGCCCCCTCTACCTCACGTCAACCCGGCAAAGAAGCGTAATCCGTCAAGCCGGGTGACGCCTCCGAAACATCAAGGCATAACACCACATGAAACACCGGGCCTTAAAAGGCTTTGTAATAGGATAGTCAGCACTTTGTTTTGAACAATGCCTTTACAACCTCAGTCTGTAACCTTCTAATGAGAGTAACTCTTCAACTCATACATTGTTTAATTCCCCTTTGTGCTTACCGAAGGATGATTGATATGATGATTGCTATGATCCCGTTGATTATCTTGAAATATTCCTTTTTGATGATGCTTGCTATGCTTGTGGCCAAGATGCCAATATGGGTTATGCTTATGGAGATGAACTTGCTATAGTTCCTTATGTTAAACATGAAATTGTTGCCATTGCACCCACGCATGACAGTCCTATTATCTTTTTGAATTCTCCAAACAACACTATATCGGAGAAGTTTATGCTTATTAAGGATTATATTGATGGGTTGCATTTTACTACTACACATGATGATTTTGATAGATATAATATGCATGTGCTTGCTGCTCCTACTTGCAATTATTATGAGAGAGGAACTATATCTCCACCTCTCTATGTATCCAATATGATAAAATTGCAAGAAACTGCTTATACTATGCATTGGCCTTTACTATGTGTGCATGAATTGTTCTTTTATAACATGCGGATGCATAGGAAGAGAGTTAGACTTCGTCATTACATGATATATGTTACTTTGTGGTCACTACTAAATTACAAATCATTGTTAATTAAAATTGGCTTTGATATACCTTGGGATCCGGGTGGATTCATTACTTGAGCACTATTTGCCTAGCTTAATGGCTTTAAATAAAGCGCTGCCAGGGAGACAACCCGGAAGTTTTAGGGAGTCATTTATTTCTGTTGAGTGATTTTATATAGTTTAAAAAGAAAAAAATAAAGAGGGGAACCTAAAAACTTTTCAAAAAGGAAAGTGAAAGTGAGAGAGACAAGCATTGTTGAAGTGGGAGAGCTCCTTAAACTTTGTTCATGCTCACGGAAACTTTGTGAATCTTGGTTACAAAAACTTTCCATCAAAAATAATTATCCCCTTGTACAAATACATTGTATTATAAAAATAATGTGCCAAGGTTTGCCTTTAGGATGTTTACAATGCTTGTTGGTTTGTACGGTGCAGGACAGAAACTTTGTCTGTAGTGCGCGATTTTACATTTTTAACTGGAACGTCAATCGGTTCTAATTCCTTTTGCACTGTCTTTCTATAGAACTTGTTTATTTTTCCTAGTTTTGGTAGAATTATTGGGGTCCCAGAAGTATGGTGAATGTTCAGATTGCTACAGACTGTTCTGTTTTTGACAGATTCTGTTTTTGATGCATAGTTGCTTGTTTTGATGAATCTATCAATTTATATTAGTGGATTAAGCCATGGAAAAGTTATATTACATTAGACACAATGAGAAAACAAAATATGAATTGGTTTGCTACAGTACTTAGAGTGGCGATTTGCTTTATTATACTAACGGATCTTACCGAGTTTTCTGTTGAAGTTTTGTGTGGATGAAGTGTCTAATCGAGGAGGTCTCGATATGAGGAAAAGGAAGAGAGGCGAGAGCTCAAGCTTGGGGATGCCCAAGGCACCCCAAGTAAATATTCAAGTAGACTCAAGCGTCTAAGCTTGGGAATGCCCCGGAAGGCATCCCCTCTTTCTTCAACAAGTATCAGTATGTTTTCGAATTCGTTTCGTTCATGCATTATGTGCAAGTCTTGGAGCGTCTTTTGCATTTAGTTTTCACTTTTCTTTTATGCACCATGCTGGTATGAGTTAGAACTTGGTTGATTTATAGAATGCTCATTGCACTTCACTTAAATCTTTTGAGTATGGCTTTATAGAATGCTTCATGTGCTTCACTTATATCATTTGAAGTCTGGATTGCATGTTTCTCTTCACATAGAAAACCGCCATTTGTAGAATGCTCTTTTTCTTCACTTATATTTGTTAGAGCGTGGGCATATCTTTTGTAGAAATAATTAAACTCTCTTGCTTCACTTATATCTATTTAGAGAGATGACAGGAATTGGTCATTCACATGGTTAGTCATAAAATCCTACATAAACTTGTAGATCGCTGAATATGATATGTTTGATTCCTTGCAATAGTTTTGCAACATAAAGGTGGTGATATTAGAGTCATGCTAGTGGGTGGTTGTGGATTGTAGAGACACTTGTGTTGAGGTTTGCAAGTCCCATAGCATGCACGCATGGTAATAGTTGTGTGACAAATTTGAAGCATGGGGTGTTTCTTTGATTGTCTTCCTTATGAGTGGCGGTCGGGGACGAGCGATGGTCTTTTCCTACCAATCTATCCCCCTAGGGGCATGCGTAGTAGTACTTTGCTTCGAGGGCTAATAAACTTTTGCAATAAGTATATGAGTTCTTTATGACTAATGTGAGTCCATGGATTATACGCACTTTTACCTTTCCATCATTGCTAGCCTCTTCGGTACCGTGCATTGCCCTTTCTCACCTCGAGATTTGGTGCAAACTTCGCCGGTGCATCCAAACCCCGTGATATGATACGCTCTATCACACATAAGCCTCATTATATCTTCCTCAAAACAGCCACCATACCTACCTATCATGGCATTTCCATAGCCATTCCGAGATATATTGCCATGCAACTTCCATCATCATCATATACATGACTTGAGCATTCATTGTCATATTGCCTTGCATGATCGTAAGATAGCTAGCATGATGTTTTCATGGCTTGTCCATTTTTTGATGTCATTGCTACGCTAGATCATTGCACATCCCGGTACACTGCCGGAAGCATTCATATAGAGTCATATCTTTGTTCCCACTAGTAGAAAAGGGGGCAATGGTCCAGGCCGGGCTAGCCCATTAGTCCCAGTTCAATCCAGAACCGGGACCAATGGGGGCATTGGACCCGGTTCGTGAGCCCCGGGGGCCGGCCGAGCCACGTGGGCCATTGGTCCCGGTTCGTCTGGACCTTTTGGTCCCGGTTGGTGGGACGAACCGGGACCAATGGGCCTCGCTCCTGGCCCACCACCATTGGTCCCGGTTCATGCCACCAACCGGGACCAATGGTGGTGCCTATATATACCCCCTCGCGCAAGAGCAGAGCACACTGCTCTGTTTTTTCTGGCTGAGGGGGAGAGGGCTTGGTGGTGCTCTAGCTCACCTCCTATGCACACAAGGTGTTCGATGGAATGCCCGAGCCACACTACTTAAGGTTTCTCCTCTCCAAGCTCGACCGCCAAGCTCCATTTTCCTCAATATTTTTCTACGTTTAGCGGTCTGTCATGCCCCGTCCCCGTCTTCACCGTCGTCGATCACCCGCGCCGATCTCATCGCCGACACCACCGTGGTGAGCCTCTTGTTCTTATCTTCTTTCTGAAAGGAAAAATATTCTTACTTGTATGTTTAGATAGATACTTGTATTATTTTCTTACTTTTCTTATTGCATCTTATATAGTGCGATGGTTTTGGTATCCGCCACCGTCGGCCCTCGTCCTGTCTATGATTCGGATGTGGTATATATTATCTTTTCATAACTATTGGTTCATTTATTGTTTATGACAATTATGCCAACCAACGTGACATAGATTTTATTTATCTAGGAGGTTGTTGAACCGGAAATTCCAACCGACCCTATTGTCGAGAGGTTAAATTTAGTTGAGGAAGAAAACAATTTGTTGAAGGAAAAAATTAGAAAAATTGTGGAGGAGAAGATGATATTGGAGTTGCATGTTGCGGATGTCGTCGATGATCACAAGATCAAGATGGATGCAATGCGCTTGAAGATTAGAAAGATTAGAAAATATGCTATTCTTACCGAGGCTTGGTATCATTATGCCGTTGGATCAGTTGTTACATTGGTTGCAATTATGATCGCATTTGTTTTCGCATTGAAATGTTTTACATAGTTTCAGTGTATGGTTTAATTAATTTAGATGCTCTGCAGAGCTTTATGTTGTTAGATGAGAACTATGTATGTACTTTGGTTTTAATGTGATGATGAACTTCTATTAATTTGGTCACTTAATTATCTATTCATGATGTTCTGTAATGATTTTTGACACACTTAATTATATATAATGCATGCAGATGAACCGGCAATGGATGTACGGTTCAAGGCACACCTCCGAGTACATTAAGGGCGTGCATGATTTTCTCGAAGTGGCTGAGGAAAACAAGCAGAATGGTTTTATGTGTGGTCCATGCCCTATATGTGGGAATACGAAGTCTTACTTTGACCGGAAAATCCTCCACACCCACCTGCTTTACAAGGGTTTCATGCCACACTATAATGTTTGGACGAGGCACGAACAAATAGGGGTTATGATGGAAGACAGCGAAGAAGAAGAGTATGATGACAACTATGTGCCCCCTGAATACGGTGATGCTCCTGAAGATCAAGAGGAACCAGACAATGTGCACGATGATGCTGCAACGGGCGAAGCTGCTGAAGATCAAGAGGAACCAGACAATGTGCCCGATGATGATGATCTCCGCCGGGTCATTGTCGATGCAAGGACGCAATGTGAAAGTCAAAAGGAGAAGCTGAAGTTCGATCGCATGTTAGAGGACCACAAAAAAGGGTTGTACCCCAATTGCGAAGATGGCAACACAAAGCTCGGTACCGTACTGGAATTGCTGCAGTGGAAGGCAGAGAATGATGTGCCTGACAAAGGATTTGAGAAGCTGCTGAAAATATTGAAGAAGAAGCTTCCAAAGGATAACGAATTGCCCGACAGTACATACGCAGCAAAGAAGGTCGTATGCCCTCTAGGATTGAAGGTGCAGAAGATACATGCATGCCCTAATGACTGCATCCTCTACCACGGTGCGTACAAGGATCTGAACGCATGCCCGGTATGCGGTGCATTACGGTATAAGATCAGACAAGATGACCCTGGTGATGTTGACGGCGAGCCCCCCAAGAAGAGGGTTCCTGCGAAGGTGATGTGGTATGCTCCTATAATACCATGGTTGAAACGTCTGTTCAGAAACGGAGAGCATGCCAAGTTGATGCGATGGCACAGTGAGGACCGTAAGAAAGACGGGAAGTTGAGAGCACCCGCTGACGGGTCGCAGTGGAGAAAAATCAAGAGAAAGTACTGGGATGAGTTTGCAAGTGAGCCAAGGAACGTATGGTTTGCTTTAAGCACGGATGGCATTAATCCTTTCGGGGTGCACAGCAGCAATCACAACACCTGGCCCGTGACTCTATGTATGTATAACCTTCCTCCTTGGATGTGCATGAAGCGGAAGTTCATTATGATGCCAGTTCTCATCCAAGGCCCTAAGCAACCCGGCAACGACATTGATGTGTACCTAAAGCCATTAGTTGAAGAACTTTTACAGCTGTGGAATGGAAATGGTGTACGTACGTGGGATGAGCACAAACAGGAGGAATTTAACCTAAAGGCGTTGCTGTTCGTGACCATCAACGATTGGCCCGCTCTCAGTAACCTTTCAGGAAAGACAAACAAGGGATACCACGCATGCACACACTGTTTACTTGACACCGATAGTATATACCTGGCAAGCTGCACGAAGAATGTGTACCTGGGCCATCGTCGGTTTCTTCCGACCAACCATCAATGTCGAAAGAAAGGCAAGCATTTCAAAGGAGAGGCGGATCACCAGAAGAAGCCCGCCATGCGTACCGGTGATCACGTACTTGCTGTGGTCAATGATTTACACGTAATCTTTGGAAAGGGTCTCGGCGGACTAGCTGTTCCGAGTGACGATGGGGGACACGCACCCATGTGGAAGAAGAAATCTATATTTTGAGACCTACCCTACTGGAAAGACCTAGAGGACCTAGAGGTCCGCTCTTTGATCGACGCTCTTTGACTGTATTGATTTGGAAAGGATACAAGATAAATGGGAATACATTTTACACGATTGACCAAGATCAAAAGAGCACCAACCAAAACAGCGGTGTCCGCTTTGATGCAACAACCGAGAGGGGAAAGGACACATATTATGGTTACATAGTGGACATATGGGAACTTGACTACGGACATGATTTTTAGGTCCCTTTGTTTAAGTGCAAATGGGTCAATCTGTCAGGAAGCGGGGTACAGGTAGACCCACAGTACGGAATGACAACAGTGGATCTGAAAAATCTTGGGTACACTGACGAATCGTTCGTCCTAACCAATGATGTGGCACAGGTTATCTATGTGAAGGACATGTCTACCAGACCGAAAAAGAGAAAAGATAAGGAAGCGAATACATCATACGATGAGCCAAAGCGCCACATAGTTCTTTCAGGAAAAAGGGACATCGTGGGAGTGGAGGACAAGACAGACATGTCTGAAGATTATGAAAAGTTTCATGAAATTCCTCCCTTTAAAGTCAAGGCTGACCCCAGCATCCTGATAAATGATGAAGATTATCCATGGTTACGGTGCAATAAGCAAATGACACAAGCGAAGAAAAAGTGAAGACTTTCTCACGCAACTATTATGATGATACCATGCCAACTTTGTAACTGACGAGTATGATACCATTGTCCGTTTTGTACATGCACATGATGCTATGTGGGTCAATTTATGATATCATGCCAACTTTCAACTTTTAATGTCTTATGGTTCGGCCCTCGTAATAATTAAAAATAGCAACAATAAGTATTTTGTTGTAAGTAGAAACAAAATAAAATAAATAAAGCAAGAAAGAAAACAAAAAAAAACAAAAAATGTGTTTTCAAATTTGAAAAGTAATGGCACTAACAGAAAGTTTATAATTTTCTTAAAACTAAAAGCAAAAAGAATTAAAAAATAAATCAAAAAACAAAAGAAAATAAATAATGTAGAAAAAAACAAAAAAACAACAATAAGTATTTTGTTGTAAGTAGAAACAAAATAAAATAAATAAAGCAAGAAAGAAAACAAAAAAACAAAAAAGTGTTTTCAAATTTGAAAACACTTTGTTGTTTTTTTGTTTTGTTCTACATTATTTATTTTCTTTTGTTTTTGGATTTATTTTTTAAGTCTTTTTGCTTTTAGTTTTAAGAAAATTATAAACTTTCTGTTACTGCCATTACTTTTCAAATTTTAAAACCCTTTTTTGTTTTTTTGGTTTCTTTCTTACTTTATTTATTTTATTTTTTTTCTACTTATAACAAAATACTTATTGTTGTTTTTTTGTTTTGTTCTACATTATTTATTTTCTTTTGTTTTTGGATTTATTTTTTAAGTCTTTTTGCTTTTAGTTTTAAGAAAATTATAAACTTTCTGTTACTGCCATTACTTTTCAAATTTTAAAACCCTTTTTTGTTTTTTTGGTTTCTTTCTTACTTTATTTATTTTATTTTTTTTCTACTTATAACAAAATACTTATTGTTGTTTTTTTGTTTTGTTCTACATTATTTATTTTCTTTTGTTTTTGGATTTATTTTTTAAGTCTTTTTGCTTTTAGTTTTAAGAAAATTATAAACTTTCTGTTACTGCCATTACTTTTCAAATTTTAAAACCCTTTTTTGTTTTTTTGGTTTCTTTCTTACTTTATTTATTTTATTTTTTTTCTACTTATAACAAAATACTTATTGTTGTTTTTTTGTTTTGTTCTACATTATTTATTTTCTTTTGTTTTTGGATTTATTTTTTAAGTCTTTTTGCTTTTAGTTTTAAGAAAATTATAAACTTTCTGTTACTGCCATTACTTTTCAAATTTGAAAAGTAATGGCACTAACAGAAAGTTTATAATTTTCCTGAAACTATAAGCAAAAAGAAATAAAAAATAAAGCAAAAAACAAAAGAAAATAAATAATGCACAAAACAAAACAAAAAATCAACAATAAGTATTTTGTTGTAAGTAGAAACAAAATAAAATAAATAAAGCAAGAAAGAAAACAAAAAAACAAAAAAAGTGTTTTCAAATTTGAAAAGTAATGGCAGTAACAGAAAGTTTATAATTTTCCTAAAACTAAGAGCAAAAAGAATTAAAAAATAAAGCAAAAAACAAAAGAAAATAAATAATGCAGAAACAAAACAAAAAAACTGGAAAAAAATAAAAATAGCAACAATAAGTAAAGAAAACAAAAAAACAAAAAAATGCCTCCTACTGGGCCCCCATGGCCTGAATACGACTTGAAACCCTACTATGGGCCAGGATTCAGGCCCACAGTAGGCCCAGAAGGCCCATCAGGCAAAGCAGTAGCAAGTTGGCCCGTAAGCCTGCAGTGGAGAGGAGCTTGAGAGGGGTGCGGCAGTGGGGCTTATAAACCACTGCGCGCCCCTCTCAACTAGAGAGGTGGGACTAAACTTTGGCCGCGACGCGGGCAGCACAGGGGCCTTTGGTCCCGGTTGGTGCCACCAACCGGGACCAAAGGCCGCCGCGCCTTTGGTCCTGGTTGGTGGCACCAACCGGGACTAAAGGGGGCATTAGTCCCGGTTGGAGCCACCAACCGGGACTAAAGACTGTGCTATATAAGCAGCACTTAGCAGTTTCCGGCCAAATCGCCCACTTCTCCCCCGACGCCCCTTGCTCCTCGTCGTCGCCGTCGTCGCCCGACGCCCCTGCTCCACCTTGTCGTCGCCGCCGCCACCGACGCCGTCAGGCTGCTCACCTTCACCGTCGCCGCCGCCCCCTGTGAGCATAGCCTGCTGCCGCGCCCCTCCCGTCCCGCGCCCCTGCGCGGCCACCGCGCCGCTGCCCCTGTCCTGTGCGGCCGGCGCGCCGCCGCCCCTGCCCTGCGCGGCCACTGCATGCCGCTCGTGCCCTGCGCGGCCACCACGCGCCGCCCCTGTCCTGTGCGGCCGGCGCGCCGCCGCCCCTGCCCTGCGCGGCCGCCGCGCGCGCCGCCCCGCCGCCCCTGCCTTGCATTTTCCTCCATAGCATTTTTTTTGCATTTTTTGTGTATATGTGTTTGTA
Organism: Aegilops sharonensis; assembly: GCA_904067115.1. Lineage (NCBI taxonomy): Eukaryota > Viridiplantae > Streptophyta > Magnoliopsida > Poales > Poaceae > Aegilops > Aegilops sharonensis. Next base: position 559,226,236 of record LR880970.1, read on the forward strand.
TGTGTATATATGTGTACATGTTCATAGTATTTTTTTCATAAGTGTATTTTTTTTGTTCATTGCATTTTTTTCATATATATAATGTATATATGTATGTGGTAGCTATATATATGATGAATGGATGTGGCTATATATGTATGTATGAATATAATGTTCGTAGCATTTTTTGTTTATATATGTTTTTTCATATATGTATTAATTTTATATTTAGGTTGTTAGTAGATATCGATTTTAGGTTAGTGCATTTTAGGTTAGTGTAGAGGAGAAAGTAAAATAAGGAAAAGGAAGAAAAGAGGAAGAAGGAAGAAGGAAGAAGAAGAAGAAAAAGAATGAGAGGAAAAAGGAAAATAAGAAGAGGAAGAAAGGAGAAAAAGAG
>LR880970.1:559226777-559264277 GCA_904067115.1 Aegilops sharonensis
CATATATATAATGTATATATGTATGTGGTAGCTATATATATGATGAATGGATGTGGCTATATATGTATGTATGAATATAATGTTCATAGCATTTTTTTTGTTTATATATGTTTTTTCATATATGTATTAATTTTTTATTTAGGTTGTTAGTAGATATCGATTTTAGGTTAGTGCATTTTAGGTTAGTGTAGAGGAGAAAGTAAAATAAGGAAAAGGAAGAAAAGAGGAAGAAGGAAGAAGGAAGAAGAAGAAGAAAAAGAATGAGAGGAAAAAGGAAAATAAGAAGAGGAAGAAAGGAGAAAAAGAGGAGAGGAAGAAGAGGAGAAATAAATAAGAAGAGGAAAAAAGAAGAAAAAGAAGAGGAGAAGAAGAAAGGAATAGAGGAGAAGAAGAAAAAATAGAAGAAAAAAATTCTATTTTTTCTTCTTCTCCTCTATTCCTTTCTTCTTCTTCTTCCTTCTTCCTTCTTCCTCTTTTCTTCTTTTCCTTAATTATTTTCCTTTATCGAGGGAGAAGAAGAAAAAGAAGAGGAGAAGAAGAAAGAAAGGAATAGAAGAGAAAGAAGAAACTTCAACACGAGGGGGTGGTACCGATACCCCCTCCCCGATAACATTATTTTCCCATGTATATGTATGTCGCGTCGTTGTTGATATAACCCCCTCTAGATAACTTCGACATGAGGGGCGGTCGATATATATACCCCCTCTCGACCGTGATAACTTATACAATTGCAGCACCCCCCTCGGCCCTCTCGCTCGACCAAAACTCTCGAGGACACCCAAACCCTAGAGAGAAAACGATGTTGGTCTCCTACCCCCTCCCGCCGCTCCCCTACCCGACAAATTAACTCTCTTGAGGCCACCCAAATTTATCAAGTTAAAAGAGCGTTGTCGTCGAGGCCACCCCAAACCCTTGAAGCATTGTGTCGAGGCGACCCCAAACCCTAGAGAAGCAGCGTCGAGGCCACTAACATGATTCCTTATTGTGATTAGCTAGCTAGTTCTACGTTTGCCACTAATATAGATATATCCATCTGTACCATGTTTGAATAATAATTGACATGTTGTAAATATTTGCAGAAATTATGGAGCACTCCCTAGACGAAGAAATAGAAGCGATGTTGGGGGACATAATTGCACAAGGAAGTGATGAAGTTGCGTCATTTCTCAACGAGACCGATGGTCAGGAAGGACTGGGTGAAGAAGAGGGCTATGTTCATGATGGCTTCGACCCATTAATGCCGGTACAAGAAGAGGACTGTGTTCATGATGGCTCCGGTGACACAATGGAGGTACAAGAAGGAGACCGTGCTGACTGCTCCGGTCACCGAACCGAGTCCGGCCAGGTATATATATATATATATTAGTTAAGCCCGTGCTGACTAGTTAATTGATGCATCCATTGTTTTGGTATAGTTACACATATTAATTACTCTCGTCTTTCTTCCTTATAATTTCTAGCCCTCCGGATCGAGCACAACTTCGGTAAGGAGACGAGGCCCGAAGAAAAAGTTGAGCTCGGATGAAAAGTTTGAGATCATAGAAATCGCGCCCGACGGCGAACCGATTGAACCCATCCGGACAAGGAAGGCATTTTCTGCTCAGTGCGGGGTTCTTGTTAGGGACAAGATCCCGATCAGCATCCAGCAATGGTATAAGCCTAAGGAGGAAGACCCTGAGGTGTCTTATGTCAATGATATGCAGAAAGAAGATCTTTGGACTGAGCTGAAGGCAAATATCACCCTACCGCCAGAGGAGGATCCAGAGAAGCCAGTTAAAGAGCAATTAATCAACTCTTGTGCTCTTAAGAAGATGCAACCCTAATGAGGAGGTGGAGGAAAGAGCTGAACCAGTTTGTCGAGAAAGAAAAGACACCAGAATTCATCGGCAAATATGAGAAGATCAAAGATCACTGGCCCGCATTTGTGGCCCACAAGACATCGGAAAAGAGTAAGAAGATGTCGGCGACAAACAAGAAAAATGCTGCGAAGAAGAAGCTTCACCATCGCACGGGGTCAGGTGGCTACCTCAAAGCCCGGCCTAAGTGGTCCAAGGCTGAGAATGATCTGCTTGAAAAAGGGATCGAACCAGAGACAATGTACTGGCCAGACCGTTGCCGAACTTGGTTCTTCGGGGCAGGCGGAATCTTGGACCCTGTAACAGGGAAGTTCCAGTGGACGGACGAGCAACTGCAAATACCAGTCAAGAACCTTCGACACTATATCGATGCAGCACAGCGAGGGACGTTCCTTCCAAACAGGGAGAAGGACGAGCTCACAATGGCCCTTGGGAATCCTGAGCACCCTGGACGGACACGAGGCACGCCAGGCTCCATTCCGTGGAAGGTTGGTTTTCCGGACGCAGGGGGTTACAAAACCCACGAGAGGAGGAAGAAACTGGAGTAGGACCAACTGCAGGCGCTGCACGAAAGGGTAATGGGGCTAGAGGAACGAGAAGAGGAATGAGAAGCAGCAGATCGCAGCAAACGACATGTCGAAGCTTCCCCCGAAGCTACCCCGCCATCTCAGCGGAGAAGCAGCGTGGCTTCCACCGAGCTGCTTCAGCCGGAGCATGTCTTGACGGCTCCTGCCAGCTATCCCGTGGATGGTATCACGGAGTCTCAAAATTGCCACATTATGGCGCGATGGATGAATTTGAAGGTCAAGGCGGTTGTTGGCCAAGTTTATCCTAGTGGACCCGGCACAACTTATCACTGCCAGCCGATTCCAGAAGGATATGCTAAGGTGATGGTGGATGAAATAACTGAGGGATTTGAGGACCTCGTGCTTGAGCACCCTACCAGTGAAGGGGAGACTAGGCTCGGTTCTGCTCTGAAGACTCCATGCCTATGGCGGAAGGAGCTCATCAACCTTCTGAACTGGACGACTCCGCCTCCTCCTCCTCCTCCGGCGAGTCAGGGCACTCCGCCTCCTCCACCGCCTCCTCCTCCGGTGAGTGACGATCAGGGCACGCGTGGCGGCACTCCGCCTCCTCCACCGCCTCCTCCTCTGGCGAGTGATGATCAGGGCACGCCTCCTTCTCCGGCGCGTGGCGGCACTCCGCCTCCTTCTCCGGCGCGTGGCGGCACTCCGCCTCCTCCTTCTCCGCCTCGCCAGCAAGGGCGGAAGAGACCCGCCGCCGCCCCGGCTGCTCCGGCGCGTCGTAGTCCTTCTCCTCCGCCTCGTAAGCAAGCACGAAAAAGACAGACGCCGCAGCCGCTCCATCTGCTCCGGCGTCTAGCAGCACAAGAAGAGGAGACAGGCAATACAGATACGGTCCACCTCTAAAGCCTCTAGAGAAGTTACCGTATGAGAGGACCGAGGAGGAAAACAATACGATCGTGCAGGCCCACGTGAAGGAGTTCTTTGAAGGGGTGAAAGCAAAGAGACATCCACCTCCGGAGGAGAAGGTAGATCCGGTGAAAGCAAAGCGCACTCTCGATGCCCTGAGGAAACCGGCAAAGTCTCCGCCGAGAACCAACTATGAGCGCATTACTGAACAGACATATCTCCAAGCAGAGCGGTCGGGAAGTACTGTCAGACATCAAAGAGCAAAAGAACGAGCTGCTGCGAAAAAAATTGACCAGCTCGGTGAACAAGCAAACCAATTGTGCCCCCCTCTCAATGTGTCTAGAGGCAACATCGTCACTAATGTTCCGGGGATGGTGGCCGGTTATGGTAATCTACAAGATTACCTGCCTGACGATGCACTTCCTGATTACATGATGGTGGAAGAACACAGATACGAGTACGGGAAACCTCTCGTCAAAGATGAAAAATCTCTAACAACGATGATGCAAAGGTTCCATACTTGGTACATGAAAACCTGCAGAGAGTCTGAGGGGGCGAATAGTTTGTATCTGCACATTAAAGAGGAGCACAACCTTGTTGGAACTGATCTGTTGTGTGTTCCATTTGAGGAGTTCTTCGCGTTCTTCAATCAAAAGGCCCTCGATAAATTAACGGTCTTTTGCTACTGCCTGTAAGTACTATTTCTGTCATTAAGTCTCTATATATAGCTCGGCTCTTTCATTGCATGTAATTAATTATCCTCAATATATTATGCAGATTGAAGATCGTCGAGTGCAAAAAAATGAAATCTATGATATTGGGTTCATTAACACAAATATCATAGATGTATTTCTGGTTGAAAAGGACGTCAAAGAGGCCGAGGACAACTTGCTACAATCGTTGATCAAAAATCAAAACAAAGATACCATACTCTTTCCTTACAACGGCAAGTGAGAGTTACTGATCGTTTGCATATTCGGTTTCCCTTATTACTCGAGCGAGGTTATAGTAATGTAATTGATGAGTGATGCATGCGTGCGCAGTTTCCACTATATTCTTCTGGAGATTAAGCTTGAGCGTGGACTAGTAACCGTCTTAGACTTGAGACGGAAAGATCCCAGCACCTATGCGGACATAACTGAAATGCTCAGCAAGTAAGTTCAATCTATCATTATCGCACCATATCGGCAACTTTTTGTTCATTTCCTGATATCTCAAGTAATAATAATTATTTTCTTTGTCTTGCAGGGTTTGGAAACAGTTCACCGTACAAGCTCCGGGACTGCCGAAGGAGCTGCGATATACATACCCGAAAGTAAGTACTACTGGCTAGCTAGTTGTGCGCATCTCCCGTTGATTCTTTAGCTATACTTTCATCAATGCCATTTATAATGCTTCATTATCAGTTTGATTGACCTCTATTTCTCGTAAAGTGCTTGTGGCAGGAACAAGGGAATGATTTCTATGGATACTACGTGTGTGAGTTCATCCACAACGCGACTTTGAAAAACAAGCGGGGCTACTCTCAAAGACAATATGAAGTGCGTAAGCAATTAATAATATTCATAATTTCATTTTATTACACCATTATTTATGTTGAGTTTCATTCATATATATATGTATTAATTAACCCCCTTCTTCAAGTTAGACGTGGCAGATGCGGAATGAACTCCTAGAACTAGATCGCATGAAAGCAATTCAAGAGGAATTGGCGGGATTCTTTCTTGACCACATCATCAATAAAGCCGGAGAATACCATGTGGAAGTTGATTTCAAATGCTAGGGGACTGTAATTGAGAGATCTTATATATTGTACATGTATGTAGCCAGTAGCGTCGGACGTACATGATACGAAAACTTGTTGTTCGACCAATCTCTCGGAGAAGGAGAGGTCGATCGATCATTTCTCTCGGTATGCATGACGAACTTCTGTACTCGATGGTTCCCTTCATTTTCTTACTAGCTAGCGTGTCGAGGGCTATATGTATATAGTACGTAGCATTGACCAAGCACGGACATAAGAGAGGACACTTCTCTCTATTAATTAGCTAGCTAACACAATATATGAAACACCTAAATTAACCCCCAAAACCCCCAACCCCCCCCCCCCCCTTCAAAAACAAAAAACAAAAACCACAGCCACTGGAATGCTGACGCGTGGATGCCTTTTGGTCCCGGTCGGTGCCACCAACCGGGACCAAAGGCCCCCCTGCCTGGGCTCGGCGCACCGTCCACGTGGAGGACCATCTGTCCCGGTTCGTGTTAGAACTGGGACTAAAGGGGGGAGGTATTTGTAACGACCCATTAGTCCCAGTTCATGAACCGGGACTAAAGGCCCTTACGAACCGGGACTAATAGGTGTTTTTCTACTAGTGTCCAGTATCGAGTTGTAATATTGAGTTGTAAATAAATAAAAGTGCGATGATCATCATTATAGAGCATTGCCCCATAAAAAAAGAAAAAAAAGGAAAGGCCAAAGAAGCCTAAATAAAAAAAGGGGGCCAAAGAAGCCCACCGAAAAAATAGAAAAAAAAGAAAAAAAGAAAAGAAAAGGGGCAATGTTACTATCCTTTTTCCACACTTGTGCTTCAAAGTAGCACCATGTTCTTCATATAGAGAGTCTCTTATGTTGTCACTTTCATATACTAGTGGGAATTTTCATTATACAACTTGGCTTGTATATTCCAACGATGGACTTCCTCAAATGCCCTATGTCTTCATGAGCAAGCAAGTTGGATGCACACCCACTTAGTTTCAGTTTGAGCTTTCATACACTTATAGCTCTAGTGCATCCGTTGCATGGCAATCCCTACTCCTCACATTGACATCAATTAATGGGCATCTCCATAGCCTGTTGATTAGCCGCGTCGATGTGAGACTTTCTCCTTTTTTGTCTTCTCCACATAACCTCCATCATTATATTCTATTCCACCTATAGTGCTATATCCATGGCTTGCGCTCATGTATTGCGTGAGGGTTGAAAAAGCTGAAGCGCGTTAAAAAGTATGAACCAATTGCTCGGCTTGTCATCGGGGTTGTGCATGATGGGAGCATTTTGTGTGACGAAAATGAAGCATGGCCAAACTATATGATTTTGTAGGGATAAGCTTGCTTTGGCCTTGTTGTTTTGAAAAGACATGATTGCTTTATTACTACGCTCGAAGTATCATTGTTTCTATGTCAAATGATAGACTATTGCTTTGAATCACTCATGTCTTAATATTCATGCCATGATTAGATACATGATCAAGATTATGCTAGGTAGCATTCCACATCTAACATTATCTTTTTTTTATCATTTACCTACTCGAGGACGAGCAGGAATTAAGCTTGGGGATACTGATACGTCTCCGTCGTATCTATAATTTTTGATTGTTCCATGCCAATATTCTTCAACTTTCATATACTTTTGGCAACTGTTTATACTATTTTTGGGACTAACATATTGATCCAGTGCCCAGTGCCAGTTCCTGTTTGTTGCACGTTTTATGTTTCGTAGAAACGCAATATCAAACGGAATCCAAACGGGATAAAAACGGCCAGAGAATTATTTTGGAATATTTGGGATTTTCCGGAGGAAGAATCAACGCGAAACGATGTCCGAGGTGGCCAGGAGATAGGGGCGCGCCCACCCCCCCTGGGCGCGCCTGGCGCTCTCCTGGGCCACCCGTAAGGCAGTTGATGCTCTTCTTTTGCCGAAAGAAAGCTAATTTTACGAGAAAAATCTAAGCGAAAGAGTCACCCCAATCGGAGTTACGGATCTCTGGATATAAAAGAAACGGTGAAGGGGCAGAATCTGGAAACGTAGAAACAGAGAGATAGATCCAATCTCAGAGGGGCTCTCGCCCCTCCCACGCCATGGGAGCTAAGGACCAGAGGGGAAACCCTTCTCCCATATAGGGAGAAGGTCAAGGAAGAAGAAGAAGAAGGGGGGCTCTCTCCCCCTTGCTTCCGGTGGCGCCGGAACGCCGTCGGGGGCCATCATCATCACCGCGATCTTCACCAACACCTCTGCCATCTTCACCAACATCTCCATCACCTTCCCCCTTCTATCTACAGCGGTCCACTCTCCTGCAACCCGATGTACCCTCTACTTGAACATGGTGCTTTATGCTTCATATTATTATCCAATGATGTGTTGCCATCCTATGATGCCTGAGTAGATTTCCATTGTCCTATCGGCGATTGATGAATTGCTATGATTGGTTTGAGTTGCATGTTTTATTATTGATGTTGTCCTATGGTGCCCTCCGTGTCGTGCAAGCGTGAGGGATTCCCGTTGTAGGGTGTTGCAATGCGTTCATGATTCGCTTATAGTGGGTTGCGTGAGTGACTGAAACACAAACCCGAGTAAGTAGATTGTTGCGTATGGGATAAAGGGGACTTGATGCTTTAATGCTATGGTTGGGTTTTACCTTAATGGATCTTTAGTAGCTGCAGATGCTTGCTAGAGTTCCAATCATAAGTGCATATGATCCAAGTAGATAAACTATGTTAACTTATGCCTCTCCCTCAAATAGAATTGCAATAGTGATTACCGGTCTAGTAAAGTAGTCAATTTCTTAGGGACAATTCCACAACTCCTACCACCACTTTTCCACACTCGCTATATTTACTTTATTGCATCTTTATCTAAACAGCCCCTAGTTTATATTTACGTACTCTTTATTATCTTGCAAACCTATCCTATCACACCTACAAAGTACTTCTAGTTTCATACTTGTTCTAGGTAAAGCGAACGTCGAGCGTGCGTAGAGTCGTATCAGTGGCCGGTAGGACTTGAGAGAGTATTTGTTCTACCTTTAGCTCCTCGTTGGGTTCGACACTCTTACTTATAGAAAGAGGCTACAACTATCCCGTATACTTGTGGGTTATCAGCGCCCTACCCCCCTGGGCGCGCCCCCTGCCTCGTGGGCCCCTGGCAGCCCTCCGGTGACCATCTTCTGCTATATGAAGTCTTTTACCTTGGAAAAAATCATAGGAAAGCTTTCGGGACGAAACACCGCCGCCACGAGGCGGAACCTATCTAGGGCTCCGGCGGAGTTGTTCTGCTGGGGAAACATCCCTCTGGGAGGGGGAAATCATCGCCATCGTCATCACCAACGATCCTCTCATTGGGAGGGGGTCAATCTCCATCAACATCTTCAATAGCACCATCTCCCCTCAAACCCTAGTTCATCTCTTGTATCCAATCTTTGTACCAAAACCTCAGATTGGTGTCGGGGGTTGGGTGCGACATATGCCAAAGGATGGCTTATCATGGTGGGGGCGAGTAGAACGTCGCTGGTGCCTGGAAACGGGATGATGCGAAGACATGCACGCCGGCGAATCTTACCCAGCTTTAGGGCTCTCCGAGGAGATAACACCCCTACTGCTGCTCTGCGAGGTCTCCGCATGGTCACTAAGGCAAAGTGAATACAAGCTTGCTCCTAGAGCTGTTTCTGGAGGTAGGAGAGGGCAAGGCTAGCTCTCTCCTTACTGTGTGGTCAGTCTAATGCTAATGGATGCGAACCCTTTGCATGGGTGCCTTGGGGGGTTTATATAGGCCTACCCCCCCAGGGTTACAATGGTAAAACCGCCTGGGTGTGGGTCCCAGCCATCTGTCTCTCAGGCGCCGTCTTCTCCGCCGACTCGTGGGGCCCGCCGACTAGTGGGTCCCGCCGACTGGCCTAGTACGAGGGCGTCAGCCCGCGTCCGCCGCGGGCTGGTCTTGCCGGCTGCAGATTACTGTAGCCGTGCTTCTAATGACGCGGGCTTGGTCATGGGGTTATGGCAACAGTGCCGCCGCCTGGCGGGCGATCACTGTTGCCATTCCCCCGTCGCATCTGGTTAATGGCGTGTGGGGCCCGTGGGAGGGGCCGGCCGACTCCTGGGGGCCGTCTCCCAACGGGTCCGACTCGTGGCGCTCATGCCGTCTTCAGCACTCCCGCTGACTGGTAGGCCCCTCCGCTCCGGGCCGTACAGACAAGTCGTCGTGGGTATAGGGCCCCGCCCCAGGGGCTGATGTCAGGGCTGGCATGGCAACAGTGCCGCGCTGGGCGGAGATCTCCGTGGGTATGGCGCACTGTGGCCATGCCTGCCTTTAATTATTGGGGTGGTTGTAGTCACGGGCCGACTCCCCACAGTCGGCTTCCTTGGAGTCGCCTCTGGGACTCGGCTTGAATGGGAGTCGCCTCTGGGACTCGGCTCATCTTGGAGTCGCCTCTGGGGACTCGGCTCGTCTTGGAGTCGCCGCAGGTACTTGAGGGGCGCAGTCTGCCCCGATGTCTTGAAAGGTTCTGGGGCTCGGGTTAGCCTACCCGTGGCCCATTACTCTGACAGTAGTCCCCGAAGATGGTGAGGCTCCGAGGGTGATACGTCGTGTGCCTCAACAGTTTCATTCTTCCGGTGGGAGAGTGCAGGCCTTGATGGTCGTCTTCCTTCAGGCCGATTGGCTGGAGCCGGATCCACCGAGGGCCGTCCTGCTCAAGCCGACTAACTGGAGTCGGATTCACCGAGGGCTGTCTCACCCCTTGAGGAGTTTTGAACGTCGCGGCGGGAACCAGGCGGCGTGCCTGATACGCTTCCCGCGGTCGCTCACCACGGCCCCGTCGCGCGGCGCCACGTGGCAGGGGCAGTCTGCCCACCCACGCGCGTGACGGGACAGGCCGTCAGGCGGGGCACGCGAACGGATCCGTTGTGGCCGTGCGGACGGTTGGGTTCCCCATGTCGTTACTGCACGCAGTAACTTCGTGGGGTAAATCGTGGGGGGCGTGGTGTCTCGCGCGCAGTTAATCCCACGCCGCCCCATCGGCTTCTCAGCCCGTAGGCCTATAAGTAGGCGGGGGGAGCGGGACGGCGAAACACGCGCGCCCATTCTTCCCTGCTCCCGCGCCTCCTCTTGCCTCTTCTTCTCCCTTCCGTCGTTGCTCCAAGCCGCGCAGCGCTCGCCGTGATGAGTTCCTCCTCCGCCGCTACGGCTCCTGCCGTGCGCTCCGGCGTGTGGGACGGCTCCGAAGTAGACGACGACGCCATCGAGCACCTCCGCAAGACGCGCCGGCTCCCTGGCGCGAACTTGGTGCAAGCCCGCGCCCCGCCGGCGGGGGAAATAAGGTCGGCACCGGAGGAGGGCGAGCGGGTCCTATTCCGCTCGCACCTCATGTGCGACCTGGGCCTGCCGGCGAGCGGCTTCTTCCGCTCCTTCCTGGAGTTCAACGGACTCCAGCCGCACCACCTCACTTCGAACACGGTGGTGCTGCTGGCCGCCTTTGCCACCCTGTGCGAGGGTTTCCTCGGCGTTCTCCCCACCATCGAGCTGTGGGGAGAGTTCTTCCAATCGAAGCTCGGCACACACGTCGCCGGCATACCGGCTCAGTGCGGCGCCTTCATCGCAATGCGAAGGTCGACCGCCGACAATCCATTTCCCTCCATCGCACTAATCAAGTCGGTGAAGATGTGGCAGCGGTCATACTTCTATGTAAAGAACGTCGCCACGGAAGGCGACTGGGTCAACCTGCCGCACTACGAAGCCGGCGCGCCAGCTGGGAGGCTTCCCAGCTGGTCCAATCGGGCCAAGACGCTGACTCCTGCCGGTGCCGCCGCCGTCGCGCGACTCCGAGTGCTGACGCAGTCAGAAGGCCTGGTCGGAGCCGACTTGCTGGCCGCCTTCGTGGCGCGCTGAGTCCTCCCACTCCAAGGCCAACCTCATCTGATCTGCCAGATGAGCGATCACCGGGACCCGAGCCGGATGTGCACCAGGGAGATGCCCCACGCGGAGTTGGTGAACATGGTGAATCACATCGCGAACTGCGAGCTCGCGAAAGACTGGCAGTTTGGCAAGGAGCCGTACTCACGTTCCAACCCTCCGCCCGTGGTAAGTCAAATCTTTTGTTCTTCTGTTTTTCTTTGTAGCCGAATCCGACTTCTGATCTTCTTGGTTTTTCGAGTCAGAACCCCCTCATCCAGCCTGCAGCCAGCGCCACGGGACATCCCCGCGAGTTCGCTCCAGATCGAGCAGAGAGCGACGTTGACGACCCCGACTTGGGGGCGGCGGCGATGGAGGCCGACGCCGAAGGCGGAGGAGGAGGAGCGGAAGGTGGTTTCCGGCCCTCGGCGACCTTCACCGACTGGCCAGAAGACGAGGCCAAAGGGGAAGTCGTCCCGCGCCGCCAACCGAAAGCCGGCCATCCAGGCGCGAGTTCCTCCGCCGGCTTGGCTGGACAAGTCGGCGCGAAGAAGCACCGGGCCACGCTGAGTTTGCTCGGCGGTCGGCCGAAGAAGTTCAAGGGGGCGGCCGCCGCGACCAAGCGGGAAGAGGCGGCCGCGAAGGCCAACCGCTTCCGTAAGGTAGTGAAGAAGCCGCAGCTAGTCTCTGCGTAAGCGCTCTTCTACCTTCGTCTTGTTTTCTTCGATGGATCTTTTCCGAGTCTTTTTCGTTCCGTTTTTTGCTTCAGGGCCCCTCTTTCTCTTGAGAGGGTCGCCGTCCCCTCTGTCATGGGGTCGGCCGAGACGTCCGCCAACACTCGGCGGATTGACCCTGCCGCCGACCTCCGGGAAGCGACGGAGCGCAACACGCGGGAGAAGCGCAACGAGGAAGAGGCCGACCGTCTGGAGAAGGCGGAGGCCGAGAAAGCGGCGGCCTCCGCTCAGAAGAAGCTGGAGGAGGCCGAAGCCGCCGCCGCAGCAAAACAGCGGGCAGAGGAGACCGCGCGCCGCCAGTCGGCGTTGCTTGTCATCCCGCTGAACTCCGCGCCGCTGCCCCCGGAGTTCACGGGGCAGACTGGAGTAGTCGGCGGGGAGCACTCAATCATGGAGAAGGACGGTGGTGAAGCCTCCGCGTCGGGCACGGCCACGCCGCCACCGCCGCCTCCGCCGCCATCTGGGTGCGTGCATGGCAAGCAGCCGGCGGCCCCGCCAGTGCCGCCGACTGAGGACAAGGCGGTGGCGAGGCTGCTCCTTCAGGTCGCCTCACCAGCGCGCCGCCGCCTCGAGAAGGCGGTTTCAGCGCCGCGCCCCTTGGAGGCCGGCGCCACCAGCTCGGCCATCCCCGATGCCGAGGTGACAAGCGTCGCGCCCACTGGGTGGGTGCGAGGAGGCGGCGACGGTCCGCTGAACCAGGCGCTCCTGGACGTGCAGGCGAAACTGCGGGCTGAAGGCGAAGCCATCCAGGGCTGCACCAGGGCGCACCTGGCGTCGCGAGCGTCTAACCGGGTATGTTTTTCTTTTTGGACTTTGTCTTTTCTCGTTCTTCTCTATGGGGGCGCGCCAGCGCACCCACTGGGTGTAGTCCCCGAGTTTCGGGCCGGCTGCTGCGCAGGCGGCCCAGAACTCAATCTGGTGAGTTCCTCATTTTTGTCTTTGTCCGATTTTTTATCACAGGAGTATCACAACCTCCGCGTCACCGCCTTCAACCGCAACGTTGAGCAGCTGGGGAAGCGGACTGCCGACTTGTCAGAGAGCCGGAGTAAGTTCTTCTTCTTTTTTGCGGGGGCGCGCTGGCGCACCCGCGGGCTGTAGTCCCTGAGATTCGGGCCGACTGCCGAGCAGTCGGGCCGGATCTTCCCGGCGACCTTCCTTGTTGACGACTTAACGTCTTTTCTCTTTGTTCTTTAGAGGCCAATGTCGTTCTTCAGGAACGGTTGGGCGAGGTCAGCACTGCCCTACGCGCCAAGGAGGAGGAGTGCGGCAAGCTCGCCACAGAGCGCGACTTGCTGGCCGCGCAGTTGGCGGAGCAGAAGGAGCTGCTTAAGGCGGCTCAGGACGAGGCGGAGAAGAAAGAGACCGCTCTCCTGGCCGAGTTCGAGTGTGAGCACTCCTCCTGGACTGACAAGGAGGCGATGCTGACCTCCGGCTTCCATGAGATCGAAGACATTGTCGATGGTGAGTTTCTTTGCTTTCTTTCTTCGAGCCGCCGACTATAAGTCAGGCCGACTACTGACTCTTTCTTTTGCTTCTTTCTGTTTCGGGCAGACTTCTTCCCTGGCCACTCGCAGGCGGTCACCCGAGCCATTGAGGCTGATCACGAGGCGCGGAGGGCGAATGGTGAGGAGATCGCCGCCAACGCCCCCCTGACCGTCAATGAGCAGCTCCTGAGCATCGAGACCCGTCTGCGGCCGGCCCATCAACTGCTGCGCCGGCTTCAACGCGCTGGGGCCCAAGCGATCTCTGCCCTGTGGCCAGGCATGCCGGCTCTGCACACTCCCAGTCGGACTGCCGACTGGCTGAAGGTCGCGGCTGGCCGTCTTGAAGCTTGGAAGGGTTCCTCGGCCCGGGCTGGAGCGCGCCCGGCCTTGGAATTCGTCAAGGCTTGGTATCCGGGGCTGGACCTGGACCGGCTGGCCACCTTCCGGTCAGAGGCCCAGGCAGAACTGGCGGCTGTGGAAGGCGCCCTCATCGAGCGTGCGGCGGCGATCGCCGACTACACCGACACCAGCGTCTTCATTCCTAAGCGGGCTGCGAACGGCGAGGAGGTGCCTCCGGAGTGGTTTGGGATGAACCCCGACTACGACAAGGACTCAGCGGAGGTGATCGGCTCCAGCACCGAGGAGGAAGACGAGGCGGGGGACGGAGACGAGACGGAGGCGCCAGAAGACGGAGTGGACGACCAGCCTCAGCTTGACCGCGCCTCTAGCAACGAGCCGCGACCGACCGGGGCGGCTGTGTCAGGACCCCGAATCGATGCCACATCGATCTAGCATGTAACACCTCATATCACTTTGCGGCCTCACGCACGGTATTCCCACGGGTGTCGCCTTACCTTTTCCCGGGACCGTTTGCGCCTTGTGGCACACGTATATGATAGTGTCGCTAGCATCCATATGATAAGGAGCCCGGGCTGACATGGCTAGTCGTAAACCCAAAGTGGCACAAACTTACAGGGACAGGCATACATGACCCAGCATCGAACGTGTCGGTCATCAGCGAGTGAATCCAGGCTGTAGCACTGGGCTAGCAGGACTCCGGTGAACCGGGCTGTAGCAGGCTAACAGGACTCCGGTATTCATCGCGTGACATTTCCCCGAAGGGACAGACACAGGAACGAAGAAGGACACATGCCGGCCAGCCTAAGTGTTCCGGAGCAGTAGCAAACTACCATGGCTCAGTGGAAGCACTAGGAGACATTTCCCGGTAAGAGAGGCTACTAAGAATAAACAACTAGATAGTCAGATCCCACACATACCAAGCATTTCAATAACATACACACAATATGCTCGATATGTGCAAATACAACATGGCATCACAACATGACTCTACGACAAAAGTATCTATTCATTAGGCTCCGAGGAGCGAGATATTACAAACATGGGTCTCACGACCCAACATTCAGAGCATACAAGTCAAAGCACAAGCGGAAGCTAACATGTCTGAGTACAGACATCTACAAATGAAAAAGGCTGAAAAGCCTGACTATCTACCAGATCCTGCCGAGGGCACAAGATCGTAGCTGAGGTAACAAGCTAAACGTAGAAGTCCACGCGGAATTACTAGTGAGACTGAAGTCTCTTTGCAAAAACATAAAATAGGCAAACGTGAGTACAAATGTACCCAGCAAGACTTACATCAGAACTAACTACATATGCATCATTATCAAAAGGGGGTGGTGGAGTTTAACTGCAGCAAGCTAGCTTTGACTCGGTGGCTATCCTAAACTACGACTACAAGTAACTCTTTTGAGGTGGCGCACACGAGTCCACATATTCACCATATCGTCCAGGTTTATCGCCTATTCGGGTTCCATCCATGAGGAGATCCGGCCGGGGTTTCGCTCACAGCCCCAAACGATGTGAACATGGTTCCGAGACACCAAACGGGCGCCCGGTATACCCGGCCACGTGCCTACCGCATCACAGCCCACCCCTTCGGTCAGCGCTGCCCACGGCCTCCAGCATACTACAAACACCAGAAACTACTTGCAACTCTTGGACAGAGGACAAGGGTGATTAAGAAGCCGAGAGGGTCCATTGGTTTCGGGCCCAATGCGTGGTAGTAGCTGAATCATGGATCACAAACACAGAACTCAGTTCCTGAGGACGGCTGCAATGAGACAACCCACCATGTACTCCTACATTGCCTCTCACCGCTACCTTTACCAAATCGTGTTCACACACTTAGCTCACACACAGTAGGACATGTTCACACACCTCTGATTCATCCCGGATGAATTAGACCTGACTCAACTCTAAGCAGTAGCAGGCATGACAAACAAACATGAATGAGTAGGCACAACAGGGCTCAAGCAACTCCTACTCATGCTAGTGGGTTTCATCTATTTACTGTGGCAATGACAGGTCATGCAGAGGATAAAGGGGTTCAGCTACCGCAGCAAGTAACAAATATGTCGTTGTTGTCCTAATGCAGTAAAAGAGAGCAGGAGCGAGAGAGTAGGATTGTATCGGAATGAACAAGGGGGTTTTGCTTGCCTGGCACTTCTGAAGATAATATAGTTCTTCATTGGTGTCATCGAACTCGTCGTCGGAACCACGTCTATCGAGAGGGGACAAACACTGGCAACACAGAAGGAAACACAATCAATGCAATGCAACAATATGATGCATGATCATGACATGGCAATATGTTGTGGTTTGAGCTAATGCAACTAGCAACAACTTAAATGAAGTTGGTTTGAACCTTAAGTTCAAATCCAAACCCCATATGTGAAATTCAAATGCCATTTATGCAAATTGTTGTATACAGCAGCTTTAAGTTGTTCTAACATGCATGAAAATGGTACAGATGGATAGATTGGATTTTTCTGATCGTTTTTATATATAATTTATCTCATTTGGAGTTACGGTTGAATTTCTATGAATTTTAGAAGTTTTGGACATTTTCTGAAAATAATAAATCATTTAAGATTTATTTAAATTCCAGAAAGGAATTATTGCGTCAGCATGGTCAACAGACGCTGCTACTGGTAAAACCTGACCAGTGGGGTCCACTGGTCAGAGACTGGGGCTGGTTAGTGCCGCTGACGTGTGGGCCCAGTCAACGGCCACGTCAGCTTGGTCAAAGCTGACGCGTGGGGCCACTGTGTTTAGATTAAACTTAACTAATTTTGTTAGCTGGTTAGTTAGGCAGTGGGGCCCCATGTCAGCGAGCCAGGGGGTTAGTTAGTGGGTCAATTAGCCACTAATGACGTGTCCACGTCAGCACTGCCGGCGATTAGTCGCCGGCGACCTCAAGTCGCGGCGGAGTCCGCACGGCAGGCCACGGGGATGGCGGGCGAGGGCACCAGGAGGAAGCCCAGGCCCACGCGGATAGCGGCGGCCGGAGCTTCGGCCAACGGCAGGTTAGGCGCTGCAGGGAACGGCAGGAGCCGCGGGTGGTCGCGGTCGACTCCTGGGAACGTGCTGAGCACGGTGGCGCGCTTGGTTGCGAGCTTGCGCGGCTGTGGCCACGGCTACGCCCTGGCCGGCGGCGAGATGCTTCGGTCACGATTGGGGATCGGGGCTAGAGGACGAACGCGTCGACGGGGAGAGTGGCGAGGGGCGTAGGAGCTCACAGCGGTTCCGTAGGGTTGGTCAGTGGGCTCGGGGAGAGGCCGGAGCAGTCGGGGCGGCGATGGAGATCTCCGGCGTCGGGAGGTTGAAGACGATGGCGTGGAGACGCACGGGGGCGTCCGGCGTTGCACAGCTCGACGACGAGGAAGAGGGGTACTAGTCGGAGCTCTTGAGCACCTCAGGGTGTCGCCGGGATGGCGGTGTCTGCGGTGGTGGTGAGCAGCGGCGACGGAGGCGCTCGGGCGGAAAGAACAGAGGAGGGGGAGAGCGTTCGGGGGAGAGAGAGGAAGGTCCAGGGCGTCCAGGCGTCGCGCTGGCGTCGTCTAGGCGCGACGAGGGGGAGCCAGGCAGGCTAGGAGGGAGGAGGTGGCCGGGGCGCGTGCGTGCACGCGTCGGCCACACGCGCGTCCTCCTGGCAGAGGAGGAAGGCGACAGGGGGGGTAGCGGTGGCGGGCTGGGCCGCCAGCTGGAGTTGGGCCAGGTGGGCTGAGAGGTGAGCGCCAGGTAGTTCTTCTGCTCTTTTCCTTTTACTTATTGTTTTCTATTTTTTTCTTCCTCTGTTTTGATTTAGTTTAGCAACTAAATTGTTTTAATAAATTATGTAGGTTTTTATGTGGCTTGCTAAAATATATAAAAAGCCACTCACAAACTTCCAGAATTATTGGAGTCATATTTAATATATATATTAAATATAAATCCAAAGCAAATAGTTATTGGATTAATTCAAATGGCCAAAATAAATATTTCTGTGACTCCAAAAATATTGGTTTGAATTTTACCTCTTACTTCTATTTCTATAGAATAATAGGAACATTTTCTTGGACTCATTTGAGAAGATTTAAATGTTGGCTATTTTTAGAGGGTTCCTGAGGCTTTTGAAAATTCCTCAATTCAAATTTCATTTGAATTTAAACATGATGCACACATGGAAGCTAGCATAGGTCAGGCCAGAACTAGGGATGTGACAGGCTGCCGCCGGAGATGATCAAGCCGAGACTGCCCAGCCAGCCGCTCCGGCGCCTGACACCACCGTCTCCACCGACCCTCCGAACCCGTCTGCCGCTCCTTAGGCTGCCGTCTTGTTTTTACTGTATCTGCTTTCATAGTCTTTGAAGAACTTGTTAATTTGCATAATTCCACCCATGGGGTGTATCTTGAACTTGGCCAGAGGCCTATGTTATGTAAATATCTATCCGACTTCTATCTTTCCTTGCTCATTGCTCTTTTTGGCTTTTTCCTTTGCCGCCTTGCCATACTCGCCGCTTTGCCAGACGAACAGCCGCTCCGCGGTCTGCCGCTAGGTCAAATGCTTGGCTACTTTAAGGAAGGCAAGTACTTGGCCCTTTTAGAGTTTTTTTTAACAAGTTGGATAGAAGGCGGCAAGCCGACTATTCGAGAGTCGGCTCTGTAAAGAGAGGCTGGAAGCCGGCTTGGGCTATGCTTATGCTTTGAGTCCTTAGCCATTTTTCGTGTGTGCGCTCGTTCTTGCTTACTCTCTGCCTACCAACAGTCGCTCGGCGAGCTGCGGCTTCCGACAGGAGACGGCGTAAGCGCCACACACTACTTGTCCGAATGCAGGAAGCATTTCATAGCACAAGACGGCGAGTCCCCGGGTCGACTAGTCGAACCCGGTGCCAAGCGGCATAACACAGAGTAGCATACTCGGAGGCATAATTCTTATCATACAGATAACAAAAAGGGCAGTCCCCGAGCTCGTCTCGGGGGGCCCAAAGTCTCGGTACTTTAATACGAAGGATAGCGTGGTACATACTGCATCAACTGTAAAATCTTCGGAGAAGATTTGCGTTCCATGGTCGTTCTGACTCCTTGCCGGAGTCATCCCTCTTGCGTGCTTGGGGCTTCTGAGCGTCGACTAGGTAGTAGGAGTCGTTGCCCAGCACTTTGCTGATGATGAAGGGTCCTTCCCAAGGTGCCGACAACTTGTGCTGGCCGGCTGTTCGCTGAATCAGCTGGAGCACAAGGTCGCCCTCTTGGAAAGATCTCGGCCTGACCTTCCGGTTGTAGTATCAGCGCAGACTCTGCTGGTAGATGCTGGACCGGCTGAGTGCCAACAGCCGGCCCTCTTCCAGCAGATCGACGCCGTCTTGACGTGCTTCTTCATCTTCCTCTTCGGTGTACATGGTGACTCGTGGAGAGTCGAACTCTATGTCCGTCGGGATGACGGCTTCGGCACCGTAGACGAGGAAGAAGGGCGTGAAGCCGGTTTACTTGTTTGGAGTCGTGCGCAGGCTCCAGAGGACGGCTGGCAGCTCCTCAAAGCCAACAGCCGGCCGAACGCTCAAGTGGTTTGACCAGTCGAGGCATGCCGGACAGGATGAGGCCATTTGCTCGCTCCACCTAGCCGTTTGACTGCGGATGGGCACCGGACGCTAAGTCTAGTCGGATGCCCTGCGTCGCGCAGAAATGGGCCAAGGCGCCTTTGGCAAAATTTGTGCCGTTGTCAGTGATGATGTTGTGCGGTATGCCGTACCGCACCGTGATGTCGGCGATGAAAGTTACTGCAGTCGGACCATTCAACTTCTTGATGGGCTTTGCTTCTATCCACTTGGTGAACTTGTCCACCGCGACAAGCAGATGAGTCAGGCCGCCTCGGGCCGTCTTGAATGGTCCCACCATGTCCAGGCCCCAAACTGCAAAGGGCCAGGCGATGGGGATTGTCTTCAGCGCGGAAGCCGGCTGAAGCGGCTTGGAGCGGAACTTCTGGCACCCCTTGCATTTTTGGACTAATTCCTTGGCCTCTTCCAGGGCAGTCGGCCAGAAGAAACCGTGCCGAAAGGCTTTGGCGACGAGTGCTCTTGAAGCCGCATGGTGGCCGCACTCGCCTTGGTGGATGTCTCTGAGAATTGCTTGGCCTTGCTCTGGCTCTATGCAGCGCTGGTAGACACCAGTAATGCTGTGCCTGACCAGCTCTCTGTTGATTATGGTGTAGGCTGCCGCTCGGCGTTGCACTTGCCGAGCCAAGATTTCATCAGTTGGCAGCTCTCTATTCACTAGAAACTTGAGGATGGGGTGCGCCCATGAGGGTGCTGCTATTTCTTCGACCGCCACCACTGCGACTTGGACAAGGGCGGCTGGGCTGGGAGGCAGCGGGCTGGAGTCTGCGGCCGCTTGCTGGATTGACGAAGTCCCCGGGCCGACTAGCGCAATCCCCGGGCCAACTGGCACAGTCCCCGGGCCGGCTTCAACTGTGATTTTCTTGGGGTCGTCTGCTGGGGCTCTTGAGTCGGATCCGACTTCTTCGGGGGGAGCCGGCACAAAGATGGAGTCTGATTCTGGTGAAGGCTTGATAGACGGCTTAAAGAGGCGCTGAAGAGCGACGCCGGATGGTATTGCTTGGCAGGTGGAGCCGACTCGTGCCAAGGCGTCTGCTTGGTCGTTGTCATTCCTTGGCACGTGAAGGAACTCGCACCCCTTGAAGTATCCGTTGAGTTGCTGCACCAGGAGGCGGTAGCTCGCCATGTTTGCATCTTTGGCGTCCCAGTCGCCAGATGACTGCTGGACCACCAAATCGGAGTCGCCATAGCACAGGATCCGGCGAATGCCGAGTTCTTTGGCAAGCCGGAGCCCGTGAATGAGCGCCTCGTACTCGGCAACGTTGTTGGAGGCGGCAAAGTGGATCTGCAGCACATACTTGAGCTTGTCGCCTTTAGGGGAGGTGAGGACGACGCCGGCTCCCAGGCCGGTGCGCATCTTGGAGCCGTCGAAATGCATCCGCCAATGGGTGGAGTCGGGCGCTGGCGGTAGGTACTGGGTCTCGTCCCAGTTGACGAGGAAGTCGGCCAGTGCTTGCGACTTGATGGCGGTGTGGGGCTGGTAGTAGATGGTGTAGGGAGCCAAATCTATGGCCCATTTGGCTACTCAGCCAGAAGCGTCTCGTCTCCTGATGATCTCGGCCAGTGGGGTTGTGCAAACCAGAGTGATTGGATGCTCTTGAAAGCAAGGCTTCAGCTTCTTGGCGGCAAAATGCACTCCGTATCACATCTTCTGGTAGTGAGGGTAGTTCTGCTTGGAGGTCGACAGCACCTCGGTCAGGTAATACACCGGTCTCTGGACAGGGAGTACCTTGCCTTCCTCTTTGCGCTCGACTACTATGACTGTGCTGACTACTCGGCTGGTGGCGGCAATGTATAAGAGCATGGGCTCTTTAGGAGTCGGAGCCGCCGGCACAGGGGGAGTAGTCAACATCTTCTTCAGCTGGAGAAATGCTTCATCTGCCTTGTGGTTCCACTCAAAAAAGGTGGTTTTCTTCATTAACTGATACAAAGGGAGAGCTTTCTCGCCCAGCCGGCTGATGAATCGGCTGATGGACGCCAAGCAGCCGGTGAACTTCTGC
Source organism: Aegilops sharonensis (assembly GCA_904067115.1). Taxonomy (NCBI): domain Eukaryota; kingdom Viridiplantae; phylum Streptophyta; class Magnoliopsida; order Poales; family Poaceae; genus Aegilops; species Aegilops sharonensis. The sequence goes on from LR880970.1 coordinate 559,247,899, forward strand.
ACATCTAACAGTCGACTGGGTACCTCCATCCTCTCGATGGCCTTGATCTTCACAGGGTTGCACTCTATGCCGCGTTCAGAGACCAGGAAGCCAAGGAGTTGGCCGGCTGGTACTCCGAAGACACACTTCTCAGGGTTGAGCTTGATCTGGAATCGGCGCAGGTTCTCAAAAGTTTCCTTGAGGTTTTCCAGCAGTATCCCACGCTTCTCCGTCTTCACCACTACATCATCCACGTAGACGTGGGCATTTCTGCCGAGTTGCTTGAGGAGGCACTTCTGCATGCAACGCTGAAAGGTGGCGCTGGCATTCCTCAAGCCGAACGTCATGGTCAGGTAGCAGAAGGCTCCGAACGGCGTGATGAAGGCGGTCTTCAGTCTGTCTGCCGGGTTCAGCTTGATCTGGTGATATCCTGAATATGCATCTAAGAAACTCAACAGCTCGCATCCGGCTGTGGAGTCTATCACCTGATCGATTCTCGGCAGGGCAAATGGGTCCTTCGGGCAGGCTTTGTTGAGGCTTGTGTAATCAATGCACATCCGCCACTGCTTGTTTTTCTTCAGTACCAGGACCGGGTTACCAACCACTCTAGAAAAAACACCTCCATAATGAAGCCGGCCGCCAGGAGCCGGGCTATCTCTTCTCCAACAACTCTTCTCTTCTCTTCTGACAGGCGGCGCAAGGGCTGCCTGATCGCCACCTATTCCTGAATTAAGGGAACGCGAGAAATATTTCTCTATGTCAATTCAAAACAAAACAAACGGACGACTGAATCCTATAAACAAAATTCTTTTGAAAAGAGCTTGCGCCTATGCTTCTATAAAAATCACCTATGTGGAACGGATGCTTCTACTTGGTCATCATAGACCAGCAAATCCATTTGAGAGCTGTCTTTCTTTGATGGTAGTGTCCTTTCTTCACGCTCACCATCTCTGCAGAGCTTAACAAGATAATCCACGCCAACAACCAAAGCCAACAAGCCTTCGCTCAGAAGCTCTTTCTTCATCTAAGCTTTTAGTAACATTAGCTGTCATCAATAGGGTGGAACGCATTAACCAGTAGAAACCTTGCTTCAAGGTAGATTCTTACATGTTTGGAGTTTTGTCTGGATCTAGGTACCTCAACTATTGGCCTTACATGGCCTGACATGGGTATTCCCTCTTTCTAGTCCCACTCTTCTCCAACAGAGCTCCCTCACTGAGCGAGCATTCGGCATTCCTAGTATGCTCCACTCATTCTACGCCAAGCACCCAATCACGGGATCAGAATCACACTCTAGATCATACCTTTCACGAAAGAAAAGGACAGGCAGCCACTGCTAAACCAAGATCTCCATCTCTTGACTCTGTCAATCAATCTTACCTTATAGGGCACAAAGGTATATTTACCATACGAGATGTGTGCACCTACTAAAGGGAATAGAAAGATCTTGGGCACAAATACTCCACTTTTCACGAAAGACATAGATTCACCAATGATTGGTTGGACTAAATACTACATTTATTTGCTCAGAAGAAGGAAAGTTGGCTGTGAGAATGATTTCTCGTACGTAGTCTTACCTAGGACCATTCCAACAGGATGCTCGGAGGTGGGTGGAGAAAAAGCTCAAAAGGCATACTTCCTGCGCTTTCAGAGGATCTAAATCAGTCTTCATCCTTTCGCTTTTCAAAGCCCCTCGCAATATATATGTAAATTCGTTTCGCAGAAATTCAGAGATTTTCGATCTCCTCGAAAGAAAATGAGTTCGATCAGCAACACCGGTCTCCGCAGCACCAGGATAAAGACCTTCTTTTTACCCATAACCTTTCTCTGCAGCATTGGAACCAAGATCGGGCTTGGCATAGTTACGAGGTTCCCGTTCTATTTAACTAACACTAACTGAAGCTAACCGGAAGCTTTCTTCTCATGCACTCTTGGATCGAAAAGAGGCTGCTGGACTGGACCATGGCTGAAACTGCCAGGCACGGACTAAAAGCTTTTATCAGGGATTCCCGAGTCAAACGACTACCATACATAGCATAGAGCTGGAAGCTGCACTAGTGTACAGAGAAGACTGGATGTGAACACGGGCGGCCATTGGCTATGTATGGGGCACTCACTAATCACTATTAGCAGGAAACAACTAGCAGAAAGAAAGATGAACGCACTTTCACTCCTTGCTCTTCAGCACGTACTCACACGAGGGACTCTCAAATCTCTATTTCAGACCATAATCTTTCGATCCCTTTACCGAAGTGATTGATAGCAGGGCTCCAAAATCATAGGGCTTCTTCTATTTTTAGTGTGAACTCACTTCTATTCTATATCAAGATAGGGGCTTCAGTACTTGGCTGACCACCCGGTGGAAGACCTGGTTCTACCACACAAGGGCAGATTTCGTAGTCCAGGATTATTTTCCTCATATGTAATTTCACCTCAATGTGGAAATGTCCGATCTTATTCCAAAATAGAAGGTCTTCATGAAGGTCTGTCTTGTTTCAGGAATATAGGTACCGAAGTTCAATAGCGGTAGGTACCAAGGAGAAGACGAGTCAGGGCCGATTGACAAGACTAGCTAGGCTGACCTTCCAGCCATACTCCATCCAATATCGAATGGAAGTGCTAAAGGTTTCATGTGATGCTGACCTCAATGAACCTGACCTCGAGAATTCGTTCATCCCTTCGCTCCGAGGATTGGTCGAGTACTTGGCCACATGCATGAGTAGGCCTGTTGCCGGGATGTCCCATTAAAAAGGCAGGTCCCATATTTGAAATACAAAAATAAGATCAGATAGAGCTCAAGAGGTTTTTCTCCATACGAGAAATCCTTCACTCGCAGGGAATTCAAATAGATGTGTGGAAGATCATCAAAGAAAGGAAAAAGACTGAATTCGATCCATCTCCTCCCTTTTCTTTAAACCAAGAGCTACTCCTCCCTTTTCTTTTTTTTTATGTAATTTCAATACGATTTCATTTGTGTTCATGTTTTCAATTTAGAACCCCACGGAAGTGAATAGAAAAAAGCAAAATACCCCTGTGATACGCCTTCCTTTACCTATTTCTAGATTGATTGATGTTCAATGGAGGGAAACTTGCCATTCCTTCTTTCCTTTGAAATTGTACATTTTTTTGATTATGAACTAATTGTATCCTTTTTGTTCCCATCGAGCTTTCTTGCCTAGTGACTAAGGATTTTCACACTTGTTGTGTCTATAAAAGATTTTCTCATAAAACACTAACAGAAGTGTTAGAGGGATTCACTTTCGATAAGAATCCAAAATCAAGTTCCCTATACTACCTTCTTTCCCTCCTCTATTTCTGTCTTTAAGAGGCAGTGCATCCGGCAGGAATCGAACCTACTTTTTGACCCATTTTGCCTTTCTAGGTTGGTGGGCGCTTTCACCATTCAGCCATGGATGCTTTAGCGAGTGAACTAGGTTTTTATTTGAGAGCGAACTAGGTTTTTAGTGGTATTCCTTCTCGAGCTTCTATTTCTTCCGTTAAGGGAGATTCGGGAAAAGATGGAATAGGAAGACGTGTTTCCAGAACGAACAAGATACGGGTAGAGAAGGGGAAGTTAGCAAAGTTAGACAAGATTGGAATGGGCATAGGAACATGTATTGATGTACCAGATCGGCTAATGCTCCCAGGTTGATGCGATGTATTCCACCAGTTGACTGGAGACTTTATTATTGGTATATCGATCGGTCCAGCACGGATTGAAATAGGAGCCGGTTCGACAGGAAGCTTTTGAAAACGCAGTGCACCCAGGTAAATAAGGAACAAGATGAATACAGAAGTTAAATGAGCATCCCACACCCGAAAGGTACCCCTGCTCGCTCTTTGATCAGTGATTCACCGGCCACTAGATCGATGAAGAATCTCTCAAAAATCCGCTTTTTGATCAGTGATTCACCAGCCACTACATTCTTGGATCCCACCTTATTCTCAAACCTGGTGGCTCGCTTGATTGGCAGTCCTGTAAGCTCATCTTGCATACAAATTTTTGGGGTACCAGGGCCTGCATCCACCAAGAACATTTCTTCCCTTAAGCGTAAGCGTAAAACTGAAGATTGTGAGGCGTTTCCACTACATAATAAGAAACTAGAATTAGATCTTGGAAATGATCGACTCCAATAGATGCTCATCATAAGCTTTTTTTTCCTCCTATTCCTATTGATCAGAAGTATCCAGCAGCGCCACGCCAGAGTGACTTCCGAAGCGCTACGGACGGGACGAAATCCGGCAGCCAGTTGCTGGCTCTGAATAACCAGCCCAGCNCCACGACGAAACAAGGGAATGAAAGGTCGCTTTGCGTTGGATGCTCTTTACCCTCCCCACTATGAGGGCTCTGTTGTCTTGGGGAGCGTTGAAGCTTGCTTCTTTTCCATACTTTTCTTGGTCATCAATACGACGACCTATTCTTAATAGAACCGATCTTATTTTCACTACAAGAGGAATTTCGTGCTTCTGCCGGATCCTCCCTATCTCCTGATCGAGCTTGTGTAGGTAGATATTGCCTGGTAGGGCCGATAGTAGTACACTGTTTGGGATGGAGTCAGGGCCCTTCTCACCCCCTACGAGTCGTCCGGCGGAAAACTTTTTCTGAGTGGGGTAAAAGAACTTGGAATCGTCGATCTCTTCCTTCAAGATTGAGATGAATCGATGTCGGTCGATGGTGTGAAAACACTTCCTGATGTCGAATTCCAAAAACCAGCGAGAGGTTCCCCACTCTTCTTTGATCCGTCTGAGGGCCGAGTGGCAGCCTCGACCCGAGCGGAAGTGCGATGTGTCTGGAAACTCGGGATCGTAAATGGATTCGGGTACCATTCTGATCGCCTCTTTCATGATCTTTTCTATGGGTAGAACTACTGTGAGCGGTCTAAACTTCGACCCTTCTTTCTTTCTTCATTTAAAAAAGGGGGAGCAAAGCCTGTTTTTTGCTCCCTCAATTGATAGATCAGGGCCCCTCCTGCCGGCCCGAACGAAAGGCTCTTTAAGGAAGTAGTCCCATCACTCTCGGGCCCGGCACCAACCAAGAGGAGGCGGGGCTCTCTCCAATCATTCCGAAGAGCCGAGATCTCGTAAAGGAAAAATTAGCTAGCTCAGCAGGTTTGGACCCGGGTGAATCAGTTCAGTGAAGGAAGGGAGCCTAAACTTAAGGCTTTTCCAAGCCTTGCCGATAGGCGCCTCATGGCTCGCTCAGTTCGCTCGCGGAGTTCTTAGATCAGTAGATCTGGATAGAGTCTCGCTCATAAAGGAAGAGTAGCGCGCTAGCGCGGCTCGCTTCGCTTTTCGACGCGGAGCTCGCTGCTGTCTTTTTAGCTTCAAAACTACAGGGCGTGCGTTAGCACTACGGCTTTTCAGCCTCCCTTTGCTGGTTCCGAACTATCACTGATCCCAGAGATCAACCTTCAAACCTTTTTCTTTGAATCTCAGGAAGGCTTTCTCGGGGAGAAAGCTGGTTGGGGAACTGCTAAACGACCTAAAAGAAAAAGAGGAGACTGACTCTGACCTTTCAAAGCCCTATCTCATCTGGTTGATAGTAGAAGGTACGTACGATGATACCATGGACATAAACGAGGTCGAGCATATCTTTAATGATTTCAAACTAAAGCGTACCTAAAGCCTGCCCTGGATATGAAAAAGGGATTTGAGCCAGAAGAAGATGAGGATCTATCACCAGATGAGGAAATGGAAACAACTAAGTATTAGTTAGGTTTAGGTTCAGGAAATGGAAATGGTAACAGCGGCCCAAAAATGGTAAGGTTTTCTTTTCAAAGAAAAAGGAACGCAAAAGTTTTGCGAAATCCTTATCTTTCGGCTTTTTAAAGAAGATAGGCCATTACAAAAACAAGGTATAACAGTCGACTTTCCTATCAGGATTTTACAACCTGAATACCAAGGGACCACTATTAGAAGAGAGCATAATAAGTAAATGCCGACGCCATCTTTGACTTTTTGGATGGTCGGCGGCGCCATAAACTCGATAACCAGCACCGCGGAGTCAAGAAATTCAACTAAATAGAATCCTAAAACAATCTTATTCGAGCACACACGGGACCCACAGCAATGAAATTCACACAAGCGGCAATCATCCGAGCAGAGAATGGAGAAGGGAAATATACTTGAAATTGTTTTTTTCCGAATGAGAAAGCCTTTGGCAAACTCCTTGCAAATCTGTTTTTGCCGGGCACAATAGACATATCTGCTCAGTCACAACATAAGGAACCCCCAATGTTCCTCAAAGCCTACCCGGCCTGACAGCTTTAGTTGAATGATCTGATCCCGAAGCAAGCTTTCTACTTAAATTGCTATGACTGGCCAACTAATGATAGGACTACCTATCTTGATGCTTTGAATCTGTATTCAGAGCTTTTTTCCAACTACCGGGACTACTAATTTCAAGTACAAAGCTCTCCTATGAATATGCTACTGCTCTTACTTTCTACCGGAATCCGAGCATTGAAGCAAGCTCTTTATCGCGCCATAACCGAGTCTCTCCTTGCAGCTCTGACCAATCCACCCGTCATTGCAAATAACTGCTCCTTACTCTTTGATTGTATGTCCATTTTTGCTTGATGTCTGGCTCACCGGATCTGGTACATGAAAAAGCCATTCCTTTTCGCTTTCCTTCAACCACTCAGTATACTTTTTTACTGGAAGAGTCAAGCGAAAGCAATTAGTTTAGAAGGAAGAGGAAGACCTAGGGGGCTTACGTCCTCATTTCACTCTTTTTGCTCCTGCGAGACACGACTCAACTACTTTTTACAATTGACAGGGTAGCCCGGAGGTCAGATGAAGGGTCTTCCCCATAAAGATAGATTAGTACTTGGAAGGTTCAGATGAAGGAAGGGCTGAAACAAGGCAAAAACTATTCAATGGGGTAAATAAATATGAGCAATCCGTGAGAATAGCAAACCCCTATCTCTTAAAAAGAAGAAGATAGATAGGTCCACGAGTTGAGACAGAGAAGTTCTAACTAATCAAGTAGGAGTTTACCCACGAGAGTCAGAGGCTGCATCATCAAAGGGGTATAGAAATAATTCAGAAGCACTATGGCCTGAAGCGAAGGGCAGGAACGAACGGAATCAATGTGTTCCAATTTATCCGGAGTAAGGACAGCAGCTGAGAAGGGACAAAAAAATAGCGTAGACAAAAGGTAGGACCAGATCATGCGAAGAGCTCTTCGCCCTATTGATTAGGAATCTCGATCAGAAACCACCAGGCCATGTCTCCCGATAAAAGATGATCCCCACAATGGATGTCAGGCCTTGGCTTTAGAAAATCTGATTGGATCCGCACTAGAGGATAAGAATACAGATAGGCTGACTAAGAAGATCTTCAAATTGTCTTACCTGAAAAGATGAGTTATTCAAAGGAATACCTGAAGAATAGAATAGAATAGAATAGAATAGAATAGAATAAACACATGGCACAGCTGGGTGCTAGAATAGTAGTTGATAGAAGTTCTAGTCACTTAAAAAAAAAAGAACCACTGCTTAACTTAATTAGATCGTAGAAGATAAGCAAGCGGGTTCGGGCAGTTAGTCCTATTTGAAGGCAAGAAGTTCGGGTAGTAAGGGCTAGGTTTATATAGGGGCTATATTTTTGAGAAACATATGGTCTTGCTCATTTCTCATCAAGGAATGGAGATTGGGTTGGTGTTTGGAAGGGGGATTCAGTAAACTGACCTTGGCCAGCAAGCAGAAAAAGGACTGACGTCTTGGGGCGCGCTAGCGCGCGTACTCTTCTTCTGCGAGACTCCATCCAAATCCACCACTTACTTGTTGGTGTTCCATTCTGTTATCTTAGACTATGCTGCCTTCTTCAATTCCATTCTTCGTCTCCCTAGTCGAAGTCTTCTTGCTGGCCCAACCCAACATGCATTTTAGAGTGCCGTGCCAGGGCGATAGGCGCTCCGCCAGTCACGCATGATCGCCAGAGCCTTTCTTGGCTATGTAAATATAGGGCCGGAATAAGTGCAAGATCCTCAACAAAATGGATTAAGGTGGGCTTCGGATTTTTCATAATTTTTTTCTATCTTTTCATCAAGTTCTTGTTTGATCTGCCGCTATTATCACAATATCCCTCCTTTTAGGGTTAATGCTATCAATGGTGAATCGATCATTCGCTATCCTTTTTTTTAGAAGAGCTTTTTTGAATGGAAGAAAAGTAATGAAACCCGCGATGGCTACTGAATAACCTCCTTTGATTTTTTTTATAATAAACCCTTTGACCTTTTTCTTCGTTCGCCAAATCTTCTTCAGTTCTATCCAAGCTCGGTTTTGTCTGAATCTTTGTGGAAGAAGAAGCGGTTCGCCAGCCGCTACATCCAGGGATCCCACAAAATCATTAAACCTGGCGGCTGCTCGCTCTTTGATCAGTGATTCACCGGCCACTAGATCGATGAAGAATCTCTCAAAAATCCGCTTTTTGATCAGTGATTCACCAGCCACTACATTCTTGGATCCCACCTTATTCTCAAACCTGGTGGCTCGCTTGATTGGCAGTCCTGTAAGCTCATCTTGCATACAAATTTTGGGGGTACCAGGGCCTGCATCCACCAAGAACATTTCTTCCCTTAAGCGTAAGCGTAAAACTGAAGATTGTGAGGCGTTTCCACTACATAATAAGAAACTAGAATTAGATCTTGGAAATGATCGACTCCAATAGATGCTCATCATAAGCTTTTTTTTCCTCCTATTCCTATTGATCAGAAGTATCCAGCAGCGCCACGCCAGAGTGACTTCCGAAGCGCTACGGACGGGACGAAATCCGGCAGCCAGTTGCTGGCTCTGAATAACCAGCCCAGCAAGAAGCTAAATTCTTCCATAACATAACATAACGGGGCGGGGTTGCGCGCGAGCCGAGTGACGTAGGTGCACAAGAGTACTTCGCGCCACAACCATCTCTTTTTTATAGGTTCTACGGACCGATGCCTCCTGCTTCATCTGGTAAAAAAGAGTCATAGATATGCCTGTAATTAGAAGGAAGAACCGCCATAAAAATCTTCCTCGGGTATCGTCTGTAGCGGAACTATGAACGGGAGCTAGCAATCCGGACCGTATTGAAAAGGTTCCTAAGACATAGCATGGAAGAGTCAAAATATTCAGAAGCGAGGTCCAAGAATGAAGAAGGGGTAGAATTACTGAATGAATACGAGCTGTGGCTAACACCCGAGGCATAAAAGACGCATTTTCTACGGGATCCCGAAACCACCAGCCACCCCGACCTAATTCTTGATGAGCCCACCAACTTCCTGGCGAGATGCCTATGGTTAAAAACAACCGACATGTCAAGATCCAAATTCGAATTGGTTCCTGGTCCTGGTCCGAGACCATCGTGTTCGCGCCGGCGGTCCAACAAAGAGGCGAAGTAGTGGTGTCTTTCTTTCCATTACGAACGACACGCTTCGCCTGCTCCCTCCCCGTGTCCATTAGCGCTCCTGTCCAGAGCGAAGTGAAGGCGAAAAAGCGCCGCCGAAGCTGCATGAGCAGGCTTCTATTGCTACGCAACAATAGAGCAGGCGCGCCGCCCACAAAATGTTTGAATGATCGGGTAAAGAGCAAGCTTCTTATATGGGATCCGACGCATCCAGCAGAGCGAAGCAGCGTTCCATTCTTTTCGGCGGCATCCTTCCGCATTGGCGGCGAGTGGAGTGCCACAATCCCATTCATCATTTGTGATCTACATAACCCAAAGCCCATAGCACTGGCGACATCTCCGGCATAAATGCAAGGAGGATGTATAGCTGATATAGGATCTTGTGGAACTGGATTTGATTCTGCAAGCGGTTCGGTACGAACGAAGAAATTTCGAACAAAAGGATCGGAACTCGCTGATAGGAAAGGAGAGAAAAACAAAGCAATGCCAAGAGCTCCGTCAATCTGCTGTTCATCGATAGACGAAGCTCTCTCTTTTTCATCTCGTGCTAGATGTAACAAAAGATTAGTCCTTTTTCCTTCTCGTGAACCACGGGAGCGCCCAGCGCCCAGAAGAGCAAAGCTCATTTTCAAAACAGGGTCAAGCGGCGCATTAAAAAGGGCTGGCCCGTTAAAAGGACGCTTACTTTGCGAACGAAGTTCAGAATCAACAAGGGTTCTTCGAACGAAGGGAGTGTACAACTGGGGCGCAGCCCAACTTTTTTGTTGGAGAGATAGAATGGAGTTCTTCACGAAGTTCGAGACAAAGGAAAAAATCAAAGTTTCTCTATAGCCTCTTCGTTTTGAGACATTATGGCTTTGGGGTCGACCCCGGTATGAAAAAAGGAATCCATGAAAACTGGGGATCCAACACCATGATAAAATACTACCCTCATGATTAGACCATGTCCCTGAGATTTGATAAAAAAAAGGTGCATTAGCGGTTAATACGTTGTAATTAGATAAGTTATTTGGAATATGACGGAACAAAAGACCAAGGAAAGGAAGAAGAATGCACCAAAATGCAAGTTCTGCACCAAACGCTGGTGGTTGTTTCTTGTTGTAAGTGAATGCAACGAAAAGACCCGGAAATAACGAATAATGAGAAAATTCATTTATAGACATTTCGTGCTCATTTCCAAATTTATGCTTAGTTATTCCCATCATCCGGTAACCACAGGATGATCCCAATCTCCTTTTAGTAATAGATCTTTTTGATATGTCTCAGCGGCAAGGAAGAGAAAATGCATCGAGTCGTTTATCAAGAAAGTGGACGAGCATGGCGGTCCCTATATCTCTGAGGGGTGTACCACTTTTTTTTTCAAGTCAGCTTAAGAGGTTCAAAAGAGAAAGTCACTCTCCTTATTCTTGGCTAGTGGAATGGAAGCAAGACTCTTTCCTATCCACTTTGCCGAGGGGAGAGAACTCAAAGATAACTCAAGCTAGACAGAAAGGTGCAAAAGTCCACAGTTTCTTAAGGATCCTGTAAGCAAGTAGGTTAAGATTGTCATTTAGCTTCAATTTCTTCAGTCTCACAAGCGGGTCCGCATGCAACAAAAGAAATTGTATTTTCCTACTACTCCGACCTTGCCCTGAAAGGATAAGGAAATTNACCCGGAAATAACGAATAATGAGAAAATTCATTTATAGACATTTCGTGCTCATTTCCAAATTTATGCTTAGTTATTCCCATCATCCGGTAACCACAGGATGATCCCAATCTCCTTTTAGTAATAGATCTTTTTGATATGTCTCAGTCTCAGCGGCAAGGAAGAGAAAATGCATCGAGTCGTTTATCAAGAAAGTGGACGAGCATGGCGGTCCCTATATCTCTGAGGGGTGTACCACTTTTTTTTTCAAGTCAGCTTAAGAGGTTCAAAAGAGAAAGTCACTCTCCTTATTCTTGGCTAGTGGAATGGAAGCAAGACTCTTTCCTATCCACTTTGCCGAGGGGAGAGAACTCAAAGATAACTCAAGCTAGACAGAAAGGTGCAAAAGTCCACAGTTTCTTAAGGATCCTGTAAGCAAGTAGGTTAAGATTGTCATTTAGCTTCAATTTCTTCAGTCTCACAAGCGGGTCCGCATGCAACAAAAGAAATTGTATTTTCCTACTACTCCGACCTTGCCCTGAAAGGATAAGGAAATTGGATAAGAGCGAGAGCTAGACTGACTGTTGGTCCAATGCTAGTGGAGGATTCAGACTGAGGACCCCCTGTGGCGGCTACTCATAAGAAGATGAAGGATTGAAAGAGGACTGATCACCCCTCTAATTTGTGATCTTTTAATAGAAAGAAAAAGCCTTCTCTCAGACTTAAAGGTAAATGAAAGCGGGATTTTTTTCTCTCCTCTAAGCTAGCAGCAAGTCAAGTAATCTGAGAATGCTGCCCCCAATCCGTAGCTGAGGACGAACTCAACTCATAAGCTTTTTTTGAACCAAGCACCTGTTGTAGAAATGAAAAACCACCCACTAGCAGAGGCTGGAACAACCCATAGAAGTGTAGGGGCTGCTTCAACCAGGCGTACCCGTATCCATTGATTTACCTCCTCTAGAGAGTATTGAACTTTGTGACAAATAGGTTATAGTTACACTCCTTAACTCCCTATTCGCGAGATATAAAAGCTAGCTAGTAAGAAGACTTTCCCTTCTTTTCTGGGAGGGTGAAAACTTGAAAGACTGGCAGAGAAAAGGAAGAAAAGCGGCTAATGCTATCTAAACGATTATTTCAAAGTTTACCAAGTTCGATCGTTCATGAGACAGGGGACTCTTTTAAATAAGACAGTGTATGGCTGCGAATAAGTCTATTCGGCAAGTCATAGAGAAGGACTGGATATAAGCTATTCCCCGGTTCTTCATTGGATCCTTTTAGTTTAATATTACTTTTTGGAAGCAATCTCATAATAATATGTATTAGGGACAGCATTTAGGATAGCAAAAGCATTTTTGGAGCAAGAGGGATTATCTTCCAGATTCTTTTGTGATACCCTCTGTGTCGCCTTCTCCTGGATGGTCAGCCCAGTGTCCTGAATCCTTGAGCTCTTCCTCATGGCTTTGACTGGTGACTTACATTTCATCTTATTTGCAGCTCTCTTGGTCCTTGGATATGATGTCTTCTGCCACTCTCCTTGGTGGCTATTCTCCACCATCTCAGTCCCCTCTGAGGTCAGCTGAATCTGATCAGTGGCTGTCTCTGCCTAATCCACCAAGTGTGTACAAGACAAGATCTTTGTCTGTCACAGGTTCTCCTGCTGCTGCAAGTTGATCAGACTGGAATTTGATCCTGCGCAGATAATCTTGAGCAGTCTGGGATCCTTTCTTGATCGTTTGGATCTGAATACGCAGCTCAATTATTTGAGCATTTGTCATACAGCCAAGACTTCCGGTTTTTTTTCAGGTTTTCTCCCTTTTCTACGAAGGTTTGTTGCTCCGCCTGCACCAGTGAATTATTCTATTCTTCTCCTTTGGTTCAGTCTGTGGGGAAATCAGAATTCACCATTGAATCCTGTGGATCAGCTCCCTTACATAATAATATTTCACTGTATCAGCTACGAGGGGAAAATCTGAAAGACAGAGGATAGAGAGTGAGAGAAAGAGTGTGAGACTTGCGCCGCTCTACATTTCGAGGGGATTTCGACGATTTTGGGGTGATTGAACTATTTCTTTACCTGCTCAATTTCTAACGAATCAAGATATCCTCTTGTTCCGGTATAAATAGTAGCTATCTGCTCTTCCACTGGGAGAGGATTTGCCTGGGATTGTTTAAGCAATTCCCTTAATCGTCGACCCCTTGCCAATTGATTCTGACTTGTTTTATCGAGAGCAGAGGCGAATAATAGGCTTGTCACTCTGCGAATTGAGCTAGTTCCAATTTGGATTTGCCAGCTACTTGTTTCATGGCTTTAATTTGAGCCGCGGATCCTACTCTGGAAACTGAAATACCCACATTAATAGCGGGTCGAATTCCGGCATGGAATAGATCCGCAGATAAGAATATTTGTCCATCTGTAATGGAGATTACATTAGTAGGAATATAGGCGGAAACGTCTCCAGATTGAGTCTCAACTATTGGTAAAGCGGTCATACTTCCTTCGCCTAAAAGAGAATTTAATTTCGCGGCTCTTTCTAAAAGGCGTGAATGCAAATAAAAAACATCCCCTGGATAAGCCTCACGGCCGGGACTTAATAGAAGGGACATTTGGCGATAAGCTTGTGCCTGTTTGGAGAGATCATCATAAATTATTAAAGTATGCCGTTCGCGGTACATAAAATACTCAGCCAGGGCTGCTCCCGTATAAGGAGCGAGGTATTGTAATGTAGCAGGTGAATCCGCCATTTCAGCTACTACAATAGTGTATTCCATGTCCCCCTCCTCATGGAAAGTAGTTACTACTTGAGCTACAGAGGATGCTCTTTGACCGATAGCTACATAAACACATATTACACCTTGCCCTTTTTTCTTGAGAATTGTATCTGTGGCTACTGCTGTTTTGCCAGTCTGTCTGTCCCCAATAATGAACTCTCGCTGACCGCGCCCTATAGGGATCATCGAATCGATAGCAATAAGCCCTGTTTGAAGAGGTTCGTATACGGAACGCCTGGAAATTCTACTTGGAGCAGGAGATTCAATTAAGCGAGATTCGGAAGCTACAATTTCGCCTCTCCCATCAATAGGTTTAGCCAGAGCATTTATAACACGACCCAAGTTATATACGCTCACGGGTATCTGAGCAATTCTTCCTGTTGCTTTTACAAAACTTCCCTCTTGATGCTAAACCATAGCTCTAACTGAGTCAAATTCCACAATTTCTAAGAACGATATGCTTTTTTTCATTTTCCACTGTGAAAGCTTCTCTCAATCCCTCCCTAGTCCTTTCTTTCCTGGGCACAGGCTTACCTGGTTGACCGCCCACATTCATTCATTGTTCGTTCTGTTGTGGAATCGAACCACAGAGCTAGCGCAATTGGGATTTAGAGTCCCATGCGTGAAACTAAAGAGGATTTTCAGTCCTCTGCTCTACCAGCCAGAACCTAGAAGGACACTTCACACCCGATTTGACACAGCTAGACTGGAAACACTGCTTGTCAAGAGCACAGACCCCAGTATAGAATACTTTTTTGAGTATGTTGGTAAGGTCCGGTCATCCGCTTCTGTGCTTGCACTTCTGCGTAACTAGGGGTGCAAGTCCAGTACAGCGTACTTTCATAATTGAATCAAAAGCGTCGATACATGAAAAATCTCTATATACGATATTTATGACACAGAATGTTGTTCTTTCAACATGATTCCTCAACAATTTTGTCATTGTAACTGACTCTCCGTTCTCTCCGTTCCACTTTGGTTTTCGACTAATAATTACCATGATGAATTTCTCTTACTGCTTGGTTCCGCATTGGATTTTGGAAACTTTTGTTTAGAAAGTGGTGTCACGACCGTGGGGATCAAATGGATGGTTTAGGAAAGTCTAGTGAAGCGGCACGGTCTAATCATATAGATGACCATAGTGGTATGGTTCCATAGAAAACTACTGGAGGCCATTACCGCCACCGAAATGGTTTCCATGCTCCGTTGGATGATTTGACGATATCGCAGTATCAAGCTAGAACGGTTTCAATTTGTAGGACGGGAAAGAAACCTCATCCTTTGGTGCACACTAACCGATGAAGCTCAACCCTCTCTCGAACTGAGCTATTTCCGCTTTTTCGAACAAAAAGTTNCTAATCATATAGATGACCATAGTGGTATGGTTCCATAGAAAACTACTGGAGGCCATTACCGCCACCGAAATGGTTTCCATGCTCCGTTGGATGATTTGACGATATCGCAGTATCAAGCTAGAACGGTTTCAATTTGTAGGACGGGAAAGAAACCTCATCCTTTGGTGCACACTAACCGATGAAGCTCAACCCTCTCTCGAACTGAGCTATTTCCGCTTTTTCGAACAAAAAGTTCGAGTAGTTCAGTGAAAAAACGGTCAAGCTTTCTTCCATCCTTCCTAGCTCCTCGAGCTTGCACCCGCTCGACGCCTTTTTCATTGTTCGTTCTGAGGTGGATTCGAACCACTCTCTCCGTTTGGATTTCGAGTCCAAAAGGCCCGGCGAAAGAGGATTTTCAGTCCTATGCCCGCTGCCAGCTAGAACGGGATTTTTCCACTTCACACCCACACAATCGGGATTTGATGAAATAGCTACGTTTTTTTCTTATTTGATTCGGATACTGTCAATCTACTGTCCATCTTTCTCTTTAGTTTTCTCCTTTCTTTCTCCTCAACCTATCTCCATTGGATGGACTTACGAAAGAATAATATCTAATCTCCCCATCGCGGTTAAGATCCCATGAACCAGGAGCGCCAGCACCGGTTCCTCGATCTTCCTACTGGACGCATGGTCATGGCTTTCATTCATTCATTTCATTCTTTGTTCTGTTGTGGAATCGAACCACTCAAAGGATTTAGAGTCCTTTTACCAACCAGTCAGAACCAATATTTCTCTGTTATATTCTGTTTTTTCTTTGTCAGCTAGCACAATTTGGATTTCGAGTCCAACGCGCTAACGCTTTCTTTAGTTTTCTTGCTCTTTCTCCGGGCTTTGACCATGTCTCCCGAACAATTTCAGTACATATGGCGCAAGACGATTCCACATATATATCGAGGTCGGAATGGGATCGGGTGTTTTCACGTCTCACCGTAGTGCCCGGTTTGCCTTGATTGGTGATTGATAAACAAGAAGGAAAATGGAAAATTAGAAAATCTACATGTTTATACCGTTGAGGTCCTTAGTTTAGTCAAGTAGGCGAGGGCATTTCCATCGCGAAGGATTCAATCCAGCCACAGGTTCCCCTACGGCTACCTTGTTACGACTTCACCCCAGTCGAAGACCCCACCGTGGTATGCGCCAATAAGACCACCAAAGGCCTTTGTGGCACTAGTGGTACACAGAAGTCATGGGTGATCATTGGTCCGATGCTTCGGGTGAAACCAATT
>LR880970.1:559302006-559325769 GCA_904067115.1 Aegilops sharonensis
ACGGATGACCGAGACACAGTCTTTCAGAAGCACTAGCACCTTACATGTGGGTAGACCGTACCAACCTACATCCCCTACATCAGCTAGCCTACCCGTAAGAGTTTGCACAACTTACTCAGCTATGCCAGAGCCCATAATGGCTTGTGGCTGCACACGGAAGTTTCTAGTTTGAATAATCTTATGATCCCTTTGAGCCTGGGTGGCGGTCCGAAGAAATATAGGCAAGTCCTGATAGAAACCAGGTGCCTCAATCCACCCAGATGTGTGTTTAAGTTGCCACCTTAGATAAACCATTAATTGACAATCTCACATCTGTCATGGATATTCGCTCACCCAATCCACGTCTACTGGCATAGCATGGCATAATAAGCAAATGTAGAGGTAACTCCCAAGGTTTCATAAGTAAAACAGGTAATAGGTACTACCTCAATCTACTTCCCATCCCACAATTTAATTAGATCCTAAACATGCAAGTGTTTGAGGAATAGAGCTAATGCATAAAACTGGGTAGTAGAAAAGGTATGATCAAGTGTTACTTGCCTTGCTGACGATCCGCGAAACCTAGAGACTCGAAGTAACAAGCGGCGCACTCCGGGTGATCTAACGCAGACAAACAACAAGCATACAATAAGTACTCATCTAATGCACAGGGAAATCTCGGATAAAAGGTCTAACCAGAAAATTTAACTTAAGAACCCTGGTGCAAAAAGAATCGAATCAAATAAAGCAACGAAAGTCAAATGTCAAAAGAAAATGACTCGGTTCTAGCAATTTGAAACTAGGTCAATTTTACAGTAGCAAAACTTTGTTTAAGTGGATTTGTCGGAACGGCGTTTTCGAAACGAAACTCCAGGCGCTTGAATCACCTGATTCCGATAAACGAGCGAGAAAATAAACTGATTCGAAGATTGGATCGGAAATCGAAATCGGAAAATAACGGATTAAATCCGATTTAAAAGAAAAACGACGAACAGTTAAACGAACGGACGTTCGTTAACAGAAACTAACCGGCGAACGAGTTCGTTAGAACGAACGGATCGGTGAACGTTCACTAATTAACTAAACCGAGAAAAAGAAATAAACCAATCTAGGGTTTTTTAAAAAAAACGAACAACGAAAGAAAACCGGACGATTTTGTTGTTTTTTTTTAAACAAAACCGGACCGGGGGGTGACGCGGTGGCTACCTCCGGCGAGGTCGCCGGCGGGGCTCCGGGGCTCCGGCGGANCTAAATACTACATTTATTTGCTCAGAAGAAGGAAAGTTGGCTGTGAGAATGATTTCTCGTACGTAGTCTTTCCTAGGACCATTCCAACAGGATGCTCAGAGGTGGGTGGAGAAAAAGCTCAAAAGGCATACTTCCTGCGCTTTCAGAGGATCTAAATCAGTCTTCATCCTTTCGCTTTTCAAAGCCCCTCGCAATAAATATGTAAATTCGTTTCGCAGAAATTCAGAGATTTTCGATCTCCTCGAAAGAAAATGAGTTCGATCAGCAACACCGGTCTCCGCAGCACCAGGATAAAGACCTTCTTTTTACCCATAACCTTTCTCTGCAGCATTGGAACCAAGATCGGGCTTGGCATAGTTACGAGGTTCCCGTTCTATTTAACTAACACTAACTGAAGCTAACCGGAAGCTTTCTTCTCATGCGACTCTTGGATCGAAAAGAGGCTGCTGGACTGGACCACGGCTGAAACTGCCAGGCACGGACTAAAAGCTTTTATCAGGGATTCCCGAGTCAAACGACTACCATACATAGCATAGAGCTGGAAGCTGCACTAGTGTACAGAGAAGACTGGATGTGAACACGGGCGGACATTGGCTATGTATGGGGCACTCACTAATCACTATTAGCAAGAAACAACTAGCAGAAAGAAAGATGAACGCACTTTCACTCCTTGCTCTTCAGCACGTACTCACACGAGGGACTCTCAAATCTCTATTTCAGACCATAATCTTTTGATCCCTTTACCGAAGTGATTGATAGCAGGGCTCCAAAATCATAGGGCTTCTTCTATTTTTAGTGTGAACTCACTTCTATTCTATATCAAGATAGGGGCTTCAGTACTTGGCTGACCGCCCGGTGGAAGACCTGATTCTACCACACAAGGGCAGCTTTCGTAGTCCAGGATTATTTTCCTCATATGTAATTTCACCTCAATGAGGAAATGTCCGATCTTATTCCAAAATAGAAGGTCTTCATGAAGGTCTATCTTGTTTCAGGAATATAGGTACCGAAGTTCAATAGCGGTAGGTACCAAGGAGAAGACGAGTCAGGGCCGATTGACAAGACTAGCTAGGCTGACCTTCCAGCCATACTCCATCCAATATCGAACGGAAGTGCTAAAGGTTTCATGTGATGCTGACCTCAATGAACCAGACCTCGAGAATTCGTTCATCCCTTCGCTCCGAGGATTGGTCGAGTACTTGGCCACATGCATGAGTAGGCCTGTTGCCGGGATGTCCCATTAAAATGGCAGGTCCCATATTTGAAATACAAAAATAAGATCAGATAGCGCTCAATAGGTTTTTCTCTATACGAGAAATCCTTCACTCGCAGGGAATTCAAATAGATGTGTGGAAGATCATCAAAGAAAGGAAAAAGACCGAATTCGATCCATCTCCTCCCTTTTCTTTAAACCAAGAGCTACTCCTCCCTTTTCTTTTTTTATGTAATTTCAATACGATTTCGTTTGTGTTCATGTTGGCACAGGAGAACTACTAACTTCCGCCATCTGCATTAGTTACGTTAGCGTAGGTAGGCGGTTCTCATGCCAAAGGGGAAGATCTCGCTCAGCCAAGTGCACAACCTGAGTAAGTACACTTATCGAGGAGTGATAGGGCAGCAGAGTTTGAGGCAAAAAAAAGATTTGGGTAGCTATGGGTGATATGGGGAATCTAACAATTAATTGACAATGATTTCACCGTGATGTCCATTGGTAGCTTCAAGACGAAGGCATTTTCCATATGTAAGCCACAATTTCAGTATCTTATTCTTCTGAACCAGGAAAAGCGTTCTGGTAAGGAGGATGAAAGAAGAGTACGAAAAAGGAAGTCCAAAGTCATAGTCTTTAACAAGGCTTTCCTTCATCAGCGTAAATATCTAAAGTAGAGGCTTTGGTATAAACATAAATCCCATAATAGAGGGATCGATCATCACATTCTGCTTTGTTAAGAAAGAAGGATAACCTAGATAGATAAAGGTGGAATGAACTACGTGCAATCCCATCCATGGAAATATTTTATTTACTGTAGAAATATGTATGATGTGCTGCTAGGAAATCCGCCATCGCTTGCCCTCTAATGGCCTTCTGCGGCGCATACACAATGTCGAACTCAGTAAGGATGATGGCCCCATCTTGCCAATCTTCCTGTAAGCATTGGTCTTGTCATGAGATATTTAAGTGGGTGAACTTTGGAGATGAGGGTGACCCGATGTGCTATCATGTAGTGCCGTAGCTTCTTGACAGCGAACACCAGTGCAAGGCAATGTTTTTCGATAGGAGAGTACGCATGTTCAGCTCCTACGAGCACACGACTGAGGTAATAGAGGGTATTCTCTTTCCCGTTTTCATTTTCTTGTTCCAATAGAGCCCCAAGAGATTCATCCAAGGCCGTGGTGTAGAGTATAAGCTCCTTCCCTGGTATCGGCGCAGCCAGGACTGGCGGATTGAGGAGATAGCTTTTGATGCCATCTAGGGCTTGTTGGCAGTTTTCATCCCAAAAGAATGGAATGTCTTTTTTGGTTTTTCTTGTAAAAGGTTGGATTATTCCTGCAAAATTGGCTATGAATCGCCTGATGTATGCCAGGCGCCCTTGAAGCGAACGCAGCTCCTTAAGGTTTTGAGGAGGAGGCATTTCGAGTATGGCCTTGATTTTACTCGGGTCGATTTCTATTCCCCGATGTCGAATGACAAACCCTAGGAATTTTCCTGACGAGACCATGAAGGCGCACTTCAACGGGTTTAACTTGAGTGCATGTTGCCTTAGGCGGTCGAATACGATTCTGAGATGTTGAAGATGTTCTTCATAGGATACCGCCTTTACAACGAGATCATCTACATAGCACTCGACAATCTTATGTATTATCTCATCGAAGATCTTAGTCATGGCGCGTTGATATGTAGCACCGGCGTTTTTGAGACCTTTGGGCATAACCTTGTAACAATATATGCCTATTGGAGTGCGAAAGGTTGTGCTTTATCAAGGCAAGCTTCTCTTTCTTTCGCCAATGAAGTTCATATAAGTGTATAGAAAGCCTTCTTTTCACAACCATGCACAAACCAAAGTGCTGCTGAAACGTGAAATCCATGCACCAACAAGTTCCAGTTCATAAGCAATGAAAAAGCAGAGTATATGGGAGGATAGTGGCTAAACTGTTCACTTGAGGAGAGTGGGAAGTGACTAGTCCGATAGNGGGGAGTAGCTTGGGGGAGGGGGCAAGCAAGGGAGGAGGAGGAGTCCTCCTCGGACTCGGCCGGCGGCGGCGGCGCTGCGCGCGCGCGCGGGCGCGCGAGGGGAGGGCGGCTGGGCCGGTGGCTTGGGCCGGCTGGGCCCTTGGCCCAGGCGGGGCGCGGGGGTTTTTTTTTTAAACGAAAATGAATTAAAATAAATCTAAACAAACTCCAAACTAAAAAAAATTAAATTTTCCCCGACTCCTAAAAATGAGTCGAACAAAATGAACTTTAATACGGGGCCAAAATGCATATTTTTAAAATACTCATTTTTTCCCTAAAGCAAATAAACTTCGAAAAACCCAAAATTTGATTTATTCATTAAATCTTCATTTTTCCTAAATGTTGGGAAAGTCATATTATTCCCTCTCTTGTTTTTTTTTTGGAAAAATATTTGAAGATAAATAAATAAATCCAAATGATCCTATTTTCAAATTTGAGAAAACCCAAATATGAAAATAATGAAATCTCCAACTCTCTCCGAGGGTCCTTGAGTTGCGTGAAATTTTCTAGGATCTGGAAAATGCAAGAAAATATGATATGCATGATGACTTAATGTATAACATTCCAAATTGAAAATTTGGGATGTTACATGGGTGGAGAAAAAGCTCAAAAGGCATACTTCCTGCGCTTTCAGAGGATCTAAATCAGTCTTCATCCTTTCGCTTTTCAAAGCCCCTCGCAATAAATATGTAAATTCGTTTCGCAGAAATTCAGAGATTTTCGATCTCCTCGAAAGAAAATGAGTTCGATCAGCAACACCGGTCTCCGCAGCACCAGGATAAAGACCTTCTTTTTACCCATAACCTTTCTCTACAGCATTGGAACCAAGATCGGGCTTGGCATAGTTACGAGGTTCCCGTTCTATTTAACTAACACTAACTGAAGCTAACCGGAAGCTTTCTTCTCATGCGACTCTTGGATCGAAAAGAGGCTGCTGGACTGGACCACGGCTGAAACTGCCAGGCACGGACTAAAAGCTTTTATCAGGGATTCCCGAGTCAAACGA
Organism: Aegilops sharonensis; assembly: GCA_904067115.1. Classification (NCBI taxonomy): domain Eukaryota; kingdom Viridiplantae; phylum Streptophyta; class Magnoliopsida; order Poales; family Poaceae; genus Aegilops; species Aegilops sharonensis. The sequence goes on from LR880970.1 coordinate 559,307,469, forward strand.
CTACCATACATAGCATAGAGCTGGAAGCTGCACTAGTGTACAGAGAAGACTGGATGTGAACACGGGCGGACATTGGCTATGTATGGGGCACTCACTAATCACTATTAGCAAGNCCTTTTCTTTCTATACGAAATTCGACGATTTCGTTTGTGTTCATGTTGGCATAGGAGAACTACTAACTTCCGCCATCTGCATTAGTTACGTTAGCGTAGGTAGGCGGTTCTCATGCCAAAGGGGAAGATCTCGCTCAGCCAAGTGCACAACCTGAGTAAGTACACTTATCGAGGAGTGATAGGGCAGCAGAGTTTGATGCAAAAAAAAGATTTGGGTGGCTATGGGTGATATGGGGAATCTAACAATTAATTGACAATGATTTCACCGTGATGTGCATTGGTAGCTTCAAGACGAAGGCATTTTCCATATGTAAGCCACAATTTCAGTATCTTATTCTTCTGAACCAGGAAAAGCGTTCTGGTAAGGAGGATGAAAGAAGAGTACGAAAAAGGAAGTCAAAAGTAGTAGTCTTTAACAAGGCTTTCCTTCATCAGCGTAAATATCTAAAGTAGAGGCTTTGGTATAAACATAAATCCCATAATAGAGGGATCGATCATCACATTCTGCTTTGTTAAGAAAGAAGGATAACCTAGATAGATAAAGGTGGAATGGACTACGTGCAATCCCATCCATGGAAATATTTTATTTACTGTAGAAATATGTATGATGTGCTGCTAGGAAATCCGCCATCGCTTGCCCTCTAATGGCCTTCTGCGGCGCATACACAATGTCGAACTCAGTAAGGATGATGGCCCCATCTTGCCAATCTTCCTGTAAGCATTGGTCTTGTCATGAGATATTTAAGTGGGTGAACTTTGGAGATGAGGGTGACCCGATGTGCTATCATGTAGTGCCGTAGCTTCTTGACAGCGAACACCAGTGCAAGGCAATGTTTTTCGATAGGAGAGTACGCATGTTCAGCTCCTACGAGCACACGACTGAGGTAATAGAGGGCATTCTCTTTCCCGTTTTCATTTTCTTGTTCCAATAGAGCCCCAAGAGATTCATCCAAGGCCGTGGTGTAGAGTATAAGCTCCTTCCCTGGTATCGGCGCAGCCAGGACTGGCGGATTGAGGAGATAGCTTTTGATGCCATCTAGGGCTTGTTGGCAGTTTTCATCCCAAAAGAATGGAATGTCTTTTTTGGTTTTTCTTGTAAAAGGTTGGATTCTTCCTGCAAAATTGGCTATGAATCGCCTGATGTATGCCAGGCGCCCTTGAAGCGAACGCAGCTCCTTAAGGTTTTGAGGAGGAGGCATTTCGAGTATGGCCTTGATTTTACTCGGGTCGATTTCTATTCCCCGATGTCGAATGACAAACCCTAGGAATTTGCCTGACGAGACCATGAAGGCGCACTTCAACGGGTTTAACTTGAGTGCATGTTGCCTTAGGCGGTCGAATACGATTCTGAGATGTTGAAGATGTTCTTCATAGGATACCGCCTTTACAACGAGATCATCTACATAGCACTCGACAATCTTATGTATTATCTCATCGAAGATCTTAGTCATGGCGCGTTGATATGTAGCACCGGCGTTTTTGAGACCTTTGGGCATAACCTTGTAACAATATATGCCTATTGGAGTGCGAAAGGCTGTGCTTTATCAAGGCAAGCTTCTCTTTCTTTCGCCAATGAAGTTCATATAAGTGTATAGAAAGCCTTCTTTTCACAACCATGCACAAACCAAAGTGCTGCTGAAACGTGAAATCCATGCACCAACAAGTTCCAGTTCATAAGCAATGAAAAAGCAGAGTATATGGGAGGATAGTGGCTAAACTGTTCACTTGAGGAGAGTGGGAAGTGACTAGTCCGATAGGAGAAGAGCGGAAGTGCGATCTTTCGATCCAATCTACGTCGACTAAAATCCATGTCTCATGGCACGAGGGCCATTGCGAGTTGATGTTGTTGCTTTACCGTCACAGTCTGTCCTCAAGAGAGGCATCCATTCCTGGCCAGACAAAGTTCCTATTAGTTCTCTTATAGGAAGCTAGTATACCTGAATGGCCTCCGGTAGCTGTCCCATGCAGTTCTTGCGCTATCCTGGCTCTTGCATTTCCAGCGGTCCCCACATAAAGCCTCCCTTTTTCCCTTAATACCCCTTCCTCCTCTTCCCAACCATCTTGTCCTCCTCTCGCTTCACTAATGCTCTTCTTAACTTCTTCCGCTAATTTTGATCCTTCGTAGCTTTGTTTCACTTCTCCTATCCAATCCGGCAACAACTTGCTCACAAGGGTGCAACCACTGAATTTGTAACGACACAATGATTTGAAAAACAATCAAAAGATATGTAAAGAACACAGACAGTAAAGGTAGAAGATCATTTCCGGGTAGATAGGAGAGCCATTAAAATCCACAAACATGAATCAGAGTTTCGACTGGGTTCTCCAGATTTAACCAAAAGAAGACTTTTCTACAAATAAGAGAATTTCTCATTTTTTTGTTTATACCAAGCCAAAACATAGAATTTCCATTGAAGAAGGAAGTAAGGATGCTAGCCGGAGAATCAAGAAATAAATACTTCCCATTCCGATTCTTTTTTAGTTCCCAAGATAGAATTTCTTTGTTTTTGGCAAGAGCGGTGGGTGACAACGTGCAAGACTAGATAGGTTTGGCTTTGATCTGATCAATAGGAATAGGAGGAAGCGTTGGAGAGGTACCAAATGACTGAAGAGGGGAACCCATCTGACCACATGTAGAGCCAGCCCATAAGTAAATTCAAGAGAATTTCTTCATCTTCCAAAGTATGTGAGTGAGGTAAAAACTCCATGGATCGATCTCATCACTCACATCCAACAACTAGTGAAAGATGTAATGATGAAGCTATAGGAGAAGAAAAAGCGTTGGTTTTGATTGGTAATCTTGAGTTGTCATCTTTTGAAAGAGAGTAACTTGCTGGATGGAGAGCAGCTAGGAGAATAAAGTTCATCTTTACCCCATCTTTCATTCCAACTCTATTTTCTTGTGTGCGATCCTTCTTTCTGGTTTGGAATCCAAGAAGCTCAATGGGCTAGTTTCAAGTTCGATCAGACACGAAATCTGGTATAGCCACCAGCCTAGATAGAACGGGCGGGGGAAGAAAAACTAGGAGCGAGCCACATTCAAGAGGGTTGTCAAAGGCCCTCTCAATAGAGCTATTTTGTCATTGAATCGATGGAGGGAAGACTCCTTCGGTAGGTGCCCCCGACTCTTCCAGTTTCTGGGTGGGATCTTATGGCTTAATCTCTGATTGCGCAGGATTCATCTTTGTTTGGTAACCTCAGACCCTGAACCAGGAGTTGGAAGCGCCTTTGCCAGACTTTCCAATTGAACACGATGCGGGCGATGCAACTCGGCAAGGAGAAGGCTGAACCCTGGTGCTACACTACAGCAGAAGCTTTGGCAGTTTACCATGGCTTGATGTTCTAGTTGTCATGCTAAAGCCGTTGATAGCTACTTCGCTTGACGAGCTAAGTAGAAAGACTTTGTGGATTCATCCACAACTGATGGTGCTTTAGGTTGATCTGATCCCTAGAAGGAAGAGTTTTGGGCTTAAGGCATAANAAAACTCCATGGATCGATCTCATCACTCACATCCAACAACTAGTGAAAGATGTAATGATGAAGCTATAGGAGAAGAAAAAGCGTTGGTTTTGATTGGTAATCTTGAGTTGTCATCTTTTGAAAGAGAGTAACTTGCTGGATGGAGAGCAGCTAGGAGAATAAAGTTCATCTTTACCCCATCTTTCATTCCAACTCTATTTTCTTGTGTGCGATCCTTCTTTCTGGTTTGGAATCCAAGAAGCTCAATGGGCTAGTTTCAAGTTCGATCAGACACGAAATCTGGTATAGCCACCAGCCTAGATAGAACGGGCGGGGGAAGAAAAACTAGGAGCGAGCCACATTCAAGAGGGTTGTCAAAGCCCTCTCAATAGAGCTATTTTGTCATTGAATCGATGGAGGGAAGACTCCTTCGGTAGGTGCCCCCGACTCTTCCAGTTTCTGGGTAGGATCTTATGGCTTAATCTCTGATTGCGCAGGATTCATCTTTGTTTGGTAACCTCAGACCCTGAACCAGGAGTTGGAAGCGCCTTTGCCAAACTTTCCAATTGAACACGATGCGGGCGATGCAACTCGGCAAGGAGAAGGCTGAACCCTGGTGCTACACTACAGCAGAAGCTTTGGCAGTTTACCATGGCTTGATGTTCTAGTTGTCATGCTAAAGCCGTTGATAGCTACTTCGCTTGACGAGCTAAGTAGAAAGACTTTGTGGATTCATCCACAACTAATGGTGCTTTAGGTTGATCTGATCCCTAGAAGGAAGAGTTTTGGGCTTAAGGCATAATTGCTCTATTGCGGCTACCCTGGCTATGTCATCCGATGCTGTACATCAGGTTGGACATGTAACTTGTGCTCGGCGAATTCCGTCGGTACACCTGGCATGTCTTTAGGGGACCATGCAAAGATGTCTCGATTCTCACGGAGGAAATCGACGAGCTCGCTTTCCTATTTGCTGTCAAGGTTTGTGCCCATGAAAGCGTACCTCTCTGGGTGCTCCGGGTCCAAGGGTATCTTCTTAGTCTCTTTGGCCGGCTTGAACGAACCCTCAGCTTCTGACTCCTTGGGGTCGGGCGACATCTCTGGCTGCTTTCCGGCCATTGCCACGACCCGATCAAGGAGCCGCTTCTCGGCTACGATCACCAGGGACTCGGCCAGCCGACTGCTCTCAGCCGCGCAAGCGGACGACTTACTGTAGTCGCCAGCGACGGTTAGAATCCCCTTGGAACTCGGCATCTTCATCTTGAGGTAGGCGTAGTGGGGAACCGCCATGAACTTGGCCAGTGCAGGTCGGCCAAGTAATGCATGGTATGGGCTTTCAAGGTCCACCACTTCAAACCAGACTGGCTCTCGGCGGAAACGATCTTTGTCCCCGAAGAGAACGTCTATCAGGATCTTGCCGATTGGTGAGCAGGAAAGGCCAGGTACGATGCCGTGGAACACAGTCCGGCTGCTCTGCAGCTGTCTTTGCTTGATTCCTAACTTCTCCATAGTGTCCTTGTACAGGATGTTGATGCTACTGCCTCCGTCTATCAGTACTCTCGAAAAGCGGGCGGCCCGCCTATCAGTGGCCAAGGTGGCACCTAGGACCAGGGCATAGGAGCCCGGATTCGGCATCACCTCTGGGTGATCTGCTCTGCTCCAACTGATAGGCTTCTCGGACCAATGCATGAACTCTGGAGCACTTGATGCCACAGCGTTCACTTCCTGCTGCTGCTGCCGTCTGCTGCGTCGATCATCAGCCACACTGGTGAACACCACATAGGCTCCATGCTCTTCTGGGTACTCGTCTTGTACTGCGCCGACTGGCCGAGCAGCCGGCTGCTGGGGCGGCGGTGGAGGCGGCGGCCCAGCAGGCGGGGGAGGAAGGAGGCTGTCTCCCTTGGCGATTCTGGTAAGCCAGTGGCAATTTCGAGTGGTATGGTTTGACGGCTTCACGCTGCTATGGAACTTGCAGGGACCATCCAGAGTCTGCTCGTAAGAGAAGGCCGGCAACCAATTGGATTTGCCGCCTTTCTGTCGCTTGGCCGGAGGCTGCCCCTCCGGCTGTTGATCTTCGACTGTTGCAGCCTGCCGACTGTTGGAAGTCGGCTGTTGGGCCTTGCGCTTGTTGTCGTTCTATTGTTGTCGCCGACTGGTGTCTCCAGCAGACGTTCTGGGAGCCTGAGGGGCCACTTTGCCAGCCGCATTAACTTGAATTTCCGTCTTCATGGAGGAGTCGGCTGTGGCGTACTTGTCTGCTATGACCAGCAGTTCGTCGAGGGTTTCTGGCTCGTCGCAGAGGAGCTTCTGCTTGAGGAGGGTGCCTTCTCGGCACCCGGTGGTGAAGTACTCGATAGCCTGCACCTCGTGCACGCCCTCGCAGGAGTTCCGAAGCTCGCCCCAGCGCATGAGGTAGTCGCGTGTTGACTCGTCAGGGCCTTGCACGCACAAGGAAAGCTGGCGCGGCTTGGGAGGTCGCTTGTACGTGCTCGTGAAGTTGCGGATGAAGGCCTCGGTGAAGTCGACCCAGCTGTTGATGCTGCGGGGCTTCAGACTGTTCAACCATGTCCGGGACGTGCCCTGGAGCATGAGTGGAACATACTTCACGGCAACTCGCTTGTTGCCGTTCGCTATGTTAACGGTCGTGGAGTAGTCAACTAGCCAGTCCGCCGGCTTCACGGAGCCGGTATACTTGGGTGTGTCTCGGGGGAGCGTGAACCCTTTGGGAAAAGGCTCGTCTCGGATGCGGGGTCCAAAGCAAGGCGGACCCAGCTCATCTTCTTCTTCCAGCGCCAGGGATCGGTGGAGTCGGTCGATCCGGTGGCATGCGTCGTTTTCTTCGACTCCCTCTCGGCGGCCAAGGCGGCCACCGAGAGTCGGATGCTCAACAGGTGGCGGGGAAACTCGCCGTTCTCTTCTTGGTGGGGGAGGCAGGTAATCGTCCTGCCGCTCCACTGCTCTCGGACAGCCGTCTTGGCCACGCTCGATGGTGATGCGAGTCCGACTGCGACTGATAGCCGGCTGTGGGACGTCGCGCTCTGATCTCGGCGTCCGGGACGTCGCGCTCTGATCTCGGCGGGGAGGCAAGTCGTCGTTTGGCTGATGTGGTGCCTTAGTGCGGCCGCCGGCCGTGTTCTGCGCAGCAACCGCGTCGAGGAGCTGCTGGACTCGCTCCGTCATCATGCGGCGCTCTTCGCCTTCGAAGTTCTTCAGCTCGTCGGTCACCGCTTGGGCGGCACGGATGTTCTCCGCATGGGTGGCGTATACGGGGCGATTGGCCCCGAACAAAGTCGGCGATGGTCGCGCCGCGTTGCTGGACCGCGCCTAGGCGACTAGGCCCAGTCGAAGATGGCGAGCCGCCCACGGCGCGATCCATTTAGCGCTAGTAAGCTTCTGACAAGTGCCTCATGCTCGCCAGCTTCTTGGCGCCTTCGATGATCTGAAGGCGGCGTGTCTCCGGCGTCTCGGCATCTGCGTCCTCTGGAATAGGCGCAGTCAGGTCTTGCAGAGCCGCGTCGAGCGGGTCCTGAGCTCCCCCACCGGAGCGCTCATCGTGACTATTGACGAGCACCTCCGTGACGGCGCTTCTGCCGCTCTCCTCGTGAGGAAGCGGCTCGTCGTAGACCACCACGTTGGTGGGGAAAGTGTCAAGCGACACGGCGTCGGAGTCGACCAGCATCGGGTCGGTGGAGCCTACGGACTCCAAGTCCACGGCAGGCTCGCCGGTGACGTGGAGTTGGTCGAGGAGGCCCGCGAGGAGTGTCGGTGTCAAAACCAGCGGATCTCGGGTAGGGGGTCCCGAACTGTGCGTCTAGGCGGATGGTAACAGGAGACAAGGGACACGATGTTTTTACCCAGGTTCAGGCCCTCTCGATGGAGGTAAAACCCTACTCCTGCTTGATTGATATTGATGATATGGGTAGTACAAGAGTGGATCTACCACGAGATGAAGGAGGCTAAACCCTAGAAGCTAGCCTATGGTATGATTGACGTTTATGATGTTGTGTCCTATGGACTAAAACCCTCCGGTTTATATAGACATCGGAGAGGGCTAGGGTTACACAGAGTCTGTTACAATGGTAGGAGATCTACATATCTGTATTGCCAAGCTTGCCTTCCACGCTAAGGAAAGTCCCATCCGGACACGGGACGAAGTCTTCAATCTTGTATCTTCATAGTCTTGGAGTCCGGCGGATGATGATAGTTCGGCTATCCGGACACCCCCTAGTCCAGGACTCCCTCAGTAGCCCCTGAACCAGGCTTCAATGACGACGACTCCGGCGCGCATATTGTCTTCGACATTGCAAGGCGGGTTCCTCCTCCGAATAATTCATAGAAGATTGTGAACACCAGGATAGTGTCCGGCTCTATAAAATAAATTCCACATACCACCGTAGAGAGAATAATATTTACACAAGTTCAATCTGCTAACTTATTTTGTGGTGTGACGTCACACCACTATCAAGCCTTTACTTGAATCATTTTTATTATATCACCTCAGCACGTTTAGCGAAGCGGTTTCCTTGGCACGTCTTGTCGAAGCAGAGATTGTGTTCCCCTTATTCCGGGATTCTCATCAATACGGACGTGGGTAACCCAACCGCGCCCGCTGCCACGCCCCCTCCATCGAAGGCGAGTTCCAAATGGTCACGGGGACGGCTCTTGATATTCTCCCTCTTTATAATGAGACCAAGGCTCGTTCCTTTTCTTCAATCCTCAATCGAATCCGCCCCTCGCCCCGAGTTCCAACACTCAGGGCTCCAGATTCGAGCGCTTCGGACCTTCGACAATTTCCGGCTCCGACCTACAGGGCCGGTGGATGCCCTCCTCCGTCACGGAAGAGGACGTGCTAAAGCTGAGAGAAGCCAAGTACCTAACCTACGAGATTTCGCATAGGTTGCCTGCCCAAGGGCAAGTCATTCCTACTCCCGAGCCAGGCGAGAGTGTCGTGTTCGTGTCTCACCTCCGTCGGGGTTTAGGCTTCCCGATGGATCCCTTCGTGAGGGAGCTCATGTTTTACTATGGGTTGGAATTACACGACTTGGCTCCGGAGTCCATCCTCCATATCTCATCATTTATCGTCGTCTGCCAAGCCTTCCTCCGCACTACCCCTCACTTCGGTTTGTGGCTCAAAACCTTCAACGTGGAGCCGAAGATGATTGAGAGGCATCAGGCAGAGTGCGGAGGGGCAGTTATAAGCAAGAGGGCCGATGCTCCATGGCCCGAGGGCTCTTTTCAGGAGGAGCTCGGTTTGTGGCAACAGGAGTGGTTCTATATTACCGCTCCCAGGGGTAGCAGGCAGAGGCCGCCGCCCGTCTTTTGCTCGGGTCCTCCACAACGGCTGACGTCATGGGTCAGCAAAGGGCTTGACTGGGGGCCGTCCAAGGACGTACCCCTACTGCAGGGCCGGATTCGAGACCTCCTAGAGAGGGAGATCAATCTGGTCGTGGTGACGCAGGTTATGCTGATTCGGCGTCTTCTGCCCTGCAAACGTCGCCCCCTCCGCCTGTGGGAATTCAATCCGGAGGGACCACGAGCTCTCCAACACTTCATGGGTACGACACCCGTGGAGATGTACTAACTATTCTTCGGATCACAAGAGATGTGTCCGGACTTGACCGAGGACGCTGGCCTAAGCTGCAATCGCCCGGATACTCAAGTAAGTAGCCCTGTGTCCAGACATATCGTCCATTTATTTATTATGGATTTGCCTTTTAACCAGCTATCCCTTGGACAGGAGTGGATAGCGCAAGAAAAACTGATACGATGTCCGGCCCCCTCCCTAAGACCACGCCGGATCCCGTGTTAGTCAAGATGCTGGAGGTTGCGCCTTCAGAAGAGGGCGAAGGGGAAAACAGAGAAGCCACCGCCTCGACTAAGGAGGCTCTCAAGAAAGGGGGGATCGAGAATCCCTCCTTCCATGGGGAGAAGAGGACTGCTTCCGAAGATCCGGAGGCTAAGGCCTCAAAGCGGGGGAAGAAATCTTCACCAGAGGGTCCTGTGCCAGGAGAAGCCCCGGCCGCACTATCTCCCCAAAGGAATCAGCCCTCCAGCGAGCCATAAGTAGAAAAAGGGGAGTTTTGTAATAAGGGACATCCCTATTTTTGCTTCTGAGGATAACCGAAGTTTTTACCTTGTAGTTCGGGTCTCCGCCCTTCTCAGCTGAGCTCATCTTCGGGGTTCCTTCGTCCGGAGATGATGGAGAGCGAGACGCCTCCATCTGCCGCACTGTCAGGTGGGGCGGACGACCCTGAGGTGTCGTCGCGGAGGGTCTCCCCGAGTCCGGCAGGGCCGGAGAGTTCGGCACCAACTGGTGTACGGCCGGGGGAGCTGAAGGGTCTGCTCGAGAGGGCGTCTATCTCAGAAGATCACTGTACATTAATGAGTACGGTGATTGAAAGAATTTCATCCGCTCAGAGCGGGTTGCATGATGCCGTCAGAAGTTTACTGGCGGGGTTTGAGGTACGTAAAAAGGACATGCCTTTAGATAGTTTTGCACATAGAGTGTGCCCTGTATAGACAGTAGCCCCTGAGACTCGGCGCGTTGTCAGAAGTGACAGCGTGCCGAGGATCATAATCTCAGTTTTAATATGTCGCCATTCCTATTCAGGGGGCGGAGCATTCGATGGCCAGCCGGACTGATAGAGTTGCCGAACTGAAGCGGCAACTGGATGTTGCGGATGCGGACATCGCGCTGGTCAATAGGCGACTTGACGAGTCACAAGGTGAGTGGTTTCTCCGCAGTCACCTGGTAAGGGAGCTGACGCCCAATCCTTACAACATGTATGCTTGATGCAGATGGTGTCGCTGCTGTGGAAAACCTTCGGGCGGAGCTTGCTCGAGCCAAGGATCAAGCCAGAAAAAGTGATGCGGCTGCCTCGAAGGCAGCGGAGGAGCTAAAAGCCGAAAAGGTTGCTCACTGCCGAAGCAGGGAGGAGATGGCCGGAATGGCCGTGAAATTAAAAGATGCTACCGACCGCTATGAGGTTCTTGAAAGAGAACGCCAAGCGGAGCAAGAGGACCTGAAGAAGGCCACCGCCGAAGCCAAGGATGCCCGTTCTGCAATGAGGACCATGAAGGAGGAGTTGCGTCAGGCCGGAGACATTGCGGCTGGAAAGCCTTTTCTGCTGCGCAGGAAGTTCACGGATCAGAAGTATGCTCAGTTGGGCCAGCTGTGGGGTGCGGAGGATCCTTATCTGGATTTGGCGGCGAGTGCGGCGGATGCAGTCGTGCACTTCCGGAGCCAAAAGGATCACAAAATGGAAGAGCTTTTTTGGTCTCAATTCCATAGTCCGGAGCGTCCCCTTCCCTTAACCGATCGGTTGGCTGAGTGGGCTGAGCTGAATAGATTGTCCGGATTTGCCATGACGGATGTGGTGACTCATATGTGGCCGGATAGGCCCAAGCCGAAGAGTTATTTTGGCTTATTGCAGCAATTCCTTGGGGCGGTGCCGCATATCAAGGCGATGAAGCGGTCGGCATGCATAGAGGGTGCACGGATGGCTCTCGCCCGTGTTAAGACATACTGGGCAGAGATGGATGCCACCAATGTTGCATCCCAGGGTTCGGACAAAAGTCGGTTACCCGCCAAGCACTATTTTGGGGAAGTCCTGCAGGGCGCTCGTTTAATAGAGTCGCAGTGCTCGAAAGATGTTATGTTCAAGTGATATGTATGATTTGTGAAACCATATTTATAATGCGACGGTTTTTATACTTGTGCGTCCAAGTATTGAAATATCTCCTGTGCGGCTATTAATGTATATGTGTATATAACCTGAAAGATGGCAGTCTTCGGCTTCAGCCCCCACGCACATGGTGCGGGGGTGTTTGCAAAAAGGCGCTTTTTCACACTTAATCCAACGTCTTGGTCCTGTGAAGGAGGTGGTAGCGTAGCAAACTAGGCAACCGGACTATAATGCTTTATCACTTTACTTAGCCATAGGAGTTCGAAGGTGGGGCTACGATATAGCCCCTGGGGGCAACGCGCTCTACGAATTCGGGGCACGTATGTGCCTGACCAGGAAACGGTCCTTCGTCAAAGCGGAGGAATTCTAGACATTCCATTAGTCGATCGAGTGGTTGACCAGTCTCTCGCTATATCATGACAGTCAGTTTTCGGCTTTCTCTACTGAGGTGCTCGCTAGGATGAACCGGGGCACAATCGCAGTAGTTCTCCTGGTGCCGCGTTAGCTGATGATATGGAACGTAAGGCAGCAAAACACAGGAGCCGGGCAAACCCAACATTTGACCAAAGACATGATTCGAAGCAGATGCATATAAGGCCTAACTCGAGACGTCGAACACTCCCTGAGGTATTCGGTCTTTATGAAAACGGGCAGAACGATGCCCTAAGATCCTAGTGTCCGGGTACGCGCGAAATCTTCTGACGCGGCCGATGCCAAAACGCCACCCTCCTCCTTGGTTATGATAAGAAACCAGGGGATGTGTATCAACAAGAGACAGTGAAAAAGGTTTACGCAGGGTCTTAATCTGAAAAGAATCCTTGCAACGGGTCTCTGCTGCACGTCTGCGCCTGTGTCTCCGTTGTGCCATATCCTGGACGGGCGTAGCACGTGGTTCATCTGCAAAAGAGAAGAACTTAGTTTGGAAAAATATCGTGCAAAAAATGTATGTAAAAAAGAGTATGATTTTAGAAAATGAATAAAATTGAGCTTTATTGGATCTCATTCTTCATTCATGCAGGCCCTTATAAAGGGGTATGTGGCTGGGAAGCCCCTTGTTTGTTTATGCCGGACTCGTCTAGCCGTGTCCGGGTTCTAAATGACCTGTTTTAGGGGCTTCGATTAGCCAGGACGGATTAGCTTGTGGCTGTCAAAGCAGTCCCGCGTTTTTCCGTGGTCAAGGAACACTCTAAGTTTCCCTTTAATGAGATGATGACGCGTGGACCGGGCATTTTAAGTGTAAGAGACGCGTAATGCGGTATTGCGTTAAAGCGGGCGAAAGCTTCGCGTCCCAATAGTGCTTGATGGCTACTTTTAAATGGGGCGATATGGAAGATTAGCTTTTCGCGATGGAAGTTGTCGGATGAACCGAACACAACCTCTAGTAGTACAGAACCTGTACAATTGGCATAAAGGCCTGGCGTCACTCCTTTGAAGGAAGTGCGGCTATGGCGAATTTTGGTAGGGTCTATCCCCATTCTGCGGATGGTGTCCTGGTATAGCAGATTTATATCACTGCCGCCGTCCATTAGGACATGTGTAAATTGTAGTCCTTCGATTATGGGATTCAATATCAAAGCAGTCCATCCTGCATTTTGAATACTTCTGGAGTAATCCAGATGGTTGAAAGTAATTGGTTTTGACATCCAATCTCGGGATTCCGCTGGGGTGGACCGTGCGACGCGTACTTTAGTAGGTGCCGCACTATTGTTCCGTGTTATCACATGAAGTGAGTTCACTGTTTTGACTTCTTGTGGGAAAGTCTTTTGTTTTCTGACGCTCTGCTTGTTGGGTTCGTCATCGTCTTCGCTTGGTGTGTCGAGCCCCTTGTGTTCGGCGTTAAGTCGGCCGGACTGTTTGAAGACCCAGCAATCTCGGTGGGTATGGTTTGCAGGCTTCCCGGGGGTACTGTGGATTTGGCATATCCTATCCAAAATTTTGTTTAGGTTGGATAGCTCGTCACTGTTGTCCTTGAGAGGCAGTGTTTTGTTGTTCGGTCGAGAGCTTTTGAACCCGGTGTTGACCGTCGTGCTCTTTGGGTCATTTTCCTTATTCCGGCACTGATCTTTTCTGCGTCGTGATTTCCCATTTCCATCTCTGACCTCAGATGTACTCGGGTCGCTGGTGCTGCATCTTGCTAGCCAGCTATCTTCTCCCGCGCAGAAGCGGGTCATGAGGCTCGTTAGTGCGGCCATTGTTCTTGGTTTTTCCTGGCCGAGGTGTCTGGCGAGCCATTCGTCTCGGACGTTATGTTTAAAAGCTGCTAAGGCTTCAGCGTCCGGACAGTCGACTATTTGGTTCTTTTTGGTGAGGAACTTGTTCCAGAATTTGCGTGCTGATTCTCTGGGCTGTTGAGTTATGTGACTTAAATCGTCTGCATCCGGAGGGCGGACATAAGTCCCTTGAAAATTTGCTCGAAACGCATCCTCGAGCTCTTCCCAACTTCCAATGGTATTTTCTGGGAGGCTTTTGAGCCAATGCCGAGCTGGCCCTTTGAGCTTGAGGGGTAGGTATTTTATGGCATGGAGATCGTCTCCTCTAGCCATATGTATGTGTAGGATGTAATCCTCAATCCAGACTCCGGGGTCTGTTGTTCCGTCGTATGCCTCTATGTTTACGGGCTTGAATCCCGCTGGAAATTCATGATCCAGTACCTCATCGGTGAAACATAGTGGGTGTGCGGCGCCCCTGTATTTAGGTGTGCCGTTATCTTCGAACACTCTACGTGTTGTGTTGCTTCCTGGAGCCTTCTTTTTTGGCCCATAGGTGGATCTGACCGGGCCATCCTTTTTGTGAGGATCCTTGTGTGGATCGTGTGCCGGTTTGTGTGCGGCACCGCCTGCCGCTCTTAGCCTGTCGTCTGGTCATCTATCCGGCCAGGCGGCCTCTTTGTTTTTTTACTGTGGGGGTTCTACGGCCTCCTCGTCAAATTCGGGCAGCGGTTCGCGCTTCGGGTAGCTCTTTGCTTGGTGGCTATCGCCGTATTTATCTGCGGTCTTGAGTACTTTGCTCCATCTCATTCTGAGTACGTCTTCCGCTGTTTTGAGCTTTCGCTTCTGCTTCTTCAAACTTCTTGCAGCGGCGACGAGCCTTTTGTGAAGGTTCTTATCCTCCGGTGATGTGTCCGGCGTGACATCGCCTGGGCTGTTGTTTTCGCCGGGGATGGGTTGCTCGTCCAATTCATCCTATTCGGATGATTGCTTAGTGGCGTGTTCGTCGTCCACTGGTTCGTCCCGCTCTATGGCTGGGTCAGTATGGGTGCTGTTGTTATCGAGGCGGGACTTTGGGTGGTGCTTGCGTTGTTGTTTTGGTTGCTTTTCGGGGGAGTTATCCTTCACCGCTTCCCGTTGTTCCTCGTTATCGCTTCCCTTTGGTGTATCCACCATGTATACGTCATATGACGAGGAGGCTTTCCAGTGCCCAGTAGGCGCTGGTTCTTGGTTGTCTCCGGCATCGTCGTCCATACCGTCGATGTCTTCGGAGTCGAAGTCTAGCATGTCGGTTAGATCGTTGACATCGGCTACTAAGTGGGTGGTGGGTGGGCTTTGAATTTCTTCGTCGTCCGCATCCCAACCGTCCTGACCACAGTCCGGCCAGGGTTCTTCTGATAACGAGAGATATTTTAGCGAATTCAGGATTTCACCGAAAGGTGAGTGTTGAAAGATGTCCGCAGCGGTGAACTCCATGATCGACGCCCAATCATATTCGATTGGTAGGGGCGCAGGAGGTTCGGAGTCCGGCGAGGAGTCCGGCACCCCGGAGTCACGAGCTTCACAAGGGACAAGGTCGGTATTCGGCTCCACCGTCGTAGAGGTTGCAGCCCTCGAGGCGGCGTCTAGCCACCCATCCTTGATCTGCGCAGTCGGCTCCGAATTAGGGATCGGAGCGGACTCATGTGCGGCCTCCAGGACACTATCCGGCAGCAGAGCTAAATCATGCCCATCGTGACGGTGCGGCGCGCTCGGCTGTGGCTCGAATCCATCGAAGATCAAGTCTCCGCGGATGTCAACCGTGAAGTTTAGACTTCCAAATCTGACCTGACAGCCAGGGGTGTAGCTTCCGATCTGCACCAGATGGCCAAGCGAATTGGCCCGCAGTGCAAAGGCGCCGAATACGAAGATCTGTCCGGGGAGAAAGGTCTCACCATGGACTGCGTCGTTGGTGATGATCGAAGGAGCCATCGGGCCTATATGCGACGGCACAGAGGAACTCTTAATGAAAGCACCAATGTCGGTGTCAAAACCAGCGGATCTCGGGTAGGGGATCCCGAACTGTGCGTCTAGCCAGATGGTAACAGGAGACAAGGGACACGATGTTTTTACCCAGGTTCGGGCCCTCTCGATGGAGGTAAAACCCTACTCCTACTTGATTGATATTGATGATATGGGTAGTACAAGAGTGGATCTACCACGAGATCAAGGAGGATAAACCCTAGAAGCTAGCCTATGGTACGATTGACGTTTATGATGTTGTGTCCTACGGACTAAAACCCTCCGGTTTATATAGACACTGGAGAGGGCTAGGGTTACACAGAGTCGATTACAATGGTAGGAGATCTACATATCCGTATTGCCAAGCTTGCCTTCCACGCCAAGGAAAGTCCCATCCGGACACGGGACGAAGTCTTCAATCTTGTATCTTCATAGTCTTGGAGTCCGGTCGATGATGATAGTTCGGCTATCCGAACACCCCCTAGTCCAGGACTCCCTCAAGGAGGCTCTCGGGGCCACCTGCGCCTGTGTCGGATGCAGGCTCGTCGGAGAGGCGGACCTCGCCGACAAGTTCGGCGAGGCAGCTCGCTGCACAGGCGGCCTCAGCGCCGCGCAGCGCGTTGATGCATACTCCGTCTGGCGAGCCTGGCTGGCTGCGCTCGCCAGGGAGGAAGAGGCTTCCCGTCCAGAACAGATCTCCGGACGACGGTGCACCAGGCCCCATGGTGGGTGCCAAATGTCGGGAGTTGGGTGCGACATATGCCAAAGGATGGCTTATCATGGTGGGTGCGAGTAGAATGTCGTCGGTGCCTGGAAACGGGATGAGGCGAAGACATGCACGCCGGCGAATCTTACCCAGCTTCAGGGCTGTCTGAGGAGATAACACCCCTACTGCTGCTCTGCGGGGTCTCCGCATGGTCACTAAGGCAAAGTGAATACAAGCTTGCTCCTAGAGCTGTTTCTGGAGATAGGAGAGGGCAAGGCTAGCTCTCTCCTTCCTGTGTGGTCAGTCTAATGCTAATGGATGCGAACCCTTTGCATGGGTGCCCTGGGGGGTTTATATAGGCCTACCCCCAGGGTTACAATGGTAAAACCGCCTGGGTGCGGGTCCTAGCCGTCTGTCTCTCAGGCGCCGTCTTCTCCGCCGACTCCTGGGGCCCGCCGACTGGTGGGTCCCGCCGACTGGCCTGGTACGAGGGCGTCAGCCCGTGTCCGCCGCGGGCGGGTCTTGCCGGCTGCAGATTACTGTAGTCGTGCTTCTAATGACGCGGGCTTGGTCATGGGGTTATGGCAACAGTGCCGCCGCCTGGAGGGCGATCACTGTTGCCATTCCCCCGTCGCATCTGGTTAATGGCGTGTGGGGCCCGTGGGAGGGGCCGGCCGACTCCTGGGGGCCGTCTCCCAACGGGTCCGACTTGTGGCGCTCACGCCGTCTTCAGCACTCCCGCTGACTGGTAGGCCCCTCCGTCTCCGGGCCATACAGACAGGTCGTCGTGGGTACAGGACCCCGCCCCAGGGGCTGATGTCAGGGCTGGCATGGCAACAGTGCCGTGTCGGGCGGAGATCTCCGTGGGTATGGCGCACTGTGGCCATGCCTGCCTTTAATTATTGGGGTGGTTGGAGTCGCGGGCTGACTCCCCACAGTCGGCTTTCTTGGAGTCGCCTCTGGGACTCGGCTTGAATGGGAGTCGCCTCTGGGACTCGGCTCATCTTGGAGTCGCCTCTGGGAACTCGGCTCGTCTTGGAGTCGCCGCAGGTACTTGAGGGGCGCAGTCTGCCCCGATGTCTTGAAAGGTTCTGGGGCTCGGGTTAGCCTACCCGTGGCCCATTACTCCGACAATTGGTACCTGTGGGTTGCTAGTAGTGTTGATTACTCCTTGTAGTTGATGCTAGTTGGTTTATTTGGTGGAAGATCATATGTTCAGATCCTATATTCATATTAATACCCCTCTGATTATGAACATAAATATGATTTGTGAGTAGTTACGTTTGTTCCTGAGAACATGGGTGAAGTCTTGCTATAAGTAGTCATGTGAATTTGGTATTCGTTCGATATTTTGATGAGATGTATGTTGTCTCTCCTCTAGTGGTGTTATGTGAACGTCGACTACATGACACTTCACCATTATTTGGGCCTATAGGAAGGCATTGGGAAGTAATAAGTAGATGATGGGTTGCTAGAGTGACAGAAGCTTAAACTCTAGTTTATGCGTTGCTTCGTAAGGGGCTGATTTGGATCCACATGTTTCATGCTATGGCTAGGTTTACCTTAATACTTCTTTTGTAGTTGCGGATGCTTGCAATAGGGGTTAATCACAAGTGGGATGCTTGTCCAAGAAAGGGCAGTACCCAAGCACCGGTCCACCCATATATCAAATTATCAAAGTAACGAACGCGAATCATATGAGCGTGATGAAAACTAGCTTGACGATAATTCCCATGTGTCCTCGGGAGCGTTTTCCTTCATATAGGAACTTGTCCAGGCTTGTCCTTTGCTACAAAAAGGATTGGGTCACCTTGTTGCACCTTATTTACTTTCATTACTTGTTACCCGGTACGAATTACCTTATCACAAAACTATCTATTTCCGATAATTTCAGTGCTTGCAGGGAATACCTTACTGAAAACCGCTTGTCATTTCCTTCCGCTCCTCGTTGGGTTCGACACTCTTACTTATCGAAAGGACTACGATAGAACCTCTACACTTGTGGGTGATCAGGACTCTTTTCTAAAAATCCTTCTTGCTACCTCTTGAGCACTGCATTGGTTTTCCCTTAAAGAGGAAAGGGTGATGTAGCAAAGTAGCATAAGTATTTCCCTCAGTTTTTGAGAACCAAG
>LR880970.1:559348138-559381177 GCA_904067115.1 Aegilops sharonensis
GACAGAATTGAGCATAGTTATGAGTATATCTAGGCAATGATCATGTATATAGGCATCACGTCCAAAACAAGTAGATCGAAACGATTCTGCATCTACTACTATTACTCCACTCATCGACCGCTATCCAGCATGCATCTAGAGTATTAAGTAAAAATAGAGTAACGCCGTAAGCAAGATGACATGATGTAGAGGGATAAATTCATGCAATATGACAAAAAACCCCATCTTGTTATCCTCGATGGCAACAATACAATACGTGCCTTGCAACTCTTTCTGTCACTAAGTAAGGACACCGCAAGATTGAACCCAAAGCTAAGCACTTTTCCCATTGCAAGAACTACCAATCTAGTTGGCCAAACCAAAAAGATAATTCGAAGAGACTTGCAAAGATAACTCAATCATACATAAAAGAATTCAGAGAAGAATCAAATATTTTCCATAGATAATACTGGATCATAAACCCACAAGTCATCGGTCTCAACAAACACACCGCAAAAAGAAGATTACATTGAATAGATCTCCACGAGAGAGGGGGAGAACATTGTATTGAGATCCAAAAAGAGAGAAGAAGCCATCTAGCTACTAGCTATGGACCCGAAGGTCTGAAGTAAACTACTCACACTTCATCGGAGGGGCTATGGTGATGATGTAGAAGCCCTCCGTGGTGGATGCCCCTCCGGCGGAGCTCCGGAACAGGCCCCAAGATGGGATCTCGTGGATACAGAAGGTTGCGGCGCTGGAATTAGGTTTTTGGCTCCTGTTCTGATCGTTCGGGGATGCGTAGGTATATATAGGAGGAAGGAGTACGTCGACGGAGCTTCGAGGGGCCCACGAGGTAGGGGGCGCGCCCTCCACCCTCGTGACCTCCTCGGAGGCTTCTTGGAGTAGGGTCCAAGTCTCCTGGATCACGTTCGGTTGAAAATCACGATCCCGAAGGTTTCATTCCGTTTGGACTCCGTTTGATATTCTGTTTCTTTGAAATACTGAAAAAGGCAAAAAAACAGCAATTTTGGGCTGGGCCTCCGGTTAATAGGTTAGTCCCAAAAGTAATATGAAAGTGGAAAATAAAGCCCAATATAGTCCAAAATAGTAGATAAAGTAGCATGGAGCAATAAAAAATTATAGATACGTTGGAGACGTATCATGGCCTGATACTGTCTTTGGCACTAGCTGAGTATCTCGCTTACATTGTTCTCCAGCAAATTAGCGATCCACTAATTGACAGGTCCATGATGGAACACTGTATTTTGTACAAATGGCATATTTTCTTGAAATATTCTGTGATCGAGCATCAGTTGACATGCCTTTAGTAGCAGTAGCACCCATTGTATAGTTTTCTATTTGTAAACTGAGAAGGTTTCTTTTACTTGAGAACTGAAGGAATTATTTACCCAGTGCAAAGGGAATTTTCTATGTACATATTGATTTATCTACATGTATATGAGATACACGTTTATGGATCATACTTGATCCATATGAACTGAGAAGCTTTCTTTTCTTCTTAGACATATATCTATCCATTGATATGTCATCTCCTTTTTCTTATTATTTAACATAATGTTTTGCTAGCAGTTAAAATAATTCTAAACAATCTGGAAACATAATAGACATATATTATTTTGTTGAAGAGTTTAGTCCATGCATGTTTTTGCCATCTAATTTTATGTTCTGGGCCATATGGAAGTGATGCTTTTAAGTTCTATAATGATTATAAAAGCACATTGCTATGCTATTTTGTTATATTAGATGTTCTCCTGCTTTGGCTGAATCAGATAGAGGCTTTAAGCATATCCAGTTTAAATAATGACAGTCTGTTATACTTGCTATTGCCTTTGACTGTCTCCTTGTTGTATGATTAATCATGTTTGCTTAGGTAAATGGCTTGCTAGGTTCAGCTGGTTCCACTAGCAGTTGTCTCCGAGCACTTGCACTGGTCAGCTGATATACGTCACGCCCCCTCTCTGGTTTTACTGGACTGCTGCAAAAATATGATCAGTGTGACTCTACAATTTTTATAATCAAAGGAAGTAGTCATAGATGTAAACACTTATATAGGGTTTGTAGATGCTTATAGATAGTAGTAAATAAGTAGTAATATTTTGATCCAGACAGTGATGATTTAAACTCTATTTTTTATATGACCTTCATATAGTTAATAGCTTTGTTGTCACTATTGCTGCTGCATGATTTGTTCAGAGAGGGTTGCCAACTGAGATTATATTTTTGTTAACTTACTGAATGATAACTACTCACCTTTGCATCTGTTTTTGTCAAAAAAACTTGAATCGTTTTCTGAACTTGCGTTACATATGTTCATGTTTGTGTTCCAATTGGAAGCATTTTTTTGGTAACTGATATTTGATTCCAGATTATGTTTTTTTAAGTAGTACATGTTCATGTTTGCATATCAGTGGGAAGCCAAAAATATTTATGTTGAAGTACTGCAAGATAACCAGACTCACCTTTGCATATACACTTTGTTCAAAAAGAAAAATGAATTATGCACTAGACTTGCACTAATTATGTTCATGTTTGTGTTTTCGTGGGAAGCAAAATTCATTTATGTTAAATTAATGCAAGATAACCAGACTCACCTTTGCATATATAGTTTAGTTGAAAGAGAATTGAACCATATATGCTGGGTAGGTAGGAGCCGTGCAGCTTCTTTTCTTCCCAGCGGTGTCTTGCCTGAGCTAGCCTCCCCAGATGCCATCTCGCACACAAATCATGTATGTTTCAGTTTTGTGTTTCAGTACTTGTGCTACGTGCTAACTGCTTCAGATTTGGTGGGCTCGTGAACAGAGTGGATAGGTGTTTGATAAATTGTCAGGGTGGGCTCATGAACAGAGTGGCCGATCAGTTTACCTTATTAAGAAGGGGATTTAGCTTTCCAGTATGTTTTTCTTTTTCTTCTTCCATATTTTGTTTTTTCTTTTTCTTCTTCCATATTTTGAGATTGACACTATTTTGTCTGTGTGCTGCCTAATTTGCTTTCCAGGTACAAATAATGGTGTGGTTTGGCCTTGCCTTACCGCAGATAGTGGTTCGGTTGGCTGTCGCAGGAGGACGACAACACGCCGCTCAAGAAGAAGCTCAATGAGTTCGGCGAAGCACTCACCAAGATCATCGGCCTCATATGCATCCTCGTGTGGCTCATCAATGTCAAGTACTTCTTGACCTTCGAGCTCGACGGATGGGTGCCCAGGAACATACATTTTTCGTTCGAGAAGTGCACATACTACTTTGACACCGATGTGGCGCTTGCTATCGCTGCCATACCTGAAGGATTGCCTGCCGTGATCACCACCTGCCTCGCCCTCGGAACCAGGAAGATGGCCGCCAAGAATGCGCTCGTGAGGAAGCTGCCCAGTGTGGAGACTCCGAACTGCACCACCATGATCTGCTCTGACAAGACTAGGATGTTGACCACCAACCAGATGTCAGTCTCAAAGCTCGCTGCAATCGAATCGGTGATGCCCCAGGGAAAGTTAGGAGCTTCGAGGTGGACGGCACGTCGCATGATCCCTGTGATGGCAAAATTTACGACTGGCCTGCAGGCTGGATGGATGCAAATCTTGAGATGATCGTGAAGGTTGCCGCTGTGCGCAATGATGCCAATGTCTCACATTCTTCAAACCAGTATGTTTCCACTGGAATGCCGACCGAGGCTGCTTTAAAGGTGAGGATTGGTACAGTTCATGCTATTCTCAGTTTTCTTGAATTTCAAAGTATTTTAATTCGAGAATATGATGGTGCTTACTTGGTCCGCAACTGAACAGTTTAGCATACAGTTATCACTAGAGTTTTGTTTGTGTCAGTCCAAATTCAGACGGTACTGATGTTGAAAGACAATCCATTCTTAGGCTTCCATGATGACTAATTTGTTGGTTGGTTTCTTGTAGGTCCTGGTTGAGAAAAAGGGAGTACCTGAAGGAATGAACGGTCTGTCGGTGGATCCGTCCAAGACATTTGGTAAGCATCAATGCATGCTTTTGAGCTTAGCATAAAATAAAACTTACTATTTTGATATTTTATGATACGTGCTGCTGAGTTAAGCTACAGCCGTATACTGTGCATTTTTTGTGATATTGTTTGTTGTCAGGCTGCTGCCAATGGTGAAGCGATGCTGCCAAAAGGATTGCGACCCTCGAGTTTGACTGTATGAGGAAATCATTGGGAATCATCTTTACCTCCAAATCAGGAGGCAACACTTTACTTGTGAAGGTGTGAATGTCGTATCTCTTGTTATGCGCCATTTCCCACTAATTTGTTAAATAAAATTACCCCGCATATATGATCTTATCAATGTTCAAAGTACATATATTTAGAAACACTCTTTTGCATCAGATTATTGACTAATCCTCATCCAGGACGAGACGCTCATGGCCGCCATCCAGGACGAGACGCTCATCCTGCTGCTCCTCGACATGGATGTGTCCAGCTTGCAATCATACTGGGGGTGGCATGTTCGTGCTCCCTCCTCATACCACAACGCATTTCCACCTTAGGTAACCCACATCTTGGTGCCCTACTCCAATTTATTTCATAGTTGTGTCATAGACTGCAGCTGCGGCATAGATTTGAGTGTAGATTAGAATGTGAAATTCATGTGATCAGTATAAAGATTTTGGTTCAGAGAGAGAGAGAGAGGATTGTTGTGCAGACTATAATGTGGAAGTCAGCTGCTCCCGTAGGTAAATTTGTACTGTGTGCAGTGGATTAGAATCAAGATTTCGGTTGAGAGAGAGAGAGAGACAAAGGGGATCACGACCTTGCTTGGGTCCTCTAATCAGATTTAAAGGACACTATTTAATCAGATTTAAAGGGCAATATTTATAGTATATGGGTGGATGGTTCATTGCTGGCTAGCTAGACCTGTGTGGCAAATGCCTCTGTGTATTTATGCAAGATATAGCTTTTTAGATAAGCAATACCCCTTTATCTGTACATTTAGCGACCTCTTCGATTTCTTCTTCTTCTAGGAGATGCTGTTGGAAATGATCACATTTATGAAGTTATGTTCTGTTTTGGCTCATGTTTATATCTTAATCCAAGTAACTGGTTCTCTCTTTTGTCAATGAGGTATGTCATGGTGGCCCTCTAGACGACATCACCACCATAACCACGTCGATGGTCCAAGCCCCAAATGAGTTATAGTAGTAACTATACATGTTTAGATATGTTGCATTGCTTGCCTGGATAATGATGAGAGGTGAAGAGACGCTCTTGTCTTTGCATCTTGATTTCATACACATCCATCTCCTATGAGCCATTGGTAAAACGTTATTTTTTTAGGAAGAAAAATGACTTGCCGGTGGAATTGCTTATGCATTTGTTCAGATCTGTAAGGGCATGGTTCTTGCATTTTGTGTTGTTGTTGTGGTGTTACAGTAACCAATGATGACTCTAATCAACAACTGAAAAGCTTTCTTTCCGTTCATTGAATTATGCTTTCTTGTGATGGCATGCTTGTGTTATCATCTGCTACTTCATTTTTAGAGTACATGTAGAGAATCTGCAGTTCGCCAGCTTAGACTTAAATAGTAGTCAAAGGGATTCTAGGAGGCCATCAAAGTTTATCCGAAGGAAATCTTAGCTCATCTGTTTCAGTTGATTGCTATTCCCGAGCACTCTTGTGGCGACATCTCTAAAAAATAAGGTTGGCCTTGGTACAATTAGATCATGATTTTTTGTTCTCTTCTATATCAGATGAAATTTTAGTTTTATAGGGAAAATAATTTTATTCTTTTCACAAGTCAGGGATAAGCCAGTGATCTTGGGTTTGACTTAAATGCCAAGAGCAGAGTTTGCGTCTTTTTCGTTTACTGCCAGCTATACAATATGATGTGTCTTCGGTTGTGATACATAGGTCGAAGGGGTGTCAGTGGAAGTGCGACGTGCCGCTGGTATATCAACGACGACATTTCTGAGATGATAGACTTCCATAGAAGGTACACTGAACTTCTTCTATGAAATTTGTTTATAGCAAAGATGGTCTGATTCGCCGTCTAGAGGTAATACAGATTCTCGGTCTCTTCATATTGCTTCTTCTCATCAGAGGTACTACCCGCTGGATCGATTCCACCAGTTCTCATGAGCAGACAAGATGCTGAGCATGCACACATAGACACAGTCAAAGGTGAACCTTCTATGATATTGGGTTTCATCTCTACTGCTTTCCCTTATTTTTACTGTACTGCACTGCTCATCCTTCACACCCTGCTGCCTGCTAGGACCCGGCCACTCCAAATGGCAAATCAACTAATCGTTCCCCGACCTCTGTGAAGAAATTCTAGAGCTGCTCTCATGTTGTCTAGATGGGTCCAATTAATATGATCCAAGTTCTGCTTGCAAATGATTTTGCAATTGCATCATTAGCTTGCTAATTTCGCCGTTTGCATTAGCATAAGAGGGGCCTGACAAAACTGAAGTGGCCAGTACTCAGCTGTGCAAGCCTTTATTTCCAAATGATAGCATCCAGGTATTCCTTTTCCCTTGCCAAAAGACTCGACGACCATGTGTTAGTCAATCAACAACCTTTCTGAATTTCTATTCAGAAAACTGGGCTGCTGGAGGATGACATCCATGCTTTGGATGATGAAGCTGCTGCTGAGCTGAGGTATCTACCTTTGTTTGGATTTAAGTTTGCCCAAGTGTTACATTGGAGTTGTCTGTTTGAATCTAAATGTTGTTTACAATTGAAGGAAAGTTAATGATAAAATGATAGGGAAAGATGACGTGCCCCCTGATAAAAAAATCCAAGCTCTAGGCCAAGTGTCTTTATGCGATGTGCCCTTTTGGTTCATCTATTCAGTCCTTTGCTTGCTAACTCATTGCAACCTATAGTATATGTTGTTTTGATCTCTCTTTGGAATTTTGTTTCTACAGAATCATGTCATGTCTAGTGCAAAGTTCAAGAGAATGCTGACTGGATCGGTGCTTCAGCGCGTGTTGGATGGAAAAGCCGCTTCTATCCAGCACCTCTTTCCTTATGCGATGTTGCTTAAAATTCAGTGTTCTATTTTTTCATCCATGGTTAACCTTACCTTTTATCTATGAACGAGCATTCTCGACAGTTAGTGCTCGGTTTGTAATGAATATTATGTTGCATCGAAATTGCCTGATGTGTTCAACTTTTGTAGTAATGCCTACCTCTAAATATTATGTTGCATCAAAACTGCTTTTTGCTCTCTCGGACCTTTATTGCTTTGTATGAAAAATAGCATTTGTGTTAGCCCTATATGTGGTTTGCATGCTCAATATTGATCACACTGCCTACTCTTTAGCACTGAGCTGCATGCCCTGTTGCTCTTAATCAAGCTTAATCTTTCTACTTTGTGCTCAAATTTATGTCCTTTTAATATTAATCATGATAAATACTATTGCTTTATCAGGGGCAAGTAAACATGCTAAACTTTGCCTTTGCCTGACTGACACAAGCGCTTAGGCACAAAGTTAGGAACCGGCACCCTCGCACCAAGGCGCGAACCCGATCTAGTATATAGGCAAAGGAAGTCGGTCAGGGGAGCCACTAGGGGCCCACGAGGGTGGGAGGCGCGCCCACCCCCTAGGGCGCGCCTCGCACCCTCGTGGTCGCCTCGGCTGCTTCTTGACATCCACTCCAAGTCTCCTGGATTGTGTTTGTTCCAAAAAGATCGCTCCCGAAGGTTTCATTCCATTTGGACTCCGTTTGATATTCCTTTTCTTCAAAACACTAAAATAGGCAAAAAACAGCAATTCGGGCTGGGCCTCCGGTTAGTAGGTTAGTCCCAAAAATGATATAAAAGTGTAAAGTAAAGCCCATAAACATCCAAAACGGGTAATATAATAGCATGGAACAATAAAAAATTATAGATATGTTGTTGGAGACGTATCAGTGACAAAGAGCTTGTCATAAATTATTACGTCGACGCTAGCTTTGACACTGATCCGGATGACTCTAAGTCACAATCCGGATACATATTTTTATTGAATGGTGGAGCTATCGGTTGGTGCAGTTCCAAGCAGAGCGTCCTGGTAGGATCTACGTGTGAAGCGGAGTACATAGCTACTTCGGAAGCAGCAAATGAAGGAGTCTGGATGAAGGAGTTCATATCCGATCTAGGTGTAATGCCTAAGTGCATCGGGTCCAATGAAAATCTTTTGTGACAATACTGGAGCAATTGCCTTGGCGAAGGAATCCAGATTTCACAAAAAGACCAAACACATCAAGAGACGCTTCAACTCCATCCGAGATTTGGTCAAGGAGGGAGACAGAGATTTGCAAAATACATATGGATTTGAATGTTGCAGACCTGTTGACTAAGCCTCTTCCACGAGCAAAACATGATCAGCACCAAGACTCCATGGGTGTTAGATTCATTACAATGTAATCAAGATTATTGACTCTAGTGCAAGTGGGAGACTGAAGGAAATATGCCCTAGAGGCAATAATAAAGTTGTTATTTTATATTTCCTTATATCATGATAAATGTTTATTGTTCATGCTATAATTGTATTAACCGGAAACTTGATACATGTGTGAATACATAGACAAAACACCGTGTCCCTAGTATGCCTCTACTAGACTAGCTTGTTGATCAAAGATGGTTAAGTTTCCTAGCCATGGACATGAATTGTCATTTGATAAACGGGATCACATCCTTAGTGGAATGATGTGATGGAAAAGACCCATCCGTTAGCTTAGCATAATGATCGTTCAGTTTTATTGCTACTGCTTTCTTCATGTCAAATACATATTCCTCCGACTATGAGATTATGCAACTCCTAGACACCGGAGGAATGCCTTGTGTGCTATCAAATGTCACAATGTGACTGGATGATTATAAAGATGCTATACAAGTATCTCCGAAGGTGTTTGTTGGGTTGGCATAGATCGAGGTTAGGATTTGTCACTCCGAGTATCGAAGAGGTATGTCTGGGCCCTCTCGGTAATGCACATCATATAAAGCCTTGCAAGCAATGTGACTAATGAGTTAGTTGTGGGATGATGCACTACGGAACGACTAAAGAGACTTGCCGGTAACGAGATTGAACTAGGTATGAAGATACCGACGATCGAATCTCGGGCAAGTAACATACCGGTGACAAAGGGAATAACGTATGTTGACATGCGGTTCGACCGATAAAGATCTTCGTAGAATATGTGGGAACCAATATGAGCATCCAGGTTCCGCTATTGGTTATTGACCGGAGAGGTGTGTCGGTCATGTCTACATAGTTCTCGAACCCGTAGGGTCCGCACGCTTAACGTTCAATGACGATATGTACTATATGAGTTATGTGTTTTGGTGACGTCCTGGATGAGATCATGGACATGAAGAGGAGTCTTGAAATGGTCGAGAGGTAAATATTGATATATTGGAAGGTGGTATTCGGACATCGGAATGGTTTCGGAGTGTTTCAAATAATTATCGTAGTACCGAGGGGTTACCGGAACCCCCGGGGGAAGTAATGGGCCTTATGGGCCATAGGGGAGAGGCAAGGCAGGCCACGAGGAGGTGGCGCGCGCCCTCCCCCCCCCCCCCCCCATGGGGAGTCCGAATTGGACTAGGGGAGGGGGCGCGGCCCCCTTTGCTTCTCCCTCTCCCTCTCCCTCTACTTCCCTCTTTCCCCCTCCGTTGGAAAGGAAAGGGGGGCGACTATGACTAGGAGTCCTAGTAGGACTCCCCCACTTGGGTGCGCCCTAGGCCGGCCCTCCTCCCCTCTCCTCCTTTATATACGAGGGCGGGGGGTGACACCTCAAGGCACATTAATTGTTTCTTAGCCGTGTGCAGTGCCCCCATCCATCGTTTACTCCTCCGGTCATATTTTCGTAGTGCTTAGGCGAAGCCCTGCGCGGGTCACATCACCATCACCATCGCCATGCCGTCGTGCTGACGGAACTCATCTACTCCTTCGACCCTCTGCTAGATCAAGAGTTCGAGGGACGTCATCGAGCTAAATGTGTGCCGAACTCGGAGGTGCCGTATGTTCGGTGCTTGATCGGCTGAATCGAGAAGACGTTCGACTACATCAACCGTGTTAAGCTAACGCTTCCGCTTTCGGTCTACGAGGGTACGTGGACATACTCTCCCCTTCTTGTTGATATGCATCTCCTAGATAGATCTTGCATGAGCGTAGGATTTTTTTGAAATTGCATGCTACGTTTCCCAACAAAAGAAAGAAACATACCTCTGAGTAGGAAGTTCATTCAATAAATATCTAAGACCCATGTGTACTAGACCCTATAAAAATTTGTTACATGTAGCTTCAAGAACACTAAAGAAGTGGATATATAATGCAGAATCAAAAAAACATGAAAGTGTCAAATTTGGTTGAAGTATCACTTATGAGCAAGTACTACATGCTCTGATGAATATGTGAAACAATGTATATTCAAACCATAAATAAAGAAGACCAATGTACTCCTCGTAGCTAAGTTGGTATCTACTAGGAACAGCTTTTTTTGAGACAGATGAATTGGGAGTCAAAGCTAATAACCTGAAAAATGGGGGGGGACAAATCAGGAAACGCCTCGCAAGAATGTGACATGGAATAAAATTACCTCATAGTTCCAAGCATATGTAGTACTGCTAAGAAATTTTCTTATTAGTTTTCTTTATAAAATTAACCCACTGATCTAATAAAATGCTAGGTGCATTTCTGTCTTACAACAATCTCTTGAAGGTTAGTACTAAACCAAATTTCTTCATAAAGTAGCACATAGTCCGTGCGAAAATAAGTAATTCTATCTCATATAACTAACTAAACAAAGAAGCACTAGAGTTCCATAAAGTAGCACACAGTACATAATATAATTCATAGTAGTACATGTTTGTTCATGTGAACTGCATCAAGAAAGTGGAGAAAAGTAGTATATGGGTTCGATTCTTACCACACACATTGGACCTTCAACAATGCCATTCAAGGAAATCTGCTTGTCACCCACACAACGCCGATTGTTAGGCCGGCCAAATCGGGGCTCCTATTCCCCAGTCGCGCGCGATTAGTTAGTTATGTCAGAAAGGGCGGACTAAGCAACATTGAGGATGGCGAACAGGAAGGGGAGTGTGAGGAGGAAAAGGTGGATGCAAGACATGGCTGTGGGCTCAAGTGCCTTTGGGCAGGAACGTGTCCGAGGAGCCATCAGTGTCGGCTATTTGGTGGTATCGGGACCAAAGTTGCATGTTGGTGTCCGGCTAGACGGCGACGCGAGGTCCTAAAGAGGTTGCGCTGTGTTTCTTTCCACTCGGACATGGTGGGAGAACTTGGGGTGGTCGGCGACCTAGCCACCTAGAGCCATTTGCATGGGCTGTTGGCACGCAATGGACGAAGCAGAGCTCGAGGCGGCATTCTCCTGTGAGATCCTAGGTCTGGACGGGAATTTAGAAGGGCATGAGATCAAAGGGGAAAATAGAGATTGCACACGGAAAGGGGAAAATAGAGATTGCACACCGAAAGAAAGATGGCATGAGCAGGCTATCTATTTTTTCCCTTTTTAAGCCACTGATTCTGGAGTAATTGGTACGCGATGGGGATTACCATCCTTATGTATACGAATGACCCCTCACCCTTACATTTGAATTTATTTTGTTACCAAATCTCTTGGCAGGTTTGAGATTGACTGCCGACCGTTATCTGATTTATTCTCATGTGACTTTTATTGCATTACCAAAGATTGATAACCGGCTTAAACCAGTGGGATGGGAGGGGAGATTTGTAGAGAGATAAAAACCATTGGTACAGGGGTGGTGGGAGGTGAGACGAAATAAAACCAGATGAAAATAAAAACAGAGTACCAGGCTACCAACTGCTCCATCACTACAAGAAATATGTCAACTAGTGACCTTTTGTCAGTGACCCTGGAAGAATTGGTCATAGATCTATGACCATTTCAGACCAATTGGTCAAAAGCTGTTCGAGGGGCTCCAAACCCTAAACCATTGCGACCATTTTGGTCAGAAAGGTCGTAATTTCCTTACACGAAAAGGTCACAAAGCAAACAGTGCTAGTCCGCTGCCTTATTTCTAGTTGTTAATGACCAATGTAGATGGTCATAGCCTTGTAGATTGTGGTGGGTAGTGATGACTAGGCGCCATCTCATCAGTTTTGCCTATGTGTCATGTCCATGTGGCGGTTTTTTTCCTAGGTTGTGAAGCAACCTATATTTCTGTTATTCCCAAAATTCCCAAAAAAATCTCATAAATTCTTTGGGTCATATCTTCGTCAAATATGTAAAAACCTTCCTTGCCTAGTTCAAAAATAATTCAAAAATATTCATTATCCTATTCTGATCAGAGCAGCACTTTGTGAGGGAAGTACCACTTTGGCATGTCCAAATGGTATCCATTTTCTACAGTGCTTTCCTATGCCCAAATAACCATCCTCCACCAAATGCTAGCTCAATCCATTCATTATTTTGAGCCCAGCTTCAACATTCGTATTTATGTCCAGTGTGGTACTTTGTAAAGCAAGTACCACCTAGGCTCCTCCTTTTGAGGTGAAAATTTGTGAAGACGGTCTTCTTAGTAACTGATCATCCTCAGCCAAAACTCACGCCCATTAGCCATGTGCATTTCCTGTACTGCAAATCAAACACTTGGCTGCTTATTCATGTTTGAGCATCGATCGGTCTCCTCGTGAGAATCTTATGTTGTGATTTTCTTCCTAGCATCTACCTGGGGGGTGCCCAACCCACTAGACATGCCTAGGCCGCCCAGAACACATGGCAACGCCATGGTCACGGGTGACCATGCGGCGGGCATGCGAGCTTACGCGCTCTAGAGTTGGGGCCCTCGGCCACCGTCCAAACCTCAATGTCTCGCCATCAAACCATGTATTTCTGATTAAATAGATACTTATTTACCTAGAAATGATTTTTGGAAAAAATAAAGAGCAAACTATGAGGCAGCTGCAGTTCAAATTTGACCCGCTTCCAGCTGAATCGGCGGCAATTTGTCTTTTTCACCAGAGGTGGATCAAAAATTTTGAAACCCAACCATTTTGTCAATTGTGCATTATACATGGCCTAGTATTTTATAAAATTTATTAGGTCCAATTTTGCAACAATTATTTGGTAGTTCCTTCACAAAAAAACCCTCCTTTTGGGCACTCGGAAAATGAAAAATGAATTTTCCGTGCAAAGAAAATGAAAAGTTCCTTAGGCAACATTGTTTGGAATTCCAAGATGCACCCTCGTGCACAATATGAGATCATTGGAACAAACTATGCCATGAATGTGGCCATAAGATTGATTATTTGGCTTGAAAGCCATGAATCTTCACGCATGATAGCTCATTTCTGAGAACATTTTTTTAAAATAATTACCGTATTACAAGTTTATTATTTTTCCTGGAAACTTGATCACATATAATGACACAATGCGAAGGTTTTCCATTTTTTTTATTTTTTTTGAATTTTTTATGCCCGTTTCAAAATGCGGTCAAAACGGCGGGCTTGACCATTCCTAGTTAGTGGTTGAATCTTGGAATTTTTTTGGTGTTTCTATGATTAAATAGATACTTATGTACCTAGAAATGATTTTTTGAAAAAATAAAGAACAAACTACGAGGTAGCTACAGTTCAAATTTGACCCGCTTCCAACTGAATCGGTGGAAATTTGTCTTTTTCACGAGAGGTGGATCAAAACTTTTTTCACCCAACCATTTGGTCAATTGTGAATTAAATATGGCCTAGTATTTTATAAAAATGATTTGGTCCAATTTTGCAACAATTATATGGTAGGTCCTTCACAAAAAAACCTCATTTGGGGAACTCGAAAAATGGAAAATGATTTTTTATGCAAAGAATATAAAAAAAACCTTTGTCGATACTGTTTACTATTCCAAGATGTAAAGTTTTGCAGAGTGTAAAGAACTCATTTTGAACAAATATAAAGAATATAAAGAATATCATTTGAACAAATATTTGGTAGGTCTTTTACAAAAAAGAACTCATTTTGAGTACTAAAAAATGGAAAACGATTTTTTCGTGACCTATTTAAAAGGTCATAAAGTCTTGAAATTGTTTGTTGCGTTCTGATTGGTCTATAGACATATCACGCGGATCATGCATCCGAGACCGTCGGATGCTGCGGGATCCAACGGCGGACCTCATCCCCTCACCCTCTCACCCAGTCACCCCCCTCACCCACGCAGCCCCCACTCTCCACCGTTCCAACCCTAGCCCCCACGCCCCCACTCTCCCGCACCCGCACCCGCTCGCCAAACCCTAGCGCCGCCGCCGCCCCCGCACCATGGCCGTCGACGGCGAGGAGCCCGAATCCCCGTGCCTCCCAAGCGCCCGAAACCCTAGCACGCCTCCTTTCTTTCCACATCTCTATCGATCCCCTTCCAGATCCCCCGTCTCCTCGCCCGATGGAGAGAGAGAGCTTGCCTCCTCCCTTCCAGATCCATCACCGCCGACACCTCCCTCCGGCGGAGCTCGCCGCCGTTCCCCACGCCTTCCTCCTCTCGCCCCTCCCCTTCCAAACTCCCCACAGCGACGGCCGACGGCCTCACCGCGGCGCAAAATCTCCCACCACCGCGAAGCCAGCGAGGATGTTCCCGTGCCGGCCGCTAGTGTCCCCGCCGCTGCCGCGGGCGCTCGCCGACGCGGTGGCTGCCATGGCCGTCGAAGTCGCTGCATGGCCAAGGAGCGGTGGGTGCGGATGGTGGTGAAGCAGATCCAGCGGGAGCTGGCGGACATGCTGACCCGCGACACCGTCATGAAGCGCGCCATCCTCCTCGAGGCCGCCCCAGGGTCATGGTGGAGCCCTTCGCCAGGGAGTTCCTCGGCGCCGACAGGGTGGTGGGCACGGAGCTGGAGGTGGGCAGGTCCGGCAAGGCAGTGTGCACCGAATGCCATGGGCGCCAGTCGGAAGCTGCGAGGCGAGATTGACTGCATGCTCAAGAAGCCGGAGGAGGGCGTCGACGTCTTCGACAGCATCTGGAACAAGGTCCCCCCTCCTCTTCCCCTTCTCCCCCACCCCCGATTCTCAGGATTTTGCACGATTTCTCATGATTCTCCGGGGTCTCGGCCAGGTCTACGACACCGAGAATGCGAACCAGAAGGAGAAGTTCGAGGCGGACCTCAACCCATTGCTGTGAGGTATGTGGAGAACGAGCTGTTGAAGAAGAACGAGTTGTTGAAGAAGAGGGGCAAGACAATTGAGGTGAACGACAAGGACGATAAGGATGAGGTGGATGAGCTCTATGTCGTGCCGGACCACCTAAAGGTTTGTTTGTGGCAGAACAGCCCTGTGATTCAATCCTCAGGGTGAGATTTGTTGTGGGGCTGCAATGACATTGTGTTGTATTGTTTGCTTGCAGGTGAGGAAGAAGAACATGGAGGAGAGCTCAACCCAGTGGACCACCGGCATCGCTGAAGTTCAGCTGCCCATCGAGTGTGTGCTTGCACCCCTCTTTTCTGTCTTTATTTAGAGTAAAACTTGCTAAAGTTATGTCATTATGTTGGGTTGAGATGGGAAGGTGCCTAAAAGAAGCCTCAAGTGTTGTGTACTTGTTATTGTTTCCTATATCGATCAGTGAGGGAGAGCAATTTACTACCATTTAGAAATATCTAGATAATTGCATGAAACCTACTGGTTAATCCCCATTTGTGCAGATCAGTTATAACCAATGCAAAGATGGAAAATATGTTCTTTTTATTATTATCCAAAGGATGGTCAGTGTTACACATCTTCAGGTTTCTAATGCTAGATCATTAATATAGTCCACAACTACATATTTTGATTTGAAGTTAGTCTGTACAAGCCTATGTTTATGCCCGGTTTGTGTTAATTATCTTGAAGTTAGTCTGTCACTTCTTTACTGACATTCTGGTTTGTTAAGGAATGNTGGGTTGAGATGGGAAGGTGCCTAAAAGAAGCCTCAAGTGTTGTGTACTTGTTATTGTTGCCTATATCGATCAGTGAGGGAGAGCAATTTACTACCATTCAGAAATATCTAGATAATTGCATGAAACCTACTGGTTAATCCCCATTTGTGCAGATCAGTTATAACCAATGCAAAGATGGAAAATATGTTCTTTTTATTATTATCCAAAGGATGGTCAGTGTTACACATCTTCAGGTTTCTAATGCTAGATCATTAATATAGTCCACAACTACATATTTTGATTTGAAGTTAGTCTGTACAAGCCTATGTTTATGCCCGGTTTGTGTTAATTATCTTGAAGTTAGTCTGTCACTTCTTTACTGACATTCTGGTTTGTTAAGGAATGGTGTGGTACAGTGTCTAATTTTCAGCTGATCGCTTGTATAGAAAATTTTGATCCAGAAAAAACAAGTACTTGTACAGGCACGCACAACTTCCTCTCACTAAAAAAACCAAGTGCTTGTCTCTCCCACTTTTGTTCACATTTGATCCAGATAAACTAAATACCTATACAGACACACAACTTCCTCTCACAAAAAAAACTAAGTACTTGTCTGTATCATGTTTGTTTGCTTTCTTTGAGAAATCTCATGTTTGTTTGCTAGGCCAGAAAATAGACAGCTCCCAGCCTGGTTAGCCCCATGCACTTACTGCAGCTCCCAGCATGGTTAGCCCCATGCACTTACTGTTTGTTCGGTCCAGAACCAATGGCTGAACCAACTGCTGCACTTTTAGTTTTTTGATGTGTGTTTGTTACTTGCACTTGTAGGCTAACTCGATTATACTTTCATTTGACACAGTTTTCTTTGGACTAATTTTGCTTGTTTTCACGTGTGTTTGCCCACATTTACGTGGTACCTTAGTATAGTAGTGGTGTGTCCATGGATGATTGCTTGGAAAATCAACTAATATTACTATCTGTATTCATTTGGGAGCTTGCTTTTTATAACATATTATAATTTTGAATGTGTTCTGATTCTACATAGGTTTGGCAGTTAATCCATGTTACTGCAGACTGAAGTTTTTTAGCAGGAATTACTTGGGTTCGGAAGCTGCCTTCAATCGTTGTTGTTGGAGATTAAAATCAGCTAGCAGTGCATTTTCTTTTAAGTCATGTAACTCACTTTTTACAAAAAAAAACTTAGTGCTTTCTAGATGTGCTTTGGATGTTTTGATATTAGCTTTGCTTTTTCAAATCAGATTAGATTGTTGGAAATCTGTCTCTCTAAAAAGAGTAACAAGCGTACTAATGCTTTAAAGGCCAAACAGAAATCAGTTAGCATGTATGTATCAGGATATACATCTTTTGTACACTTGTCGTTTGCATATTTAGTTCTGTTCGATTTAGTTCTGTTCTATACTATTGATAACTATCCTGTCAATACATGCTTGTTTTGTAACTTGTTGTCTCGATTGTTCAAATGATAATTAAGTTGTGTTCGATTGATGTCCTGCTAGCTGCTACTATTAATTTTTACTGTCATGATGTTGATACTTATTAGAATATGTTCAGTGCCTTAATTCTAGTAGTATTTGTTATCGAAAACATGATTGTATTGTGAGCCATCAAGTTCTTGGAGTCTTCTTAGAGCTTGCTGGTATTTACCTTTTTCCACCAATATAATATTTGCTAATATTTACTCCTCATGGTTGCTACTGTTATCCATGCCCACATGCTTCAGGATAGACTCATAGCTGCTTGTGTATCTATTTATTATTCTGTTCATTATTCTTTTCCTAGCTGTTCTTCGTTTGAAGATATTGCTTTCCCTCTGAATTGGCAGCCATGATAGCGATCATTTTCATTCTTCTACAGGAGCTCTAGGTTGAAGAAGTTAAAAGAAGGGAACGCTTCATCTTTATAGCTAGTTTTATGTTCCTGTGTGTTTTATGTTCCTGGGTGTTGTACTTCATAGAAGCACTTCCTGGGTGTTCCTGGGTGTTCTAAATTCCTGGATGATGTGAACTATGGCATGATTGTAATATATATAATATACTCATTTTGGTCGTCATTTGTGAAAATTTGTGTGATTGAAATACTCAAAATATTGATCATTTATTGTTTTTTTGAGGTGATGATCCTTAATTGCTGATACATCAGAAATGAAGCAAATACTATTTGGGCCCTAAAAAGGCCACAAATCAAACAATTCAGAAAAAATGAAAAACAATCGCTTAAAAATCAATTGTGAAAAGGTGAAGGCCAAGAAAATAAAAAGGCCTAGGCCCAAAAATAACGAGGCTGAAATGTTGGGCTTGGCCCATCTACCTAATCAAAATTAATATGAGAAAAAAACATGAATAGGCCGAATTGTTGGGCTAGGCCCATGTAGAAAACCGAATTGGACAAGGCTGAATCTTGTGCCACATCAGCTTGCCACGCTTGATGCCTACGTGGCCTGGGGAGGTTGCTAGTGACCAAAACGCCACAGTAGGAATATTTTGGTCGTAAACGTCCACGACCTTCTCACAGAGAAGGTCGCTATAGTCAGTTAACGACCCTCGGCTTTTGACCTTCTGTTTTTGGTCAAAAAAAAGGTCGCAAATGACAAACCATGACCTTTCAGTGACCAATAGTCAAGGTCACAAGTTGACATATTTCTTGTAGTGCATTAGGAGTAGAGATCATCTTATTCTTATTGATGGAAATTATTGTGAAAACAAGAATATCCTTTCCCACAAATAAAGAAAACAAGAATATCCTAGGCTGATGCATGATGAATATAATTTCAGTAATTACAGTTTTCTTTTTTAGTGACCCTCGCATTCTTGAATTGTTTGTTCATCGATTTTGCTTTTCATATTGGCAAGTGTGTTCAGACATCTAGTAGGATGGTTATTCGCCCACAAAAAAGAGATGGTTATTCACCCTCATTTCCTTGAAACACACATTAACAAAAACTCATGACCAAGTCTTTCTAATCCATGACAAAATGAATGTCAAAACTCAAAGATAATTTATATCACAACAATGGCATGATTACCGATTTCTCATTATCACACATACAATTACTCACTACCATACATAGCACCAACACATATAGATAGTCCTAAATCAAAAATTACTAATGCAACTTATGCGCAAACAAAAGTTTGCATGGCTACCATCTTCAAAACATACATCATAGAAATCACAAAATTATTCAAGTTTCACAATGGCAGTTATACACTCTCATTTACAACCATATATTAAAACTTATTTCAGAGCACTATCTTTACACGATGTAATTTAGCTGTCAAAGTAAGTGCTAAAGGAAAAATGAGAATGCAGGTGGTAAAGGAAAAAAGGAGAATGCAACAGAGGGACGTGGAATTGCTCGATGGTCTGGCTGCTTTTTATCTCAAATATGAAATGAATATAAACCATCCAAGAATGATAATATAACATCATAGAACAATCAAAAAATATAGATATGTTAGAGATGTATCAGCATGCGCATCTCCAGCGTCAGGCTCAGGAACTCGTGCACCACCCTGACGCGGTACTTCTCCTCCTGCGGCATTCACGGTCGGAGCAACGTCGTTGGTGTACGACGAGACCAACGAGAACATAGTCGCCGCGTCCAGGCGCTCCACCTGCTCCCCGTCTAGGTGTAGGATGGAGAGCACTGGATGTGGCGCTCTTCCACCATGAAGTCGTGCTCCAGGGCGCTCACGGTGAGCACGGGGTCCCAGTGCGCCAGCTCGAGGACGTGGAGCCCGTTGGGGTCCACGGCGACGCGGAAGTCGTCGGGTATGTCACGGACGCGGTCCTGGAAGCTTCGTGAGGGGCATGCGGCGGTGGACGATGTTGGTGAGCATGAGGAGCTTCCGGATGGCCAGCACCCGCGCGGGGAGGAGCTCCTCGTGGACGCGGCGCTCCTCCTCAAGGAGCGAGCACATGAGCAGCATGAACGCGAGGTGCGGGACGGAGCCCATGGTGGTGCGGTGGAAGAGCAGCGGGTGGCGAGCGACAGCACGCACTACTAGGGAAAAGCCTAGCAGCAGCGCAGGTTTTAGGCCTATCAGTAGCGCGGGCTGGAGCGCTACTGGTACGGCACTACAGCTAAAGCTTAGTAGTAGCATGCCTCGATCCACGCTACTGCTAAATCGACTTAGTTGTAGCGCTTCCCCAGAGGAGCGCTACTGGTAATTAGTAGTAGCGCTTCTCCCTGCCCGCGCTACTACTATTATTTCGTATGTTATTTCTTTTTTATTTCATGTTGTATTCATACACCTTTACACAAGTTTTCATACAACAGGAATTTAGAGATTGTTTTTACATCATAATGAGTTATTACATCACGGGGTGAAAGAACCGTGGACTGGTTTCAAGTGGATGTCCATCCACTTGAAACTAATCCGCGGTTCTTTCACCCAATGATATAATAAACTAGATGATTCCCCGCGCGTTGCTGCGGAAAATGTTGCCTAAAACTTAGTGTTTTACTCGGCAATTAGGAAATATATGAACAAATGTTTGTTATATATGACAAAATAATATATAGTCTACCACCTCCGCTTCTTTTGCAAGGGAGGAAAGCTTCCAAGCTACAACTAAAACATCGTCACAAAGCTATAGCCGAGCGGGTTGGCCTCGTAGAGGCACTCATGCACCGGCTACTTCGTCATGTGCCTCACCGCCGCCGGGGAGGGTTTCTTCTTGGATACCGGTTTTGGCGGTTCCATGGTGGACACGCTTGTTGCCTGTGGAGTTGTGGCGACCAATATGGCCGAGCCAGAGAAAATCAACCCTGGTACACAACTTTAACAATGGTGCCGACATATCTCTTTGTTTGTTTTTTAGAATTGGTGCAAACATATCTAGTTCAATCCTAACGGGTATTTAACAATTCTTAGCATAAAAATTCAGAAAAAAGGGCGACACAACATAAGATATAAAAAAATAAGGGACGATCATTCTTACTGAGTTAATACACTCACAACGATGCCACATGAAAAAGAAAGTTGACAGTAGCAGAATAATTCATCCTAGCTCGAATCCTGCATAACATGTACAATAACCAGATGTGACATCAAATTATGAGGTGAAAATAATAAAATGAAACTTGGGATTAAACCTGCTATATTCTTCTCGACTGTTACGGAAATTCATAAGCGCGAGGTTGGACTTCTTGTGATGTTGCTTTTTTTCTGGGAAGATATGTGTCCATTTATGATCAACGATGTACCTGTATTTGGCAAGATTAATTAAATAAATCAAATTCTCTGCTTCAGGAAAAGTTTGTGAATGAAATTAAAAAAAAGAATTTAAACACCTTCCGAAAATAATTTTAACTAATAATTAACATAAGTAGGGTGTTTCGTTATGATGCCTTTTGACAAAGATTGTGGGTGGAGCTGACCAGGTCGGTGCTGCACCGATGTCTGACCGCTTGAGGATTGAGGGCATGCTGCAACGTGAGCGCGTTGGCCATGTGCTGCCTTACTCGTCGCCTAGGTTATGGGAGCAGAAGCATCCACGCAAACACGGGCCATTTCATGAGATCGGTAATCAATCGATTTTGTTGAGATGAACGTGCTACTCTTGCACCAGTTAGCAAGACAGACATCCAGCACTGCCGCTGTGACTTCCTAATCCAATAAGCCTAGCAGGCCTTCAGCCCCACAGAGCGAATCAGCAGAGATGACAATAGCTAAACTCGCTAACGGAAACAGGAGGGAAGGTGAGCTTAATTTTGAACCCACAAGGGCAAAAGGAAAGGCCAACTCGGCCTCCTCCCAATTTCCACAAGGGCGATGCAAGAACATGGCACCACCGCTGATTTCTCTAGGCAAAGCATGGCTGCTCTTCCAGGATCTGCAATTTCTCCGCAATGGTAGCTAGATGGCGTGGCACGGCGCATCGGTAGTTCGTGGGTGATCACTAACCTAGCGTCAAGGTGTAGGAAGAAGGTGCAGAAGGGGTGAGGGCAGAGGCGTGGTGCACCATGATGCAATCGAGGGCTTGCGCAGAGGAAGATGGGGAAGATAAGGATGGATGGATCGGGAGAGGAGTGGAGATATGATAAGGATGCGGGGAACCCGATGGCCACATGCGGCCCGTGGTGCAATTTTATGTTCGATCGAGAGTAAACCACGCCCGCGGAAGAAGGAAACTGCTCATCTCTCGGTTACGGAAGTGGAAGAGAATCCCTCAGTTCAGTTACCGGGCATCGATGGCCACAAAATATAAAAAATAAATCACATAATTTGTTGATTTTTCTTTGGTGTGGAGACGTGAATTACTATCCCTCTGGGAGCCGAGGAAAGCGGAGCCAACTTGCTCTTTGGCTACCTCGTGCCTAATCAAACCATTGGAGAATTTTATGGTGACACGGTGGAGCGCAGAAAAAATGCCATGCATGCAAAAGTGAAAGGATTAGCATAGTGGAGGGTTGATGCTGATGTGACCGTAGGAGAGTGGATGATGATGTGGATAGCCTGCATGCTTAGTTAAATAGGTTAGTGGGGATCAACTATTTAAGTATTATAGATATCATCATCATCATAATATCATTAACAACTTATCATCATAATACATCATTGTCATGTAACACCTCCTCAAGATCATCGTTTTCATCAATGACATCACATAGCAAATTGGTCACTAGTCGTAATCATAAGTACTCCTCATCATCAACTCTAACACATTGTACCACATAATAAACATATTGTACCTCATAGGACCTACTACATTCTCTTAGGACCTACTACATTCTCTAAGGTAAAATAGCAAAAAACAAGATAGCCCCTGACTCTCCATTATGGAGGATGGAGATTATCCTCTCTCCAATTCTTGCCTTTCGCTTAATGTTACTTCCAAGAACCTCCTTGCGAATGTCCAAACATTTTTTCCATTCTTTGATGAGCATGTGTTCACCGGTTTTAGAAATCCGATATGCACAGGTGAGCTCCCTAGATTGACCTGGTAGTATGTTCAGAACTGTAAGGCGACCATTCAGATACATCAGATGAGGCACACAATCCATCGGGATTTTCTGTTGAAAAACATAGTAATAACTTCGTAGTTAGAAATGATGTACTAGTTTTAGAAGTATGCAAAAGATGCACGGATGTCGTAATAGTAAAAAATCTTACCAGGGTATCTCCATAGAAGTTATCGTGGTTCAACACGTGCACTAGTGGCACGTATTCACCATAATTTGGAGGAGTTCGATAATAGGTATTGTAATTCTCAAGATAAGTACAATAAGCGATCAGGTGACTTTTCTCCTTATAAGTTAATTTGGAGCCATCAGTGTAGTGGGTTTTGTCTACCATCTTTCGCACATTCTTTGAAGAGTCAAAATAAGTTGTCAATGGAAATAACCTGTCAACTATTTGAAATAAACAATATAAATTAGTTAATAACTATGTTTGAGAAACTCACATTGCGGTAGAATCCGAAGCGTATCAACAAGGATCCAAATGTCCATATTGTCTTGCTCGATGTCAGGATCACCAAGATCCATGGTGACAATCATACCCTCATAAAAACCATACATTTTGCAAAGTGCTTCCCAATTTTGGCAACCAAAATGGGTTACGCTCTGAGCATTGCACAGATTTAGTTCAAAATCCATATCATGATGGGTTCTTAGGTGTATTTTCTTTGTTTCAAAATTTTCATGGTCTTCAAAACCCATCCTCTCCAAGACATAGCGTCTTGCATGGCATGGGATAAGCTAGTCGAATTGTAAAAGATGAAAATTAGACGTTGAAATAGTTGAAGTCATGCTTAATTATGAAAAAAAAAACACTTGTCGTTGTTGCGTACCGTTTCAACATCAAAGGTCTCCTCGAGCTTAATGCTGAAGCGCCGATCTTCGTCCAGC
The DNA here is from genome assembly GCA_904067115.1 of Aegilops sharonensis. NCBI lineage: Eukaryota > Viridiplantae > Streptophyta > Magnoliopsida > Poales > Poaceae > Aegilops > Aegilops sharonensis. The sequence continues at coordinate 559,371,834 of LR880970.1, forward strand.
TCAACGAACCTGTCGCACATACCTCGATCGTTGTGGCACCAGCTGCACTCCCCCGGGAGACTGTCGTCGTCCGAGTACGACATTTCCTACGTACATAATTCAAAGATTAAACTTGTACAATTAAATATATGTACTAAAAACCTAAATTAGATCATTATTTTTTGAGAAAATCCAGGCCACTCGATATTTCCTACATATTCTAGCACAAGTCATGCCAGAATTCACGGAAAAAATCCGGCATGACCTTTGCTAAAATAGGACATATCGAGCGCCTGAAATTTGCCGGAACGGAAATTAATCAATACTCCGGCAAAACATAGGCCACTCGGAGGTGTAACCTGAACATGATCGGCCACTTGGGCAACCACATATCCTATTTGAGCAACACAAGATATACATGGAGATTTGGCAGGTCTCACCTCGAGGTTGGAGGGGGTCGGTGACGGGGACGACAGCGGGGATGATGGAGGGGCTCCTTGATTCTGCAAAAGCAAAAACCCTATAAGTTATCACTAATACATCCCGAATAATTGCTTAAACTAAAAAAATAACAACAAATATGACATGTTCAACTAGTACTATTAATTCAACTAGTTCTTAAAAAATATAAACTTACTATAAATAGAAAAAAACTAGTTCTTTCTAAAAATAAAGTAGTTCAACTAGTTATATTAATTATCTTACTAAAAATACATTAGTTCCATTAATTCAACTAGTTCAACTAGTTTATTATTTACTTACTAAACTAGTTCAACTAAAACTAAACTAGTTCAACTAAAACTAAAGTAGTTCAACTACTAAAAATCATTATCTATGAACCCTAAATTAACATCTACTACTACTAAAAAACATCTAGTACTAACTAAGCAGAGAGAAAGGGGTGGGGGAGGGGTGAGGGGCTTACAGAGAGGGGAGAGGCGGTGGCGGGGAGGTGCTCGGCGATGGAGAGGTAGGGGTGGCGAGGGCGGGCTCAGGATTGGGAGGCGGCGGTGCTGGGCGGGCTCGGGCGGCGGCGGTGAGGTCGAGGCGGTGGCGGTGAGGTCGAGGGCGGCGACGGTGAGGTCGAGAGCGGCGGCGGGCGGCGGCAACGAGGTTGAGGGCGGGCGGCGACGGTAAGGGCAGGCTCGGGCGGCGGCGACAGAGGAGTTGGGGGAACAGGGCCGGGGAGAGTGGGGGAAAGGAGGACTTAGCAAAATTTTGAGCCCGCGTGTGGTTAAGTTGAACTAGCAGTAGCGCTGTTTCGCAAACGCGCTATAACTAAGTTAGCTATAGCGCGTTTTAGCAAAACACGCTGCTGCTGTAGGAAGCAGTAATTTCTTTTGTTTATCCTTACATTTTCTTTTTTTCATTTCTCTATTTCCTACTTCTATCATTTTCATTTACTTTTCAATTTTTTTTCATTTTCTTTTATTTCTTAGCAGTAGCGCTGTACGCAGGAAACGCGCTGCAACAATGACCATAGTGGTAGCGCGCTTTGCGCGGAATCGCTACTACTACTCCTAGCCTACCGCCAACACAGTGGGAATTATAGTGGTAGCGCTTGTTTCTGAACACACGCTACTGCTATAGTTTAAGCTATAGCGCGCTTTGCATGAACGCGCTACTACAAATTAGCAGTAGCGCCCTATTTCAACCAGCGCTACTGTTATACCTCTCTGTATAGGCTTTTCCCTAGTAGTGGCGAGAGACATTACAACCGCAGGGGAAGCCGAGCTCGCGGTACAACTTGTCGGCCTTGGCAAGGGGGACGCGGTACGGGGCGGGATGGAGGCCATGAAGGACTGCGCGCAGTAGAGGAAGCGGAAGGCGGTGTCGTGGGGGAGGACGACATCGATGGGCGCGTTGTGCGGGCTGTTGAGCTTCTTTAGGAGCTTCTTGCACCGCTTGCAAGGGAGCAGCGACAGGAGCGACACCGCGGCTTCCGCGGCCATGAAAGAAGACGCGGCCACAAGCACCGGCGTAGAGGCTGGGATGGGCGAGACTAGAGCTCTCGTGGCGGAGAAGAGGCGGCGCGCCATCGCTAGGCTTAGTCCGACCAGGTGGGGGGGCAGGCGTTCTTTGGTGTTTTTGCAAATAAAAGCAGCTTTCCTGCATATTTAGGCGGGCGGGGAGGACATGGCAGTCAGCGCGTCATGTCACGAGAACCAAGGCCACATCAGCACATACATAGAGCAAATCCTATAACGGACCATATATGAACTCCTAGAGTAAGTTTTGAAGATGATATTTCAGGTATTTTGAACTACGTGGACTAAAGTGACCGTCAGCGCAAGTTATGGGGCCTACAATGAATTTTTCTCTTCACTGAAATGGGAAAACTATTCTCTGCAGTAAATTGGAAAAATAAATGTACATACATTGGTACTGAGAAATTTAGAATATAAAGAAACTCGCCTTATTCGGTCCCATTTCACGCTACTCCCTCCGTCGACTAATATAAGAGCGTTTAAATCACTACTTTAGTGATCTAAATGCTCTTATATTAGTTTATGGAGGGAGTACAACACTACAAAACGTGAATTGTTGCCAACAAAACCCATGTATACTAATGCTGCAAGCTAAAGGGAAGAGATCCAAATACACTAACACTAGTTGTTTTCATGGATTCCAGTGGTAGAAACTCAGATACAGTTCAATCCTTCATATGCCAATTGTAGAAACTCAGATATAGTGACCTCATATATCAGATGTTCAGCGCAATAAAGGACTTTTCAGATATGCTTAGAAGCAAAGTCTTGCTGAATCTACAAATCGACAGGGATGCATACAACAAGCAAATGAACCAACCTAGTAGACATGATCATGAAATCTATAAATGACACGACGACAATACATGTGACCAGGTTTATCTCCAGCCCTCCCCACACGCTAGTGCTCTACGACATCAACCAACAATCTGGAGCACTACGCGTCTGTTGGCAGAAATCGAAAAAAGCAAACCACAAAGCTCGAAATTGAACCCTAACGACGCGAGTGGGAGGTAAGCGGGGTGCAGGAGTGGCTCACGGCGGGCTCACCTTGATTCGCTTAGTGACGCGGGAGAAGGAGGCGTCGACGTCGACATGTGCGCGGGAATGGAGGGCGTCGAGGTAGTGTCGTGGTTCTAAGTCTGACAGTAGAATAGGGGGTAGGAATGGAGAGGCAAGATCCTAGCTATGGAGTAGTTGTATACGCAAGATGTTTACGAGTTCAGGCCCTTCTCGGAGGAAGTAATAGCCCTACGTCTCGGAGCCCGGAGGCGGTCGACTGGATTATGTGCGTATGAATTATAGGGGTGCAAACACTAAGGAGGGGGGTGGCTTATATAGAGTCCGCCAGACCCCTCCCGCCCTCAGTTATGCAGTGCTTAAGGTATATTAAGACCTGGCGTTACTGGTAACGCCATACATAAAGTGCTATGATGATCATAAAGACTACTTAATGACAGACCGTTCCTGTGCAGAATGACTCTAGATCTCTTGGTGGTCGAGTGAGTGACTTCATGGTCGAGTGTCTTCGAGTCCGTCGAGTGAAATCCTTCCAGGTCGACTGAAAGATAACTTCTTCTAGAGATGTCCTTGGGGAGGGTATCTTGGAAAGGTCCATGACCCTACCCTAGGTACATGGCTTCATCATTAGCCCCCGAATGGATCGAGGTTTGAGTGGGGAAGGAGTTGAGAACTCTTCCGACCCATTTTTCATGTTATGAGTATGTCTTGTTCTGGATCAATGAACTTAGGTGACGGCACCAACTTCTTTTTCAGTCGCCTTGATCCATTCTTTGTATCCGTCGAGTGAGTTTTCTGTACTTGGAGATCTCCGAACGACAGGGCGGAGGAAATCTCTAGTCTGACAAGTTGCTCTGCAGTTCACGGATTTAGCGGGATCTGAATTTCGGGAAGCGCGTGAGGCGGAGGAGGCCGCGGTACTCGGATGGGATAAGGCAGGAACGCCTCAATCTCCGCACCACCTTTTTCGCCACGTATCGCGCGTGCGACTGTTGCGGGATTTGACAGGATCGTCCGGGCCTACCGGTCAATCACTCGGAAGCAACCCCATATAAGGCGCCGGACGGGGGTTTTTGAAAAGTGCGCCCTCATTTTCTTCTCTCTCTCCCTCAGACTCTTCCGCCGCGTTCGCCTCCATCCCAGCGCTGCTGCTCCATGCGTGCTTCGCCGGCGATGATGGTGAAGGAAAAGACGGCGGCTTTGGAGCGGGCGAAGAAGGCGACGGCGAAGGCGAAGGGAAGGGCGACCAGTCGGGGCGGATCCTCGTCACGGGCCGGTCTGCCGCGGGGCTGGATCCAGGGTGACTGGATCCGTCTCGACTATCCGTCAGAAGGACCTCGATGATCTGGCCAATGAAGGACTGATCCCCCATGGATCAGCGGGGCTCCCAGGGAAGGAGTGGCAGTCGCAGCCTCAGGAGGGTGAGTGTGTCCTCTTGGCCACCCATGTTGACCGCGGGTTTTCTTTGCCGCCCCACCCTTTCTTTCGGGGATTTCTGAACTTCTTTGGGGCACAACCCCACCACTTCACACCCAACTCCATAGTATATCTCGCAGCTTTCGTGTCCTTGTGTGGGAATTTCTTGGGTTGTCGACCCCATTGGGGCCTTTTCAAACACATTTTCACCTATTGCTCTCAGACGGTAAAAAAGGCCAATCCGAGTGACAAGAAAACACAAGTGATTCAGATGTGTGGGGGCCTTGGGGTTCAAATGAGAGGGAAAAGTGCCTTTCCAGCCATGGTCCTTCCCGAGTCGGTCCGAGGGTGGCAGTCGACCTGGTTCTACTGCCAAGACCAGTCGACGCCAGGGCAGTTGACTGGACTCCCTCCTTTTTCCATGGACCGAGTGAGCAAGCCATCCTCTTTGAAGGTGGTCCCGGAGGAAAAGGCGCAGGTTAAGGTGTTGGTCGAGCATGTAGTCCAGCTTATCCGTGACGGGGTGACTGGCATGGATCTCTTGGAGCTCTTCCTCCGACGACGCATCCAGCCGCTTCAATATCGAGACCATCCGATGTGGATGTATTCTGGCACTGAAGACACCACTCGGATCCACCCGGAGGAGGTCGAGGATGCCACGCGGAGAGGTGGATGACTGCCATCATAGGGAACAAGGATAACCCTCGAGGAGCTAGGAGGATTCCTCCACTCAACCACTCGTATGAAGTAGACAAGGTCCGATCTTGTATCCTTTACCGTGATCCTGCATTCTCCATCCTGTTTGCTTAACATCGGTCGACTGACTTTTGTCTTGTCTGTTGTCTTCCAGGCCAATTTTTCCCTACTACAGTGGACTTGCTATTCTTCTACGCTTCCGCAGCTGTACTTAGTTTATTTCTCATGAGTTGGCCTTCGGCCGAATTTATTCTATTGTAATAAAGACTCGATATGAGAATCGTGTAATAAATTCAGGTGTGATTGAACTTTGATTATTTCATCAATGTACTGTGAGTGCCAGCATGATCTTGGGATGGTACAGACACAGAGACTTGACCGATTTTGGGTCAGGTCGCTACAGAGGAGGAGGAGGGGAGCGGAGGTGAAAGTTAGGAGGAGTGGCAATCTGATGGTGAGGAGGATGAAGAAGACAACGATTCTGGTGAAGAGGAGGAGGAGGAGGTCGACCCTCCTCGCACTGAAAGGCGATCCAAGCTTGCCCATGATCCTGCAGTCGAGCGTGGCAAAGCGACTGTGCCTGTTGGGCAGTCGACGAAACGCCCTCGGACGACCTCTCCGGCGCCGACTGAAAAGGCGCTGAAGCAACCCCGAGTGGCGTCATCAAAGCCGACAAAGGCCCTGCCCAAGATGAGGATGGTGATTCCCACCATTTCCGGGTAATCATCCGAACTTGTGTTTTCTTGTTTAACATGGATACACTCTTGGTCGACTCGTTGGCTGACCGACTGATTTCTGAAATCCGCAGTGCTGCTACCTCCGAGACCTCAGTCAGGCATGAAGACCAAGAAATGGAAGATGCTGCCACCTCCAACCTTGGTATAATCCCTGTAGTTTCGCTTTTGGTCGATTGGATCTTTCATTTTTAACTTTGAATCTTTCCTGTAGCCCCACCTCCTGTCATTGAACTCCCTGATGATGACGATGAGGAGCCACTAAGACAGAGGAGGAACAAAAAGGCGTCTGCTGGCAAGACTGCCCAGGTTGTATCAGCACCTGAGACGCTGGTTCAGGAGGGAGGCAACATCACTCGGACTTCCGTGTCCTTCGCTGTGCCGCTGACGAGTGCTCGCCCTTCGTCGTCGACTGCTACTCCGCCTTCCCTTTTCGCCACACACCACGTCCCGGAGGACCAAGCAGGTGCTGCTAAGGAGGCTATACGCCAGGCGGGGGTCATGATGGAGCAGGTGAAGGCGATCCGAGACGCCAGCCAAGCAGCTTATGATGCAAGCTCAGCTCTTCAGAGCAACGTCCAGGTTAGTTGGTTACCGCTTGTTCTGTTAGGATATGGTACCTGAAAACTCTTCTTTCTGAAGATCTTTGAATCTGTACATCCACTGGGTGTGTCGATTGAATTTTTGAATTGGTGGGGGCACGCTGAGTGCACCCACTGGGTGTAGTCCCCGAGACTATGGTGGACTGCTAGCAGTCGACTGTAGTCTTTATACTTTGAATTTCTTCACTCTAACTTCTCCACTCGGTCTGGTCGAATGGCATCTTGGAACCAGTGGGGGCACACTGAGTGCACCCACTGGGTGTAGTCCCCGAGACCATGGTCGACTGCTGGCAGTCGACTGAGGTCTGAAGAACGTCTCCCTCTTTTTTAATGATACCGTGGCTGACTGCTGGCAGTTAGCTATGGTTTAGGATCATAACTTTTTGTCTCTTTCGGTCGACTGATCGAACCGAGTCGGTAGAACCAGTGGGGGCACGCTGAGTGCACCCACTAGGTGTAGTCCCCGAGACTACTGTTGGATATTTTAATTCGACTGTAGTCTTAGAAATGCTACAATTTTTCTCTTAGTCACTCGAAAGCAACTTATTTTTTATGTTTGTCGACTGTCCTTTCGCAGAAATCTTGCGAGCTTGTGGCTCGCTATACTGAGTTGGAGAACAAACATATCCAACTCGAACTTGACTTGAAGCTTGTCCAGGAGAACTTCACGAAGGCGAAGGAGGAAGCAAAAGGTATGTTTGGTGAGAATCTTGACGACTGCCTTTATTTTTTGTCCATTCCTGATTCTGATCTCATTGTCACTTTGCAGATAAACTGAAGGAGGCTCTGAAGAAGAAGGACCTTGACCTCGCCGAGGCACAGAAAGCGGCTTCGGACAAGACGAAGCTCGCAGAAGAAAAGCTGGCTCCAGTCGGCAAACTTGAAGAGGAGAATACCAATCTGAAAGCTGCTCTCGACGCGGCCAACAAGGAGGTCAGCCGTCTGAAGAATGACAAGATAGCCCTGAGTGACAAGGCTAGCGAACTGATGGGGAAGAAGAACGATCTGGAGTCTTATCTGGAAGGGCTCGCCAAGAAGTTATTCCTCATGCTTGAAGGTAATCTTTCCTATCCGACTGACTTGTTATCGTCGACTCGTCGTAGAACTTTGGCTTAACTTCGAACTGTGCTTACAGAATTCTGTCAAAACTTCAAGGAGGAGACCAGTCGGCTGGAACCAAACTTGGAACCCATTAACTCTCCTGTGAAGGATGAGGCTGCTATGAACGTGTTCCGACTGGAGTCTTGTGTTGCTGGGGTGGTTGACTACCTCGCTCAACTGAAGGTTGCGGTGTCGCGGATCGACACGACACTCTGGCCAAGAGAGACACTTCACAATGACCTCGAGTCTTTAATGACTCGACTGAATGACGTTCCAGGTCGAGTGCAGGAATGGAAGAAGTCTTCTGCCAGGTATGGTGCTGATGTTGCTCTGTCCCTGGTACGCGTTCACTGCAAGGATGCTCGAGAGGACAAGCTAGCGTCCATCAGGGTGGCCAATACAAAGAAGCATGAGTTCCAATCTTTCATGGAGACCTTCATTGCTGCTGCCACTCGGATTGCTGATGGAATCAACCTGGACCAGTTTGTCGCGCCCTCCAGTCCTCCACCTGAGGAGTAAAAAACTTCTATGACTCATCTTAAATTTGCCTCGGAATGTCGAGTGGTTTTGTAACCGATAAACTTTCACAGGTTTGACGCCTAAGCACTTCTGAATATGTTATCTGAACTTTTCTTATCATTAAATATACTTGCGCTCGCCTTCGAGCGAACTTTGTCTTTCACTCGGAATACACTTCAACGTTTGAGATGCAGCTCTGAGGTGGAGAATCCTATTGACCTGCACTTCACCATTTTTTGCAGGCAGGGATGAAGCACAGATGGCAGTCGACCTGCGTCCCTATGGAGTGCACATTGTATTTGTGGTGTAGCTCAGAAGGAGAAGGTAACAGTCAACCTGCACCTCGTCATCCTTGCCGAGCGGAATAGATTAAGTACTTAGGCGAGCACTGGGCTGCAGCTAAGCCCCCGAGTGGGAGGATTGCTCTCCACTCGGTGGGATTTTCAAATACTTAGGCGAGTATTGGACTGCAGCTAAGCCCCCGAGTGGGAGGTTTGCTCTCTACTTGGTAGGATTTTTAGATACTTAGGCGAGCACTGGACCGCAGCTAAGCCCCCGAGTGGGAGGTTCGCTCTCCACTCGGTAGGATTTTCAGATACTTAGGTGAGTACTGGACTGCAGCTAAGCCCCCGAGAGGTTTGCTCTCCACTCGGTAGGATTTTCAGATACTTAGGCGAGTACTGGACTGCAGCTAAGCCCCCGAGTGGGAGGTTTGCTCTCCACTCGGTAGGATTTTTTTGTGGCGTAGCTCCAAAGGAGAAGGTAGCAGTCGACCTGCACCTCATCGTCCTTGCAGAGCGCACGTTGTATTTGCGGCGTAGCTCGGAAGGAGAAGGTAGCAGTCGACCTGCACCTTGTCCTCCTTGCAGAGCGCACATTGTATTTGTGGCGTAGCTCGGAAGGAGAAGGTAGCAGTCGACCTGCACCTCGTCCTCCTTGCAGAGCGCACATTGTATTTGTGGCGTAGCTCAGAAGGAAAAGGTAGCAGTCACTAGTGCAGAACCGGGCAATAGCACCGGTTCGTAAGGCCCTTTAGTGCCGGTTCCATAACCGGCACTAAATTGTGGTCACTAAAGGCTCCCCCTTTAGTACTGGTTCAGCACGAACCGGTGCTAAAGGGCAACCACGTGGCACGAGCCAGCTCCGGGGGCCTGGAGCCCTTTAGTACTGGTTGGTAAGACCAACCGGTACTATAAGGTTTGGGGGGTTTTTAGTTTTATGATTTCTTTTTCATTTAATTTTGTGTTTCCATTTTAATTCTTTTTCGTTTGCTGGTATTTTACGATACT
>LR880970.1:559414534-559432848 GCA_904067115.1 Aegilops sharonensis
AGGGGATGATCCGGATTTTCGGGGGAGGTGTTTAAATAGGCATAGAGGGAGCTAGGAGAGTCCAAATGAGGTGTAGTTTTCGCCCACACGATCGTGATCGAACGACGGAGAGCATGGAGGTGACTTAGATGGGTTATTGGGCTGTTTTGGAGGGGTGTTGGGATGCAACTTAAAAGAGGCCTTTGCGAAGGTGCGGTTAACCGTTGGAGTACCGAACGAGCTCCAAATGACCCGAAACTTGACCGGTGGTCTCCGGGTGTTATACCAAGGCCACTAGACAAACCTCGGTCCATTTCGAGACGGTTTAATACCCGCACACGGAAAAACGTAAAAGGGACCGCCGGGGGAGATAGGAGTGCCGGATTGCAAAACGGACAACGGGAAAAATGCTCGGAATCATGAGACGAACACGTATGCAAATGCGATGCACATGATGACATAATATAAAATGCATGACATAGACAAAATGCAACAAGAAGAAAACCCAACCACGGAGGGAATATCATATATCAATGCCGAAAATGGCAAGAGTTGGAGTTACAAATATGGAAAGTTACTTCCGGGGTGTTACAGTATCGGGCTTGGACTCACCAGTGAACTTACTGACTCCAGTCGCCAACCTGAAGTTGGGAGGAATCACCGCGGCCTTGATGGCTCTACTAAAACACTCCGGTTCTGAGACGTGAACTCTGCTGCTGGTGGGCACATCTCTGTCATGGCCTTCTCGGTGAGCTCTGTTCCGGTCGACCAAACCTTGCACGATAATGGATCTCGCGTCAAAGCCTGGTTCTCTGGGGTCGACTGGAACCCTTCGCCCAACGCTGTGCTGTCGTCTGTCATCTTGCTGTCGAGGAGCGTATGACCCACCCCTTGGGGGAGGAATGGGCACTCGACGTCGATCATCGCGATCGAATCGGTCGTCATACTGATCACGCCGACCTCCATGTCCCTCATGCCTTGGGGGCGATCTCGGGCTATGGGCCGACTGAACTGTATTCGCAGCGACATATCTGATGTGAATCTTGTTTCGCGACTGCGATACAGCTGAATTCTGATCTCCTGCTGCCCGGAGCAAATCTCTGATCTGTAACAAGCCTCTGCCAGCCTCCGACTGGGAGGGCTGAATCGACTCTGCTATACGGGCTTCAGCTGCTAGATTCTGAATCGGAGTTCGATATACCTGAGTCGGTTGTGGAAAGAGTTGACGTCGAATGGAGTCTGGAACTCGTTGCCGCGCGCGCTCGTCGAGTGCTCGCTGAAGATTCTCCAGTCGAGTGCGCTCAGCCAAGTTGGCCAAACGCGCGTCCTCCAAGGCACGAGCCTCGAGGGTTTCTCCAACGATAGGAGTATGCAGCGCATCCATGTTCCGGCGGCGAAGATCTTCCCTTTGTAGCGACGTGAGGGGCTCGGGCTGATATTCTTCGTGGGCGTGCGCCGGATCGCCTCCGCCATCGACTCTGTCGGTGCGGGGAAAACCGGGAGGACTGCGCGGTCCATTGACCATCAGAACCTCCGCCATTGGATCACTGCTGTCGCACTCGGATGCAGTCTCTACGGAGCCAGTCGACAGGTCGAACAGGCCGTAGAGAGATTCGTCGGGCTCGATCGCCACGACTTGGGGAGTGGCCGACTGGCGAGCCACCGCGTGCCTCACCCACCGCTGAAGCCTCGACCGACCGGAGCGCTTGCGCCGGCAGGAGACAGGGAGGGAGGACGACACAGGGGTCGACCGATACTGGGTCAACGGTTGCCGCAGGAGAACGCCGCGGACGCACGCACTGAAGTGCGTCGCCCCGCGGACGGGGAGCGCGTCGATGTCGAGTGGAGCCTCCTGAAGCCAAGCGGAGTCGTCGGCGATGAACGTGAGTGCGTCGAGACGGATCTCGCGGCCCTCAACCAAAACTCCGCCTGAAACCATGATGAAGGAGATCGGAACAATCGCAACTTCTCCAATAGGTCGCTAAGACACCTGCCCCACGGTGGGCGCCAACTGTCGTGGTTCTAAGTCTGACAGTAGAATAGGGGGGTAGGAATGGAGAGGCAAGATCCTAGCTATGGAGTAGTTGTATACGCAAGATGATTACGAGTTCAGGCCCTTCTCGGAGGAAGTAATAGCCCTACGTCTCGGAGCCCGGAGGCGGTCGACTGGATTATGTGCGTATGAATTACAGGGGTGCGAACCCTTTACACTGAGGAGGGGGGTGGCTTATATAGAGTCCGCCAGACCCTCCCGCCCTCAGTTATGCAGGGTTTAAGGTATATTAAGACCTGGCGTTACTGCTAACGCCATACATAAGTGCTATGATGATCATAAAGACTACTTAATGACAGACCGTTCCTGTGCAGAATGACTCTAGATCTCTTGGTGGTCGAGTGAGTGACTTCATGGTCGAGTGTCTTCGAGTCCGTCGAGTGAAATCCTTCCAGGTCGACTGAAAGATAACTTCTTCTAGAGATGTCCTTGGGGAGGGTATCTTGGACAGGTCCATGACCCTACCCTACATGGCTTCATCAGGTAGCGCTTGAGGTCCTCCATTTGCGAGGTGACGACACTCCTGAGGTCTTCGACAGTGGATAACCCAGCTCCAACCCCAGCCATAACCGCCGCTGTCGCCGCCGTCGCGCGAAGACTTGGGAGACGCGATGGGGGGAGCGCGTGGGCCGACGTCATGGGCGAGGGAGGCGACCGGCGTCGCGGCCGCAGACTGGAGTCGGGGTCGGGGGAAGCCATCGGCGTCGCAAGCGGCGAGGGCGGCTATGTTTACTGTAGCGGAAGGACCAAAGTAGACCTATATCCAATTTGAGGAAAGACGGAGGGTCAGGAAAGACGGAGGGTCTTCCTGCGAAGTTGTACGCACATGTGGCATGGAGGGTTTTTCTAAAAAGTCTGGAAAATAAAAAAAACTAATCATGTCGTGCTGTGCCGGACCGCGTGCCCAGCCTCCAGGCCTAGGCATGGCCCCTAGCGTGTCGTGTGTCGGGCTCGGCCCGTTTAGCTCGTGCATGTGTGCTAACGGGCTGGCCCAGCTGGTATGGCCCATTTAGCCAGCTATATTCGGGCGACGTGGCCGGTCCGCCGGCGCCGAAAGCCCCTTATAAGAGAGGTCTCTCGATTATACCCTCGCCTCATCCAGACGCCAACCCTAGCAACCGAGAGCGGGGGGCGCACGGCGGCCACTGATTCGAGCAAGCAGGAGGCGGCGGCGGAGGAGGCAGTTCCTCTGGGGCGGAGTAGCGCGTCAAGGTGCTGCCCAAGCCCAAGGTCGACATGTCCCGGAAGAGGAATCTGGTGAGTAGGCTGCATGATGACCTGTTTCTGTTGCGTGCTTGGGGTTGTTAGGTTTTCCGTTCCCCATCAATCGATTGAAATCTCGTTTATGCATCAATCACCAAAATCTCTATTACAAAATTGAATGGGATTTGGGGTTAGGAATTAGGGGATCTGGGGTTGGAAGTTACCTGTGACTTGCAGGCCTAGAAGGAGCTCAGGGAGGCTCGCCGGCCGGCGGTGGAGGCGCCGCCGGAGCCGGGCAGTGGAGGAACCCCAGTGGGCGGCGGAGGCGGCAGGGGCTTCTGTCCCTGACGGGAAGGGGAGGTGGTGGCGTCTGGGGCTCCGCGTTGGGCGTTGGCGGTTCGGCGTGACGGGTTGTATCGCACGTGAAAGTGAAAGCAGTAAGAAAGAGAGAAAGGAGATCCAGGTCCGGATGGACTGTTGGATCAGTTTCTAATGGTTATAGGCGGTGTTGGTTAAGAGAAAACCTAATTTTCAATCGATTTGACACCGAGACACTTCCTTTGTGTTTTGATAATTGTTTGGACGCGTCGTCTAGCGAGCGGCAGGGTGCTCGCTAGCGCTCGTGAGCGGCAGGCCAGAAAAGGTAAGCGCCTGTCCCCTGGTCCCAGGAAGGAAAGATCCTTCGCGCCAGCTGTTCCCACCTGTTCCCACACGCAAACAAAGGAAAAAGCAGATTAACAGAGTGCCCTCACCACCCGTCGCTGTCACGTGATACCCATCAAACTACTAGCGCCCCCACGCCCCTCTCGCCCACCCTCTCTCCCTCGCTGGTCGTCAGCTTCTTCCCCACGAAAGAAACCAGGTCCAATGCCATGAACCAGATCCTGTAGAGCTGCCATGGCAAAGCAGCCAAGGTGAGGAGATCTTGGTCAGAAAAACGGGAAGAAGAGAAGAGAAGCTTAACAAGCAACGCCAAGGTAAGAAATCCTTCTCCTCTCCCATGTCCAAACCTTGTTGCATCCCCCTTGCCCTTTCCCTCTGAATCTCCCAAATCAAGTAAAAATACTCCATGGTTTTGAGCAGAGAAGGAAGATCAAGTAAAAGCATAAGAAATTCAGTTCCCTGTGCAAGAAAACCATGGTTTGAAACCAACTTTCACATGGATGTGTGCAAACAAACATATCCAGGGGTTGTGAAAAAATGCATCTTAGTAGAAAAAAGGTTGATGTAGTCCCCTGTGCAACTAAACATGGTTAAATAGCCAACTTTCCCCTGGATGTGTGCAACAAGCATACACAGGGATGTGTGCAACAAGCATACACAGGGATGTGTGCAGGTACCCATGTATTATAGCCAACTAAAACATGTATTCTATCCAACTCAAACATCAGGTATCCAGCGTAGCCTCCATCAGGTAGCCAGCTTGTGACTATCGTTCAACATTATCTGCTTCATTACTCTCATTTCCTTGAACAATATCTCGGGGTTTGCAAAAAAAAAAGGCAAAGGTGATTAGTTATCATTACATACAAATATTTGTTCTCTGGAAAACTAGATTAAAGTGTTGAGGATGGCAACTTGATATCCTGTTTGTTCTGCAACTAGAAATGCTGGTGATGACAACTAATGAGATATTCTTGTGCGACTAGAAATGCTGATGATGCCAACTAATGACATATTCTTGTGCAACTAGAGAGGCTGAGGATGTCAACTACTTGGATAATGTTGTCCAACTAGAATTGTAGATGGTGCCAACTAAATAGATACACTTCTGCAACTAGAAAGCCTGAGGGTGCCAAGTGATTAGATACCGTTGGGCAATCCTCAAAATTTTTAAGATGGGATTAATCTGAATTCTTGTGCAACTAGAGAGGCTGAGGATGTCAACTACTTGGATAATGTTGTCCAACTAGAATTGTCGAGGGTGCCAACTAAATAGATACTCTTCTGCAACTAGAAAGCCTGAGGGTGCCAAGTCGTTACATACTGTAGGGAAATCCTCTTTTTTTTTTAAGATGGGACTAATTTGAGTTCTTGTGCAACTAGAGAAGATGAGGATGTCAACTAGTTATATATTGTTGTGCAACTAGAATTACTGAGGTTGCCAACTAATTAGATACTATTCTGCAACTAGAAAGCCTGAGGATGCCAAGTCGTTACATACTCTTGGGACAATTCTAAAAAACTTGAAGATGGCAACGTTGAGCAACTGAGAAAGTTGAGCATGCCAATGCTTAATTAGTCCTTCTTCAACCATGTATGAAAAATCATACACTTGGCTGCCTGTATGTGGAGTAAAAAATATTCCTGATGGAACTTTATGTTACCACAGCGGCTGCTGCAGAAGATGTGGCATCTACCCCTTTGGATATTGCCTCCGCGCGCACCTTTCTTCTCTGCAGTTTTACTAAGAGGAATCTTTCGCCACCGCAAAGTTTTGCCTAGCAGATTCTGTGCAACTACTTTTATTGCCCCTGCCAACTACTTCCAATGACCGTGTCCAACTGAAAACAACTATGTATGCAACTAGAACTACTATAGATGCCAACAAAAAATGATCGCCGTGTGTGCAACTTTCCAATGACCGTATCCAACTGAAAACAACTATGTGTGCAACTAGAACTACTATAGATGCCACCCAAAAATGATCGCCGTGTGTGCAACTTTCCAATGATTGTGTCCAATTGAAAACAACTATGTGTGCAACTAGAACTACTATAGATGCCAACAAAAAATGATCACCGTGTGTGTAACTTCCGAATGACCGTATCTAACTAAGAACAATTATGTGCGTAATATCTAGAAGTACTATAGATGCCAACAAAAAATGGTCGCCGTGTGTGCAACTTCCAATGATCGTATCCAATTGAGAACAAATATGTGTGCAATTAGAACTACTATAGATGCTAACAAAAATGATCGCCGTGTGTGTAACTTCCCAATAATCGTGTCCAACTGAAAACAACTATGTGTGCAACTAAAACTACTATAGATGCCAACAAAAAATGATTGCCATGTGTGCAATTTTTTAATAATAGGATCCAACTGAGAACAACTGTATGTGCAACTACAACTACTATAGTAATGATCGTCTCCGACGGAAACAACTATGTGTGCAACAAGAATTACTATAAATGCCAAAAAAAATGAACACCATGTGTATTCAGTTCAATGTATTCCGTTCCACTTTCACCGTCGTAGGAAAAAGGCTTAGTGTTGTGCAACTTTCTAATTGTCGTATCCAACTGAGAACTGCTATGTGTACAACTACAACCACTACGGATGCCAACTAAGAACGTGAAGATCAATATATCTGAAAAAGTGATACATACATTCAGTAGAAACAGAGGGCAAAAATACAAAGGAACGAAACAGATAAAATTGCTGCTTACGAATCAATTGCTGCTTCTTCTGCTTCTACACGGAGATATATTGGCTGTGAGGATCGAGCAACTGCTTTGCTTTGCATGCTATAACCCCGAAGGGCATCCTCGTCGTTCAATAGCCGTTGGCCGTCGTTGTTGCAACAGCTGTCACATCGTGGGTGCGCGATAGTTGGTGTTGAGTTCAGCGAGGACGCAGGCCGAGAGCCACGTAGGTCGCCGCCGGCGAGCACCTTACATACATTCATTTGGATATTACACACATCGTCCTTCATTCTGCAGTACAAGTAGACAAGAGGGATGCATACCTGCTTATTACAATTCTCAGCCCGTGTGGACAACGGCGGAAAATCTTGACATCTTTGCTTATCTTCCTCTTGAGCCACTGGCAGAGCTGCGCTGGGTTCGCCTTCCCCGCCACGGCCACGACTCCAGTGCCGACGTTTCCATCCCTGTCAAACCAAAAATCAGGCAAAATGGATGTTTCTGAATGCTCTTGTGCAACTAAAAATCTTGAGGATGCCAATTAATTAGATACTCTTGGGAAATGAAATATTCAGATCAGGCTTCTAGAAGAAAAACTCGACCACAAAAATAGAAAAAATAATATAATGACACCCAATTTTTACTATTTTGCTGCGCCAACTCCATCAAGTATACTGCACAACTTGTACTACTGATTTTGCCACAGAGACACCCAAGAAAATTGGCTGCGCAACTAGGACTGCTTTTTCCATCCAACTAAAGCAGCAGTGCTGGACAACTCCTACTGCTTCGGCGGCCAACTCTGCATACTATGATACTATTATCCATATATCAATTCTAGTTCTAGGTTAGTACAGGATGTTTGTGATGCTCAGTTCGTGGCTTGCAACCGAACACAACCAACCCATTTAGTTCATCTACTGCTCCTCTCTCTCCCTCTCGGCTTTCCTGGCAAAGAACACATTTGAAAAATACTGTATTTAAATTCCATTTGATTGTCTTCTCAACATGTATTGTTGCACATAATTGGCACTATGCTACAAACCCATTGAGAACCGGGCAGCTATTTATTTATTGCAAATCTTCTGGTAACTAACTAGATAGATTACATAGTACAATAAGTTAGCCCTAAGAATTGAAGCAAAATTAACCTGATGCCTTTGTTGAGCTTAGAGCTTCTTTCTCTGCATCTCCAGCCTTCTTTTCTTCTCTCATATGAGCCCTTGACAAAGCATCGGCCATATCCGAGTGCATAGGCATAGCAGCATCCGGCTTCAGGAGAAGAGGTACATCTGTTCAATGGATTTCCTGCAAAGCATGCCACATACTCATTTGCTTGGCGGGTGAATAGAGAAGCAGATGGTGCAGAAGATACAACGAATGGCAAAATCAACAGATCTTAGCTGGTGGATCGCCCTCCTGCGTGATCTACACGGTGGCCTTTTCCCGACGGGGCGGCGGCGACAGCGGGCGGCGGCGACAGCGGCGGTTGGCCACCCCAGATCCAGCTCCTAAAAAAGTGGGGGAAAGGAGACAGCAGCGCTGCTTCTGTATGGCTCCGGCCGACCGGCTCGCTGGGCTCCTCCAATCTACCGCCTCCCCTTCGACCTCTCGGGTGTGGACGCCGGTGCTCCTCTCCTTCTACACCACTCGCTGGATCTGACGGGGACGAGGAAGAAAGGGATCGAGATAAGACGGTTTTTTTTTCTCTGTGAGAGAAGTGAAGCGGTGGTTGGTAGCGATCGGCTTGTCGCCTAGCGCGGCCGCTCAGTTTTACCAAAAAGTGCGCGTGCACTTTTAAGTTTTTACGTAATTGTTTTCTTGAAGTAGGGAGCGTTGGTCGTTATCTGATTAACTCGCGGACAGCTTCACTTTCGATTGGTGCTCTCATCGCTGGGATTTTTGGTAAAAAAATGGGGGATGTTGGTTCCGTTCTTCTGCTAGCGATGCTCAAATGCGCATCTCACTGTTTATATGAGTATGTTATTAACACTTGTTTGACTATTAGTTTGTTCTCATGTAAATAGGAAACTGGAACGCTCTACCCCGTGGTATTAGAGAATTCGTGACAGATGAAATTTTTTTAAGCCCGTGTGCGTTCTGCCGGTCAGCCATTTTTCCTAGTCTAGTGCTAGCAATTGCTATGTCAGTCGAGGAGCATGCCAGATTAGCACTAGGTTTATGGTAGTATTGGAAGATGATGAGCCAGCAACATGTTTCTGGCATGCTGACTCAGAACATATTCATTATTAAACCACAGGTGCCATGTTCTATTTGCAGGTTTTTCTTTTTATGACAGCAGTTTCTTCCTATTGGAAGCAACCATGATGACTGTTTTTGGAAGTTGTCATTTTGATTAGAATTGTGGTCTTGTATGATGGCCTTGCTATTTTGATTAATGTGTGTTTTGACTAATGGTTTGTCACTCTGTTCAGGAGGATCTGTGGTGGTCTGCTTTTCCTGTTGGGACTGAGGTTTGTTCCCATCGCTTTTTTTCCTAATGTGTATTAGTCGTGTGCACTTGGACATATTATATAGCTTAAGTGGTACGCATTTCCTTGCCTTGAAAAACTTATAGAACTTGGCTTGTCATCTGCAGTGGGAAAACACTGATATGATAAAGGAATTCAATTGGAACTTCGAAAATTTAGAGGTATGATAGTCAAACTTAATCTTGTAAGATTTACCCCCTTTTTGAATGTGTAACTTCATCTTACAGTGATATGTGGTTGTTGTTGATGAGCAGAATACACTAGACGAAGGGGGGGAACTATATGGGAAGACGGTTTACTTGTTTGGATGCACCGAGCGTAAGTAACTAAGTATACTTGGCACTAAGCTGTTTCTAAAGATGATTTTGCTACTGTTGATCCTTAATACATGTTTTATAATGTTGATGATAATATTTCAGTAATCTGTTTCTAAAGTTGATTTCGCTACCGTTGATCCTTGATACATGTTTTATAAGGTTGGTAATATTTCCTAATCTGTAGCAAAGTAGGGTTATGTGGCCATAAATTTACTGATGTTTGTTTCAAGTGCTACTAGTCTGGTTTAGTGAGATTCAACAATTGTATTTGTGTATCTCTGTATATACTGTATGTAAAGTGGATTTACTATCTGCCATCTTCCCCATTCAAGTTTTACACCTGTTGAATATTATTCCATACAAGTCAAATTGGCTTCTCTTGGCGTGCAGCACAACAATTGGATGTTAATGGTGGATTGAAGATTGTTGTAGTTCCTGTTATAATTGCTGTAAGTTCTTATCCACTCTCTTGGCGGCCCAGCATCTATAACACCATTATATTTACATTTTGTGTTTCAAAGCAAAACATGTTAGTAGGAAAAAAATGTACAGCGGAGAATGGTCTTGCAGTTGTGCATATTGAGCTGAACCTTTAGCTCATGTCTACATCACATAAACAAATCAGCAGTTCTGTTTATACCTTCTGCATTACTTAAAAACATACCATCTTTAGTATATTATTGTTTACGATTTTTATGTAGAATTATTAATTGCACAAGATGAAAATTTATGTATCAGCTTTTAAGTTTAGAAAGTTGCTACAAGCTTTTGAAAATAAAAGGAGTATGAAACTTAATTTATTTTGTCAGTTGATGTTACCAAGAGAATTATCTTGGTAGGAGCATTTATTTCCTTCTATTGCCGTTGTTCTGTTATGATTCTGTTTTCTCTCTAAGATTTCCTGTTAACTTGTCAAAAATTATTTGGCTGGTGACCTTGTATTGCTCTTCACTGATGTTTTTTTGCCCTAACATGCAGTATCAAATATTTTGTCATATTTGTTATAATTTGATCAAATACTTGTTTAAGGCCCACCTGGATGGTCTGTCTTGTTTAGCAGTTGACATGTTCAGTTTTGCAGGTTGAGTGTCCTTTTCCTCCATCAGATAAGATTGCCATAAATTATGTTCGAACGGGAAAAGAAGAAATAGTACCAATGGAAGAGAGGAAGATGTCATGGGTGCCTTATGTTCCTCTTCAGGACCGGTACTGTTGCATTAGTTATATCAAGCAATATTTGTTGCCTTTTGTTTTCATTGTTTATATCCCTGCTTTTCCCCTCTACTATGTAACTTATTTTGCTCACCTTGCTATTGCTTTGCCTACAGGTTTGTCAGGATTGGAAGATTGAAAACAAAAATCTTCACTCTCTGTTGCACCCAGCGGATTGGAGTTTTATAAATTCATGCTTTCAGAATTCCATGCTTTAGGTACATATTTATTTCTGTTGCCAGGCATTTTCATTCTCATTCAGTGATGTGCTATATTTCCATTATCACTAGTTACGATTACTAATTCTCAGGTTTATACATTTCCAGGTCTGCGCGGAAGCGTATGAAAACTGAGAGTGCCAACAATTTCCACTACTGTACGCCCTGTAAGCTGAATTGGGTTTATTTTTTTAGGCCTGTATTATGCTTCTCTAGTAATATCTTTTTTTTACCCTTTTTGCTTTATGATCCTTTACCATTAGAGAGGTTCCACTGTTGTACCTATCTTTGGCACGTGTCATGCCAAGATCATGTAAACCAAACCATCCAAAAGTGTGCATGATTCTGCAGAGAACTGCAGCCACTATTAGTTGAATGGTTGCAATGCAATTCTTCATCTTGGAATGATGCCCTTTTCCCTAATCAAATTGTTAATTCATTGAAGTGGCAGTTGAAGAAACATGCCTGCGAACACATGCAATGGCTTTTAAACTTGTTTTTTTTTTGTTGACTGGTATTCCGTTTTAGTGCTTAGTGCCTAAGAACTGCCAGGATGGAATTGTCAATCACATTCTAAGACATCATAAGCATGAAAAGATTGCTAAGTACTTGAAATGACCCAACACTCACTGAGCACAGTCCACTCCCAGATACGCGCCCATATCCTAGAGCTGTTCTACTAGTTGATCACTCTATTTAAATTTATATGGCATTAGTTGTTTTAATGATACCACTCTCTGTAGGGAAATCTCATCGGCATATGAACCTTGTTTAATATCTTGCAGACACGCCACTAAATCCTCCTGAAGATGAAGATGGCACAGTTGTCCGCGTCATATATCCTCTAGAACCCCTGGTAAGCTTCCTTTAAGCCTATTATTACTGTGATCCAGTCTGCTTTAGTCTGCTGATCATCAGTCGATGAGGTCATGGTTTTTGTCCGGTACTGGTGACATGCTGTCATTGCTGTTGCTACATAAGGCAATCTTGTGCTGTCGGGCCCCTCCTCATCTTCCATTGCTGGTATCTGATCATGCGCATTGCTTCCGTTTTGTCTTGAATGTTGTCACCTGTTTTGTAGTATGGTGGATGCTTGACCTTAGTTGTTCCTGTCACAATTTGATGGTGCAAAACCCAAGTGGATGGGTGGGTTGTTTGAGGTTTCCTTCTGTTGATAATAAAACAACAATAAAATCTGCTTAGCCTATTTCCCACTTTGTAGTTATTGTATTTCTATTTCATACACTATTCGCAGAAGTGCACTCGTGCATCCTAATTAAGTCTCCAGGTCTGGTTTCAAGTAGCTGTAAATTGTTCATACATTAATGTTTACCTTGTGCTGCTTGTTGCAGATAGTTTGTGATTTTGACTTGGAATGGGATAAGTACAAGGTTTGCAAGGAATTTCAGTTGTTCTACTCTGATGTAGAATGCTATTCCCTCCGTTCCGATTTACTCGTCGTGGTTTTAGTTCAAATTTGAACTAAAACCAGAGTAAATCGGAACGGAGGGAGTACCTATGAAAGGACATCCATGTTGAATCATATCATGTTGCAATGCAGGCTTTAGCTCATAAGCTAGTCAAAGATGAGGGGTTGCCAGAGGATGAGAAGGAAAAAATTGAGGTCACTAAACTCTTCTTGATCAATTATACACTCTAAAGTTAGCACTGTTTTACAGCAGTAACTCCCTTCCTAATTTTGCTGCCATGTTTCTTTGACAGGAATTTCTAAAGGAGAAGGTTAATCTAAGGAAAATAGAACTGGCACAGGTCCATTTAACTGAAATATTTAATTATTTTCCAAGAGATTTGATGCTTTACAATATTCAATTTTCCCCAAAACTTGTGCAGGCTGAAAAAGCCAAGAAGAAAGCTATTGAAGATATGGACCCTAAGCAAAGAGAAGCATTGGAAAACATGAAAATTTACAAATTCTATCCTGTGAAAACCCCGGATACACCTGATGTTAACAATATGAAGGTATGAAAGTTGTTCTTGAGTGCTCGTTACTTAAATGTATCTGAACCTGCGACACTAGATTTAACTTGTATTTACTATTGTCTGCAGTCTAGGTACATCAACAGATATTATGGCCGCGCACATTATCTGATGTAATGGTGTTCCTGATCTCACATGTTTGCTAAACTTGAAGAGTTGTTGTTTTGGAAGCTTGGTGACATAAGAGTGTAGTCTCGTGTTGGTCCATTAGATACGGTGTTGCATCCGATCTCTGTTGTATGGAGCTACTGTCACTTGTCTGGACAACTCTGAGCATCCCGTAGGCATCTGGAAGTCTCTTTGCTGTGTTTAACATCCTGAGCATGGATTATTGTGTAGTACGTCCGGTATTGGATTCAGAAATGTGAAGATTAATTAACATAGTAATTAAGGGATTAATCCTTGCTTGTATTAACCGTTGGCGGTTACTTCTCCAACCGTTGTGTTGGTTCTGTCTGTACCGACACCTCCTTTGTAAACGCTTGTTTCAGTGCAAAGAGATAGTTCGATCATTCTGTTGATCTCGGATGCGTTATCACGCACTCTGCTCCTGATTAGAGAAATAGGCCACAGCGGAAGAACGGCGGCGAATGCGGCACCAAGGCGCTGCGAGACGGCTGGCCCTTCGCAGTGACGCTCCCTCCGGCCTGTGCGTGGTGCATGGCGCCACTCAGCCCCAGAGGCCGACGCGGCGAGCCAGGATCCGATGTTCGGCTCCTGCGCCTACACACGCATCCGTGGCTCTCGGAGGCTACCGGCCATGGGCCCCATGCCATGGCGGTGCACGACGCATCTCCACGCTGCACGGCGGTCGGAAAAGACGGCGGCAGCCAGCACCCACCCAGGCGCGGCAAGTCTCTCGATCTGGTAAGGAACCACATGCAAATGAGAAGAAAAGCACAAAATCCAGAGAGAAAGGCGATTCAATTACAATTTCGTTCATGCACGAAGTAAGCACTAACCTCCAGGGCGTCGTTTGAATGCCGTCAAAGGCAAACTTCGGCGGCGACCCATGTCCCGGACAGCGCTCCCTCGGCTAGCCTCATAGCGAAGCGGCAGCATCCTTCGGTCCGGCTGCTCCCAGCGCTGCACCTGGAGGCGGCCGCAGCGGCCAACGGCCGATGCCCTCAGGCGCACGGCAGCGCGGTACACAGCCCGGGCAGAGGTGACACCTTCTGCGCCCGACGCACCCCGGCGACGCCCTCCACCGACCTAAATCCTCGGCGCACATCGATGAGCGCGCCACGTGGCCATCATCCGAGGCCCTCGGCCTTAGGGCGGCTCCCACGGAGCGATCAACCGCGAGGCGGCGCGGAAGACCATGGCGACGCCGAAGCCCTCGGCTTGCATCCGTGCAGGCGGCGCCCGAGGCAACGGCCCTCGGCTGGCCCTTCGGCCACGGAAGCGGCTGCTCCCTCTGGTGTGGCTCCCCGCGGTGGAGACGACGGCGGGCTCATAGTCGTGGCCCTGGCCGTCGAGCCAAAACTGCGATGAGGCGGTTACAGGATTTCTTGGAAATCGCTTGGGAGGAAAGAGATAAAACCTTATCTCTTCGCTAGTTTTGCAATTTAGCCCTTGTGGCTTACCTATTTACGGAATAGCCCAAAACTTGTGTCTGTCATCATTTTGTGGCTATTCCGGGATGTTTCGGGATATTGCAGCTTGGTCCAACTACTTGCTATTTATTAGCACTGGTAACGTTAAGCGTATGGTAGAAAACCGATCCGGCATACCGCTTCGCTCCGTGAAAGTAGGATCGCAGGAGGCCAAGGAGGTGACGAGGGTTTCCTGCGCGCCGCCGGTTCCCTCTCTCTCCGTCGGCCGCTCGGGCCGCAGGAGGCAGGGGGAACCTCGGGTCTGTCCGCTAGGTGTGTGTGGTAGGGTTAGGGTTGAGGATGACGCTGCCGAGGCCGTTGCGGTGGTGTCGCGTCGGAATAAGTTTCTCCGGGCTCCGTTTGCGGTCAGTCGAGGCTTTGGCCTTCGTCTAGGAGCCAGTAGGGTGGGGGATCCCCGGATCTCGTCGAGGTCGCGGGCTATGGTGACTGGAGGTCCATTGGCACCGGCCGTTTGGGTCCTCAGATGGGCGATGGATGCAGAGAGACGAAGACCCTTCTTCTTCCTTGTCGGTATGATTTGCTGCTGTTGTTCTTCTCCTTCCTCTGCGCTGATGCTGGAGGGAGATTCTGCTTTGCCCGGGCGAATGGCCCGGCCGCGGTGCTGGACCGGTCGGATGACTCGAGTTCTCTTCCTTCTGGAAGGGACATTTTTCGCGGTACTCAAAGCCAAAGATGGCGACGGCTATTGCAGGTGTGTTGGATTGATGTCCATGCCCTCTCAGCGCTGGTGTCAAGAAAGGAGGAAGCAGAGTGGTGGCAATTGTTCCGTGGTTGAAGATGATGACCTGCTTGCGCCTGGTTGCATATCGTTTTGCTGCAGGGGTCTTCTCTCAAGATTCAGGGATGATGACACAGAGCTCCGGGGATCTTCTTATGTTATGATTGTCTTAGGGTACTCTAGGTGTTTATGGTTCTTTATGTTTGCGTTTCAGTGTGCTTGTAAGGGTCAACTATTTTGTATTGTTTCGTGATTTGAATGCAAAGAATTCTTGAAAAAAAGCACTGGTAATGTTTAGGCCATATACCGATCGTCATTTAGCCTATTTTCTGTTGAGTTTAACATTCCAGAAAATATGTGGTTATTATATGTGGCATGTTCAATGTGCTTGCTTTTTAGCAATTCCTATAACATGTCCTATTAGTACAACGACATTGTTTTGCGATTGAGATTAAGTTTTCTCGCACAACATTTGCGATTGAGAAAAATTCTTTTTCTCACAAAATAATCTCATTACTGTTGAGATTAATTTCTCTCGCAAAATATTAATTCACTTTGCTGAATTATCTTGCAACTTGATACAACATCATCTCATTTAATTTGAGGTCTATACAATTCAGGTTCTCAGTTGAACATCAAGTTTACAACATCATTACTATTCATTAAAATAGTAGTGTATTTCCGTTGAGTATGATGTATTCCGGAATGTATGTATCTCCTTGTTCGCTAGATGTCGAGATTAATACGTCTATTTGCAATTGAGATTTTTAATCTCTTTCAAATACATATGCAAAATTCAAGGTGTCATCCTTAGCAATTTGAGATTCACACTAACGATTTCGAGCCACCTTCTTGAAATCTATTAATTTTGCAACACTAAGATGTATTTATATTACACAATATGTAATATAAATAATATCCATGTGGCTCACTAGATTCAGACATATATGATTGATTTTCAATGGAATCTCAATTCTGAATCGAAATACAAAATGCAACATACATTGTGTAAAAATCAGTAAGTCACCATATGATTTATTGTTGTCGGTACATTTGGTACAACCGACAGTGAGTTCCTTTACACAAGGATTACTCCTACAATGATGGTTATCCATGTTTGTCTGTCATACACAGTGATTACTCCTGCAATAACGATACATGTAATCATCTAAACGACGGAGTTTAAATGAAGGATTTGGGTAAAACCAAGATACCGCTCGTTACTACAACTTGAGCACCTTCACTCATACATTTTTGTACACTATGTTGTCTATATCCAAAATATATTGGAGAAATTCATTGTGGACAAGTCTTATACGTCCATAACTCTCATGGTGGTTCATTCTCTAGACGTAGAGAAAGATCTATTTAGACCAAGAGATGATGGAAATGAAATATTGGGACTCAACGTTCCTTAATGCCATTGGATCCACCAAACATAATTGGTTGGTACTCAATAATATCTTTCAATATCTCCAAGGCATCAGACTTCTTGTCCTGGTTTTTCAGTTTCACAGAAATGTGAACACCGATATTATTGGATACATCGATCAGATCCCCACTATGTCAGATCGTAGACAAGCTTAGTGTTCCTACTAGGTGTGGCAGCCCTCTCATGAAGAGTCTTTGAAACAGACCTCATGGCTACATCCACCAACCATTATCTCAACGGTAATGTTTCTTGTGTTGCCCGGATGCAAACATGTTACATAATAAGCAATATCACTATATTGCATATCTTGCAAGTCAAATCATGCAACTGATTTGTTCACCAAGTCTCAACCAACTTTTACATTCCAGGAATGTGTAAATGGAATTAGTATATGACGACTTCGGAATATGCAAGAATCAGGGGGGAGTATCTTCCTAAATTGTTCCTGTCCAATGCATCATATTATACTCCTTTTTCCTTCATGAGTTTACTATACAGGTTCTCATAAAGGATTTTAATGAGGTAATATCAACATGAGATCATATGTCATACTTTTTGTTTTCCCCACCGGGGTTTTTGGGAAAGTATATACGACATATTTATTGTCCTCTGAACTCTATGGGTTTTGTCGTATTGAGTAAAAAGAGACAATAACCATTATATGTTGCATTATTTTCTCCTTATTTTCCCCATTGGTTTGAAGGGGTTTTGGCAACATATCAAACTCTATACTCCTCATATTTTTCCCATAGGGTTTTTGGAGGAGTCTCTTTCAAGATGATGATGCTACCTAGACAAGCATGGATTAGGGGGAGTGTTAAGATTAATTAACATAGTAATTAAGGGATTAATCCCTGCTTGTAGTAACCGTTGGCGGTTACTTCTCCAACCGTTGTGTCGGTTCTGTCTATACCGACACCCCCTTTGTAAACGCTTGTTCCAGTGCTATATATATAACACTTTTTTTGAAAGAAAGTTCGAGCTTTATTCATTAGAAATAATCATTACATCGTTTATGAGGATTGGTACAATTGCATTATGTGGTTCCTCAAACCAATCAGAAATGAATGAAAATCTAGCCAACTTGGCAAGTTCATGAGCAACTTTATTTGCTTCTCTATTACAATGCTCGAATCTAGAAATAGGAAAATCGCAAGCTAAGTGAAAACAGTCATCAAAAATTGCAGCTGCTGCCCCCGACGATCGTCCTCCTTCGTTCATGGTCTCGATCACCTCCATATTATCCGAGTTAATAATTATGCCATTACAACCCATCCTTTGCGCAAGCGATAGGCCAAATTTTAACGCCAAAGCTTCAGCCATCAACACATCTACACACCAGTCAATCTTACCATTTCCCCCACCGATGAACCTACCTTTGTCATCTCTTAAGACAGCTCCGATCGTACCACCGAGAAGGTCGTGATCAAAAGAAGCATCAACGTTAAGTTTAACAAATCCCGTCGGGGGATTAGACCATCCTCCTTTTTTAATGGAAGCCTTCGGCGAGGAGGCATTAACAAAATTGGCAGCGAGAGCACCTATACAGAGCTTGTAAAATAGACTATGCGGGTGAGGCAATCTTGGAATATTTACTTTCATTACCAGATCAGGAACTATGTATTTTGGGCACTTGTAATGTGCGTGACATGATTGCCATATCAGCCTGGTACTTGTGGTGGGAAAGGCGCAAATTGGTACACAATGA
>LR880970.1:559433480-559444470 GCA_904067115.1 Aegilops sharonensis
TATAGCACTTTGTCGATCTCGAACAAGAAAGACCAGGATAGGATGCTCGCTCTCCAATTCCATTCTTCCGGGACTAACCAGAAAGTGTTAGGAAACCCGCCAACTTCTGCACACTGCACACAGCCCGCAACTCAACTTATCATCACCATCTACTTGGATCCCAAAGTTCCTAACCCAACACGGCCCGCCCACAGGGCATCCCTTTTCTTCGAGTGAGTGAAAATTCCACCGCAAGCAGACGACCCA
The DNA here is from genome assembly GCA_904067115.1 of Aegilops sharonensis. Lineage (NCBI taxonomy): Eukaryota > Viridiplantae > Streptophyta > Magnoliopsida > Poales > Poaceae > Aegilops > Aegilops sharonensis. The sequence continues at coordinate 559,433,727 of LR880970.1, forward strand.
AGAAAGCGTCTCCCTCGATTCCTCCCCCACGACCTCGAGGGATGAGGCTTGAGCCTTGTTCTTCCCCTGCCAACCCTTCACCTCGGTGCGCTTGTTCTTTCGCGGCTACTGCTGCGATGAGCCTATTAGAATTAATTACGATATGTAATTAAGGAAATCTCCCCTTGCCCGAACGGTCGTGTGGCTCTACCCGCAACTGACGCATCCCTCTGGATCGTCGCGTCTCTCCAGCACATATATAAGTGTACTCTCAATTGATCAATGTCAGAGATTTCATTTTTGAACTCGAACATGTTATTAGCACGTGTTTGACACGAGAAAAATCTTATAAGCTCTTGAGGAGAAGGGAAGAGAAGGAGTGTTGATTTCTCTCATGCGTCGGGGAAAAGAATGCGGGCGTGCCAGTGTACCGTAGTACACAATGAAAACAAAGAGACGGGAACAGTATTTTATTAATCTCAAGGATAACAAATACAATTCCCGATATGCGCTCCGTGGCCTGCTAGCGCGGCTTGCCTGACTATAGCGATTGCGGTCTTTGGTTCCCGGGGCCTCGGAAGGCTCCCGGTTAATTACTCTCGCGGGTTGCTCCACGAGATACCTCCGATTAAGCCGTGTGGTCGTCTTCGTCGTCTTCGCTTCGCGTTCTCCATGCATGATGATGATGGTGTGTGTGGTGTGGGCGGCGGAAAAGCCCGTGTCCTCGTCGGTACATGTGCCGCTCAAAACATGGCTTTGTGCTAGCCATGTCCGCTCTCGCCGTCGCGCCTCGTCGGTCTTGAGAGCGTTGATATACTCGGTGTTGAAGTTGCATGGGTCCTGCTCTGCTCGGACTTCTTGACGATGTAGAGGCTTCGTCGGGTATGCAAGGGGTTGCCTCGCGGGAGTATTCTTTTGAGGAGACCAACATTGGTGTAAAACCAACGCTCGCTCGTATCGGCAATGCGGTGTGGTTGGCGCCTCTTCTCGGCTGGACGCCGTGTTTACCGCAGTCTTCCAAGACAAGGGTGCTGCCTAGGGGCCACAATAAGATGCTGGTGAAGTTGCATCGCCTTCCTGCCATCGCGTGTCACGTTGACGGGCTCCGAAATGTGGACAACGACATGTGGTGGTGCCTCCTCTCGACTAGACGCCGAGATTACGGCGGTCCGCCAAGACAAGGGCACCATCTCACTGGGCCGTGGTAAGATCTTGGTGAAGTCGCATCGCCTTCCCACCATCATGCCTCGTCATCAAAGGGCTACGGGTTGCGAATAGCATCATGCGGCACCGTCTTCTCCTTCGGGTCACGGACAACACCGTGTAGCGCCATCTTCTTCTCCGTGTTGCGGGCAGTACCAGGGTGTGCGTCATCTTCATGGCTCCGGGTCGCGGGCTCTGTCACGACGAGGTAGACATCGGTGGTGTCATCCCACGAGCTCCACGCCTTCGTCCTTCGCGACACCAGCTTGATGGTTGATGATGGACATCATCCTGACGAGCTCCGTGTCGCCATAGCGGCATGGCGGCTGCACCCTCATGAGCTCCACGCATCCGTCCTCTGTGGCGTCAGCTTGATAAAGAAGATGACGGGCGTTGTTCTAGCAAGCTCCGTGTCGTCATCCTCCGTGGCACGCGGCTGCATCGCCGCAGCTCCACGCCTCCGGGCTCCAGCTTGATGATGTTGACGTTGGCGGCATCCTCCTTGCGAGCTCCACGCGTTCGTCCTCCATGGCGCCGACTTGATGAAGAAGACGACGGGCGTCGTCTTGGCGCGCTCCGTGTCGCCATCATCCGCAGCATGGGGCGGCATCCTCGCGAGCTCCGCGCCTCCGTCCTCTAGGGCACCGGGTTGATGATGTTGGCGACGGGCGTAGTCTTGGCAATCTCCGTGGCGCCATCTTGACAAAGTGGACATCCGTGGCGTCCCTTCAGCTCCACGATGCCATCCTCCGTACCTCCAGCTCGATGACGAAGCTGACGGGCATCGTCTTGACGAGCTCCACACCTCTGTTCTTCATGGCGTGGTGCACTCCTTCTCCTTCTAGCCTTCAGGTTCAACGCCGCCGCCAGAGGAGGGTCGCTTCTGTTGCGTGTGTGAGTCAATGCCACCACCGTGTACACGTCTCCTTCCAATGAAACCTTGTAAGAGAAAGACAATAAAAAGAAAGGGTGTGCTACTATTGCACACACGCATGCTTATTGTTGCTTGTGTGTGCACCGCTCCCTCGAGTGCACCGCCATCATCTCGTCGGTGTGGTCGTCTCCGTGACGCAGTCCGCTCCTTCTTCAAGAGGCACGCGAGTTTCTTCAATCTGGCGCGTCGTGGCCGCCGCCGCCGCGTCCCTTCTCTCCTCTGTCCCCGTGAGCCTCTTGCGTGTGTTGTGTTTGCTGCGTGTGTTCCCTAGACGCTGCCGCGATGTCTCCTTCTCCCCTGGGTGCTATGTTTCACTTCGTGCCCCTGGGTGCCCTTCCCTTTTCGAGCGTTTGTTGCTTGGCTTCTTTTGATGCAATCTGTATTACGAATATATAAAAGAAACGAGTCCTTGAAGTACAGAGCACCTCAGCACCGTGCCCCATGCATCGCAAGATGCCGTCGTCGAGCTCGGGTAGGTGTCACTGCCGCCGCCTCCTCCTCTCGCCGGTCTTGTCGCATGTGTGCTTGCACCCTCATGAGCCAAGCCGCCGTACACACCATCGCCATGGGCGCGTCTTGCCCGGCTGGCTTCCATCTCCCCTCGTCTGTCTTCCCTGCTAAGTACCTCCTCCTCTAGTCCGTGGTAGCTGCCTTCTCAACATTAGGAGAGATACAATCTTGCTAGGAATAACCTGTAAGAGATAAGAATAGAGAGTGCATAGCGGTCACAGCCACCATGCATCCGCTGCCCTTTGTCGTCAGCGTGTTGCGGCTGCCGCGTCACCGCTGTGCTTCCTTGATGCTAGGCGCACGCGCCGACGCCATGCATGAGCGCATCTTGTCCTTGATGCTGGGCGCGTCTCCTCGCCGCCGCCACGGACGTGTTTCTTCTGCGTGTGACATCTGTTTGTGCTTGCGTGAGTTCTCGCTGCCCTTGCGTGCATGTGCCATGCAACGCTGGATGTCTCCAGGCCCTCTAAAGAACTAGCTTGACTTGACATGCAACGGCCTCATGTGTGCTCCGTCGCCGTGGTCGAGCTCGGACCGGGTGTCACCGCCGCGGCCGCATCCTCTCGCATGTGTACTTGCGCCGTCGTGAACCAGGCCGCCGTACACGCTGCCGCCGCTGGCGGCGCGTCTCGCCTGGCTGGCTTCCGTTTCCTCTCCTCTTCCCCGGTTGCGTGAGATCCTCCTCTGCTCGACTCTGCCGCCTCGGCGTGTCCCCTTCTGTGACTACGCCCTTGGATGGATGTTCATCACCTGATAGATAAAATACACAATAACAAATAAAATTAGTCAATGGGGCTTGATCAGCTCCCGTTTCGTCATCTCCTCGGGTGCCTGCATCCTCGCCGAGGGCAGGCCGCCGCTGTGGCCGGCATCTCTTCCTCCTGGGCTCATCACATCTAGTGCATGGTTTGCAAACACGCGGCCGCGGACGCGCCGTCGTCTCCTCGGTTCTGTTTGTTGTTGTGTAGGCCATCCTCGTTTCGTCTGCCTCCGGTCTTTGCCTGGCCGCCCTCCCTATGTGCGTGTGGAGTCTCTAGGCGTGCTTGTTGCCACAAGACAGGGCCTACGTGGCCATCGCAGGCGCGTCCTCCTTCGTGCTTGAGTTCCACTTTGGCGACGCCATGGGCGTGTCTCCTCCTCCATGGAACCTGGTAAGAAAAAGACTGTACGTTCCAAGAGGGTTGTTGCACATGCATGCATCGCGAGCTCGCCTCCATGTCACAGTGCACATGCTGTCAGCGGCGTCCTCTACGCATCCTCTAGCATGTCGTCGTCGGTGGCCTATCGGCCACCACGCCGCCGTGAGCGCGTCCTCCTTTGCACTTGGGTTTGGTGCCGCCAACAGGCGCGTCTTTGCCCGGTGCGTGCGTGAATTTCTGGCCAGGGATGTGTGTTCCCTTTCCTCCCCCGGTGCTCCTATATTTATAGGATGGGAGGTCTGGGCAGTGGCCGCCGATTTTCTTCCTTTTATTATTTTTATTGATGTCCAAGTCTGCACAAAGAAAAGGGAAATAAACTGAAGCATACCCGATTGAAAGACTTTCCCGTCGTGCCGTACAAGGATGTGTTGATCTTTCCTTTTCTTCTTTCCACCTTTCATGTACGCATGATGTTCAAACCCATATAGATCAATATCATAGGATAGGTAAGTATCGCCGGTGTACTCGGAGGCGTATAGACACTTGCCGGACCGCCACAGATTCTTAGATATGTACATACAACAAAAGAATATTATGTAGTCAGTATGTATGAGTGCGTGCTTGCCGCCAGTCCTGATACCTGAATACATACGTGTATATGAAACTAGACCAACTACACCCAGCCACGGCCAGGACATGTGCACGCACGTATTAGCTGCCCCCCATGATTCCATGCAAATGGATGTGTTGAGCACGTATGTGCGTGCATGTACCATGCAAGTATGTCCTATGCTAATTAGGCCATAGTATTTTTAATGACTTGCCATCCCCAACCTGCATCAACACTCATTAAAAAATTATTTTATGCAGCAGTGCACAAAATCTCGTCCAACAAATGCCCCCTCGTCGTGTTGAGCTTGAGTGCGAAGCAAATCAAGCTTGACTTGATGAATTTTTTTTATCTTTTCTTGGCGCATGATTCATGTGCAGCCTAAAGAACCGGTTCGGAGTTGACATATCCGTGACAACGTGCGCGTCATTCCGAAGATGATTGGTTTGTAACAAATGTTTCTTAGTGTAGGTATGTCCATCCACACATGTGTTATTGAGGGAGCTTGTTGGATCATATAACATGCACAATGCCCGTCAATGAAGCAACCCTTTTTCTGTCTTCATTCCATGGCGAAATAACATGCCTTGTCTTGAAAACAAGAACAAAAAATTTACCAATCTCATCGTGACAGACTAGCTGCTTCGGTGCCAGCCGAATTGATTGGAGGCTTTCACAGATTCACACTGGCCGCACTGGCCTGTTTCACTGCTCCCATGATCTCTTTGTGTTGATGTAGGCGAGGCATCAGTAGACCATCAATAGCTCCCCTTTATTGATTGAATAGTCACACCATTCATTGCATGACAATTCTGGTGATACGCCGGGACACCTTCGGCCTTACAAATGATTGAGGGGTTGATGTTGCCCCCATGCTTCATTGTCGTTGGAGACAGGGCCACGGAGACACATTGGCGCCACCTTCATGAGCACAGGTGTTGCCCTCTGGCACCCATCGTGCGTGTGGGCGTAGACCATTCATTGGTTGCCGGGGTGTCATCGATGTTGTCAGGGACGCATGGGTATTGCTGCCCCCAAACACCCATAATGTAGTTCGATGTAGTGGTTTGTCATCAGAATGCCGTCACCGATGACAGGAAGCGCTTCTCCATGGCTGTAAATATGTTGGAGGAGCACAACTAGGAACACCAAACGAAAACAGGCGAAAAAGAGAGGGGAAAAATTGTGGGTTTTAAAATGTTGGCTTTCCCGTTATACACCAGCTATAGACGTGATATCCGAGAAGGCTACCGAAGGACTTGTCATTGAGAACTGTCGAAAGACCTTGACGATTGCAACTCAACAACTTAAATAGCTTTGGTGTACGTGTATGAAGACGCCGTGTTTCGGGATGCTTCTGAGAGGCAACAAAAATTCATACTCTAGCCCATCATCATACTGAGGGCCCCCACAGCTCAACATGCCCCCTGCACACGCCCCATGAGCCCAGAGACTTGGGTGTGATAAGTTCAGGGTAAATGGTTTTGGGACAACAGCTTGGCGATTTTTCTTCATGCATATTGAGGGTTGGTGAACAGCTACCTCCCGCTTTCCTTCCAGTGGGTTCCTTACTGCTTGGGAACGCTTGATTGCTTATTGGGCTGTTGGGATTTTCTTTCTTGAACTTTCGGAATTTCATCTTATTGCTCACGCGGATGATTGATTGGCCGCGGACTTCACAGACTTGTTTAGACATTCGACTCGAACTTCTTGGGGACTCTTCTTCCAGGATTCTTCGGGACCCACCTTGGGAACTTGGAAGGGAACCGTTCACCTTTGTGGACTAGGAAAAACCCTCTAGCACTTTATCTGGGGCTTCTGGTGGCGCACCCTAGGGTTGCCATGTGACTACACACCAAACCAACTTGTGTTGGGTCAGGCAGCTCTCCATGATCTTTTCCTATAGTCTTCCCTGGAGTGCGAGCCTCTGTGAACACGAGGCATGCCGGGAAACATGAAGAGTGTGGGGTCTCAATACTCAGAAGTGCCCAAGTAATCATCTTCGCTGCCTTCGTAAGCATACACCTGGTACGTGTCCTGCATTGTGGGTGTAGGAGCCGCTCCACCTGCAAATCGACACATTGTGCCTCCCTCCAACAAGTCCTAGGGTAGCTGAAACTTCAATCAACAGCGTAGTGCGATAGGGGAAAGCCATTTTTTTTGGACTTAGTCCGTAAAAATTGGGGAAAACTAGATATATCCTCGAAATGCTAAGGAGAATGCATCATGGATCCGTAAGCCCACAGAAAAACTTTCCCCAATGAAAATCCGAAAGGCAACAAAAGAGGCAAAAATTGAAGAAAAATATTTTTTGAGGAACCTTCCGTTGATTGGGGGCATTGGTCGGACTCCCTGAGAATCGACGAGCTGGTATGCTCCCCCATCGTAGACTTGCTCGATGACGTATGGCCCTTCCCACTTTGGCTCGAACTTGCCCTTCGTCTTGTGCGTCACGACGATGGGTCGCCTAAGCACGAGAACCAACTCGCCTTTTCGGAAGACGCGTTGCTTGACGAGCTTGTCGTAAGCTCTCACCCTGTTCTGGTGATAAAGCTCGAGGTTCTGTAGGGCATGAAGTTGCCCCTCTTCAAGGGCGTCGAGCTCCTGAAACCGCAGTTGTACCTGTTCTTCTTGGGTGATCTCATCTTGGATAGCCACCCGCAAAGAGGGTAGCTGACCTCCAGTGGGAGGACCGCCGCACTCCCGTAAACGAGAGAAAACGAGGTCGCCTGTGTTGGGGTACGAACTATAAAGTAGTACGCCCACAAGGATTTGAAGAGATGATCATGCCAATCTCTCCTGTTCTTTGTCACCGTCTTCTTGAGTGTCTTGTCGAGCCTCTTGTTGAAGTCTTCGATCTTCCCATTGGCTTGGTGTGGATGGTGGGGACGCGGTGATGAAGTGAAGAGGAGAGTGGTACTTCCCTCGCTTTGGCTACACTTTGCCATATTCCTGTGTCTTGTCATTGCGCGATGATGAAGTGGGTGGCCTTCGCCTCGTCGGTGCCCAGCCTAGTGGTGTACGCCTTGTCGGTGTCGGACTAGATGACTTACCTTCACCTCGTCGGTGCCAGGCAAGATATGGATTGCTTCATCGGGAAAAGACATGTCGGTGGTGTACAGCTTTGCCTCGCCGGTGCTTGGTCAATGTTGTGGATGTGGGTCGCGTGGATATTGGGGTAGATGTTCACGATTTTGCCGCCTCAATAGGCGGCAACACAGGGTTAGCATGAAACCATGCAAGGTGGCCTTGGACGGGCTTCATGTTAGTGAAAGTGTGGATATTGAGCTTCGCTGCAGTGGAGGTGTAGGAGGTGCGCCCGCCTTGGGCGAGCTCTGTGTTGGTGTAGATGTTGCCTGCCTTTAGGCGAGCTCTATGTCGGCGATGGGGTAAACGTTTTTCCCGCCTCAGGAAAGCTCCTTTTCCAATGGCGTAGATGGTGACTTTAGGCATGTTCAACAACGCAGATTGCACGACACCTTGGGCGTGCTCCACGTCGACGGCAGCATAGACCAAGCCCTCCCCGGGACAAGCTCTGCGTAGACGGCAGTGTCGACCAAGCCCCGCTTCAGGCAAGCTCCACGTCGATGCTGGTGTAGATGGTGCCTCAACATCGATGGGCTGCACGTCAATGGCGGTGTAGGTGTCCCGCCTTGGGTGAGCTCTGTGTTTTGTCTTGTTGACAACGCCCCGCCTCGGATGAGCTTCGAGGTAGTGTAGAAGATGCCCGCCCTTAGGCGAGCTCCGTGTCGACCATGATGCAAAAAGTATGCCGACCTCGGGCAGGATCCGAGGAAATGTAGACGGCACCCGACTTTATGCGAGCTCCATGTCGCCGGTGGTGCTCCACTTTCGAGCTAGCTCCGCATTGGCATCCGTGTAGATGGTGCCCCATCTTTAGCCAAATCTGTGTCGAAAGAGGTGAAAAAGGAGCCCTGCCTAACCCAAGCTCCATGTCAGCGGAGGTGGATGGTCCGCCTTGGGGGCACTCCATGTTGACGAAGGTTAGTCGGGGCCCCGCCTTGGGGCCCCTCCATGTCAACGATGGTTTAGAAGGTACCCCGCCTTGGATGAGTGACGAGTCACCTCTGGCGAGCTCCAGTTGGCGGCTGCATTGACGACCCTGCACTTTGAGAGAACGCGGTGGCGCATGGTGCCGAGTGGACAATGCATCCCTGTCTGCCGTTGTTGGGGAACGTAGCAGAAATTCAAAATTTTCCTACGTGTCACCAAGATCTATCTATGGAGAAACTAGCAACGAGGGGAAGGAGAGTGCATCTACATACCCTTGTAGATCGCTAAGCGGAAGCGTTCAAGAGAACGGGGTTGAAGGAGTCGTACTCGTCGTGATCCAAATCACCGGAGATCCTAGTGCCGAACGGACGGCACCTCCGCGTTCAACACACGTACAGNACAAGCTCTGCGTAGACGGCAGTGTCGACCAAGCCCCGCTTCAGGCAAGCTCCACGTCGATGCTGGTGTAGATGGTGCCTCAACATCGATGGGCTGCACGTCAATGGCGGTGTAGGTGTCCCGCCTTGGGTGAGCTCTGTGTTTTGTCTTGTTGACAACGCCCCGCCTCGGATGAGCTTCGAGGTAGTGTAGAAGATGCCCGCCCTTAGGCGAGCTCCGTGTCGACCATGATGCAAAAAGTATGCCGACCTCGGGCAGGATCCGAGGAAATGTAGACGGCACCCGACTTTATGCGAGCTCCATGTCGCCGGTGGTGCTCCACTTTCGAGCTAGCTCCGCATTGGCATCCGTGTAGATGGTGCCCCATCTTTAGCCAAATCTGTGTCGAAAGAGGTGAAAAAGGAGCCCTGCCTAACCCAAGCTCCATGTCAGCGGAGGTGGATGGTCCGCCTTGGGGGCACTCCATGTTGACGAAGGTTAGTCGGGGCCCCGCCTTGGGGCCCCTCCATGTCAACGATGGTTTAGAAGGTACCCCGCCTTGGATGAGTGACGAGTCACCTCTGGCGAGCTCCAGTTGGCGGCTGCATTGACGACCCTGCACTTTGAGAGAACGCGGTGGCGCATGGTGCCGAGTGGACAATGCATCCCTGTCTGCCGTTGTTGGGGAACGTAGCAGAAATTCAAAATTTTCCTACGTGTCACCAAGATCTATCTATGGAGAAACTAGCAACGAGGGGAAGGAGAGTGCATCTACATACCCTTGTAGATCGCTAAGCGGAAGCGTTCAAGAGAACGGGGTTGAAGGAGTCGTACTCGTCGTGATCCAAATCACCGGAGATCCTAGTGCCGAACGGACGGCACCTCCGCGTTCAACACACGTACAGCCCGGTGACGTCTCCCATGCCTTGATCCAGCAAGGAGAGAGGGAGAGGTTGGGGAAGACTCCATCCAGCAGCAGCACGACGGTGTGGTGGTGATGGAGGAGCGTGGCAATCCTGCAGGGCTTCGCCAAGCACCGTGGGAGAGGATGAGGACTTGGGAGAGGGGGAGGGCTGCGCCAGGGGCAAGGGTGCAGCTCCCATGCGCCTCCCCACTATATATAGGGGTGGAGGGGGATTATTTCTTGCCCTCCAAGTCCATTGGGGCGTTGGTAAAGGTGGGAGGAAAGAAATCCCATCCTTTCCTTTCCCCACCGATTGTTATCCCCCCTTTTTAGGGATCTTGATCTTATCCCTTCGGGATATGATCTTATTCCTTCTAAGGGGGGATCTTGGTGCGCCTTGACCAGGGGTGTGGGGCCTTGCCCCCACTACCCACGTTCATGTGGGTCCCCCCATGCAGGTGGGCCCCACTCCAGAACCTTCTAGAACCTTCCCGGTACAATACCGAAAAATCCCGAACATTTTCCGGTGGCCAAAATAGGACTTCCCATATATAAATCTTTACCTCCGGACCATTCCGGAACTCCTCGTGACGTCCGGGATCTCATCCAGGACTCCGAACAACATTCGGTAACCACGTATATCTATTCCCTATAACCCTAGCGTCATCGAACCTTAAGTGTGTAGACCCTACGGGTTCGGGAACCATGCAGGCATGACCGAGACGTTCTCCGGTCAATAACCAACAGTGGGATTTGGATACCCATGTTGGCTCCCACATGTTCCACGATGATCTCATCGGATGAACCACGATGTCAAGGACTCAATCGATCCCATATACAATTCCCTTTGTCTAACGGTATTGTACTTGCCCGAGATTCGATCGTCGGTATACCGATACCTTGTTCAATCTCGTTACCGGCAAGTCTCTTTACTCGTTCCGTAACACATCATCCCGTGATCAACCCCTTGGTCACATTGTGCACATTATGATGATGTCCTACCGAGTGGGCCCAGAGATACCTCTCTGTTTACACAGAGTGACAAATCCCAGTCTCGATTCATGCCAACCCAA
>LR880970.1:559454183-559480323 GCA_904067115.1 Aegilops sharonensis
TGGTACACCCAAAGCATTCCTACGGTATCCGGGAGTTGCACAATCTCATGGTCTAAGGAAAAGATACTTGACATTAGAAAAGCTTTAGCATACGAACTACACGATCTTTGTGCTAGGCTTAGGATTGGGTCTTGTCCATCACATCATTCTCCAAATGATGTGATCCCGTTATCAACGACATCCAATGTCCATGGTCAGGAAACCGTAACCATCTGTTGATCAACGAGCTAGTCAACTAGAGGCTTACTAGGGACATGGTGTTGTCTATGTATCCACACATGTATCTGAGTTTCCTATCAATACAATTATAGCATGGATAATAAACGATTATCATGAACAAGGAAATATAATAATAACCAATTTATTATTGCCTCTAGGGCATATTTCCAACAGCCGTCACCTGGAGTTATGTCCGAGCTTCCCGCCAAGGATGGGACGCATATCCTGGTGGAAGAGTTTGCTGTAGAGGGTCCGTGGTCACTCCCTTTGAGTGGGTTGAGGGTTCCTCCCACCGTCTTGACTTCTTACCATTGTTTACAACATGGGGGCATATTAGGATGCCCCCACTCTAAGTGGCGAGTTGGTGAAGGTTGTCGTCGAGGCACTCATGATGAGGATGATGACCTCGGGATTGGCGCCTCATCCCATCTACACCCTGCGTTAATGAAGTACTCGGCGCTCCTTGATCATGGAGCCGCCTCTGGATATTTTTCATGTGTTCCTGGAGTAGGCGAAGGTCCACGCCTTGGATCCTTGCCACCTGGTGCCGTGTCTCAAAGCAAAGGACAGAGAACCTATTGTCGATGGAGAGTGATCGTCAATCAACCGCTGAGTTGTGGAGACATGGCGCCCATGCACATCTTTAAGTATCGTCGAGGTTGATGGAAACTATAGGGCCTTGCTTCTCCCCCTTGTAGTTGCGTAGAGGATGTGCGCTTTCGAAAAAACAAGAGTTCACCATGAGCCTATGCAGGTTGTGGGAGATGGCCTCCAAGCCTTCCTATAGCTTGACCTCGGTGCGCCATGGCATTTGTGTTGGCGGCTCCGAGTGTTCGCGGTAGAGGCATGAAGGGAAGCCGCACTTGCTCGCCTGTTGGCGGCCTTGGTGTGAAGGCATTGAGTTGCCTTCACATCTCCTTTCATATCCGCCCTTGTTGACTCCTTCAACAGGGCGCGCGCCTCAACCATTAGCTCGCGACGCTCCTTCTTCGTCTTGTCAACCTCCCGCCTTAGCTCCTTTTTTGCTTGCACAGTTTGGAACTGCGCAAGATCTTGGCCTTGATGCTTGTAGACCCTGGCTCCATGCTCGGTGAAGACCCTAGGTGCCAATGATCCGGGATAGATCGTCACCGGCTCCGATTTGCTAGAGTGGGAGAGTCCACCTGCAAGAAAGAGGTCTTACCAACGGAGATCCTTGCAGCATGCTCTGCACATTGCGAGATTGGCGAAGACGATTTCGACGACCAAAACGAAGCAAAGATGGGAGGAGAACCACGTCCCACTGGGCGTGCCAATTTGTTTGACACGAGAAAAATCTTATAAGCTCTCCAGGAGAAGGGAAGAGAAGGAGTGTGGATTTCTCTCATGCGCCGGGGAAAAGAATGCGGGCGTGCCAGTGTACCGTAGTACACAATGAAAACAAAGAGACGAGAACAGTATTTTATTAATCTCAAGGATAACAAATACAATTCCCGATATGCGCTCCGTGGCCTGCTAGCGCGACCTGCCTGACTATAGCGATTGCGGTCTCTGGTTCCCGGGGCCTCAGAAGGCTCCCGGTTAATTACTCTCACGGGTTGCTCCATGAGATACCTCCGATTAAGCCGTGTGGTCGTCTTCATCGTGTTTGCTTCGCGTTCTCCAATGCATGATGATGATGGTGTGTGTGTGGTGTGGGTGGCGGCAAAGCCCGTGTCCTCGTCGGTACACGTGCCGCTAAAAACATGGCTTTGTGCTAGCCATGTCTGCTCTCGCTGTCGTGCCTCGTCGGTCTTGAGAGCGTTGATATACTCGGTGTTGAAGTTGCATGGGTCCTGCTCTGCTCGGACTTCTTGACGATGTAGAGGCTTTGTCAGGTATGCAAGGGGTTGCCTCGCGGGAGTATTCTTTTGTGGAGACCAACTTTGGTGTAAAACCAATGCTCGCTCGTATCGGCAATGCCGATGTGGTTGACGCCTCGTCTCGGCTGGACGCCGTGTTTACCGCAGTCTTCCAAGACAAGGGTGGTGCCTCATGGGGCCACAATAAGATGATGGTGAAGTTGCATCGCCTTCCTGCCATCGCACGTCACGTTGACGGGCTCCGAAACATGGACAACGACATGTGGTGGTGCCTCCTCTCGACTAGACGCCGAGATTACGGCGGTCCGCCAAGACAAGGGCACCATCTCATTGGGCCGTGGTAAGATCATGGTGAAGTCGCATCGCCTTCCCACCATCATGCCTCGTCATCAAAGGCCTCCGGGTTGCGAATAGCATCATGCGGCACCGTCTTCTCCGGGTCACGGACAGCACCGTGTAGCGCCATCTTCTTCTCCGTGTTGCGGGCAGTACCAGGGTGTGCGTCATCTTCATGGCTCCGGGTCGCGGGCTCTGTCACGACGAGGTAGACATCGGTGGTGTCATCCCACGAGCTCCACGCCTTCGTCCTTCACGACGAGGTAGAAAGGGTGTGCTACTATTGCACACACGCATGCTTATTGTTGCTTGTGTGTGCACCACTCCCTCGAGTGCACCGCCATCATCTCGTCGGTGTGGTCGTCTCCGTGACGCAGTCCGCTCCTTCTTCCAGAGGCACGTGAGTTTCTTCAATCCGGCGCGTCGTGGCCGCCGCCGCCACGTCCCTTCTCTCCTCTGTCCCCGTGAGCCTCTTGCGTGTGTTGTGTTTGCTGCGTGCGTTCCCTAGATGCTGCCGCGATGTCTCCTTCTCCCCTGGGTGCTATGTTTCACTTCGTGCCCCTGGATGCCCTTCCCTTTTTGAGCGTTTGTTGCTTGGCTTCTTTTGATGCAATCTGTATTAAGAATATATAAAAGAAACAAGTCCTTGAAGTACAGAGCACCTCAGCACCGTGCCCCATGCATCGCAAGATGCCGTCGTCGAGCTCGGGTAGGTGTCACTGCCGCCGCCTCCTCCTCTCGCCGGTCTTGTCGCATGTGTGCTTGCACCCTCATGAGCCAGGCCGCCGTACACACCGCCGTCATGGGCGCATCTTGCCCGGCTGGCTTCCGTCTCCCCTCGTCTGTCTTCCCTACTAAGTACCTCCTCCTCCTCTAGTCCGTGGCAGCTGCCTTCTCAACGTTAGGAGAGATACAATCTTGCTAGGAATAACCTGTAAGAGATAAGAATAGAATGAGAGTGCGTAGCGGTCACAGCCACCATGCATCCGCTGCCCTTCGTCGTCAGCGTGTTGCGGCTGCCGCGTCACCGCTGTGCTTCCTCGATGCTGGGCGCAGGCGCCGACGAGCGCATCTTGTCCTTGCTGCTGGGCGCGTCTCCTCGCCGCCGCCACGGACGTGTTTCTTCTGCGTGTGATATCTGTTTGTGCTCGCGTGAGTTCTCGCTGCCCTCGCGTGCATGTGCCATGCAACGCTGGAAGTCTCCAGGCCCTCTAAAGAACTAGCTTGACTTGACATGCAACGGCCTCATGTGTGCTCCGTCGCCGTGGTCGAGCTCGGACCGGGTGTCACCGCCGCGGCCGCATCCTCTCGCATGTGTACTTGCGCCGTCGTGAACCAGGCCACCGTACACGCTGCCGCCGCTGGCGGCGCGTCTCGCCTGGCTGGCTTCTGTTTCCTCTCCTCTTCCCCGGCTGCGTGAGATCCTCCTCTGCTCGACTCTGCCGCCTCGGCGTGTCCCCTTCTGTGACTACGTCCTTGGATGGATGTTCATCACCTGATAGATAAAATACACAATAACAAATAAAATTAGTCAATGGGGCTTGATCAACTCCCGTTTCATCATCTTCTCGGGTGCCTGCATCCTCGCCGAGGGCAGGCCGCCGCTGTGGCCGGCATCTCTTCCTCTTGGGCTCATCACATCTAGTGCATGGTTTGAAAACACGCGACCGCGGACGCGTCGTCGTCTCCTCGGTTCTGTTTGTTGTTGTGTCGGCCATCCTCGTTTCGCCCGCCTCCGGTCTTTGCCTGGCCGCCCTCCCTATGTGCGTGTGGAGTCTCTAGGCGTGCTTGTTGCCACAAGACAGGGCCTACGCGGCCATCGCAGGTGCATCCTCCTTCGTGCTTGAGTTCCACTTAGGCGACGCCACCATGGGCGTGTCTCCTCCTCCATGGAACCTGGTAAGAAAAAGACTGTACGTACCAAGAGGGTTGTTGCACATGCATGCATCGCGAGCTCGCCTCCATGTCATAGTGCACATGCTGTCAGCGGCGTCCTCTACGCATCCTCTAGTATGTCGTCGCCGGTGGCCTATCGGCCACCACGCCGCCGTGAGCGCGTCCTCCTTTGCACTTGGGTTCGGCGCCGCCAACAGGCGCGTCTTTGCCCGGTGCGTGCGTGAATTTCTGGCCAGGGACGTGTGTTCCCTTTCCTTCCCCGGTGCTCCTATATTTATAGGATGGGAGGTCTAGGCAGTGGCCGCCGATTTTCTTCCTTTTATTATTTTTGTTGATGTCCAAGTCTGCACAAAGAAAAAGGAAATAAACTGAAGCATACCCAATTGAAAGACTTTCCAGTCGTGCCGTACAAGGATGTGTTGATCTTTCCTTTTCTTCTTTCCACCTTCCATGTACGCATGATGTTCAAACCCATATCGATCAATATCATAGGATAGCTAAGTATCGCGGGTGTACTCGGAGGCGTATAGACACTTGCCGGACCGCCACAGATTCTTAGATACGTACATACAACAAAAGAATACATGTATGTAGTCAGTATGTATGAGTGCGTGCTTGCCGCCAGTCCTAATACCTGAATACATACGCGTATATGAAACTAGACCAACTACACCCAGCCACGGCCAGGACATGTGCATGCACGTATTAGCTGCCCCCATGATTCCATGCAAATGGATGTGTTGAGCACGTATGTGCGTGCATGTACCATGCAAGTATGTGCTATGCTAATTAGGCCATAGTATTTTTAATGACTTGCCTTCGCCAGCCTGCATCAAAACTCATTAAAAAATTATTTTATGCAGGAGTGCACAAAATCTCGTCGAACAGCACGCTCCCGGCAGAGCGATCCAATCGGCTTCATACGAGCAGTAGCGCCCCTCGTCTCGCATCCGCGTAGATCAGCGGCGCTCCCGTCGCGATCCCCGGCGAGGCCTATCCCACGAGAGGCTCTTGCGTCGGCGGTACCCAGCCGTGGCGACGGCCGCTCACGGCGATCTCATCGGTAACTGCCTTCTTCACGGCAAGAGCGGCACACCAGGCCGCTCACAGAAAAGACGAGAATGCATCCCTCATGCATCCATGCAAGAAATTGAGTTGAAGAAACCAATTTGGTTGTCTTTTGTGATTATTATCATAGATCTAATCATGTGTCTTGTGTTCATCTTATGCACATATGAATCGTCCGTTCCGGATGGCGAATGGATTCATGGAGATGAGGACATTGAGACACCGATTGCTACCCCATGCAAGAATTGGGAGAATTCTTCAACGAAGATGTCATAAATACCGGCGACGACTTTGGCAGGTATATATGGGCATGGCATCGATTCCAGCCACCGATGGTGGAAGCCTTCGGCCGGCGATCACCGCGCATCAGCGGATTTGGACACAGTGCACTCCAGTGGGCTCGGTGGTGCACGGCGCCCTCCGGTGCAGCGTGACCATTGACCCTGGCAAGGTCATCGGCACCGGTTCATGTGGTTGGCGGCGTGTTTCTCGCATGCAGCCTGGGAGGTAGCTCGGTGGCCATCAACTGGCACGCGACGCTGCAGCCCTCCACCAGCGCGGAGGCACCCCACGCATCGACCTCTAGTGCATGGCCACGTCAACCGAAGTACGGAACGATGGCGCCATGCCGTGCACGGACCACAGATTCTCTCAGCCGGCGTCCAGCCTGAGAGCGGCAGCGGCGGCGCAGCCCTCGGCTCGCACCCGTGCAGCGCGACGGTGCCAAGTGGTGTTCCCCGCGCTCCCGACGGCGTCCTCTCTTTTGGCGGCTGATGCATGGTGGCTCGGACCTGGACCGGCTACCAACACGGTGCTCCTCCTACCGGTTGCAGGGTGCACACTCGGCGCCGCGGTCTGATACGTCTCCAACGTATCTACTTTTTCAAACACTTTTGCCCTTATTTTGAACTCTAACTTGCATGATTTGAATGGAACTAACCCGGACTGACGCTGTTTTCAGCAGAACTGCCATGTTGTTATTTTTGTGCAGAAATAAAAGTTCTCGGAATGACCTGCAAATCCACGGAGATAAGTTTTAGGAAATATAAAAATATTGGCGAAAGAATCAATGCCAGGGGGCCCACACCCTATCCACGAGGGTGGGGGGCGCCCCCCCCCCGCGGGGGGGGGGCGCCCCCCCCCCGCGGGGGGGGGGCGCCCCCCCCCCGCGGGGGGGGGGCGCCCCCCCCCCGCGGGGGGGGGGCGCCCCCCCCCCGCGGGGGGGGGGCGCCCCCCCCCCGCGGGGGGGGGGCGCCCCCCCCCCGCGGGGGGGGGGCGCCCCCCCCCCGCGGGGGGGGGGCGCCCCCCCCCCGCGGGGGGGGGGCGCCCCCCCCCCGCGGGGGGGGGGCGCCCCCCCCCCGCGGGGGGGGGGCGCCCCCCCCCCGCGGGGGGGGGGCGCCCCCCCCCCGCGGGGGGGGGGCGCCCCCCCCCCGCGGGGGGGGGGCGCCCCCCCCCCGCGGGGGGGGGGCCCCCCCCCCCCCTCCCCCGGGGGGGGGGCCGCCCCCCCCCCCCCCGCCTCGTGGCCCCCTGCTGCTCCACCGACCTCAACTCCAACTCCATATATTCCGTTCACGGAGAAAAAAATCAGAGAGGAAGTTTCATCGCGTTTTACGATACGGAGCCGCCGCCAAGCCCTAAAATCTCTCGGGAGGGCTGATCTGGAGTCCGTTCGGGGCTCCGGAGAGGGGGATTCGGCGCCGTCGTTATCATCAACCATCCTCCATCACCAATTTCATGATGCTCACCGCCGTGCGTGAGTAATTCCATCGTAGGCTTGCTGGACGGTGATGGGTTGGATGAGATTTACCATGTAATCAAGTTAGTTTTGTTAGGGTATGATCCCTAGTATCCACTAAGTTCTGAGATTGATGTTGCTATGACTTTGCTATGCTTAATGCTTGTCACTAGGGCCCGAGTGCCATGATTTCAGATCTGAACCTATTATGTTTTCATGAATATATGTGAGTTCTTGATCCTATCTTGCAAGTCTATAGTCACCTATTATGTGTTATGATTAGACAACCCGAAGTGACAATAATCGGGATACATCTCGGCGATGACCGTAGTTTGAGGAGTTCATGTATTCACTATGTGTTAATGCTTTGGTCCGGTACTCTATTAAAAGGAGGCCTTAATATCCCTTAGTTTCCAATAGGACCCCGCTGGCACGGGAGGGTAGGACAAAAGATGTCATGCAAGTTCTTTTCCATAGGCACATATGACTATATTCGGAATACATGCCTACATTAAATTGATGAATTGGAGCTAGTTCTGTGTTACCCTATATTATAATTATTACATGATGAATTGCATCCGACATAATTATCCATCACTGATCCATTGCCTACGAGCTCTTCACATATTGTGCTTTGCTTATTTACTTTTCCGTTGCTACTGTTACAACTATTACAAAACTAGTATCGTTACTTTTGCCACTGCTACCATTACTATCATACTACTTTGCTACTAAATAATTTCCTGCAGATACTAAGTTATCCAGGTGTGGTTGAATTGACAACTCAACTGCTAATACTTAATAATATTCTTTGGCTCCCCTTGTGTCGAATCAATAAATTTGGGTTGAATACTCTACCCTCAAAAACTATTGCGATCCCCTATACTTGTGGGTTATCAAGACTATTTTCTGGCGCCGTTGCCGGGGAGCATAGCTCTATTCTTTGAGTCACTTGGGATTTATATCTACTGATCACTATGAAGAACTTGAAAGATCAAAGAACTAAAATTTATTCCTCAACTACGAGGGGAGGTAAGGAACTGCCATCTAGCTCTGCACTTGATTCTCCTTCTGTTATGAGTAAGCTAGCGACACCTAAACCTGCTACTGCTTTTAATTCTGATATGTCGCATGTTATAGAAGATGCCACTTCTACTATGCATGATACTTATGATGAAACTACTTCTATGCTTGATACTACCATGCCATTAGGTGAATTTCTTGATGAACAACTTACTAGGGCTAGGGAGAATGAAATTATTGAAACTGATTATATTGAAGATAGTGATGATGAAGGTTCTCCCCCTAAATATGAATTGCCTGTTGTTCCTGAGGGTTATGTTATGAATGAAGAAACTGCTAGAGATTTTCTTGCTTGCAATGATAGATCAGATCTTAAGAAATTATTAGCTAAGCTGAAACAGAAAACTCTGAACGCTAGAATGAAATATGAACCTGCTTTTGCTACTTCACCTATTTTTGTTACTGATAAGGATTATGAATTCTCTGTTGATCCTGAGATAATTACTTTAGTTGAATCTGATCCTTTCTATGGCACTGAATCTGAAACTATTGTGGCACATCTTACCAAGTTGAATGATATAGCCACCCTGTTTACTAATGATGAGAAGTCCCGCTATTATTATATCCTTAAGATATTTCCGTTCTCATTAAAGGGTGATGCTAAAACTTGGTTTATATACCTACGTATCCCCGAACGATCAGAACAGGAGCCAAAAACCTAATTCCACCGCCGCAACCTTCTGTATCCACGAGATCCCATCTTGGGGCCTGTTCCGGAGCTCCGCCGGAGGGGGCATCCACCACGGAGGGCTTCTACATCATCACCATAGCCCCTCCGATGAAGTGTGAGTAGTTTACTTCAGACCTTCGGGTCCATAGCTAGTAGCTAGATGGCTTCTTCTCTCTTTTTGGATCTCAATACAATGTTCTCCCCCTCTCTCGTGGAGATCTATTCGATGTAATCTTCTTTTTTGTGGTGTGTTTGTTGAGACCGATGAATTGTGGGTTTATGATCCAGTATTATCTACGGAAAATATTTGATTCTTCTCTGAATTCTTTTATGTATGATTGAGTTATCTTTGCAAGTCTCTTCGAATTATCTTTTTGGTTTGGCCAACTAGATTGATAGTTCTTGCAATGGGAGAAGTGCTTAGCTTTGGGTTCAATCTTGCGGTGTCCTTACTCAGTGACAGAAAGAGTTGCAAGGCACGTATTGTATTGTTGCCATCGAGGATAACAAGATGGGGTTTTTATCATATTGCATGAATTTATCCCTCTACATCATGTCATCTTGCTTACGGCATTACTCTGTTTTTACTTAATACTCTAGATGCATGCTGGATAGCAGTCGATGAGTGGAGTAATAGTAGTAGATGCAGAATCGTTTCGATCTACTTGTTTTGGACGTGATGCCTATATACATGATCATTGCCTAGTTATACTCATAACTATGCTCAATTCTATCAATTGCTCAATAGTAATTTGTTCACCCACCGTAGAATACTTATGCTCTTGAGAGAAGCCACTAGTGAAACCTATGGCCCCCAGGTCTATTCTCATCATATCAATCTATATCACTTTATTTACTTGCTTTATTTTTACTTTGCCTTTACTTTTTACCTTGCATCTATCTATCAAAAATACCAAAAATATTATCTCTATCAGATCTCACTCTCATAAGTGACTGTGAAGGGATTGACAACCCCTAAGCGTTGGTTGCGAGTTGCTATCATTTTGTGTAGGTACGAGGGACTTGTGCGTGGCCTCCTACTGGATTGATACCTTGGTTCTCAAAAATTGAGGGAAATACTTACGCTACTTTACTGCATCATCCTCTCCTCTTCGGGAAAATCCAACGCAGTGCTCAAGAGGTAGCAGACGACGCTGCGCTTGCCGCGCGAGCGCGGCGGCAGCATGACTTCGTCGGCTCCCAGCCCATCGGCGCTTAGCGCAGCCAATTGCGGGCGGCACTGGGACACCATCATGGAAGCCCATGGTGCAGTGGTGCCTGCTTAGGCCCCTACTCTTGGTTGCGCATCCATGGATTCCGGCAGTCTTCCGGCACAGCCCGGAAGCCAGCGGCCAGACATGCTCACATGCCCCCATGGACGGCGGCAGCACCCTTCGGCGCGCGGGGCCCATGGCCGGAGGACGCAGCAGGGTGCGGTTACTGTTGTGGCATCCAACGGACACCCGCGAACTCCAACGGAGGTGGTTTCTGTGTGTAAAAGCTAACTCCGAATCGATTGATTCTTTTGGCCACACAGAGCACAACGATGGAACATTATTTCTTTTGAAGGTTTTTCAATGTAGCCCTCCGGTTATGCACTAATCCCACACAAGTGCCTATGTATTTCCGTTTTCCACCGGCTCAGGCCACGCGCTGTACTACAAATTTACATTGGTGCTTGATCTCCCCGTATCACATTTACAATATGTAAATGATGATTTCAGATATACTCTGTGAAAATGGGAAATGTTCAACATATTTGCTCTCTAGCAATTCCTATAACATGTTCTGCATTGCAATTGAAATTATGTTTTCTCGCTGTCGTGGTTGGCGCACGGCAGATGCCATGGGATGGATAAAGAGAGGAGGAGGCTCGAGGGCACTGGTGGGCTCCAGAGGTGAGGTTGGCATGAGCGAGCGCGGGACGCAAGACATACCCAGGTTTGGGGCTCTCCGAAAAGATAACACCCCTAGTCCTGCTGAGTGTGGTTGATATGCAATAGTACAGGGTTGCTCCGAGAGCTGTATGGAGGAAGAAGGAAGACTGGCCAAGGCTTAGGCTGCTCCTTCTCCCTGGGTGTGTTCTACTGATCAGTGGCTAGTTCCTGTGTGCTTACTGCTTCTGCCCGTATAGACGAGGGCTCCTGGGGGGTTTTATAGGCCAACCCCCCAAGGGTACAATGGTAATGCTACAAGGCCATAGGGCCGGGTCATCAGTGTCTGGGGACCCGGGGCTAGGACCCGCCGGGTGCCTGTGGTTCACCGGGTTCCCCTAGGTGCGGGCCCCGCGTGCCTAGGGGGACTGTGCGCCGTCTTGTCGATCGTCAGGGAGTTGCCGAGTCGAGTCGGGTATAGTGGCGCTCCGTCAGGTCGCCGCTTGCTGGCGCTAGTGGTGACGATGGGGACACTGTTGCCATGTCGACCCTGGTCAGTAGGTAGGTGCGGGGCACTGTTGCCACGCTTCGGCTGACCAGAGGCATGGGTAGGGCACTGTTGCCTCGGTCATCGGTAGATGAAGACTCGTCCCATCGTACGGCCTGGATGGACAGGAGCTGACCCGTGGCTGGGTTGAGGAACACGCCAAGGGTGAAGCTGGCTTGTTGGGAAAGTCTTAGAGTGCCGGGTTCGGCTGTCTTGTGCTGGTTGTCGAGGCTGAGTCGAGGGACTTGGCCAGGTCAGAGAGTTCGGCCAGGTCGAGGGGCCTGGCCGGGTCGAGCGACCCGGCCAAGCGTGGGCTAATACGTCTCCATCGTATCTATAATTTTTGATTGTTCCATGCCAATATTCTACAACTTTCATATATTTTTGGCAACTTTTCATATTATTTTTGGGACTAACATATTGATCCAGTGCCCAGTTCCAGTTCCTGTTTGTTGCATGTTGTATGTTTCGCAGAAAACCCATATCAAACGGATTCCAAACGGGATAAAAATGGACGGAGAATATTTTTGGAATATTTGTGATATTTGGGAAGAAGAATCAACGCGAGACGGTGTCCGAGGGGGCCACGAGGCAGGGGGCGCACCCCAGGGGGGCAGGCGCGCCCCTGACCCTCGTGGGCACCCCGTAAGGCGGTTACTGCTCTTCTTTGGCCGCAAGAAAGATAATTTTTGGAAAAAAATCGTGGCGAAGGTTTCAATCCAATCAGAGTTACGGATCTCTAGATATATAAGAAACAGTGAAAGGGCAGAGCTGGGAACGCAGAAACAGTGAGAGACAGAGAGATAGATCCAATCTCGGAGGGGCTCTCGCCCCTCCCACTCCATGGAGACCATGGACCAGTGGGGAAACCCTTCTCCCATCTAGGGAGAGGGTCAAGGAAGAAGAAGAAGAAGAAGAAGAAGAAGAAGAAGAAGGGGGGCTCTCTCCATCACCCTGATCTACACCAACACCGCCGTCATCTTCACCAACATATCCATCACCTTCCCCCATCTATATTCAGCGGTCCACTCTCCCGCAACCCGCTGTACCCTCTACTTGAACATGGTGCTTTATGCTTCATATTATTATCCAATGATGTGTTGCCATCCTATGATGTCTGAATAGATTTTCGTTGTCCTATCGGTAATTGGTGAATTTCTATGATTGGTTTAATTTGCTTGTGGTTATGTTACTGTCCTATGGTGCTCTCCATGTCGTGCAAGCGTGAGGGATTCCCGCTGTAGGGTGTTGCAATACATTCATGATTCGCTTATAGTGGGTTGCTTGAGTGACAGAAGTAAGGGGGTTGTGGCGTATGAGATAAAGGGGACTTGATGCTTTAATGATATGGTTTGGTTTTACCTTAATGATCTTTAGTAGTTGCGGATGCTTGCTAGAGTTCCAATCATAAGTGCATATGATCCAAGAAGATAAAGTATGTTAGCTTATGCCTCTCCCACATAAAACTTGCTATCGGTCTAGTAACGTAGTCAATTGCTTAGGGACAATTTCACAACTCCTACCACCACTTTTCCACACTCGCTATATTTACTTTATTGCTTATTTATCTAAATAGCCCCTACTTTTTATTTACGTTCTCTTTATATTCTTGCAAACCTATCCAACAACACCTACAAAGTACTTCTAGTTTCATACTTGTTCTAGGTAAAGCGAACGCTAAGTGTGTGTAGAGTTGTATCGGTGATTGATAGAACTTGAGGAAATATTTGTTCTACCTTTAGCTCCTCGTTGGGTTCTACACTCTTACTTATCAAAAGAGGCTACAATTGATCCCCTATACATGTGGGTTATCAAGACCTTTTTCTGGCGCCGTTGTCGGGGAGTCATAGCGTGGGGTGAATATTCTCGTGTGTGCTTGCTTGCTTTATCACTAAGTAATTTTTATTTGCTGTTCTTAGTTGTTTTCTATCTTTAGTTATGGGTAGGAAATGCAAAATACCAAAAAAATTAGTTGTACCTACTACACCAATGGTTGAAGAACCACTCAAAATCTATCACACTCCTGAAGCTTTTTACTTGGATCATCTTCGATCCCTATGTGCTAATGCTGAAACCCCAACTAGCTTAGTTGAGGGCAAATCTTTAGATGAGCATGCTTATTATGTGCGACACCGTATATCTGAAAAAGGGAAACTTTTACTGGATCAAATTCATCATTTGCAATGCTATGCTTGGAATTTATGTGAAATATATGATGTTACTTGTTGTTCTGAAAACCCTAAGAAACACCTTCCCTACCAATGTGAGCTTGATAATGGAATCGCATCTTCGTATTCTAAGGGATTACTATGATGTTCAACAAATTGAAGAATTTGTTGCTTTTAAGGGTGCTTATGAAATTGCTTCTTTGATTGAAAAGTATGATGCTACTCTCTACAAATCTGAAATTTTTTCCATACTTAAATATTGTTATGATAATTATGCTTCTAATGCCTATGTTAAACCATATACTGAGGACTCCTCCGCTGTCCAAGAAGAGACTAATATTTGGCAGGAGTCTATGGAAGAAGAAACTGATGAAACTGTGAGCTCATTGGATGGAAAAGATGATGAGGAGAGCGAAGAACAAAAGGAGGAAGAGCGGATTAGCTACCCGTGCCCACCTTCTAATGAGAGTAACTCTTCAACTCATATATTGTTTAACCCCCCTTCGTGCCTACTGAAGGATGATTTCTATGATGATTGTTATGATCCCGTTAATTTTCTTGAAATACCCCTTTTTGATGATGCTTGCTATGCTTGTGGCCAAGATGCCAATATAAATTATGTTTATGGAGATGAACTTGCTATAGTTCCTTATGTTAAACATGAAATTGTTGCTATTGCACCCATGCATGATAGTCCTATTATCTTTTTGAATTCTCCAAACTACACTATATCGGAGAAGTTTGTGCTTATTAAGGACTATATTGATGGGTTGCGTTTTACTACTACACATGATGATTTCGATAGATATAATATGCATGTGCTTGTTGCTCCTACTTGCAATTATTATGAGAGAGGAACTATATCTCCACCTCTCTATGTTTCCAACATGATAGAATTGCAAGAAACTGTTTATACTATGCATTGGCCTTTACTATGTGCGCATGAATTGTTCTTTTATGACATGCCTGCCGATTCATAGGAAGAGAGTTAGACTTCGTTGTTGCATGATATATGTTACTTTGTGCTCACTACTAAATTACAAATTGTTGTTAAGTAAAATTGGCTTTGATATACCTTGGGATCTGGGTGGATCCATTACTTGAGCACTATATGCCTAGCTTAATGGCTTTAAAGAAAGCGCTGCCAGGGAGACAACTCGGAAGTTTTAGAGAGTCATTTATTTCTTTTGAGTGCTTTTATATAGTTTAAAAACAAAAAAAATAAATAAAGAGGGGAACCCAAAACTTTTCAAAAAGGAAAGTGAAAGTGAGAGAGACAAGCATGGTTGAAGTGGGAGAGCTCCTTGAACTTTGTTCATGCTCATGGAAACTTTCTGAATCTTAATTACAGAAACTTTTCATAAAAAATAATTACCCCCTTGTAAAATTCCATTGTTTTATAAAAATAATGTGCCAAGGTTTGCCTTTAGGATGTTTACAATGCTTGTTGGTTTGTACGGTGCAGGACAGAAACTTTGGCTGTAGTGCGCGATTTTACATTTTTTTACTGGAACGTCAAACGGTTCTGAAACTTTTTGCACTGTCTTTATATACAAATTGTTTATTTTTCCTAATTTTGGCACAATTTTTGGGGTACCAGAAGTACGGTGAATGTTCAGATTGTACAGACTGTTCTGTTTTTGACAGATTCTATTTTTGATGCATAGTTTACTTGTTTTGATGAAACTATCAATTTCTATGAGTGGACTAAGCCATGAAAAAGTTATATTACAGTAGCTATAATGAAAAAACAAAATATGAATTGGTTTGCAACAGTACTGAGAGTAGTGATTTGCTTTATTATACTAACGGATCTTACCGAGTTTTCTGTTGAAGTTTTGTGTGGATGAAGTGTTTGATCGAGAAGGTCTCGATATGAGGAAAAGGAAGAGAGGCAAGAGCTCAAGCTTGGGGATGCCCAAGGCACCCCAAGTAAATTTTCAAGGAGACTCAAGCATCTAAGCTTGGGGATGCCCCGGAAGGCATACCCTCTTTCTTCAACAAGTATCGGTATATTTTCGGATTCGTTCCGTTCATGCAATATGTGCAAATCTTGGAGCGTCTTTTGCATTTAGTTTTCACTTTTCTTTTATGCACCATGCTGGTATGAGATAGTCCTTGGTTGATTTATAGAATGCTCTTTGCACTTCACTTAAATCTTTTGTGTATGGCTTTATAGAATGCTTCATGTGCTTCACTTATATCGTTTGAAGTTTGGGTTGCCTGTTTTCTCTTCACATAGAAAACCACCATTTGTAGAATGCTCTTTTGCTTCACTTATATTTGTTAGAGCGTGGGCATATCTTTTGTAGAAAGAATTAAACTCTCTTGCTTCACTTATATCTATTTAGAGAGATGACAGTAATTGGTCATTCACATGGTTAGTCAAAAAATCGTACATAAACTTGTAGATCGCTGAAGATGATATGTTTGATTCCTTGCAATAGTTTTGCGATATAAAGGTGGTGATATTAGAGTCATGCTAGTGGGTGATTGTGGATTAGTATAAATACTTGTGTTGAGGTTTGTGTTTCCTGGAGCATGCATGTATGGTGAACCGTTATGTGATGAAGTCGGAGAATGATTTATTTTTTGATTGTCATCCTTTGTGTGGAGGTCGGGATCGCGCGATGGTTAACTCCTACCAACCCTTCCCCTAGGAGCATGCGTGTAGTACTTTGTTTCGACGGCTAATAAATTTTTGCAATAAGTATGTGAGTTCTTTATGACTAATGTTGACTCCATGGATTATACACACTCTCACCCTTCCATCATTGCTAGCCTCTTCGGTACCGTGCATAAGGCCCGGCCCTGAGGGGGGGGGCGAGCGGGGCGGCCGCCCCGGGCCCGCAAAGGGAAGGGGCCCCCACCAGGGTGCTCTACTTCGTACTGGGCTACGCATGTGCAGGAAAAAAGTGAAACAAGGCCTGGCGCGAGTAGTAGCACACAGGCGCACCGCTATAGTCCTTCCTCACGCACATACACGCCGGCGGATCGTGCTGATCGATTCGCCTTGAGGCTCGCAGCCGCCGCCGCCGAAAACAGTCATCCGCCGCCACTTGCCTCCTCTCTAAAATTGATTATTCCTCTACAGCTCTGATCTTTACGAAACCGTCCCAGCCAATCCATCCGTATAATGGATCTGAAGGAGATATATAAGTAGGTCTCATATCAAAATTCTCTTATTTATCTTAGGGTTTATAGATGTTTCAGTTTTTTGGATCAACCCAAGGTTTAGATCGGCGATTGTGTGGACTACAGAATTATGGCTAGGGGATTCATGTCACCCCCATCACAGTTCAAACAAATAGTATAATTATATCAGCTTAGTTTCTCTTCTAATTCCATTTGTATTACTGTATTACTATTTTCATTGAGTACTACATTCCTAATCCTAAGAACTCTTGCTGATTTCGCAGGTAATAACAATATAATACACCACGAAATCTTGGCTCAATTCCATGTAAGGATTTGAGATGTCACTTCCTGAAGATGAACGAGGTGCCAAGAAAAGTAGAGAGGTATGTACTTTTCTGAACATATTTTTTGTGATACATAGGTAACTGAGATCTTTAATTACTATGAGTTTATTAAAATGCATTAGGCATAATATTCAGAAAATATGCATCGTATACATGTTAGTTAATACGAGCTAGTACAACCAAAGTAGTAGCGCAGAGTGTTGCTGCTCAAGCGGGAAGCAACATGATGCCACATGAGACTGGACATGCACGCAGGACGATATGTTACTGCCTCATGCGATGCTTCCTACTCTCCTGAGTCCTGAGCGCCCTCAGGACTTACGTGTCACCGGTCACAATTTTGATATTCAGATGACCACACCCTGTCACCGAGAGGCGAGGGGTAAGTCGTATGTCCAAAGTCACCAAGAAATTATATTATTATATACTATATAATTACTTTTATGTTTGTGTTAAGGGCCCCCATATTCTAGTTTCGCCCCGGGCCACCGAAACCTCAGGATCGGCCCTGCCGTGCATTGCCCTTTCTCACCTCGAGAGTTGGTGCAAACTTCGCCAGTGCATCCAAACCCCGTGATACAATATGCTCTATAACACATAAGCCTCCTTATATCTTCCTCAAAACAGCCACCATACATACCTATCATGGCATTTCCATAGCCATTCCGAGATATATTTCTATGCAACTTCCATCATCATCATATACATGATTTGAGCATTTATTGTCATATTGCCTTGCATGATCGTAAGATAGCTAGCATGATGTTTTCATGGCTTGTCTGTTTTTTGATATCTTTGCTATGCTAGATCATTGCACATCCAGGTACACCGCCGGAGGCATTCATATAGAGTCATATTTTTGTTCTAGTATCGAGTTGTAATATTGATTTGTAAGTAAATAAAAGTGTGATGATCATCATTATTAGAGCATTGCCCCAGTGAGGAAAGGATGATGGAGACTATGATTCCCCCACAAGTCGGGATGAGTCTCCGAACTTTATGAAAAAGGGGGCCACAGAAGCCCAAATAAAAAAAGGGGGCCAAAGAAGCCCATCCAAAAAAATGAGAGAAAAAGAGAGAAGGGGCAATGTTACTATCCTTTTACCACACTTGTGCTTCAGAGTAGCACCATGTTCTTCATATAGAGAGTCTCCTATATTGTCACTTTCATATACTAGTGGGATTTTTCATTATAGAACTTGGCTTGTATATTCCGATGATGAGCTTCCTCAAATGCCCGAGGTCTTCATGAGTGATACGACTCCAACGTTCTATAATTTTTGATTGTTCCATGCTATTATATTACCTGTTTTGGATCTTTATGGGATTTACTTTACACTTTTATATCATTTTTTGGACTAACCTACTAACCGGAGGCCCAACCCGAATTGCTGTTTTTTTTTGCCTATTTCAGTGTTTCGAAGAAAATGAATATCAAACGGAGTCCAAACGGAATGAAACCTTTGGGAGCGATCTTTGGAACAAATGCAATCCAGGAGACTTGGAGTGGACGTCAAGAAGCAGCCGAGGCAGCCACGAGGATGCAAGGCGCGCCCTAGCGGGGTGGGCGCGTCCCCCACCCTCGTGGGCCCCTCGTGGCTCCCCTAACCGACTTCCTTCGCCTATATATATCTACGTACCCCGAAAACATCCAGGAGCACCATGAAACCCTATTTCCACCGCCGCAACCTTCTGTACCCGTGAGATCCCATCTTGGGGCCTTTTCCGACGCTCCATCAGAGGGGAATCGATCACGGAGGGCTTCTACATCAACACCATAGCCTCTCCGATGAGTTGTGAGTAGTTTACCACAAACCTTCAGGTCCATAGTTATGGTCTAGATGGCTTCTTCTCTCTCTTTGAATCTCAATACAATGTTCTCCTCGATCTTCTTAGAGATCTATTCAATGTGACTCGTTTTGCGGTGTGTTTGTCGAGATCAGATGAATTGTGGGTTTATGATCAAGTTTATCTATGAGAAATATTTGAATCTCCTCTGAATTCTTTTTTGTATGATTTGTTATCTTTGCAAGTCTCTTCGAATTATCAGTTTGGTTTGGCCTACTAGATTGATCTTTCTTGCAATGGGAGAAGTTCTTAGCTTTGGGTTCAATCTTGCGGTGTCCTTTCCCAGTGACAGCAGGGGCAGCAAGGCACATATTATATTGTTGCCATCGAGGATAAAAAGATGGGGTTTATATCATATTGCTTGAGTTTATCCCTCTACATCATGTCATCTTGCTTAATGCGTTACTCTGTTCTTATGAACTTAATACTCTAGATGCATGCTGGATAGCGGTCGATGTGTGGAGTAATAGTAGTAGATACAGAATCGTTTCAATCTACTTGTCGTGGACGTGATGCCTATATACATGATCATGCCTAGATATTCTCATAACTATGCACTTTTCTATCAATTGCTCGACATTAATTTGTTCACCCACCGTAATATTTATGCTATCTTGAGAGAAGGCACTAGTGAAACCTATGGCCCCCGGGTCTATTTTCCATCATATAAGTTTCCAATCTACTTTATTTTGCAATCTTTACTTTCCAATCTATATCATAAAAATACCAAAAATATTTATATTATCTTATTATCTCTATCAGATCTCACTTCCGCAAGTGGCCGTGAAGGGATTGACAACCCCTTTATCGCATTGGTAGCGAGGTTCTTGTTTGTTTGTGTAGGTACGAGGGACTTGCATGGAGCCTCCTACTGGATTGATACCTTGGTTCTCAAAAACTGAGGGAAATACTTACGCTACTTTGCTGCATCACCCTTTCCTCTTCAAGGGAAAACCAACGCGGTGCTCAAGAGGTAGCAAGAAGGATTTCTGGCGCCGTTGCTGGGGAGGTCTTCGCTCAAGTCAAGACATACCAAGTACCCATCACAAACTCATCTCCCTCGCATTACATTATTTGCCATTTGCCTCTTGTTTTCCTCTCCCCCACTTCATCTTTGCCATTTTATTCACCCTCTCTTTCCCGTTCGCCTCTCTTTTTTGCTTGCCCTCTTGTGTGCTTGTGTGTAGGATTGCTTGTCACAATGGCTCAAGATAATACTAATTGTGTGACTTTTCCGATACCAATAATAATGATTTCCTTAGCACTCCGATTGCTCCCCTTAATGATGCTGAATCTTGCAAAATCAATGCTGCTTTGTTGAATATTGTTATGAAAGATCAATTCTCTGGCCTTCCTAGTGAAGATGCCGCCACTCGTCTAAACAACTTTNGTAGCAAGAAGGATTTCTGGCGCCGTTGCTGGGGAGGTCTTCGCTCAAGTCAAGACATACCAAGTACCCATCACAAACTCATCTCCCTCGCATTACATTATTTGCCATTTGCCTCTTGTTTTCCTCTCCCCCACTTCATCTTTGCCATTTTATTCACCCTCTCTTTCCCGTTCGCCTCTCTTTTTTGCTTGCCCTCTTGTGTGCTTGTGTGTAGGATTGCTTGTCACAATGGCTCAAGATAATACTAATTGTGTGACTTTTCCGATACCAATAATAATGATTTCCTTAGCACTCCGATTGCTCCCCTTAATGATGCTGAATCTTGCAAAATCAATGCTGCTTTGTTGAATATTGTTATGAAAGATCAATTCTCTGGCCTTCCTAGTGAAGATGCCGCCACTCGTCTAAACAACTTTATTGATTTGTGTGATATGCAAAAGAAGCAAGACATGGATAATGATATCTTTAAATTGAAGTTATTTCCGTTTTCACTTAGATACCGTGCTAAAACTTGGTTTTCGTCTTTGCCTAAGAATAGTATTGATTCATGGAATAAGTGCAAAGATGCTTTTATCTCTAAGTATTTTCCTCCCGCTAAGATAATCTCTCTTAGAAACGATATTATGAATTTTAAGCAACTAGATCATGAGCATGTTGCACAATCTTGGAAGAGAATGAAATTAATGATTCACAATTGCCCTACACATGGTTTGAATTTATGGATGATCATACAAATTTTTTATGCCGGATTGAATTTTGTTTCTAGAAATCTTTTAGATTCGGCTGCAGGAGGCACTTTTATGGAAATCACTTCAGGAGAAGCTACTAAACTCCTAGATAATATTATGGTTAATTATTCTCAATGGCACACCGAAAGATCTACTAGTAAAAAAGTTCATGCGATAGAAGAAATTAATGTTTTGAGTGGAAAGGTGGATGAACTTACGAAATTGTTTGCTACTAAGAGTGCTCCTATTGATCCTAATTGTATGCCTTTGTCTACTTTGATTGAGAATAATAATGAATCTATCGATGTGAATTTTGTTGGTAGGAATAATTTTGGTAACAATGCTTATAGAGGAAACTTTAATCCTAGGCCGTTTCCTAGTAATTCCTCTAATAATTATGGTAATTCCTACAACAACTCTTATGGAAATTTTAATAATATGCCCTCTGATTTTGATATTAGTGTTAAAGAATTTATGAATTCTCAAAAGAATTTCAATGCTTTGCTTGAAGAAAAATTGCTTAAGATTGATGAATTGGCTAGGAACATGGATATAATTTCTCTTGATGTTGATTCGTTGAAACTTAGATCTATCCCACCTAAGCATGATATCAATGAGTCTCTCAAAGCCATGAGAATTTCCATTGATGAGTGCAAAGAAAGAACCGCTAGGATGCGTGCTAAGAAAGATTGCTTTGTAAGAGCGTGTTCTTGTAGTTTCCATGAAAATAATGATGAAGATCTAAAAGCGATTGATGTGTCTCCTATTAAACCTTTGTTTTGCAATAATAATCTTGATTATAATGGGGCTGGAGATGAGTCAACTTTAGTTAAAAGGCGTCCCAATGATTCGGAGTTTTTAGATCTTGAGGCTAAATTTGGTCAAAGTGGGATTGGAGAGGTCAAAACTTTACATAGCAATGAACCCACTATTTTGGATTTCAAGGAATTTAATTATGATAATTGTTCTTTAATATATTGTATTTCCTTCTTGCACTCCATGCTAAATTCTCCTCATGCTTATAGTCAAAATAAAGCTTTTACCAAACATATCATTGATGCTTTGATACAATCTTATGAGGAAAAACTTGAATTGGAAGTTTCTATCCCTAGAAAACTTTATGATGAGTGGGAAACTAATATTAAAATTAAAATTAAAGATCATGAATGCTATGCTTTGTGTGATTTGGACGCTAGTGTTTCCACGATTCCAAAAAACTTTATGTGATGTGCTAGGTTTTCGTGAATTTGATGATTGCTCTTTAAACTTGCACCTTGCGGATTACACTATTAAGAAACCTATGGGAAGTATTAATTATGTTATTATTGTTGCAAATAGGAATTACGTGTCTGTAGATTTTATTGTTCTTGATATAGATTGCAATTTTTCATGTCCTATTATTCTTGGTAGACCATTCCTTAGAACGATTGGTGCAATTATTGATATGAAGGAAGGAAATATTAGATTCCAATTTCCATTAAGGAAAGGCATGGAACACTTTCCTAGAAAGAAAATCAAATTACCTTATGAATCTATTATGAGAGCCACTTATGAATTGAATACCAAAGATGGCAATACTTAGATCTATTCTCGCTTTTATGCCTAGCTAGGGGTGTTAAACGACAATGCTTGTTGGGAGGCAACCCAATTTTATTTTTGTTCCTTGATTTTTGTTCCTGTTTAGTAATAAATAATTCATCTAGCTTCTGTTTAGATGTGGTTTTATGTTTTAATTAGTGTTTGTGCCAAGTAGAACCTATATGATCATCTTGGGTGTAGTTAATTTGATCTTGCTGAAAAACAGAAACTTTTGCGCGCATGAGAATAATTTTTAAATCACAGAAACATGCTTTTTAGTTGATTATTTTTTAAGTAGATCAATAGACAAAGTTCCAAGGACTTCCTGTTTTGGTAGGATTTTTAGAGTTCGATAAGTATTCGAAAGTTACAGATTGCTACAGAGTGTTCTGTTTTTGACAGATTCTGTTTTTCGTGTGTTGTTTGCTTATTTTGATGAATCTATGGCTAGTATCGGGGGGTATGAACCATAGAGAAGTTGGAATACAGTAGGTTTAACACCAATATAAATAAAGAATGAGTTCATTACAGTACCTTTAGTGGTGGTTTTGCTTTCTTGCACTAACAGAGCTCATGAAATTTCCTGTTGAGTTTTGTGTTGTGAAGTTTTCAAGTTTTGGGTAAAGATTTGATGGACTATGGAATAAGGAGTGGAAATAGCCTAAGCTTTGGGATGCCCATGACACCCCAAGATAATTCAAGGACAACCAAAATCCTAATCTTGGGTATGCCCCGGAAGGCATCCCCTCTTTCGTCTTCGTCTATCGGTAACTTTACTTGAAGCTATATTTTTATTCACCACATGATATGTGTTTTGCTTGGAGCGTCTTGTATGATATGAGTCTTTGCTTTTTAGTTTACCACAATTATCCTTATTGTACACACCTTTTGGGAGAGACACACATGATTTGGAATTTATTAGAATACTCTATGTGCTTTACTTATATATTTTGCTCTAGACAGTTTTGCTCTAGTGCTTCACTTATATCTTTTTAGAGCACGGCGGTGGCTGTATTTTGTAGAAATTATTGATCTCTCACACTTCACTTATATTATTTTGAGAGTCTTTTAGAACAACATGTTATTTTCTATGTTTATAAAAATGGGTCCTAGAATGATGGGCATCCAAGTTGGGTATAATAAAAACTATCATAGAAAGTGCATTAAACACTATGATCAATTTGATGCTTGATAACTATTTTGAGATATAAAGGTGGTAATGTTAGAGTCATGCTAGTTGGGTAATTATTAAATTGAGAAATACTTGTGTTAAAGTTGGCAAGTCCTGTAGCATGCACGTATGGTAAAAGTTGTGTAACAAATTTGTTGCATGGGGTGCTCTTTTGATTGCCTTCCTTATCTGTGGAGGTCAGGATCGCACGATGGTTAACTCCTACCAACCCTTCCCCTAGGATCATGCGTAGTAGTACTTTGCTTCGAGGGCTAATAAACTTTTGCAATAAGTATATGAGTTCTTTATGACTAATGTGAGTCCATGGATTATACGAACTCTCACCCTTCCACCATTGCTAGCCTCTCTTATGCCGCGCAACTTTCGCCGGTATCATACACCCACCATTTACCTTCCTCAAAACAGCCACCATACCTACCTATTATGACATTTCCATAGCCATTCCGAGATATATTGCCATGCAACTTTCCACCGTTCCGTTTATTATGACACACTCCATCATCGTCATATTGCTTTTTCATGATCATGTAGTTGACATCGTATTTGTGGCAAGGCCACCTTCATAATTCTTTCATACATGTCACTCTTGATTCATTGCATATCCCGGTACACCACCGGAGGCATTCACATAGAGTCATATTTTGTTCTAAGTATTGAGTTGTAATTCTTGAGTTGTAAATTAATAAAAGTGTGATGATCTTCATTATTAGAGCATTGTCCCAAGTGAGGAAAGGATGATGGAGATTATGATTCCCCCACAAGTCGGGATGAGACTTCGGATTTTATAAAAATAAAAGAGGCCAAAGAAGCCCAAATAACAAAAAGAGGCCAAAGAAGCCCACCAAAAAAATGAGAGAAAAGATAGAAGGGACAATGTTACTATCCTTTTTCCACACTTGTGCTTCAAAGTAGCACCATGATCTTCATCATAGAGAGTCTCCTATGTTGTTACTTTCATATACTAGTAGGAATTTTCCATTATAGAACTTGGCTTGTATATTCCAATGATGGGCTTCCTCAAAATGCCCTAGGTCTTCGTGAGCAAGCAAGTTGGATGCACACCCACTTAGTTTCTTTTGTTGAGCTTTCATACATTTATAGCTCTAGTGCATCCGTTGCATGGCAATCCCTACTCACTCACATTGATATCTATTAATGGGCATCTCCATAGCCCGTTGATACGCCTAGTTGATGTGAGACTATCTTCTCCCTTTTGTCTTCTTCACAACCACCATCCTATTCCACATATAGTGCTATATCCATGGTTTGCGCTCATGTATTGCGTGAGAGTTGAAAAAGCTGAAGTGCGTTAAAAAGTATGAACCAATTGCTTGGCTGAAACCGGGGTTGTGCATGATGGGAGTATTTTGTGTGACGAAAATGAAGCATAGCCTAACTATATGATTTTGTAGGGATAAGCTTTCTTTAGCTATGTTATTTTGATAAGACATGATTACTTGTTAGTATGCTTGAAGTATTACTATTTTTATGTTAATATGAACTTTTATCTTGAATCATTTGGATCTAAACATTCATTCCATAATAAAGAAAATTACATTGGGAAATATGCTAGGTAGCATTCCACATCAAAAATTCTGTTTTTATCATTTACCTACTCGAGGACGAGCAGGAATTAAGCTTGGGGACGCTTGATACGTCTCCAATGTATCTATAATTTTTGATTGTTCCATGCTATTATATTACCTATTTTGGACTTTTATGGGCTTTACTTTACACTTTCATATCATTTTTGGGACTAACCTACTAACCGGAGGCCCAACCCGAATAGTTTTTTTTTTTTGCCTATTTCAGTGTTTCAAAGAAAAGGAATATCAAACAGAGTACAAACGGAATGAAACCTTCGAGAGCGATCTTTTTGGAACAAACGCAATCCAGGAGACTTGGAGTGGACGTCAAGAAGTAGCCAAGGCAGCCACGAGGGTGCAAGGCGCGCCCTAGGGGGGAGGGCGCGCCCCCCACCCTCGTGGCTCCCCTGACCGACTTCCTTCGCCTATATATATCTACGTACCCCGAAAACATCCAGGAGCACCACAATACCCTATTTCCACCGCCGCAACCTTTTGTACACGTGAGATCCCATCTTGGGGCCTTTTCCGGTGCTCCGCCGGAGGGGGAATCGATCACAGAGGGCTTCTACACCAACACCATAGCCTCTCCGATGAGTTGTGAGTCGTTTACCACAGACCTTCGGGTCCATAGTTATTAGCTAGATGGCTTCTTCTCTCTCTTTGAATCTCAATACAATGTTCTCCTCGATCTTCTGGGAGATCTATTCGATGTAACTCTCTTTGCGGTGTGTTTGTCGAGATCAGATGAATTGTGGGTTTATGATCAAGTTTATCTATGAGAAATATTTGAATCTCCTCTGAATTCTTTTATGTATGATTTGTTATCTTTGCAAGTCTCTTCGAATTATTAGTTTGGTTTGGCATACTAGATTGATCTTTCTTGCAATGGGAGAAGT